>CM076574.1:356734502-357986803 GCA_034641835.2 Pinus albicaulis | reverse complement strand
TGCAGATCTTCTCGCTTGCTTGTTCTTCTTCTTCTTTGGACAATTTGTAGCATATTGTCCGTGATCATGGCAGTGAAAACACTTCACTTTTTCCATATCCTACTTCTTGCCCTTTGCACCGGAATGAGAAGGTTTCTTACCCTTCCCCTTCTTTGCTTTGGCCACCAAAGCGCAATTTTCTTCATCAGCTCCCTTTGATGAAGATCCATCTCGAGTAGTCCTCCTTATCTCCTCCTGCATGAGATCTGCCCAAAGGCGCTCCCATCCCGGCAGCTTCTCCCGACCATTGACATTATCTTGATATGAGTGCCAAGCCTTCGGAAGACCAAGGAGAGCCAGGTCGACCATGTCCTCGTCTTCGACAGTCACCCCCACACTTCCCAGCTCATCTCTGCATTGAGTGAACTTTGTGAGGTATTTGGCGATACTGTCGCCTTTCTCCATCTTGATGTTCCTGAGCTTATCTTTGAGCGCCAGCTTCCTTTGGTCGCTCTTACTCTGGAATAGATTCGTCAAAGCTTTCCACATTAAATATGGAGAAGCCTTTCCATGCAGGCTGGATACAATATGATCCTTGACGCCCTCCAACAAGATCCTTCGACATTTCGCCATCTTCTTTTGCCATGCTTCGACTTCAGCAGGATCAGTGGGCTTTTGGACATTCGTATCTACGAACTCCTTCAGACCATTATCTTCTAATATTGCTTCCATGCGATCCTTCCATGCAACATAATTTGAACTGCCTTCAAGAGCATATTCGAGTCGCAAACCGTTGAAAGACATTTTCAACACCGGCACCAAGAAAACAAAACTGCTGCAAAATTTCGAATTCAACCTCAAAGCTCAACCGCTCTAGATCTGTGAGAAAAAATTATTTCTAGCACAGAGATTGACTGCAAGGGGCATTTACTAGACCTTTCACTTTCCGAAGAAAGATGAATCCGGAGGCTACCTGGCCCGCATGCAGACTCTGTCTACCAAAATAAGTTTGTAATCACTGTGATGATCAATCTCTGCTTCAATAGCTCCGATACCATGTAGAAATTTGCTGAATAATGATTAATTATCCACCGAGACTATCCCGATCACATACAATTCGAATTTATATGCAACACATAATCTCTTCCACTCAGATCATCACACATGCGGAAATAAAATCAAGCGATAACACATCAAATCATCATACACATTAACACAGTATGTATGGGGAAAGCTTATAGCCGAAAACCCCGCAGCTATTGTGTATATTATAATGGAGAAATCATGTAACAAAATCAGTACAATACTCCTCACAAGTACTCAGTACTTTCTCATGAAGTTACACACAATCTAGCTCAGTTTTGAACAGGTTACTGGTTCAAAACTCACCGCTAATTGCCTTGCCTCTATTGCGCAATCCAGGCCTGTCTATATAGAGATCCAAGGTTCGAATCTCCTTGGCTTGACAGCGCAATCATCATGGGAAATTCCTCCAAGTGTGGTGCAAATCTCATGCACAACTGATGTCGCCACCGATAGCTAACTCCACCCTTTCATCTACCTCTTTCACTGGTCTCCACTGAACTGTCCATGCACTGTAGTGAACTGATGTGTTCTTGAATTGAATAATGAGTTATTAATTAATGAATTAAATAATATTTAATTCACTCCACTCATAACTAGTTGATTATCTAGTTAAACTAATCTCAACCAGTTCAACTAAAATAAACAGAACACAACTCCACTAGCTGTCTCATTAACTCCACCAAACTTCTGCCACTGAAGTCCTAACTGAAGTCAACCATGCATGATGCCATCAAACCCTAGGAATAGCGTAATTCCTCCGTCAGATGCATGAGCCACTTCCAAGGCTCGAACTGAAGTGCTCCAAGAGAGTAAACTGAAGTTTATAGTCTAAATATTATTAAGGGTAAATAATATTTGACTTCCCTATTTTAAGGAGAGGCAGTCTAAAAATAGACTTCGACCTATAGGTCCAAAAAATAGATTCCCATATGTTTTTACCAACATGACCAATTCTCCAAGAATCTCATACTGGAATCCCCGGACCATGCTCCATATGTCTAAAAATAGACATAGTCTAAAAATAGATTTTGCGCCAGAATTTGCCTGCGGGCCCACTTAGTGAAGGCGACTTCATTTCACTAAGCTCCATCATCTTGCTGCATTTTCAACAGGCCATCTTTCATCGCCATGAAAACAAGTATCACTTGTTCAAAGATGGTAAAGAGTACATTGTGAGAGCTCACAAGAAGAAGCTGGAATCTTCTTTACTCCATGCAAGTCAATTGAAAAGACTGGTTAATGCAAGTTAAAGTCTAACTTTGTTGATGTTGAAACGACCAGATTTTGAGCATTCGCCTTTTTATGATTTTGCTAATGATTTGTCTCAGTTTGATAACAGTTTGTCTTTGAAAGAAGATGATGTTATGTTGCACAAATTACCTTTTGGTCAGCCAATGCAGTGAATGAAGTTTCAAAGCAAAGTAGTGCAAGCAAGAAGGACACACAATTCAGCATGGGAAAAAGTTGGTTTCAGAATGGTAGAATTCTCCATGGGAACAGTTTCCAAGGTGAAAGTTATTTTAAATCTTCTGCGAAGTTTGATCAGTGTAGAAAAATTTTGTTTTCTGCAGATTACAATTGTTGTTCTGCAAATTTTAATCATTTGCATCATGACTCCATCAATCTTAGCAATGATCGATCAGTTGATTCCAGAGACAGATTATCATTTTCTAAAAAGCTTCATTTGATGAAATCGGGTAGATTTCAGTTATTCAAGGGTGGAAGAGTGGAGAATTAGTCTCCACATCATCAGTTTCAGTAATCAGAGAGCTTTTGGGGTCCAAAAGCTTCCCATTTGGGAGGTGTGATCAGGAGATCAAGTCTCTTGTAGAAAAATGCTCAAAAATGAAGTTGCTCAGAATTGGTCTAAACTAGATCAACTGGAAATATCTCAGAAAAATGATCTTGTAGACGTGAACGGCACTGAAAACCGACGCCGTATGAGGAAGATATTCAACTTTGAAGTTTGCCAATTTCAGTAAAAAGATGGCCAAATTTTACTTTATAAAAAATTATTTTTATTAAAAAAAGAATATTCCACTGAATATTTTGGGAATATTCCATGGAATATTCCAAAAAATATTCTGCAGAATATTCCAGTGGCAGCCAATCACAGGGCGCCACGTGGCTAGCCCGGAGGACGCCACGTGGCCCCAAGTTACAATGAAATATGGTTCAAAATTTTGGTTATACGCGGCAAGGTTCGACCCCGGGTCGGGCAGACACAAACGGAGCGGCCTAAACGTTGGGCCACGGTGTTGTTTGTTTAAACATTAGCGCCAATACATATTTAAAGTTTTGGTATGGCACGTTACGGATTGGGTCTTGGTCACACGGTTCCGCGCCCGGTGCGGAAGACATTAATACAATATGGTTGCAACTTTATTAAAACCCGCATTTAACTCAAAGTTCGTTTATGAACTCCGTTCGGTCCGGTCACATGGGCTTATCCCTTAGCCCCCTCCATTTCGGCGGTCAATTCGGCGGACCCCCCCAAATTCAGCGCCTGTCTCCAGATTAGTCGGGCTATCTGGCAGTGCTCCACATTTAGTGGAGCTTTTCAAGCCCTAACTGGGCAAAAACTTCAGTTAGCCATAAATTTGGCTAGGAAAAGCCTTTTGAAATGATTTTTTTTTTTTTTTTGGGGTATTGAAGCATTCTGGAGCTGTTGGGACAGGTTGCGGATCCATCAGGGTGCTCTATCAGTGATTTTGGTTGTGGAGCCACCAGGGCCTAATGAAATATCAGCTGTGTTGGACTATACTCATCCATTAGAGGTGAATGAATAGTCGATTTATATTGATTTCAGTCCTCTGTTTCTGAATTTGTAGCTAATTTTTCCATTTGAGGCTTTCTACATAGTGTAATTCTTAATTTGAGCATTAATGAAAGAGGGAAAAGCCTAATTAGAGGCTTTTGGACCCAGCAGAGGTAGCCCAAGAGAGGGGTGAACTGCTTAAACAAATGCTTACTATTATGCTGTGTATTTTTGATGTTATATTTCAGATTTTGCTTCATTATACAGTAACTTTTCATAAGTCCACTTTTCCCAATCAGACTTATACAGTGATCACAACTCATCAGTTTCACTTCAAACCACATTACTTCCTTTGCAGAATACTTGAACTTGCTTATTCACACATAAAATTTTGATTAATGAATACTATGCACATAAACAAATACTTTAATTGATCAGATCTATTTAAGTGTTTACATTATATTTATTTAGGCAGAGCCAGTAAGTGGGCCAGAAGCTTCTGGTTTCATCCTTTCTAGTAAAGGTGAAATAACCAGTAAAAGCCCCTACTGTCAATCTCTGTATAAGAAATACTTTGTTCACACAATTTCAGATTAGCAGGTAAAGATCTAAACCATTTTTTAACATCTCCTGCTAGTGTTTGTGCAAATAATCTCATTTGAACATTAGCCTCATCAATTTCATGTAACTCAAAATAATCTGTCATTTTATCTACATTTTGTTGAGCAGTATACTGACCAGTACCATCGAACTGAAAAATTTTACTGTAGTAATTTTGTGGCATGGCATGTAAAGGGGCCTGTAAGGCCAAAGGAGAAAATCTGGCTGCCATGGCTAAGACTTTAACTTGATTGGGAGGTAAATTAGTGGTGCTTGAAGATGAAATCGATACGTTAGGTTGGAGAGGAAGTTTAGGTATGAATGGTTTTGTGGAATGAACTATGGTGGATATTATAGGTGAGGTGGAACTGAATGTAGATGTATTTACAGTTTCTAAAGATACTGCAAAGAGCTTAGGGGTAGCATCAGTTAGGGCAGCTAATTCAAATGACTGTTGAAAATAGGTTTCGTTTATGTCTTTTATCAAAGTTGAGGTTAAAACATAAAGTTTGTCAAAAGTATCTAGAACCTGTTGATCTAAATCAAGTTGTATAGTATCCTTCTTTGATTCAATAAATTGAATAAAATTGGGGTCTATTACAATATCATGGACTGAATTTTCAGATTTGGTACAAAATAAAGAATTCTCAAATGATAAATCAAATTGAATATCCTTTATACTTGATAACTCCTTAGGAAGTGAATTTTCTTTGATTAACTCACTACTACTTCCTTAACACTATTTTTTAGGTTTTCTTAAAATTCTATTAGGATCATCAAAAATTGTAGCAGGCTGTGGATCAGGATGAGCCCTTATATAATATTTTATTTTAGAAGCCAGAATTTTAACTTAATATGATAATTTCGAACAAACTTTCAAAACCTCAATGCAAAAAATGAGGAAAATTATTTCTTTTAAGATTTATTTTAACTAGGGACTGATTCTCCCCAGTATGGTCGCCAATATGTTATTACTCTGAAATTTTCAAAGGTTGTTCTAAGCGTTAAAAAGAAATATCAGAGGTAAATACAAACCACTTTTGGAGCTTAGTATCTAGCCTTCCTAAACTCAGAGAGGGCTCTCTCTATATGATTTAATTTTGTTTAATCAATGGATATTAGGCTAGTTATGTATGCTTGGTTGGATTGGTTTTTGATTGGTTTTGGTTGGTTGGTGGAATTAATGATTTAGATGAATAGGTGCTTATCAACTTTCCATTGGGTTATGGATTCAATGTGCTTTGAAACAGAACTTAATCAAATTATAAGGAAAGTGTTATAGGGCAAGATAGACGAGAAATATCAGATCTCAAGGCTGAATGGTGAAGTGATTTTTTAATCAGGATCAAGGAGCAATTAAGAATTCCTTAAACAAGACAATGTAGAAGGATGGAGTCAATCGGGATCAGAGGGAAATTAATAATTCTTTAAACCGGATATCAGAAGAAAACATAGAAATGTATAACAGTTAAAAGCAGAGTGTAATATTTAAGAAAATTTTGCAATAATATTCTTGTTATAACATTCAAATTTAGAACACATATAAGTTTATGGAATACTTAGAAAGAGAACACAAAAAATTGTAATTTATACTTCACTGAGATAGCTCAACACATGAATCCCGTAAAGAAGTCTCTTTATAACTTGTTATGTCTGTCAAATGGAAGTTGGTAAAATAACCCTCAGGCAATATATCAGTTAGCTACAGAAATATTCAGAAGTCTACACTTGCCCAACCCTTTTATACTTCAATTGATGAAGTATTTATGCAAAAAGATTTACAAAAATATCGAATTACAAAAATATCATGTCAACTGACTAGGATTTATTCTAGGAAAATAAAATATCTTTATACAAAAAGATAGTGACACCTTTCAACTGACTAATATCTAGCCCTGATTCTTTGCTTGTTGTTATCTATCGGTTCTTTCATCTGTATTTTCTTTCATCCTTATAGTAAATCACAGTACTTCTCCCACGTTTCTTCATCTGGGATTTTGATTTTCATCATCCTGCGGTAAATCTCATCTGCCTCTGAATATTTGGCAAACATAGGCTTATTCACAAAAATATGATTTACCTCATACTGGAGGTAAAAGAATTTTTCTAAAGTTCGAAGTTATTTTTATTGGGCTAAAGCTCTGGATATATATTCCATTAATTTTGATTAATCGTTTGGCCTCATTAGTGGGATGGGATGTTGGTATTGTTGATGCTGGTGTAGATACTATCGAAATAAAAGCCTTCTTCTCTAGACCTTTTCGAATTCTTATCCTGTGGTCTGGAGTAAGCAGGATGGAACTGGTATCAAACTGCTTCTCCATCTCTTGATTCTGTTAATCACCTGCACAGCAAAATAAAGCAATTGTAATGAAAACAATGGTTTTCAGGGAGGCGAGCGGGCTTTCAGTATTTTTCGCAAGTTTGAAAAAGTAGGGAAATGAATGCGGTAGCCAGGTTTTATATTTTGAGAATCATGGTTTATCGCATGCTCATAGGGTGGTTTGTGGTTTCATGCTTGAGGGGTGCAATAAAATATGGAGGCGTCACATGGCAGGTGAGTGGGTGGATAAAACCACCCATTTCACAACCCCCCCCCCTTGGTTTTAAATATCGGATGTCGGGGAGTGCGAAATGGATTATTGGATGTTAGATCTCGCTGGCGGTAATCGAACGGTTGACAGGGTTTGTGTTTTCAAAAGAGGTGGGGTTGGTAAAATGATTATGCGGAAGGTTTAAATCAAAAGGGGGGTCATTAAATATATTAAGCAGGGGGGTTTAAATCCAAAGTGGACCCAATTAAAATTTTGCGCTTTAAACTATTGAAAAGTGAGTTTTTTTCTTTTTTTATGGAAACATAAAGTTTAGTCAAGGGGAAGGGGTTTTTTAAAGGGAAAAAGGGCTTTTAGGAAAAGGGGAAGGGGTTAGAAAAAAAAAATTCAAAGGGGAAAGGGATTTTAGCAAGGGGAAGGGTTTAGGATAAGGGGAAAATGAAGAGGGAAGGGATTTTTGTAAGGGAAAGGGGGTTTTAAAATGGGAAAGGGTTAGAAAGATATTTTTAATAAGGGATAAACAAAATCATGCTTCTATAACTTTTGAAAAGTATTCTACCTACCCTTTTATTTATTCTAACATTTTTTCTTTCCTTTATTGGGTGAATTTGAGCTTGCTGACCCTTTTATTTTCTTTTGACAAGAAAACTAACTTATTTATAACCTTATATCTTCCAATGGCTCAGATTAAGCTTATGAGCTCATTTGTATTCTCTACCTAACTATTGATCTGCCAAGATTAAATGGTTTGGTCAGGTCTTTATTCACTAACTATCATAACATCAAATTTAAAGGCATGAATGATCAAGGTTAGATTGCATGACCATCATGAATTGTGGAATTTTGAACAAGATGCACATAATTTATTTGCAAAAGTAAATTAAACTAAGAGTAGTGGCATTTGAATGTGCAACACTTTTAGAATTTATTTGTTTCTTTTTATGGGGTTCATATTTTATATCTTTTTTTATATTTATTTCTTTTGGTCCTTTCATTATTCTTTTAGGACATACCCTCTTTTCATTTTTTAATATGGAAAACATTTGCAGAAATGCAAAGGTATGTACAATATTACAAGACTTAACATAGCCAATTCAAAATTATGATCCCTATTATTATAGGACCCTAACAGGGGTCATATGACCAATTAAAACTTGGTCGAAAACCCATCTTCTTAAATAATGCATCTACATCAACACCAACTGCTCTAGTATTTCAGATGAAGGATCCAATATTGGTTTTGAGTTTAAACTAGGCTTTTCTCTTTCCTAAGACAAAATGTTGTTCATCCCTATTTAACATTTGTCTTATGTATTCCAAGGAGAAAACTCTAATAGGTACATATCTTGGAAGCTTGTAAGGTGAGAGTTCGCAGCCATATACCCTAATCTCTGTATAATTTTTGTACAGGTACCAATCACCTATCTTTGCTTGCTCACTGAGGTGCAGAATCATTTTTATCTCTTCTCCAATTCTGGGTTGTGATTGACTTGTAAGGAGTTTCCTTACTGGATGTATAAATGATTCTATGAATTCTGAAAAAGAACTAGTTGTTGATGAAGCTCTTACCAATTCCGTCCAGTGAATCACTAATTGATTCACTCCCTGTGCATCCTGTTTTTTGAAGTGGATAGGCAACATTTCTGCCTGCTGAAACAAAATCATGTGAATAATCACAGAAGAGTAATTAAACACTCCTTGTGTGGTGAAGTTCATGAATTTTTCATGTATAATTTAATCCAAAAATTTGTTTTAATTATACATAAAAAATGGTGATTTATCATTATAGAAAATAGATAAGAACCCCGAGATGGGTTCATCGACGGTTTCATCATTTAGTTATCCTATTGGGTAAGAAAGAAGGGAGATGCAGTGCTTGGAAGCTATAGGAAAGATGGAGGATGCATATGGGGGATTTTTCTTTTGTAATTCTGCATCCTCAGTTAGAAAAATGTCCAATATTTGAGCTCTCTGAGGGAAATATAATTTTTGATAAAGTTCCATGAGAGCAACAGGTGAGAAATGGGATAAGGAATCAGATGAAGGGATGAGAAGCATCTGGTTTATGTTTTCAGGGGATATGGTGATCAGAATGTTTCCATTCTAAGCCACCACTGACCTGGTTATAGGGTCATATTGCTTCTGACACCAGAAAATTAAATCAGGAAAAGGATGGGTTTGTGGGAATGAAAACAAAGGAAACATAGATTCTGAGAACCTGATAGGGTCTTGGTTATCCATGTGCTTTTGTTTTAGCCACAGATGTAGCTCATTGAAGTCAAATTCACAGTGACAGTCTGTGATTTTGAAATAAGCGTCGACTAGGGGTATGAGGTCAAGATTAAGTTGTGGCGTTGCAGAAGGGATGTCTTCTACACTTCCTATGTCAAATGTTTTTTGGATTTACCCTTAGGAGTTTTTTTTATTTTTAGATTTGGCCTTGGGATCCATGCTTTACAGAGTATGGACTAGAAAAAGGTGGCGAAAATCATGTTGCAAGAAAGGTGATAGGATCTTATAAGTAGGGAGAATGGTCACAGAATGTTAACACTTTAGACAGAATTTAGAGGTGATAGAATGAATGGAGATCATAAAGTGAAATCAATCTCTCTGCAATTAGCTTTATATGGCGTGATATAAGACTTAATGGCCTGTGACTAACGGTTTTGGATATTATTGTAGGAGTTTAACGGGTCTGAGCAGGTTTAGTGACTAACAGAGAATGAAACGGATATGAGTGGAATGTTGGTGGCTAACGACCAGGTGACGTGGAGGGATATGATTGGATAGTGGAAAAATGGATATGGCATGGGAAGTGAGGTCCGTTGGCCGAGGGCGCGGGAGAAAACATTCATCGGGTGCAGAAAATCGGAGGTGGATTTCGGGGGGGGGGTACCTCTCAGTTTCCTGTTTTAGGCTAAGGGGGTACGAAGTGATGTGGTGCTTCCATGTCACAAATTTTGGCGGTCATGAATACCACACTTCGCCCCCCCCCCCCCCCCCCCCCTCCCCCTCGCGTTAACAAGAAAATGTCAGGGGGGTTGCGAAGTGGGTCACCATCGTAGATCTGAGGCGGGCTCCAGATCTACCATTGAAAATAGTTGGCACTTTATTCCTTTGATTTGATGGCTTGTCTTATAGTGACTTTATAATAAATTCAAAAAGCACTTATATATATATATATATATAAACTTTCAACAAATGAAATTTAAACCCCTTTTGAAGGTCTTAACATAAAAAATTAAAATTTAATATCTTTATGAACATTCAACGCATTTAAACAGGCAACCATTATTTTATTTCAAAGACTAAAGCATTCACACATTTTTATTTCATGTTTCCCTAACATTTTTTCTTTTGCCTTCTTTCTTTAGAGAAAACTACTCTAACATTTTATTCTAACATGGATGTAATAAAATACAATTTTCCTTTTTCATCCATGTTCTAACTTAACATTTTATTTTTTATTTTTCAAACTACCATACTAACTTATCAAAACAAATAATGTTACAACAAACCCATCAAGGTGGCTTCTCATCACAAGAAACCCCTTCACTAATGGATCCCACATCACAACTCAATATTACACTAGAATTTTTTACCCTACTATTGAGTGATAAACCCAATTGCCTTCAAAGAATCCACAAAGTTGAAGGATTAGCTTCTAGGGTTCCCTCTTGATGCGACAACTAGGGCATCAAATTTACGAAGAATCCATTTTGGGAATTCTACCAAAACTTGAGGATGCCTATAGGAGACAATACGGAACAATTTTATCCAAACGGAATTCAAAACGTCCTCCTCCAAAATATTTTGCACCAAACCCTAGGGTAGCCTCCTTATCATTAAAGGAACTAAATTTAAGAAGAGAAAAGAAGGAAAATGTATGGATTGAATCCAAATTTGACCACCAAGGTACTTGACTGATGCCTAGACCATTGGGAGTATGGAGTCATGGGTGTTTATAGTTAGCTAAATTGATATTTAATGATGCTAAAAGAGGAATTCATCATTTACCCCTTTCAAAAATAACCTTATTTACGGTTAGTTAATGAAGTTTCATAGATTTAAGTGTAATTATAATCCACTAGGAACATTATTTATACATCATCCATGAGTAACACATGAAAAAATTCCCAAGCTTAAAATTTTGAAAAAAATTCAATAAACAAAGTGAGAATTCTTATCATGAGAATAAATTCCATGTTTTAGACTTTATTTGCAAGATAATATCACCATAAATAAACACTTACAAGTCAATGTAGAGTATATACATTCATCAACGACACATTAGAAGCTCCAAAAATATAGCAAGATAGATCCAAACATCAAAGTTCATCCCAAGAACATCCAAAAATATCCACAAATTGCAAGTCGGAATTCTCTAATGAGACTGAAAATCCTAAGTGATGATGATTTGAAGTGAGAATAGGTCTCACCTATTTATACAAGTTTTATGAGTTCAAACATTAAGTGACAAAGCCCCTCCATATGCCTAATATGCTAAGTAACTCACCCATGGTTACAAGCCAACCATGATAGCTCGAAAATTCAATTAAATTAAATTACCCTCTTAATCCCACGCAAGGCTGATGTCATGCATGTGTGGAGGCCTGTTGGGGCATTTTTGAGGCCTCTTGTGCTAAAAATATGAAAGAGGGCCTCAAAATTCATGGTGAACAGGGTCATTTCCTCCATATGTTGAAAAACATATCCAACCCCCTAATTTGGCTTTGTGAGCTCCAAATGGGTCACATGGGTCTCCAAGTGGCTTAAATCAAGTCAATCCTCCATCAATGAGGGCTAGAAGATGAAACATTCCCTCTCATGTCTCTCTAGGAAAGGCATAACCTCCTATGGGCCTTGAATCGACTTTCAAGTGTCAGGTACAATGTGTATTCGGCTCGGGCATCCTGGTTGAATTACATCATCATATCGAATAACTGGGGCATGAGCAAGCAAGTGATGGTGTTGAAGAATCCCATGGCATGGAAATCAATTCTTTGCATGGATGGAGTTACATGGCTCTCAACTCTCACCCTAAAAATTCCATTATGATCCTCTTGAGGGCTTTGATCCCATATAGGGAGGCTAAGTCTAAGATGAAAACCCACCTGAAATCTTGTATAATATATAACGTGTCTCCTCACCTTCCAATATAATGATTCGTTAGTGCAATTGAGTAAGTAATATTGTTAATCAAGGGAATAAATGGACACTTCATAGTGGGTTTCCCTTCCAAATTTGGGGCCTTGAACATGTATTGGTGTTACCTTCTTGGGTAGGAGTGGTTAACGAAGGACCCTATTAGGTGGTTTCAACCTCTAAGGGAATGACAGGTCCAAGGTACATCCTTCAAATGGTAGGTTTCACATGAAATAATGATGGAAAAGAGTGGGGACAAAGGGAAGGCTCCAAGCCACATGCCATGGTACAAGGTTAGTTGTGAAAAAGAAAGCTCGCTCCTTGGATATATGAAAGTAGGAGGGAGAAATTGTGGTACATGAGTTACCCTGACCTTTTTTTTTTCAACCTTCTTCATTTTCATCTTTCCTTTTATTAATTTTTCTTTATTTTAGTGCTTGGGGTTCAAGGGGATGATAGAATCATGTGTAATATGTAGCAATTATTACCCCCTTAAGGTTGGGCAATTCATCGCCCACCATGGGTTGGGACAGTCATCGGTTCCTTAATGATATAGGGGCATTCATAGGGGCCCTAGGAACCAAGGTAATGGCCATAATAATAGGGGGTATAGCTTATGTTTGTCTTTTGATCACATGTTAAATTTTATTGCCGCAACCATATTTTTCATTTTGTGGTACATTTACTGTTTTATGTGGCCATATTATGGTTTTATCTTTCTTTTTTAGCTAATTCAACCTTTAGGGCATCATTCCTTCCCTAACCCAAGGTGTGGACAAGGGGAAGGGGAGGCTAAAACCATGTGGACCCAATGGACAAATGTGGACCCAATGGACAAATGTGGACCCAGATAGGGAAAAATATCTTGTAAGGAGCGGAGGGGAGTGAAATATATGATATAGGGAAGCAGTACCATGCAACCAGTATAAGATTTTCCCATGTAGTTCCACTCCTAAAGCTAATAACCAATAAAGGAGATCCCATGAGACTAGGATTCATGATTAACCCCCTCAGTTGAGACAACGGAACAAGAGTACAATCAAATACCTTCCTTCTTCCAAGTCTCCCAATAATCCATGACCAAGTGAACCTAAGAAAAAAAAGCATAAACACTGAATTATGTAATGAAAAATCATACCTTTAGGATTGGAAGGGCCACCTTCAAACATATGATCATGACATATAAGAAGGGTACAGATTTCTTGGCTCAGGTGGCAGAGAAAAGTAACACGTCAAATTTATCAAGTGCCTGGAAAAGGGTTGTTGGTTGTTGGATGAAGACAAATCTAGGAGAAAATTTCTCCTATTGGGCCACCCACTAGTGGTGGGTAACATCTAGCTCCAGCTGGGACATGAGCTCTCAGTAGAGTGCATGAACCATGTACTCGAACGGGGAGGTCATGAGAACACTAAAAATTCTTTTGTATCACAAACTTGTTACCCGCACATCACATACAAGAAAACAAAGGAAGCATGTTTCCAAGGCATACTTTTATCACCCATGCTTTCATTACATAATAATAAAACCATACAGGAAATGAAAATCTACTCTAAAATGCAAGTCTAATCTAACATGAGAACATGTCATTATGATGTTAGCTATCCAAAAATTAATATATAAAGCATCTTACTCTAACATGCATGGTTACATTATGAAAATGCTAGGTCTATTCATATATCTAGTGTAACCAACATATAATTAGGTCAATATAGAAACACTCACCCCCATAATCACCCATGCGATAAATTGGAAAAAAGGATAGGAAACATCATATGAAAAGATCACAAGGGTGTGAGGAGGGGAAATAAATTGATCATATATGAAATATCATGCATGGATAAGGAAAAGAGATATGAAACTTGCTCCATTGGATCCTCTATATCCTCCAAAATATGGAGATATCAACGAACAAGCTCCCTGAACTTTCAATGAAGAACCAACTCAAGCATATCATCCTCATCATGGTCCTCAGACTCATTATGGGAGGGATGGGGCTAGGATGAAGGAAAAATAGGATCTTCATCATTGTCACATATGATTATTTTAAAAATGATTACCAATATCCCATTTGCCTTCTTCTATATTCAAAAATTCAAAAATATCAACATCATATGGATCCCAGGGAGCCATTACCTCAAGCTTCACATAACGAAACAATGGGGATCTGCCAGTGTGAATTCAAAACACCTTGCTAGATGCTTGTTTCACCCTACAAGAATTTAATTTGAGGTTCAATGAGGAACAAGGGCTTTGTTCCTCCAACGGAGTTTCCAAAAGGATATATTTGATAGTGTCTTATAGGAACAAGACACACATTTCATATCCCCAACAATGAAGCCAAAAATGTTTCTACACAAACTAGAATGCCTTGTAAATAGGAAAACGTTGGAGGGAACAACAACACTTGGACAAAGGATCACTATCACAACAACCTAAGTCCCCTACTCTTCTTGGATTTTCACCGACGGGAGGAGTCCCAGTAATGCTCGCTTTTGATAGATGTGTACATATGATAGCTTTGACTAGAGGCAAGGTAGCTCATTCAATGGAAATTATCAACGAAAGTGCTAGCTTTGGGAGAAGTTATTAATACTTTCCACTAAAATCTCCTTCAAAAATAGCTTACACGAGACCTAGGGTTGAAGTATACAATGAGACATGAGCACATCCAAGGTCAAGGTAGATAAGAGAAAAGGAAATGAGTGATTTACTTCAACAAGTAAAAATATATTTCCTTCAAAGAATCCCCAAGTTGAATGATTATCTTCTAGGGTTCCCTCTTGATGTGACAACTAGGGCATCATATTTACGTAGAATCCACCGTGGGAATTATACTAAAACTTAAGAATCCCTAGAGAAGATACTAAGGAACAATTCTATCCAAACGGAATTCCAAAATATTTCGCACCAAGTCCTAAGGGAACCTCCTTATCCTTAAAAGGAAAAAAATTAAGAAAAGAAAAGAAGTAAAATTTGGGGATTAAATCCAAATTTTACAACCAAGGGACTCAGCTGGTGCCTAGACCATTGGGAGTATGGAGTCATGGGTTCTTATTGTTGGCTAAATTGACCTTTAAGGAAGCTAAAAGAGGAATCCCTAGTTACCCCTTTCAACAATTACCTTATTTAGCATTAGTTAATGAAGTTTCATAGATTAAAATGCAATCATAATCCACTAGTAACATTCTTTCTATATCAACGATGAGTAACACATGCAAAACTTCCCAAGATTAAAGTTTCGAAAAAAATTCAATAAAAAAGTGTGAATTTTTATCATGACAACAAATTACATGCATTAGACATTATTTACAAGATAATTTCACCATAAAAAAAACACTTACAATAAAATGTAGAGTATATCCATTCATCAAAAATGCATTAGAATCTCCAAAAAGATAGCAAGATAAATCCAAACATCAAATTTCATCGCAAAAACATCCAAAAATATCCACAAATTGTAAGTTTGAATTGTCTAATGAGGCCAAAAATCCCAAGTGATAATGGTTTGAGGTGAGAATAGGTCTGACCTATTTATATAAGTGCTATGAGTTTAAACATTAAGTGAAAAAGTCCCTCCATATGCCTAATATGCTAAGTAACCCACCCATGGTTAGAATCCAACCATGATAGCCGCAAAATTAAATTAAATTACCCTATCAAGCCCATGTGAGGTGGATGTCATGCATGCGTGGAGACCTAGACAGGTAGCAATGAGGCCTCTTGTGTTAAAAATGTGAGAGAGGGCCTAAAAAATCATGATTAAGAGGGTCATGCCCTCCATATGTTGCAAAACATCTCCAAATCCCTATTTGGGATTTGTGGGCTCTAAATGAGTCTTGTGGGCTCCAAATGGGTCTCATGGGTCTCCAAATGTCTCAATTCAAGTCAATGTTCCATTAATGAGGGTTAGAAGATGAAAAATTCCCTCCCATGTCTCCCTAGGAAATACATAACCTCCTCTAGGCCTTGGATCAACTGGTCAGTTTCGAGTGCAATGTGTAGCCAGCTAGGGCATCCTAGTCCAAGTGCATCATCATATCTAATAATTGGGGCATGAGAAAGAAAGTGGTGGTGTTGTGGAAGCCCATGTCATGTAAATAAATTGTCTACATGGATGGAGGCCCATGCAGCTTTTATCACTCACCGTAAAAATGCCATTGTGATCGTCTAGAGGGCTTGGATCCCATATAGGGAGTCCAATTCCAAGATGAAAACCCACTTGCAATATTGTATAAGATAAAATGTGTCCCATCACCTTCCAATAAAATGATTCAGTAGTGCAATTGATTTAATAATTTTTTTAATCAAGGGAAAAAATTGACACTTCATAGTGGGTTTCCTTCCAAATTTGGGGCCTTGAACATGTATTGGTGTTACCTTCTTGGGTAGGAGTGGTTAATGAAGGACCCTATTAGGTGGTTTAAACTTATAAGGGAATGACAAGTCCAAGATACATCCTTCAAATGGCAGGTGTCATGTGAAATACAGATGGAACAAAGTGGGGACAAAGGGAAGGCTCCAAGCCACATGCCATGGTACAAGGGTAGCTATGAAAAGGAAAGCCCACACCTTGGGTATATGAAAGTAGGAGGGACTAATCGTGGCACATGAGTTACCGTGGCCTTTTTTTTCCACCCTTCTACATTTTCCTTTTGACTTTTATTTATTTTTACTCATTTTACTTCTTGGGGACCAAAGGGAAGGGGAAGGGGAGGCTAAAACCTTGTGGTCCCAATGGATAAATGTGGACCCAGATAGGGAAAAATATATTGTTTAGTCTCCAGTTGTTCTACCCTTATTTCCTCCTTAATACCTGGACATGAATGGTTGAGTTCCCAAGGTCCCTTGCAGATAAAACATAGTCCTCTCATTCTTAGTGCATTCTTGCTGCAGGATTTACCACCTTTGTTCTTGCTTCCTCCATCAATAGTTTTAAGCTCCGACATAGTCAACACATTTCTAAGCAATTTTATGTTTTCCATGACCAACTTCTCCACTAGATCATTGGAAGTTGGTGATACAATTAGTTCCTTCCTCCAAATGGTGAAAATTTTGGATCTCAGTATCTTGCAGATGTCGGTATCTCCTTCTAGGAACAAGGATACAATATTTTTCATGCTTTTTTTGACACGGCTGGATGAGTTGATGTAATGCTGGTGTAAAATTTCTGGAATACCTGAAAGATTAATTTGTCACATTCCAGATTCAACATGAATGTGCTAAAGCTAAACCTTTCCATGAGTTCTAATATTTTGTGTTGCTTCTGAAAGGTAGGAAGCATGATGTTGTTCAACCCTTGAAGGGCTTCTACTAGCAACTGCAATATCTCCCTCGTGATATCATTATTGTAAAGAAGTAATGGTGATGTTAATGCTATGATCCTACTGAGACAATAAGCAATTGTGTGTCTGATCTCTTAACAAGGATGTTCCCAAAGTTTGGGTTGTATCAACACAAGCATGGATGGCTTGAGAGCCCAGCTGAGTTTCTTCCATTCTGCCTGCCCCACCTTGGAGAGACATGTGTCTAATTCCTCCAATTTATGAAGGTCTATGACTGAATTTTTTCATTGCAATTCAGATCCAAGTGTGAAGAGCTTAGCTCCTCTTCCCTATCCTTCCTTCACTTCCCATAGGTGCTTTGATTGCATAATGACATGGACTCATTTCAAGAATGGTATGCTGCTTTGACCATCATTTTGGTTTAAGAAGACATTGTTGCGTAAAGGACTATATATTCTCACTTATTCATCAAAAAATTTCTGGGCGTTTTCCAAGGTCTCTTCAATACGATCCATCCTTTCCCCAAAAACACAAGAAGATACTCTAATTCTTCATGTCATAAACATAATCTTGGCTTAAAGACATTGTAGCCATATTGTTGAACCTTCACTAAAAATAATTTTCTCCTCTTTTTTTAGCAACAACTACACCTTTTTTTGTGTGGTTATTTATTTATTTTCTAATTATATGTACAACCAAAAGTCCTATATATATTATTTCACTTCAATAAGAAATAAACTATAAAGCTCCTTAAGCGATTACAACCCTGCAAAAATAAATGTTCACATACTCACCATTTTGTGCTTGATTCCTTGGTGATGCGGACACCCATCTCATTGGAATCTACAATTAAATTCCTTGGTGATGTTGATGCCCATCTCATTGGAATCCACAATTAAACAATTTCATATTATAGAACCATAGCCACCGACCAGCTATCAATTTTTTCTTTAAAATCACATATATATCTCTCAATCACGTATATATCTCTCAACGCAAATGCACGATGTGCCCAAGTCAAATCCCATGCCAATACGCAAGCCTGGCATTAGATAGAAGCGTGTGGATGAAAAAATCTTGTCTCTCATTGTTGAAACTCGACATAATGTTTTTTATTACTTTCGACGTGGCAAGAACCATTTCGTCACTTGCCATCCACGCCATTCCAACTCCACATCACTCGTCTCCCGACATCTAGATGTCATCGAAATGATACCACCCTGTTATGTGGAAACCTTCAGTGGTGCCAAATGTCATCTAAAACAGCCCTTTGTCCCTCCAAAAAGGGTCCTACCTACCACATGTCACGCCACATTAGCTTAACTCCACATCAACTACCCCCCACCAAGCATACGTGCAACCCTAACCGATCTATGCGGCCATCGACCTACACCGAGGGGTCCCATAAGGCCAATCCCTTTGCGTTTTGTAGCGAAAACACATTATATATGGCTTTAGGGTAAATCTAGGTTACACGATAAATCAAATCAAGTCAATGTTCCATTAATGAGAGTTAGAAGATGAAAAATTCCCTCCCATGTCTCCCTAGGAAATACATAACCTCCTCTATGCCTTGGATCAACTGGTCAGTTTCAAGTGCAATGTGTAGCCAGCTGGGGCATCCTAGTCCAAGTGAATAATCATCTCTAATAATTGGGGCATGAGAAAGAAAGTGGTGGTGTTGCGGAAGCCCATGTCATGTAAATAAATGGTCTACATGGATGGATGCCCATGTGAATTTTATCACTCACCATAAAAATGCCATTGTGATCATCTAGAGGGCTTGGATCACGTATAGGGAGTCCAATTCCAAGTTGAAAACCCACTTGCAATCTTGTATAAGATAAAATCTGTCCCCTCACCTTCCAATAAAATGATTCATTAGTGCAATTGATTTAATAAGTTTTTTAATCAAGGGAAAAAATTGACACTTCCTAGTGGGTTTCCCTTCCAAATTTGGGGCCTTGAACATGTATTGGTGTTACCTTCTTGGGTAGGAGTGGTTAATGAAGGACCCTATTAGGTGGTTTAAAATTCTAAGGGAATGACAAGTCCAAGGTACATCCTTCAAATGGCAAGTGTCACGTGAAATATTGATGGAACGGAGTGGGGACAAAGGGAAGGCTCCAAGCCACATGCCATGGTACAAGGGTAGCTATGAAAGGGAAACCCACACCTTGGGTATATGAAAGTAGGAGGGAGAAATTGTGGAACATGAGTTATCCTAGCCCTTTTTTTTCCACCCTCCTACATTTTCCTTTTGCCTTTTATTGATTTTTACTCATTTTACTTCTTGGGGATCAAAGGAAAGGGGAAGGGGAGGCTAAAACCTTGTGGTCCCGATGGATATATGTGGACCCAGATAGGGAAAAATATATTGTTTATTCTCCATTTTTTCTATCCTTATTTCCTCCTTATTACCTGGACATGAATGGTTGAGTTCCCAAGGTCCCTTGCAGATAAAACATAGTCCTCTCATTCTTAGTGCATTCTTGCTGCAGGATTTACCACCTTTGTTCTTGCTTCCTCCATCAATATTTTTAAGCTCCTACTTATTCAACACCTTTCTAAGCCATTTTATGTTTTGCATGACCAACTTCTCCACTAGATCATAGGAAGTTGGTGATACAATTAGTTCCTTCCTCCAAATGGTGAAAATTTTGGATCTCAGTATCTTGCAGATGTCGGTATCTCCTTCTAGGGACAAGGATACAATATTTTTCATGCTTTTTTTGACACGGTCTGGATGAGTTGATGTAATGTTGGTGTAAAAGTTTTGGAATACCTGAAAGATTAAGTCACCACATTCTAGATTCAACATGAATGTACTAAAGCTAAACCTTTCCATGAGTTCTAATATTTTGTTTTGCTTCTAAAAGGTAGGAAGCATGATGTTGTTCAACCCTTGAAGGACTTCTACTATCAACAGCAATATCTCCCTCGTGATACCATTATTGTAAAGAAGTAGTGGTGATGTTAATTCTATGATCCTACTGAGACAATAAGCAATTGTGTGTCTGATCTCTTCACAAGGATGTTCCCAAAGTTTGGGTTGTATCAACACAAGCATGGATGGCTTGAGAGCCCAGCTGAGTTTCTTCCATTCTGTCTGCTCCGCCTCAGAGAGACATGTGTCTAATTCCTCTAATTTATGAAGGTCTATGATTGAATTTGTTCGTTGAAATTCAAATCCAAGTGCGAAAAGCTTAGCTTCTCTTCCTTGTCCTTCCTTCACTTCCCATAGGTGCTTTGGCTGCATGATGACATGGACTCATTTCGAGAATGGTATGCTGATTTGACCATCATTTTGGTTTAAGAATACATTTTTGCGTAAAGGACTATATATTCTCACTTATTCATCAAAGAATTTTTGGGAATTTTCCAAAGTCTCTTCAATACGATCCATCCTTTCCCCAACAACACATGAAAATACTCTAATTCTTCATGTCTTAAAGATAATCTTGGCTTAAAGACACTATAGCCATATTTTTGAAGCTTCACTAAAAATAATTTGCACCTTTTTTTTAAAGCAACAACTACACTTTTTTTTTGTGTGGTTATTTATTTATTTTATAATTATATGTGCAACCAAAACTCCCATATATATTATTTCACTTCAATAAGCAATCAAATATAAATCTCCTTAAGCGCTTACAACCCTCCAAAAAAAAATGTTCACACACTCACTGTTCTGCACTTGAGTCCTTGGTGATGCTTATAACCATCTCATTGGAATCCACAATTAAAGTCCTTGGTGATGTTGATGCCCATCTCATTGGAATCCACAATTAAACAATTTCATATTACATAACCACAGCCACCGACCAGTTATAGATTTTTCCTTTAAAATCACGTATATATCTCAACGCAGATGCACGATGTAGCCAAGTCAAAGCCCATGCCAAAACGCAAACCACAGACTAAACCTGAGATTTGGGATTTAGGCCAGCCACCTGCATATGTTCAGACCTCTTTTTCTGCTCATAATCTCTCGGATTCCGCTGCATATTCCATGCCCTTCTGTCATATTCAATCCTTCGTTGTCATTTCCACAATTACTAACATGTGTAGTGGCACGCTCCTAGATCTATGCGCCTTATCGTCAATTTCACTATTCGACCACACTTTAATTCAACTACCAATCCGTCAGCCAACGACTTAGTGGCTCGACGAGGATGAGACCCCAACTGCGTTAACCTCCAATTGGTGTGATCCGTGTGGGCCCTTGCTGCAGGCATCCACAAATGCTGCTACAAATTGCTGACACCCCTGCAAATGAATGAAATGACGTTGTTGGTCGATATAACTGCTCCCTGAAGCAGTGTTTCACAACCCTTTAGATCCACTGTCATGCAACTATCCTCGCGGCCTTATTTCTTTGGCTGAGGGTGAGTAAATCTGCCTTCATCTTGTATCCACCATTGTTGAGTGTAAGGAAGTGATGTGCAATGGGAGGCAATAGGAAGCCTCTTGATTTAGGGGCATTTTGGAGTAAACACTGAAGTGAATGGGGATTGGCAATTAATGAGGGGTTTCATGAAGTTTGGGTACCTAAAATAATTCTGAAAATTTGTTTGACTAAATAACATAAGGCATTGGAGAAAATAATGGGGATTGGAAATCAATGAGGGGTTTCATTGAGTTCGGGACCTGAAATAATTCTGAAAATTCGTTTGACTAAATAACATAAGGCATTGGAGAAGGGAAGAAATAAAGGACAACAAGATTAGTGAAGGGCTCCTTTTTTTGTTATGCAGGTTTTACATGGCCTTATTTGTTGTGTTGTGAGGCCCCGACTTAGCATTGAAGTGAAATTAATTAATCTTATTGAAGGAGAGTGGCCTTAACTATGTGTAGTTTAACAAACCCTCCTACCCCCTTGGTGTAAAATTAATTGAATCTCCAAGTTATATTATGAAGATGGGGTCACAAAAATCATATTTTCCCAACCTCCTTGAAACTCAAAACCAATGCCACCATCTTGTTCAATTAGTCAATATTTCCAGCGATACAATTTTTATTTCAATCTGACCTCATGATTGAAAATTAGACCTATTTGAGGATTTGCTCATTAAACCTTGCCACATCACAAGCATAGCCACATGATAATGTTAAATGGCTATGTGGCTCTACCAAGTTCTCAAAACCTAGCGTGGCTTCTACCACATCATCGCGTTATAGCGCCATCACGCCATACCTCCGAAAGCGTCATGCTCAAACCTCTCTGGTGTGACGGTTAATTTCACGTTAATTACTAAAGCGACTTCACGTTTAACGCTCTTTGTTAGTCCACAGAGGTACTGAAAACAAGTCTGGCATTAGACAGAAGTGCGTGGATGAAAAAATATTGTCTCTCACTATTGAAACTCGACATAATGTTGTTTATTACTTCTGACGTGGCATGACCCATTTCACCACTTGTCATCCACGTCATTCCAACTCCACGTCACTCGTCTCCCTACATCTAGATGTCATCGAAATGATACCACCTTGTCATGTGTCAACCTCCGGTGGTGCCAAATGTCATCTAAAACAACCCTTTGTCCCTCCAAAAAGGGTCTTACCTACCACATGTCATGCCACATTAGCTTAAATCCACATCAACTACCCCCCACTAAGCATACGCGCAACCCTAACCGACCTATGCAGCCATCGGCCTGCGCCAGGGGGTCCCATAAGGCCAAGCCCTTTGTGTTTTGTAGTGAAAACACATTATATATGGTTTTAGGGTAAATCTAGGTTACACAATAAATCAAATCAAGTCAATGTTCTGTTAATGAGGGTTAGAAGATGACAAATTCCCTCCCATGTCTCCCTAGGAAATACATAACCTCCTCTAGGCCTTGGATCAACTATTCAGTTTCAAGTGCAATGTGTAGCCAGACGAGGCATCCTAGTCCAAGTGCATCATCATCTCTAATAATTGGGGCATGAGAAAGAAAGTGGTGGTGTTGTGGAAGCCCGTGTCATGTAAATAAATGGTCTACATGGATGGAGGCCCATGCAGCTTTTATCACTCACCGTAAAAATGCCATTGTGATTGTCTAGAGGGCTTGGATCCCGTATAGGGAGTCCAATTCCAAGATGAAAACCCACTTGCAATCCTGTATAAGATAAAATGTGTCCCATCACCTTCCAATAAAATGATTCATTAGTGCAATTGATTTAATAAGTTTTTTAATCAAGGGAAAAAAATTGACACTTCATAGTGGGTTTCCCTTCCAAATTTCCAAATTTGGGGCCTTGAACATGTATTGGTGTTACTTTCTTGGGTAGGAGTGGTTAATGAAGGACCCTATTAGGTGTTTTAAACTTCTAACGGAATGACAAGTCCAAGGTAGATCCTTCAAATGGCAGGTGTCATGTGAAATACTGATGGAATGGAGTGGGGACAAAGGGAAGGCTCCAAGCCACATGCCATGGTACAAGGGTAGCTATGAAAAGGAAAGCCCACACCTTGGGTATATGAAAGTAGGAGGGAGAAATCGTGGCACATGAGTTACCCTGGCCTTTTTTTTTCATTTTACTTCTTGGGGATCAAAGGGAAGGGGAAGGGGAGGCTAAAACCTTGTGGTCCCAATGGATAAATGTGGACCCAGATAGGGAAAAATATATTTTTTAGTCTCCAGTTGTTCTACCCTTATTTCCTCCTTTTTACCTGGACATGAATGGTTGAGTTCCCAAGGTCCCCTGAATATAAAACATAGTCCTCTCATTCTTAGTGGATTCTTGCTGCAAGATTTACCACCTTTGTTATTTCTTCCTCCATCACTAGTTTTAAGCTCCTACTTAGTCAACACCTTGCAAAGCCATTTTATGTTTTGCATGACCAACTTCTCCACTAGATCATAGGAAGTTGGTGATACAATTAGTTCCTTCCTCCAAATGGTGAAAATTTTGGATCTCAGTATCTTGTAGATGTCGGTATCTCCTTCTAGGAACAAGGATACAATATTTTTCATGCTTGTTTTGACACGGTCTCGATGAGTTGATGTAATGCTGGTGTAAAAGCTCTGGAATACTGGAAAGATTAAGTCACCACATTCCAGATTCAACATGAATGTGCTAAAGCTAAACCTTTCCATGAGTTCTAATATTTTGTGTTGCTTCTGAAAGGTAGGAAGCATGATGTTGTTCAACCCTTGAAGGGCTTCTACTATCAACTGCAATTTCTTCCTCATGATGTCATTATTGTAAAGCAGTAGTGGTGATGTTAATGTTATGATCCTACTGATACAATAAGCAATTGTGTGTCTGATCTCTTCACAAGGATGTTCCCAAAGTTTGGGTTGTATCAACACAAGCATGGATGGCTTGAGAGTCCAGTTGAGTTTCTTCCATTCTGCCTGCCCCGCCTTGGAGAGACTTGTATCTAATTCCTCCAATTTATGAAGGTCTATGACTGAATTTGTTCATTGCACTTCAGATCCAAGTGCGAAGAGCTTAGCTCCTCTTCCCTACTTTGACCATCATTTTGGTTTAAGAAGACATTGTTGCGTAAACAACTATATATTCTCACTTATTCATCAAAACAATTCTGGGCATTTTTCCATCCTTTCCCCAACAACACAAGAAAATACTCTAATTCTTCATGTCTTAAAGATAATCTTAGCTTAAAGACATTGTAGCCATATTGTTGAAGCTTCACTAAAAATAATTTGCCCCTCTTCTTTTAAGCAACAACTACACCCTTTTTTGTGTGGTTATTTATTTATTTTCTAATTATATGTACATCCAAATATCCTATATATATTCTTTCACTTCAATAAGAAATAAAATATAAAGCTCCTTAAGGCTTACAACCCTGCAAAAATAAATGTTCATATACTCACCATTCTGCGCTTGAGTCCTTGGTGATGGTGATACCCATCTCATTGGAATCCACAATTAAAGTCCTTGGTGATGTTGATGCCCATCTCATTAGAATCCACAATTAAACTATTTCGTATTACAGAACCACAACCACCGACCAGTTATCGATTTTTCCTTTAAAATCATGTATATATCTCTCAAGCATATGCACGATGTGCCCAAGTCAAAGCCCATGCCAAGGTGAAAACCATAAACTAAACCTGAGATTTGGGATTCAGTCCAGCCACCTGCATATGTTCAGACCTCTTTTTCTGCTCATAATCTCTCGGATTCCACTACATATTCCATCCCCTTCTGTCATATTCAATCCTTCGTTGTCCTTTCCACAATTTTTTTTTCAACAGAGAAAAAAACGATGTTTTAATATTAATGAGAAAAACAGTCCATCATACAATTCATAGTCCTCTGGATGGAAGCTACCGTGTGCACAGGGAAATACCATGACAGAGGACAGGATATCTAGCATGGTCCCTCTACAGGAACACAAGTAGAGGCGAAAATCCATCCAAAAGTCGTCAGAAAAACAATATGGCCCATGACGCAAGCAAACACAAGTTACAATCCAGAATGTCACAGAGAACAGTACATGGTCGCCCAGAAAGATCCAACAGAAGAGTCAGGCCATCCAGGCACGACAGAGGGAAGTCCTGTAGCGAACCAAAGAGAAAACAAAAATGACAATCAAAGCCATATGTCAAAGCCATATAACCAGCGACCAAAACCGGAGCCAATCATGAGTTCGTTCCGAGAACAATATGACAGAGAACAAAAACCGGAGCAGATGCAAGGAGCTAGACATCCATCTACACCATAGTCCAAGGAAATAACATCCATACTGCAGAGTGCCAATTAACATTCCCAGGAAATGGACATGTACGGTGATGGATCGGAACATACTAAAGAGAATAGTAGGCATGTCCAGCGCCATATGAAAGTCCCCAAAGTACCAAGGGGACAGAGAATATACCGTCGACATAGGCAAATCCATCTCCAGGCGAAAGATGCAGAGTCTAGGCAAAAAACCATCAAAGTGAAAAAACCTATAGATCAAACCTGAAAGAGCCCCTTTCCCTGTTGTCCAAGAAGTGAATGACAGTAATGAGGCCAAAATTGTGTTCCAGCCCCAGCTTTGAGAGCCTGTCCGCCCTCCAGTTTAAATCTCTGTATATGTGATGGAGGGAGGCTCTCTGAAATTGGGAAAGAACGTAGAGAGTACGGTCAATCCATCCATTGAGGCTTGATACCCTGAGATTTTTTCTACCCGACAATCCACCTATGACGAGTTGAGAGTCCCCGTAGATGTCAATCGATGGAAGCCCCAGGTGATGGGCCACAAGGAGTCCACTCCACAAAGCCATGATCTCAGCTTTATTATTAGATCCCTGGCCCCCGTACCAGATGATATGGAAGCGCTCCTCTCCTTCCAATTTAAGCCAGGCACCATAGCCGCATATCCCATCCTGTTGTGCACCATCAAAAAATAACGCTGGAATGCTAATGTAGTGAGGCCTAAGCCTGTAGGACATATCCTTGTCTACCTTTACCGGAATAGGGTTAATCTGAAGCCAATCCATAATTTTTGTGTAAATCCTATTGGAATCCCAGCACCCCCCATTGAACAACATGTTATTCCTACAGCACCAAATTTCCCAGCATGTGTAGAAAGGAAGGGCATTTTTCGCAGCACCCTTAGCTGCCCAATAGTCATATGCATGGTCCTGAGAAGTCGGTCTCCAATGTGGGGCGTCTGTCCAGTGAGAGAACAATTCCCAGATTCCAATCGCCGCTCTGCATTCAAAGAAGATGTGAGGTATAGATTCCTGCTCCTGTTTACATAATATGCAACGACCCGGGCCATGATTCCCTCTTTTCTGCAGATTATCCCAAGTGAGAATCTTTCCTTTCCTGAGTAACCAGTTGAAAAGCGTTATCTTGTGGGGAATCTTCCACTTCCAAACTTTCTTGAAGCCAGGAATACTCGGGGTGGTGTGTCCATCCAGCTTCATGTGCAAATAAAGATCTTTGACGCAGATATTGTTTCCCTTGAGCTCCCCTCCCCATACTATCCGGTCGCCCAAAGAGTCAAAAAAGAAACCAGCCTTTTGGAAGGAGTTGATGAGGCTTAACCAGCTGTCCCTGTGCCCTACCTGCATATCCAGCTCCTCAAATTCCATCCAAACGGGAGCACCAATTACCCAATGTGTGATGATATCAGATACATAAATGAGGCCACAATGAGACAACCTGTGGAAGAGACCAGGATCAATGGAGGGGTCGAAAGAAACTCCCATGATGTTGGTGCAAGTGATGGGTATCCGCATCCCATCACCAAACTTCCACACCGCTTTTGATATGATAATCCCCCTGCATTTTGAAAGGCTTCTCCAAATCTTGGATGCCCGCTTCGGAGGGGCAATGGGTCCCTGAAAAAATAAATCCAACGATCTAGTGCCCAGGTATTTATCCACAATGATGTTCGACCAAATGCTGTTCCCAGTCAGCGCCCTCCATAATGATTTTGACAGTAAGGCGAAAATGAAAGGTCGTAGGTCCAGCAGACCGCACCCGCCCACCCACCTCCTTGGGAAGAGAAATCTCCGATAATTTGCAAAGGTGGTATTTATTGCGAGTTCCCACTCCAGACCATAAAAAATGGGCCACTATAGCATTTATCTTCAAGCAGATTTCCATAGGAATAAGGTACAAATGACCCCAAAAGATCGTGAGCTGCGATAGAACCGCTTGTATGAGAATGAGAGTTGTACTTTCCACAATTACTAACACGCGTAGTGGCTCGCTCCTACATCTATGCGCCTTACAGTCAATTTCACTATTCGACCACCCTTTAATTCAACAACCAATCCGTCAGCCAGCGACTCAGTGGCTCGACGAGTATGAGACCACATAACAGCGTTAACCTCCAAATGTTGTGATCTGTGTGGACCCTTGTTGCAGGCATCCACAAATGTTGCTATAAATTGCTGACACCCCTGCAAATGAATGAAATGACGTTGTTGGTCGAGATAATTGCTCCCTGAAGCAGTTTTTCACAACTCTTTAGATCCACTCTCATGCAACTGTCCTCGCGACCTTGCCATCTGGGCAGATGACGTATGATCCAATATAATTTTTGGACCTACTCTCTCTTAACACCCTTACGAATTCTGAAGACGCTTATCCTCCACTGAACTTTTGGGATTTCTTTACTAATGTTTTTTATACCATTGAACTCTCCTTGGGCTTCATGAACCTCGTAACACTTTAATGGCCTCCAATTGCCATATGTTAGTTGTCCCACTTCTGGTAAGATCCCCGGTTGAAAAACAGTCTCAAGACTGTATGCGACAACAACCCATCACCTACTAACAAGAGATAATGAATTGACTCTCCAAGTCTAATTAGTTTCGCTATTTGCTTCTGCTCATAGAGAAATCCGACCACTCGAACTCTGCTAATTGGGCTGTGATAACAATATTTAATTCATTCACAATATGACAAACGATGCTCAGAAATCCTTGCCCTCCAAACTGAGCAAATGGCTGTGAGAAAATACAACTCGGCTCATATATTTTTTGGTGTAGATCGACCTTTGGATATAGTCGACCCTCTCTTTCTGAAAATGATATGTGGAGTTGGCACTGTGAATATCGCTAAGCGAAAGCCCTTGGATCAGCAAATTTGACCTCGGCAACCTTGCCTTGGCACTAGAATAAACTCGACCTGATGTTTGGGGTATTCAATCCAAAATTCGGCTAGCTTGTTTGACTGACCATAGGCAGATTGGTAAGGTTCATCTATCCTCCAACCCACGCAAAAATTCCCCGGATGTCGAAGTCAGTGAGTGATCCCTCACTCTACCCTGTCTAGTGGCTTCATGATCCTTCCTCTACTAGTGACAGATCGGCCCCTTAATTAGAATGGCACACTTTCATTACGCCCATCAATCCTATTGATTTCCCGCGATTTCAACTCTTACAAATGCCATATTTAATCTTCAGGATCAACAATGAATACATCGAGTCTTGTTCTTCCATAATTGCCCCAACTGTTCCAAGAATGAAAGTAATTGACAGAGACAAACCCTGACTTATGAAATGGAACCTTCTCCAATAATCATTCAAACTTCAGACAGAGTTATCAATGTGATATGCCATGAACCCCCTTTAAGAGTTAATTGTTAAAGATTAATCTTAAGTTAGAAGTTAGTTCTAGAAAATTAGTTAGAAAGTTAGTTGAACAAGTTTTCGTTATATATGTCAATCTAATGTATATATTCATCTCGAGAATGAACTAATGTATATATTCATCTCCATAATGAAACATTTTGATGCAGTTTGTTTGTTCTCAATCTGTCCCTATGTCATAATTTTTCATGGTATCAGAGCGTAGAGTAGATCATGTTTGTTTGTTGTGAAGCCAGTGAAGAGAGTTGTCGTTTATGTGGGAGACTGCCTGCCGTCAGAGAGAAGAGCAGCCCTACCATCGTCGTTGGAGAGAATGATGACTTGTTCATTGCAGACGAAGGTTGAAGTCATACAAAAAGAGCCGCATTCCATTCCTAACCTTCTCAACAAGCTTCTTGTGCGCCTTGGGCAATCCAAAAATATGATAACAGAAACAATCCTCCTTTGTTTCTGAGTTGCACATAAATATTAGCACTTGAATGTCTTCCATTCTATATTCAATTAGATTTCAATCTGTTACTTCTTCTGATTCACTGGTTTTCGATTAGCAATAACAATACCAATAATGTAACTGTTGTGTGTGTGTGTGTGTGTGTGTTTTTTTTTGTAACTCCATGATAGACCACAGAAATATGGAATCTTCGACAGAGTTCTTGTGGTGGTTTGTTTTTGGGGATGTCGCAGTTTTCTTGTTGAGTCTCATGCTTTGCCTGCAGGTCATGGTTAGTTCTATCAACAACCCTGTGACGTGGGTTGAGTGTAGGCAGGCGTCGAGAGAAATAAAATTAAATTTTCTTCTCATAATTATTTTCAAAGAATTATAGTATGGTACTAAAGCCAGATTATCATTCTTATCCAACTACATGACTTCAGAAATCCGATGTAATCTTATTAGTAGATTGGTGATCCGTTCTACCTTTGTCTGACTTATTATCCTCCTGTGTTTCCCCTCTTCTTGTAGAGGGGAAAAGATTGATTTTTTGAAGTGTTTAAAAGGTGTTGTTTTCAAATTTCTGATTGTTTTAAACGTGGCTTCGACAAGTCAGTTTGCAATCCCTATGCCTCTATTTAGTGGGAAGAATTATGATTTTTGGAGTCTTAAAATGCAAGCATGCTTACAAGGTTTAGGTTGTTGGGAAATTGTATAATTGGGGTTCATAGAATCTTATGCAAATGTAATTGTTGCTATGAGTGCTGCTCAAAGAAGACAATTGATGAACTTGAACAAAAAGAAAGTAGAGCTAAGTCTTGCATTTTAAACTTTTTAGATGACTCTATTTTTCCTAAAATTATTGTTGTTAAGACTGCTAAATCAATATGCGATATACTTAAAGTGGCTACATCGTAAAATTACAAACTCTCAGAACTCAATTTGAAACACTTACAACACTTCAAATGACTGAATCGGAAACAATTAATCAATTCATGACTAAAGTTATGGGTGTTGTCAATCAGCTTCGAATGATTGGTGAAGAACTAGAAGCTCAAAGAACAAGACGGAAGAATTAACAAAATTGTGTGTGGAAGAATTTACAGGATCTTTATTGGCTCATGAAGCAAGAATTAATTTAGATTCTAGTACTTTAGAGCATGCTTTCAAATTTAAAGTTTCTATGTGTTAGAGTCAAAGGTTTTCATGGAAGAAAATGAAAAGGAAGAGGACAGTCTCAGTCATATGATAAATCACAGTTAACTCAAACGCATTCAGAGCAATCTCAAACTGATCATGGTCATAGGTGGATAGATAAATAAAAAAATCAATGTCACTATTGCAAATAATATGGTCATTATAAGTCTAAATGTCGAAAATTACAGTACGTTTTAAGTAAAAACAAATCACACTGAATGTAAAACATCGGATGCTTTAATTCTAGCATGCCAAGTGATTGTGCAAGTAAATAATAAGGATGTTTGGTTGGTAGCAAGTGGATGTAGTAATCATATGACTGGTCATAGTTATTTCTTTTGATATCTTAATACCTCTTTCAGTTCCTTGATACCTCTTTCAGTTCCTTTATTGGTTTGGGTGATGATCGCCAAGTCAAAGCTTCAATAAAGGGTGTTGTGTCTGTCTTAACCAAACAAAATTTGGTGAAGAATATCTATGTTTTTTACTATGTACCCAATTTCAAGCATAATTTGTTGAGTGTCGGTCGATTAGATGCACATGGTTATGATGTTAGCTTTCACAACACTACTTGCACGATCTTTGATCAACTTAAATCTCTTGTTGCAAAGATTCCTATGTCAAAGAACAAGTTGTATCAGTTACAGATGAACAGTGAGAATTTGTATGCACATAATGTTTCAACGTCAAATGACACTGACTTGTGGCATTTGCGATATGGTCATTTACCTTTTAAAATTATGAGTATGTTGCAAAGACAGTCTATGGTGAAAGGTTTCCCTACTTTGTCTAAAAATATCTCTTCATGTACAAGTTGTATAATGGGTAAACATAAGCGAGATATTTTTTCATCAACCTCTTATAGATCAAAAGAACAACTAGAGTTAGTGCATACATATTTCTGCGGTCCTATGCAAGCACAATCAGTAGATGGCAGTTTCTATTTTCTTACATTTATTGATGACTTTAGCAGGAAAATCTAGGTGTATTTCATAAAATACAAATCTTAAACATTTTCCAAGTTCAAGTAGTTCAAAGCCAAGGCTGAAAAACAAAGTGGAAAGTTTATTAAAGTTCTCAAGTTTGATAAAGGAGGTGAGTATGAATCTAATGAATTAATTGGTTTTTGTAAACAACATGGTATAAGAGCCTCTATTGACAGTAAGCCTGTTGGTTATACAGACAGTGATTATGCAGGATGTATTGATGATCGGAAAAGCACCTCTAGATATGCTTTTCTATTTGGTAGGAATTTGATTTCATGGTCATCCAAAAATCATCCCATAGTTGTGTTATCTTCAACAGAGGCCGAGTACGTTGCAGTAAATTTAGCATCATGTCAAGCAGTGTGGCTAAAGAGACTTCTCTCTGACTTTGGATATACAGAAAATGAACCTATTCACTAGTACAAAATGGCTAATTAGTTACTAAAAAAACGACTAAAATTTTCATATAAACGACCATTTTTTAGTCAGTGACCAGTAGTAGCTAATTTCCAGTGTCTTATAACGCGACCAAATTTTTGTCGTTTTTAGCTGTCATTAATTGGTTGTCTCAATTTTATTGTTTAGCAGTATATTTAGTCATTAATTTGGAAATTAATTTGGTCATTGATTTAGTTATTAATTGTCACAATTAATGACCAAATATACAACAAAATATATTACTATATGGTCACCTGAAAAAATCAATTAATGACCAAATTGTTGGTCATGTTATAAGATACTGTAAATTAGCTACTAATAGTCATACATATGCAAATTTTAGTCATCATTTGAAACCAATTAATGACCAAAGAAATATGACTAAAATTTGGTCGTGTTATAAGATACTGTAAATTAACTACTAATAGTTGTATATATGCAAGATTTAGTCGTCATTTTTAATCACAAATTTATCATTTGCAATAGTCATTTATCTTTTTTTGGTAGTTTCATATTCAATATATAAACAACTAATTTAGTAGTTTATATTCATTTCATTTACTTTCACTAATAATCATTATAAACAACTAATATATTCATATATTCAATTTATTTATGTTCATCATTAATCAATATAAACTACTAATTTAGCAGTTTATATTGATTTTATGTGTTCATTATTAATCAACATAAATTATTTAGTATGATTTTGCGACTAAATTAAAAAAAATGGCATACAATGTGCATGTTCATCTAATATAAAAATGTAAAGTTATAACATACGTTAAATACTAAACAATATCAAATGAAACTATTGAAATAATTTCAACCACATAAATTATATTATATGAAATGTAAAATATTACAATATGAGTTTCCAACTTAACATTTGTTGGACTACAATTTACGCATGAAATGTTGTTTCATCACTTAAAAACTTTATCACTGTGTTGTCAAGGCATTGTGGATAAATTCACCAACTCTAAAGACTTGACCATTAGTCTTTATGTGTGTGTCTTATGCTATGTATTGGCTCTAAGGGTATCACTAGACTGGTTCTCTTCTCTCTCTCTTTTTCATTTGTCGCTCCAATGTTATTGTTCTCCTCTTTCTTCAATTCCTACTTACCATCAATATTGGTTTCCTTTCCTAAAAACAAAAGAACTTACAATGAAAAATGTAAACACTAGAATATAAAGTAAATTAGACTATAAAGGATTTATATGACATATGCCTCAACATCAGCAATTTCAAAGCCATTTTTCCTCATAAACGCAAGAAACTCGAACACGTTTTATTCAGTTGAGCGACAGTGGCCACTATGTGGCCAAACGACCTATATAAACAAAACAAATAAAACATCACCATAGAAAATAACACCTTAGTAACTTGGTGTTCAACCTTCAAGGAAAGCTTAGGCACAATCATGCCAACTAAGTTACATGCTAAAAAGCTCAAGATGTAGATAACTTGTGAAAACAAATAATCTGAAGTGTGATTTCTAATCCTTGTTGTTTTATTCACAACAACATTTCATTCACTATCGCATGAACTTGGTCAAGTATATAAAAAACATGTGCTCAAATAACAACATGAAAGTAAACTTTTCTAATAGTCATGAAAATATTTTAACAAAAAAGAGCTAAAAGGATTTCAATCAATGTCGTGTGATATTAATTTCATCTTCAAGCTTTGGTTGTTGTTTAAATGGACATGATACCAAGTATTTTTAATTTCATAGTTAAAAGACAAAAAAAATCAAGAGAAATGTTCAAAATACAATCAAACAATAAAGAGAAGATATCGTGCAATGGACATTGCAATTATAAAAAAATTGTATACATGTCCACCGATGTCTTGTCTGGAATTCCTAAAACATTTTCTTACCCAAAATAACCATGAGGTGAAAGCATCACAACATTATAAACCATAGGAATCCCTACTATAAAATTTTCCAAATTTGATGGCTAAAGTTCCTGAAGGATCTCCAACATCAAATGAATCATATCCAAGACATGATTTGCATTATCGCCCCATCTTTTTTCGAATCAAATTTCCTGTAACATGCCCACACTAGAGTCAAGTAACAATCAAACAAAGGCATTGGCATTTGTTTTTATATTTTATACCTATAAAATTTGAACCTAATTTGTTTCAAGAACATATTAATTCATATTTAAAGCCTTCCTGTCATGAGAAGGTATCAATCAAGTAGGACATCAGAAAAATCGACCTCAATGAGGTCCTTAAACAATTTTTACAATAACAATATTTTTTTTACTGTGATATCCTGGGTAGAAAAAAGAACATATCTGCGAAAAAAACCATATATTACTTATGTTCAAACTATGTATATGGTGTATTCTTATGCAACTTTTTAAGATGTTCCTCTGCCTTTACCATAGCGGATTGTAGCTTGGTTAAACTTTGTATCATTTCATTCAACATGAATGCAAGATAAATGTCACACATTATTCTTTCCCATTTCTCAACATGCTACATATGATAAATTGAAAGTCACATAAAATCAAGAGCAAACCCTTTTCTAACAAAAATAAATAAATAAATGGTTCCTCTAATAAAACTTCACACCTCAAAAATTACTTTGTCATGTGCTTAGACTAAAGGTGATATTTTTTAATCATCTTTAAGTCATATTTAATGAGATATTTGTATGTTTACCGTGAGGTCAATTTGGTGCTAAAGGCAATATATAAATCCAAGTTATTATCACGGAAATTCAAGTATAATTCAGAAAAATAACATCTTTGCAAGGTAGTGGAGAGAGAAACATCTTCATAATTAGGTTTCTTTATTTTTGTTTTATTTGATTTGAGTTTGTATTTGAATATATAGTTTTCTTTAAAGAAGCGAAATAAAAATATGAGAATCGAAACATGTATTTTTAATCAATTCATATTATATATCTAAAAAACAATCAGGCCATCCTTCTTTGTAATTTGATAGATATTTATTGTGTATGGAAGAATAATGAATTAACTAGCAAACACAATGATGCAATATATTAACCAAGGAAAGAAAAATGGCATGGTTGTGGTATTTGTGTGCTCAAAGGGAATCCAAAAATGGTTGCATGCTTTCTTTATCATGAAATAGTCTTGAAGACAAATGTCAATTCAAAAATTGAAGTCCATTAGTAATGAAAGATGGTCATGTTGGGCAAGTAAAGGATGCATTGAAGGGCTCAAGGTCTAGCTCCAATACATAGTTATCCTTCTCACTGAAAAAGACAAAGTTGTCATCATTTGTTTATCCAAGTAAAAAGAAGAGTGAGTTTGTATTTGTGCACCTATGATAGAATATGCAAAAGAGAGCACTAGTATACCCTAGAGCACCACATTTCTCTCCTCCACAAATACTAGTGTACCCTCAACACTATTGTACAAACCACTTAAGGATGGAAATGTTTATTATACTTAACATTATTGTACAATGCTCAAACTACAACCCTCCTAAAGAAAAATCACTATGGTTGGAACATTATCCAAAGCACACAGATAAACTAACTCTCAAGGCATGGAAAAAACAAAATCTTGAAAAGCCATGAATTTTGCCTAAGGGACATGAACAACAACATTTTGAGAAGCAAATTACTAAATAAATCATTGCTCATAACCTTCTTCTGACTTCCCATAATTATACTCTTTCTAAAAATGCACTAAATCTTACTGCCAATGCTCCAAAACATAATTAAAATGGTTTTGATGGTTGTGGGAGCTCTTGTTGTGAAAAAATGAGAGATAGGAAGAGGCTTATTATGGGAAAAAAATAACAAAAACAACAAATGTTGATGGTAGTGATAGACTCAATTCAATTCATTTCTAGATGTGATTGAACAACATAAGGACATCTTAACCTTATATTTATTAAACTTGGAAAGAGACATAAAACCAAAATACAAATATTTTAATACTTAATAAATCTCGATATATATATATATATATATATATATATATATATATATATATATATATATATTACTATTATTTATTTGTTTATTTTTGTGGGAGCATTGGCTTCAACAATTTTTTATTTTTTTTATTTATAAGCTTTACCTAGTGACATATCTCAGCTATATTGGCCATAGCATGTACCTAGCCTCTTTAAATTTAGTTATAGAACCCTCACCTAATTATATCTTTCATCCATATAGAGTTGTAAAGAGGACCTGGCTACTCTAGGTGAAATTATAGATCATTCATCAGACATAACTAGAATTTGACAAGGGCAAAGGCTAACTTGTATAAAGGCACCTCCCATGTCACAAATGTAGCAGTAAAGCTCACCATTCTGTACTTTATTCTTTTGTGCACATATCCATCAAAACTGACAATTCATATTATACTCTTTGATAAGCCTATGCATTTTTTTCAATTTCAGCAACTTCTTCTCTGTCTTTAGACTTTGATGGGTCAATATCACCAGCAACCACAACAAGGTTCAAAAACTTGGAGTACTACAACTTTAAGTAAAATGTAAAGACAAAGATTAAACTTCAAAGTGAATGAGGAATAATACAATCTGATCAGATTATTCATATAGCATCAAGATGTGATAAGAATTGTCTTGCAAGCACAATTTCGGTTGCATTATCCTTTGCCAAATTATCATTTAATGGAAAAATGACTAAAACTTCTTAGAAACTTATATGGCAAGAGAAATAATCCATTCACGGGGAAAAAATTAATGAGTATCAGGGAAGTAAATCCAATATAAATTATACATCAAATTTAGTCATTATTACAATGAAACAGATGTTATTTCTACAAGAAGCAACTATTTAAAATCTATGTGTAATAAGACTTGAAAGTTAACTATTATTCATTAAATTGATTCAAATATGTCCACATACAGAGTAAACAACGTCATTGTGGATTTTTCAACATAATTATTGTTTTTTCTTTGCAACTGATCTTAGCATCTTAGGAATGTTTAAAATATACCATGTTTCCAAATCAGAGGTGAAACAAAGAGCTAAAAATAAGAAACATGGCAGTCTTTGTATGTGGTTTGTAGAGTAAGATTGCCATGAATTACTAGATTCAAACCCAAAGCAACTTCAAAACAAAAGAAGATGAAAGGTAGCTTTGGAAATAATCAAATATTATGAGAGGAAAACATAAAAATCTAGATGCAATTAATATATGAAATTACTTAGTCTTCCATTAATCTATTATTAAAGTGAAAACTTAGACAAAGTATCATATTTCTCCCAGTGAAGCAAATACAATTTACCATTTTCCATAATTTCTTTGATAATTAGATGGAAATAAATCAAACCTTTTGTATTAAAGTACATTGGGTTTTCTTATGAGAGGGAAAACAAAGAGCTAACGAAAAGTTGTTGGAAAGTGAAGCAAATACAATTTACCATTGTCCATAATTTCTTTGATAATTAGATGGAAATAAATCAAACCTTTTGTATTAAAGTACACTGGGTTTTCTTATGAGAGGGAAAACAAAGAGCTAACGAAAAGTTGTTGGAAAGTGTAACTAGGTTCGGTCGTCATATTGACTATGTAATTATGTATTTATGTAATGAAGAAGAAAAAGATAATAAAATGCATTTTTGTTATGCTTGCTTCATCAGTTTCATGAGAAAGGTTTTTATTATAGGTCAAAAGACATATTTTTTTATTTCTTTTAGGGTTTTTTCATCTTGTCATAAATGTACTAACTATGATTCATGAATATGAAGTGTCAAGTTAAAGAAGTATGCCTCAAGACCTTTTCATATAAGCCTTGAAGACATGGCTCAAAATGTGGCTCAAGATCAGCGTTGAAATGCCTCCTCAAGTCAGCCTATGTGCAGGTTACAAGTCGGCTTACAATCAGCAGACAGGTTGGCTCAATGAACAGTCACATCTATTAACTGTCAGGTCGGCTAATATAGGGTTTGACCACTATAGATACTCTTGTGTACAGCGCAAAAAAGACAGAAACAAAATCTTAGCCTTCTGTGATTTTTGTTCAAGTGTTTTGAGATTAAGTGCGAGTTTCGGGACTGAAATACAAGTGCAAATAAAGAGAGAAAAAAACTGTGGATTGAAAAATAGAAGTACGTTATATCAACAAAGAAAAGGATTATGGTTTGGGTTTTAATATGTTGTGATTAAGTGCAGAACTTCATGTCTGCAATAAATGCGACTTTAGGACTATGTTTATGTGAAGGAGGGAGACGAAGTATCTTATATATATACGAAGATATATTACTATGTTAAAGAGCGAAATTTCATAATTTTATTTTGTGTGAGTTACATAATTATGCGAAGATTACAAGACTGTACTAAGTCTGTTCACAAGGAAAGGAAAAAGAAAAAAACCGGTTTAAAAAAATGAAATGAAAGAGCAAACAATGTTGTGAGATTACAATGTACATTTATCACAACCAAAAGGTTAGAGAAATAATTATGGAAATATCTTAGTATAGGGATACTTGTACCTTAGAATGTATACCATAAAGAATCCCGAATCCTCTGGTCTTCATGATCAAAGGTCTCGCCATCAACATTCGCATGCTGGCAAGTTGATTCATTAATGGTACTGCCAGTGCCTCCACCTCTCGCAGCTGCCTTTCAGAAAAATCAGAAGGCTTTTCTGCCTGAAGACGAAATTATGTGCAGTCTGAGTACATGCATGCTCCCTTGCATGAACGAGGGCTTACTCTTAGGATCCCTTTATAAGGCACAAAGGCAGGTGTGCCTAGTAGTGTTGGAGTAATCACCGCACCTTTATTGAATCCATAATTCCCACCCTGGGGATCCTAGTTACCAGTTTGGAAGTTTACCAATATCTGCGAATTTTGGTGTAATGGAAAACTTCTTCATCGTATCAGAGCCTGGACCCAAGTTTGATTCGTCTGAGTTTCCTTTGAGGGGGGTGTTGGAGTAATCACCGCACCTCTATGGAATCTGTAATTCCCACCATGGGGATCCTAGTTACCAGTTTGTAAGTTTACCAATATCTGCGGATTTTGGTGTAACGAAAAAATTCTTCAAGTAGAGAGGGAGTTTCACAAGTTGGAGCACAAGAGAAATCAGCAGAATCGAGCAGAGATGGAGGAGGTGATTTATTCCCAATTGGAAATACATTATGTGCATCTGTTGTCGAGGTATTTTTCACTGGGAGAGGGGAAGGGAAATGTTCATTGAAGGATAATAAGGGAGTAGAGTTTGTAGAAGACTGAGCTACAACATTCTTTTCAAGGTCATCGAAGGGCTCATGTAGAAGAGAAAAGGTGGATGGTTATGACTGAGATCCATGTTGCTCGGACTGTCCATGCTCAATTAATAAAGAATCCCCACTAAGGCCTTGATCATTGGAAGTTGAGACTAGTTGAATTTCATTTTTCTCGGGCTTGACATGTTCAATGAGCAAAAATCCCCAACCTTTGCCTCTATCACTTGGGATTGAATCTTACTGTCTTTAAGGTTGCTCGAGCTTAACATGTTTAATGGAAAAAGGCTTGCTACTCAGACCATTAGCAAGAGCTAAATCTGATTTAATTTCATTTTCTTCAAGCTTAACATGTTTAGTGGAGAAGAGTTCCCTACTTAGATACTTATCAATGGAGAACAAATCCATTTGACTCTCATATTGTTCAAGCTTAATATGTTCAATGGGAATAGGCTCCTTGTTTGGACAACCATCACTTGAAACCAGATCTGATTTCCTTTCACTTTGTTCAATCTTGAACAAGCATTTCCTGTCTGAAAATTCGCCAGTTTGTGTATCACACTCCTTGAAAGCTATAGAAATGGTTGTTGACAACATCTTTGGAGTAGATTGAGCAACCGAAGTCCCTGAAAATGGGGCCATTGCGAGCGCACAACATAAGTGGCTAGCGATATCTGAACTAAATATCAAAAAAATGGGAAACAATTTGAATGTAAAATGTAAATACATTTCTTACTTGCAAGATCCCTCAGCATTTAAGTGAAAAATGGAAAGCTTGCAATAACTTCAAATATATTTGAGGCTTGTAATAACTTCAACTGCGACTTGGAGAAAGTTTCTACACATCAATGCAAACTCATTAAAGCCTCACTCCACCAATAATAATAAAAATATGTGTCCAAAATATGTGTCTCACTGTGGCCATGGGATTTGGACCTCGGAATCAGTATCGATTGTCCGATCCAAATGAAAAGCCTCAAACTTGGATGGGGTACTCTCCAAACAAACCCCACCATTCTCTCAAGCCAGAAACTCTAAGAGAGATCTCATTTTTAGTTTCACATTATTAGGGGTTTCAAAATGCGAAATTTCTGAAATAGTTTTGGAAATATTAGGCAACGAACATGAAGGAGGAGTCAAGGGAAATGCCACCACGATCTCGAGACCTGAGCATATTGATGGAGAATTAGGCGTTTCGTTCTCCAGATGGGTATTCTCATCCGATATCTTCTTTGTTCTTTCTGCGGGAGAAGAAGGGAAATTGTTCGTGAGGGGTTCGATGCCATTTCGGTGGGTTCTCTTATTTCTTTGGTTGAGGGTGAGAAAATCTTCCTTCATCTTGTATCTGTCATTGCTGAGCCTTTGTGAGCGATTTGGCAACGATTTTTCCCACCCAAAGCAAAGCAGGCTGGTAATGTTTGTTTTCCATGAAAAATGGGGCGGGTAACTTCATAGACTTTTAATTTTTCAAAAAAATCAATTCTTCTCCGCCAAAGTTCAAATCATCCCACCAACTCCTTTTATAAAGGACAATTGGGAAAAAAATCAACAGGTAGCTATTAAGACCTCGAAACGGCTCACTTCCCGCTATTTATTTAAAATGAAATTAATGCGGCCTTCACAAAGTGGTGTCTCCTAATGATATGAGTTGCTTTTAAAGTAGCCAAACATGTCTCTATAGAGTGGAAGAAAGTCAAAAATGTTTTATTTTTAAATTCTATTGAGTATAGAGTGAGTTATCAATACACAAAGGCAACAAAGCATTTAATAATATATAGCCATGATATATATTATTTAATTTGAAGTAAAACAATATATAAAATATTAAATGTATCATGGCAGACTTTATCAGGATGTAAATATTCTTTTAAATGTATGTATTGTTGAAATTGAAGGGGGAAATCTATATGAATCTCGACATCTAGGAGAGAAACTTCATTGAGGGAAAATTGGGAGGGGATTGGGAAAACTTTCTATTTAACTAAAGTAATTGATCAAGGGACAAACTTGAGGAATAAGGAATCGGGAATAGAAGCTCTTCTAGGAAAAAATAGAGAGAGGGTGAAGATTAGATAATAATGCAAAGGGAACAAGAGGAGAACCATGGAGAATTGCTTACCATAGGAGTATTGTAACCTGTGAATTGGGTGCACATAACCTTTCCACACTTGAGTGTAAGGAAGTGATGTGCAATGGGAGGCAATAGGAAGCCTCTTGAGTTAGGGGAACTTGGAGTAAACACTGAAGTGAATGGGGATTGGCGATCAATGAGGGGTGCCACCAAGTTCGGGGACCTGAAATAATTCTGAAAATTTGTTTGATTAAATAACATCAGGCATTGGAGAAGTGAATGGGGATTGGAAATCAATGAGGGGTTTCACCGAGTTCGGGGACCTAAAATAATTCTGAAATTTTTTTTTGACTAAATAACATAAGGCATTGGAGAAGGGCAGATCTAAAGGACAACAAGATTAGCGAAGGGCTCCGTTTTTTGTTATGCAAGTTTTACACAGCCTTATTTGTTGTGTTGTGAGGCCCCGACTTAGCATTGAAATGCAATTATTTAACCTTATTGAAGGAGAGTGGCCTTAAATATGAGTAGTGTAACAAACCCTCCTACCCCCTTGGTGTAAAATTAATTGAATCTCCAAGGTATATTATGAAGATGGGGTCACAAAAATCATATTTTCCCAACCTCCTTGAAACTCAAAACCAATGCCACCATCTTTTTTGATTAGTCAATATTTCCAACGATACAATTTTTATTTCAATCTGACCTCATGATTGAAAATTATACCTATTTGAGGATTTTCTCATTAAACCTTGCCACATCACAAGCATAGCCACATGATAATGTTAAATGGCTATGTGGCTCTACCAAGTTCTCAAAACCTAGCATGGCTTCTACCACATCATCACGTTATAGCGCCATCACGCCATACCTTCGAAAGCGTCATGCTCAAACCTCTCTGATGTGACAATTAATTTCACATTAATTACTAGAGTGATTTCACGTCTAACACTCTCTGTTAGTCCATGGAGGTACTGAAAACAAGCCTGGCATTAGACAAAAGTGCGTGGATGAAAAAATATTGTCTCTCACTGTTGAAACTCGACATAATGTTGTTTATTACTTCCGACGTGGCATGACCCATTTCGCCACTTGCCATCCACGTCACCCATCTCCCTACATCTAGATGTCATCGAAATGATACCACCCTGTCATGTGGAAACCTCTGGTGGTGCCCAATGTCATCTAAAACAACCCTTTGTCCCTCCAAAAAGGGTCCTACCTACCACATGTCACACCACATTAGCTTAACTCCACATCCACTACCCCCCACCAATCATACGTGCAACCCTAACCGGCCTATGCGGCCATTGACCTGCGCCAGGGGGTGCAATAAGGCCAAGCCCTTCGCGTTTTGTGGCAAAAACACATTATATATGGTTTTAGGGTAAATCTAGGTTACACGATAAATCAAATCAAGTCAATGTTCCATTAATGAGGGTTAGAAGATGACAAATTCCCTCCCATGTCTCCCTAGGAAATACATAACCTCCTCTAGGCCTTGGATCAACTAGTAAGTTTTGAGTGCAATGTGTAGCCAGCTAGGGCATCCTAGTCCAAGTGCATCATCATCTCTAATAATTGGGGCATGAGAAAGAAAGTGGTGGTGTTGTGGAAGCCCATGTCATGTAAATAAATGGTCTACATGGATGGAGGCCCATGCGGCTTTTATCACTCACCGTAAAAATGCCATTGTGATCCTCTAGAGGGCTTAGATCTTGTATAAGGAGTCCAATTCCAAGATGAAAACCCACTTGCAATCTTGTATAAGATAAAATGTGTCCCCTCACCTTCCAATAAAATGATTCATTAGTGCAATTGATTTAAAAAGTTTTTTAATCAAGGGAAAAAATTGACACTTCATAGTGGGTTTCCCTTCCAAATTTGGGGCCTTGAACATGTATTGGTGTTACCTTCTTGGGTAGGAATGGTTAATTAAGGACCCTATTAGGTGGTTTAAACTTCTAACCGAATGACAAGTCCAAGGTACATCCTTCAAATTGCAGGTGTCACATGAAATATTGATGGAACGGAGTGGGGACAAAGGGAAGGCTCCAAGCCACATGCCATGGTACAAGGGCAGCTATGAAAAGGAAAGCCCACACCTTGGGTATATGAAAGTAGGAGGGAGAAATCGTGGCACATGAGTTACCCTGGCCTTTTTGTTTTCACCCTTATACATTTTCCTTTTGCCTTTTATTGATTTTTACTCATTTTACTTCTTGGGGATGAAAGGGAAAGGGAAGGGGAGGTTAAAACCTTGTGGTCTCGATGGATAAATGTGGACCCAGATAGGGAAAAATATATTGTTTAGTTTCCAGTTGTTCTACCCTTATTTCCTCCTTTTTACCTGGACATGAGTGGTTGAGTTCCCAAGGTCCCTTGCAGATAAAACATAGTCCTCTCATTCTTAGTGCATTCTTGCTGCGGGATTTATCACCTTTGTTCTTGCTTCCTCCTTCAATAGTTTTAAGCTCCTACTTAGTCAAAACCTTTCTAAGCCATTTTATGTTTTGCATGACCAACTTCTCCACTAGATCATAGGAAGTTGGTGATACAATTAGTTCCTTCCTCCAAATGGTGAAAATTTTGGATCTCAGTATCTTGTAGATCTCGGTATCTCCTTTTAGGAACAAATATACAATATTTTTCATGCTAGTTTTGACACGGTCTCGATGAGTTGATGTAATGCTGGTGTAAAAGTTATGGAATACCTGAAAAATTAAGTCGCCACATTCCAGATTCAACATGAATGTGCTTAAGCTAAACCTTTCCATGAGTTCTAATATTTTGTGTTTCTTCTGAAAGGTAGGAAGCATGATGTTGTTCAACCCTTGAAGGGCTTCTACTATAAACTGCAATATCTCCCTCGTGATATCATTATTGTAAAGCATTAGTGGTGATGTTAATGTTATGATCCTACTGAGACAATAAGCAATTGTGTGTCTAATCTCTTCACAAGGATGTTCCCAAAGTTTGGGTTGTATCAACACAAGCATGGATGGCTTCAGAGCCCAACTGAGTTTCTTCCATTCTGCCTGCCCCGCCTTGAAGAGACATGTGTCTAATTCCTCCAATTTATGAAGGTCTATGACTGAATTTGTTCCTTGCAATTCAGATCCAAGTGCGAAGAAATTATCTCCTCTTCCATGTCCTTCCTTCACTTCCCAAAGGTGCTTTGACTGCATAATGACATGGACTCGTCTCGGGAATGGTATGCTGCTTTGACCATCATTTTGGTTTAAGAATACATTGTTGCGTAAAGAACTATATATTCTCACTAATTCATCAAAAAAATTCTGGGAATTTTCCAAAGTCTCTTCAGTATGATCCATGCTTTCCCCAACAACACAAGAAAATACTCTAATTCTTTATGTCTTAAAGATAATCTTGGCTTAAAGACACTCTAGCCATATTTTCGAAGCTTCACTAAAAATAATTTGCGCTTTTTTTTTTTTTAGCAACAACTACACTTTTTTTTTTGTGTGGTTATTTATTTATTTTATAATTATATGTACAACCAAAACTCCTATATATATTCTTTCACTCCAATAAGCAATAAACTATGAAACTCCTTCAGCGCTTACAACCCTGCAAAAAAAAATGTTCACATACTCACCGTTCTGCACTTGAGTCCTTGGTGATGGTGATACCCATCTCATTGGAATCCACAATTAAAGTCCTTGGTGATACTGATGCCCATCTCATTGGAATCCAAAATTAAACAATTTCATATTACAGAACCACAGCCACCGACCAGTTATCGATTTTTCCTTTAAAATCACGTATATATCTCAACGCAGATGCACGATGTGCCCAAGCCAAAGCCCATGCCAAGACGCAAACCATAAACTAAACCTGAGATTTGGGATTCAGGCCAGCCACCTGGATATGTTCAGTCCTCTTTTTCTGCTCATAATCTCTCGGATTCCGCTGCATATTTCATACCCTTCTGTCATATTCAATCCTTCGTTGTCATTTCCACAATTACTAACACGCGTAGTGGCTCGCTCCTAGATCTATGCGCCTTACCGTCAATTTCACTATTCGACCACCCTTTAATTCAACTACCAAGCCGTCAGCCAGTGATTCAGTGGCTCGACGACGATGAGACCCCACACCTGCGTTAACCTCCAAATGTTGTGATCCGTGTGGACCCTTGTTGCAGGCATCCACAAATGCTGCTACAAATTGCTGACACTCCTGCAAATGAATGAAATGACGTTGTTGGTCGAGATAACTGCTCCCTGAAGCAGTGTTTCACAACCCTTTAGATCCACTCTCATGTAACTGTCCTCGCGGCCTTGCTATCTGGGCAGATGACGTATAATCCAATAGAATTTTTGGACTTACTCTCTCTTAACAGTCATAGGAATTCTGAATACGCTTATCCTCCACTCAGCTTTTGGGATTTCTTTACTAATGTTCTTTATATCATTGAACTCTCCCTGGGCTTCATGGACCTTGTAACACTTTAATGGCCTCCCATTTCCATATGTTACTTGTCTCACTTCTTGTAAGATCCTTGGTTGAAAAACAGTCTCAACACCGCATGCGACAACAACCTATCACCTACTAACAAGAGATAATGAATCGACTCTCCAAGTCTAATTAGTTTCGCTATCTGCTTCTGCTTATAGAGCAATCCGACCACTCGAACTCTACTAATTTGGCTGTGATAACAATCTTTAATTCATTCACAATGTGACAAACAATGCTCAGAAATCTTTGCCCTCCAAACTGAGCAAATGGCTGTGAGAAAATACAACTCGGCTCATGTACTTTTTGGTGTAGATCGCCCTGACCTTTGGATATAGTCGACCCTCTCTTTCTGAAAATGATTTGTGGAGTTGGCACTGTGAATATGGCTAAGCGAAAGCCCTTGGATTAGCCAATTTGACCTCGGCAACCTTGCCTTGGCACTAGAATAAACTCGACCTGATGTTTGGGGTTTTCAATCCAAAATTCGGCTAGCTTGCAGTTTCACTGACCGTAGGCAGATTCGTAAGGTTCCTCTATCCTCCAACCCACGCAAAAATTCCCGAGATGTGGAAGTTGAGTGATCCCTCACTCTACCCTGTGTAGTGAAGCTAGTGGCTTCACGATCCTTTCTCTACTTGTCACATATCGACCCCTTTTATCACTTTCAGAAACAATTGATTAGTTCATGACTAAAGTTATGGGTGTTGTTAATTAGCTTCGGAGGATTGGTGAAGAACTAGAAGATCAAAGAATGAGATGAAAAAATTAACAAAATTGTCTGTGGAAGAATTAATAGGATCTTTATTGGCTCATGAAGCAAGAATTAATTTAGATGCCAGTACTTTAGAGCATGCTTTCAAATTTAAAGTTTCTATGAGGTAGAGTCAGAGGTTTTCGTGGTAGAAAAGGAAAAGGAAGAGGACACTCTCAGTCATATGATAAATCACAGATAACTCAAACACATTCAGAGCAATCTCAAACTGATCATGGTCGTAGGTAGATAAATAAATAAAAAAATCAATGTCACTATTGCAAACAATATGGCCATTATAAGTCTGAATGTCGAAAATTACAGTATGTTTTAAGTAAAAACAAAGCACATTGAATGTGAAACATCGGATGCTTTATTTCTAGCATGCCAAGTGATTGTGCAAGTACCTAACAAGGATGTTTGGTTGGTAGACAATGGATGTAGTAATCATATGACTGGTCATAGTGATTTGTTTTCATATTTTGATATCTCTTTCAGTTCTTTTATTGGTTTGGATGATGATCTTCGGGTCAAAGCTTCAGGAAAGGGTGTTGTGTTTGTCTTAACCAAACAAAATGTAGTGAAGAATATCTATGATGTTTATTATGTACCCAATTGCAAGCATAATTTGTTGAGTGTCAGTCAGTTAGATGCACATGGTTATGATGTTAGCTTTCACAATACTATCACAACACTATTAGTTATAGATGAACAATGAGAATTTGTATGCACATAATGTTTCAACATCAAACGACACTGACACAATGAGAATTTGTATGCACATAATGTTTCAACATCAAACGACAATGACTTGTGGCATTTGCGATATGGTCATTTACCTTTTAAAAATATGAGTATGTTGGAAAGACAGTCTATGGTGAAAGGTTTGCCTACTTTGTCTGACAATATCATATCTCTTCCTGTACAAGTTGTATAATGGGTAAACATAAGTGAGGTGGATTTTCATCAACCTCTTATAGAGCCAAAGAACAACTAGAGTTAGTGCATATAGATTTGTGCGGTCCTATGCAAGCACAATCAATAGGTGGCAGTTTCTATTTTCTTGTATTTATTGATGAATTTAGCAGGAAAATTTGGGTGTATTTCATAAAATACAAATCTAAAACATTTTCCAAGTTCAAGCAGTTCAAATCCGAGGCTGAAAAATAAAGTGGCAAGTTTATTAAAGTTCTCAAGTCTAATAGAGGAGGTGATTATGAATCTAATGAATTCATTGATTTTTGTAAACAACATGGTATGAGAGCCTCTATTGACAATAAGCTTGTTGGTTATACTATAAATTTATGTAGATGTTCTATGCTTGATGCAACTTTACTTTTCACTACAGCAATCACATAAACAATCAAGTAAAATGCTTGATAGAACATACCAGAAGATCTTCAAAAGACAAACCAGAAACAGAAAAATGTGGTGGTACGCTACGGCAGTCAACAGGATGCTTCAACCAACAAAGTCTCCTTGGTCAACCAACCCAGCATGTGTCACAACAGCCCTCAAAACAGCCACACGGTCAACTAAAAGTCAACCCCAGAAAAGTCAGCGCTGTCCAGAAAAGTCAACATAGGACAGTAGCAAGAAAGTCAATGCAGCTCGGTCTTTGGTCAACCTTTTGACCTCGGTTCTTGTGCCAATGTGTATGGCCTTCCAAAATCGAAGTCTCCACCAATTTTCAACCTATTTGGACCATGCATTGACCAATGTCAATGCTGGTCAAACTTGCGTAGAAATCCTAGCTGCAATAAATTCATCCAAACCCTAGCTGCAGTAAATTCTTCCTTCTTCCCACGTGTGAACCGAAACTGCTTCCAAGGAGCTCGTACTAAATCAGAAGAGGATATTATGTGTGAAGATGAGATGAGTGAAAAAGTACTCCAACATTGACTCTATTTATATCAATCACTGAGGTGTGTGACACATCTGCTGGGGGTGTAAAACCTTAAGGCCAACCTGCACATATTTGAAATTATTAAAAAGAAATTCAAAATAAATGTTCTGCTCATCGGATTAAGATCAATTTTAGATCGATCTTACACCTCTCCGAAAGAGGAACCCAATAAAAATATTGGTATCTTCATCTGAGCATCACAACATGGAGTATGGACCTAGTTGTCCAATTTTAACACTCCCTCTCAACTAGGGAGAACTTCATCCACCTGTGCAATCAAACATCCTGCATCATCCTGTCGTAACTTGCTTTGTTGGCCTCTTTATTTAAGAACAAAAGTGGGTCAGTCAGAAAGACATCATTCCTCGGCTGACAGATTCAGCCCAGAGGTCTGAAACCTCTATTAGACTCACAAAGAGTCTCATTCCAACCCAAAGTTGGTTTACTTGACCCGAAGTCAGTTGGAGGTCCGAAACCTCACTATACTTTATCCCAGATCAAGTGGTTGGATCGTTCCATCCTAGATAGGGAGTACAAAAATCTGTGATGTGTCCATCATTATTTGCTACTAGTCTCTAGATTTTCCCACCTCATTGGCCAAATGAGAGGTACTTCCCATGAGCCCTGAACTCAATGGGTAGGATGCATACGGAGCACAGATAATGAGAGGTGAACCAACTCAATAATCACAGTGGGGCCCAAGCACACCAACAAGGTTCGGCAAGCCTAGCCCTATGGTTTCTAATAGCTCCAAGAAGCTATCCCCAAAGCCCCCCCAGAGCTCCCAGAACTCATCGTCCAACAAGACCCACATCATAGGGTCGTTCCACGATACCAAGTCTCTCACGGAAGGTTAGGAACTTGACCTTCCCCAGGGGCTTTGTGAAAATATCTGCGACCTGCTTATCAATTCCTATATGATCGAGCTTTACGTCGCCTCGCTGTATCATATCCCGGATAAAGTGGTACATAATATCAATATGCTTGGATTGATCGTGGAACACTGGATTCTCGGACAAGCAAATCCTACTCTGGTTATCACAGAGTATCACAGTGGTATCTAGCACATGTCCGAACATATCACTTAACAGCTTTCGTAACCAAACTGCTTCACAACAGGCCATACTTGCTGCAATGTAGTCGGCCTCTGCGGTGCTCAAAGCCACCGACTTCTGCTTCCTACTCATCCATGAGATCGAAGCAGAACCAAGATTGAAGCAGCATCCCAATGTGCTCTTACGATCCACCACACTTCCAGCCCAATCGACATCAGTATATCCAAGGAGTGTCATGCTCCTGGCAGTGTATCTCAACCCATGGTTTATCGTGCCCCGAAGATATCTCAGAAGATTCCTGGCACCAACCCAGTGAAAGTGATGAAGCTCGACCATCTGTTGGCTCAAAGTGTTCACTGCAAAACATATATCTGGACGGATGTTCACTAAGAACATCAGGGCCCCTACAAGTTGACGATACTCAGTAAAATTAGACAATACAGGCCCAGCAGCACTGCCACTCAACTTCTTGAAGTTGAGCTCCATTGGTGTCGACACGAACTTGCAGTCCACCATACCAAATCTTTCCAGAAGCTTCACAATGTATTTTCCTTGAGAAAGGAAAATCTCGCCAGGTCTCTGCCAGACCTCCAGGCCTAGGAAGTAGCGCATCAGTCCTAGGTCCTTCATCTTGAACTCAGCAGCGAGCTCCCTCTTGCACTGATGAATGAGAGGGTCAACACCTGTCAGGAAGAGGTCATCCACATATAGCACCAGAATGAGAGGTTTTCCCTTGACAACCTTGAAGTAAAGGTTCAGATCAGCATTACTTCAAGTGAAGCCCAGCTTCATCAAGTAGCTATCTATCCTCTCGTATCAAGCTCTGGGTGCTTGCTTCAGACCATATAGGGCTTTCTTCAACCCGCAGACATGGGTGTCCCGATCCTGGACTTCGAACCCAGAGGTTCTTCCACATATACCTCTTCCTTTATCGCACCGTGCAGAAATGCAGTCTTCACATCCATCTGATGAAGACTCCATCCTTACGTAGTAACAAGGGCTATAATAGATCGAATGGTGGTATATTGGGCCACAGGTGAAAATATGTCATCATAATCTATGACTTCCTTTTGAGAGAAGCCACGGGCAACGAATCTTGCCTTGAACTTTTCAGTACTTCCATAAGATCCATGCTTGATCTTGTAGAGCCATTTCGAGGTGACAACTGCTTTGTCCTTTGGTCTTGGAACCACATCCCAGACATCATTCTTCATAATGGACTCATACTCTTCGTGCATAGCATCCTTCTAGACTTTATGCTTTATGGCTTCCTCAAAGGATCCAGGCTCGAATTGTACAATAGTACTCATGGCTGCTAGATACCCTTGGTATCTACTCGGCTTCTTGCTTTCACGGAATGTCCCCCTTGGGGCCGCATGTCCCTCAACATCCTTGAGAGTGTCCCTGAGACATGATTGTCCCTTTCCCAGTGAAGGAGGTGGATCAATCGGGTCCATTGGTCCTTCAACATCAAGCATCGTTTCATCCTTCGGTTCCTCTTGATTTTCAGACCTTGCTTCATGATCTTCCTCAGATCTCGGAAGATTGACTACTTTCCTCAGGGAAGTATCTTCGTCAAAAGTGACGTCGTGGCATATCTCCACTTCCCTTTGACTAGGAACATAGACTCTATAGGCCTTCGAAGTTTCACTATAGCCCACAAACATTCCTTTCTTCCCAGAAGCATCCAACTTGCTCCTCTTTTCTTTCGGCGCATGAAGGTAAACAGGACATCCAAAAACTCTAAATGTGAGATGTCAGGTTTCTTACCAGAGAAAAACTCTTTGGGGGTTTTGGATTCTAGAGCAGAATGTGGGCATCGGTTTTGTATGTACACAGCAGTGTTCGTAGCTTCTCCCCACAGAAACTTCGAAAGACCTTGGTCACATAGCATGGCACGGGCAGCTTCCACAATGGTCCTGTTCTTTCATTCAGCAACACCATTTTTCTCGGGAGTATAGACAGTTGTGGTCTCCCTCTTAATGCCAGCTTCTCTTCAAAAGTCCTTGAACTCATTTGTCTCATATTCAATGCCATTATCAGTTCTCAAAATCTTGATCTTCTTCCCTGTCATATTTTCCACCAAGACTTTGAAGGTACGAAACCACATGAAGGCCTCATCATTCTTCTTTAAGAAGTATATCCAGGTTTTACGAGAAAATTCATCTATGAACGTCATATAATATGAACATCCTCCCAAGGATGTTATGGGCAGCATACCAGATAGATCATAATGGATCAATTGCAATACATCAGATGTCTTTGTGACACTTGAGGGGAAAGGTCCCCTTGTGTGCTTTCCTTCGTCACAACCCTTACATACACCTTCATGATTATTTTAAAGCTCAGGCATCCCTGTCACCACTTTCCTTACTTCGGGAAGGGCTTTGTAGTGAAGGTATCCAAACCTTCGGTGCCATAGTTCAGTCTATCGGATAGTATCACATATCATTGCTCCCAGCGGACTTCCTCCAACATGGTAGAGTGTATCAACTCTAAACCCAATCGAGATAGCTTTGTTGAAGCTATTCTTCCACATGAGCACCTTTCCATCAGTGAATGCCACATTTAAACCTTTGTCTTCCATGGCCGATATAGACACAAGGTTCTTCTTCAAATTTGGTACATAGAGTACATCCTGCAAGTGGAGGACTTGACCTTGAGTCACAGTCCCTGTCCCTTTCATGGGATATGTGGCATTATATCCAAGGATAATTTCCAAATTAGTATCCTTCTCAACCATATCAGAGAGTGCTTCCTTGAACCCAGTGATGTGCCTTGAGGCACCACTATCTATCAACCAGACATCCATAGTGTCGAGTGGGGATGCAATAGAGAGGGAAAATACAAGAATGTATTCATTTCTTTTATCAACAACATGTGATTCCTCATACTTGGAGTTTCTTGACCTTTTGAAAGGTTGGTCATTTCCGCCGGAGGGAGACTTCCTCTTTCCCTTGGACCTGGTGTTCCTTTGATTGCCATTCCTCCAGTTGTTGTTGTTATCATCACCATCGGGAGAATCCTTCTTGAAAGAACATTCTCTAGCATAGTGACTAGGCCTATGACAAGTGAAACACTTTCCCTTCTTTCCTTGGGCCCCTGCTTTTCCTTTTTTCTTTGGGCCACCAGAGTTCTTCCTTCTAGAATGAGCAGCGTATGCAACATTTCCTTCATTTGCATAATTCTTCATTCTTGATTCTTCTTGAACGCATATTGACAGTACTTCGTCAAAGTCAGGTATCACATTATTATTTAGAATGGTAGTGTTGAACACATGCCATTCAGATGAGAACCCTCCAAGTGCGGTGAGTACCATCTCTCTATCAGCTATTGTCTCCCCCATAGCTAGCAGATTGTTCCTGATTTCAATTAGCTTCAGAAAGTATGATTGGACAGACTCATCCCTACCTTTCTTCAGATTATTCAATTGATTCTTGAAGAATAGTACTTGATTCACATTGTTGGCCTTGAACATGAGGATCAATTTATCATACATCTCTTTGGATGTGTCCAACTCATAGATTTAGGCCACCGAGCTTTTATGAATGGATTACTTGATCATTATATTTGCTTTGATCTCCTCCTTCTTGTACTTTGTTTTGGCAGCAACAGTAGCAGTGGATGGAGGTTCTTGGATTTTACCCTGCACATAGTCAATGGCATCTTGGTCTTCCAATTTGAGATCTAATATCATCTTCCAAGCATGGAAGTCATCCTTCCCAGTCAATTTGTCATCCTCCTTGAAGCCATAGTTTGTGGAACCCATTATCCTCTTTGGTGATTGCTACAAATAGGGTTTGTCTTCACCTCAGCTCTGATACCATGTAAATTTATGTAGATGTTCTATGCTTGATGCAACTTTACTTTTCACTACAGCAATAACATAAACAATCAAGTAAAATGATTGATAGAACATACCAGAGGATCTTCAAAACACAAACCAGAAACAGAAAAATGTGGTGGTGTGTTACGACGGTCAACAGGATGCTTCAACCAGAAAAGTCTCCTTGGTCAGCCAACCCAGCATGTGTCACAACAACCCTCAAAACAACCACACGGTCAACTCAAAGTCAACCCCAGAAAAGTCAACATTGTCAAGAAAAGTCAATGCAGGACAACAGCAATAAATTCAACGCAACTCAGGCTTCAGTCAACCTTTTGACCTTGGTTCTTGTGCCAATGTGTACGACCTTCCAAAATCGAAGTCTCCACCAATTTTTAGCCTCTTCGGACGATGCATTGACCAAAGTCAACGCTGGTCAAACTTGCATGGAAACCCTAGCTGCAGTAAATTTGTCCAAACCCTAGCTGCAGTAAATTCGTTCTTCTTTCCACATGTGAATCGAAAATGCTTCCAAGGAGCTCGTACTAAATCAGAAGAGGAGATGATGTGTGAGGATGAGATGAGTGAAAAAGTCCTCCAACGTTAACTCTATTTATATCAATCACTGAGGTGTGTGACACATTTGCTGGGGGTGTAAAACCTTAAGGCCGACCTGCACATATTTGAAATATTAAAAATAAATTCAAAATAAATGTTCTGCTCATCGAATTAAGATCAATTTTAGACCGATCTTACACCTCTCTGAAAGAGGAACCCAATAAAAATATTGGTATCTTCATCTGAGCATCACAACATGGAGTTTGGACCTAGTTGTCCAATTTTAACATACACAGACAGTGATTATGCAGGATGTTTTGATGATCAGAAAAGCACCAGCGATTATGCAGGATATTTTGATGATCGGAAAAGCCCCTCTGGATATGCTTTTCTATTTGGTAGGAATTTGATTTCATGGTCATCCAAAAAGCAGCCCATAGTTGTGTTATCTTCAACAGAGGTCGAGTACATTGCAGCAAGTTCAATATCATGTCAAGCAGTGTGGCTGAAGAGACTTCTCTCTGACTTCGGATATATAGAAAATGATCCTATTTCAATCTTTTGTGACAACACTTCCGTTATTTCCTTGTCAAAGAACAATGTCTTTCATCAAAAAAGAAAACATATCGACACTCGTTTTCACTTCATCCGTGAACTTGTTAAGAATGGTGATATTGCTCTCAAAATTTTGTGATTCCAAGGAACAATTAGCGGATATCTTCACCAAACCGCTAGTAAAAAGTCAATTTTGAATTTTAATGTTAGAAGTTAGTATTAAAATAATTTAACCCTCAAGATTAAAGGGGAGTGTTAAAGATTAATCATAAGTTAGAATTTAGTTCTAGAAAATTAGTTAGAAAGTTAGTTGAACAAATTTCAGTTATAACTGTCAATCTAAGTCATTAAATGCAATCGACCTTTCCAAATTGTCACAACCTTTGGTCCTCAATGTAGAAGATAGACACTTCCAATTGTCGGTGCTATGGCCTCCCGACCAACTCAATATGGCAGACCAAGAATAATGACACGACCCATTCCTGTAATGGAAGTTTAATGATATTGAAAATGGAACATTTTTCCAATACTAAACCCTCAGGCCCAAATTATATATATATATATATATATATATATATATTACAACTTTCCACATACATATAGGTCTTTTCCTAATTATAGGAAACTAAAAAATACTTAACCAACTAGGGTGATATCAAATACCACCGAAGATGGAAGATGCCTGTAAGGGTGAGAAGAAATCCCATCGAAGATTCTTGCATAAAACCTTTAGGCTGGTAGCATGCACAACTCTGATACCACTGTAAGATCCCAAACATTAAATATTTCAGCAGATCTAGAACACTTTAGTGTTATAATTTAAAACAAACTTTCAACACAAACAAGAACACAAAAGGGTCTGAAAATGCAGCCCGCCCCTATAATAATATTGGAACCCCTGTAAATGGCATGCACAGGTACTCAACAATGAAAAATTTAAGACACTGAAGCACACTTGTGAATCCTGGATAGATCCACCAAACAAATGTCAAAAATCTAAGACACTGAAGCCCACTTGTGAATCCTGGATAGATCCACTAAACAAATGTCAGAGCAGAGTGTCGTCTCGAGATTAAGCTAGAACTAGCTAGGCAAAATTCCCAACAACTACACAATAAGATAGACAAACTCAAGATGATCCAAAAGCCTAGTTCTTATCCTCTTTAATAGGCTTGAGAGACTCTTTAGAAACCTTATTTTATTATTTTCTCTAGAAAAAAAAAGGCAGGTAGATCTCATGGGAAAATACCATGGTAATTACTATGGGTAAATTCCATCCATTTTGACCACATCAAGAAAACAGAATATTACAATACCCACACATCTTAATATGTTCCAAAGACAAAAAATAATAAAATACTAGAAAAACTTACATATAAAATAAAATTTTCAAAAGCTAAAACCATAAGCCTTAAATTAAATTCTGAAAATTTCAAATTATTACAAAATTTGAGGGTTTTACCTCAAAATCCAACCCTATTGTACCCTTTTACAATAGAAATTTAAAAAAAATGTAGAAAAATATCTTTCCTAACTACCACTAACTTCTTGGAAACAAATCCTATAAACTAGTCTAGATCCATCTTAACTCCGGATCTATCAAGCGCCGAGAGGGATCAAATCTCTTGAGGTGCAACCCTCTTTTTTAGTGCAAAACTTTAGGAAAGGTTTGCACCTCGAGAGATTTGATCCCTCTCGACGCTTGATAGATCCGGAGTTAAGATGGATCTAGGCTGGTTTTAGTCGTGTGCTGCCAAGGAAAATCTATCCAAGATATGATTAATCTTATCAATAATATGTAAATATATCAAATATTAATATAATCATTTTTAATATGCTAAATATTTATGACATTAACTTGGTCATTTTAATTTTAAATTTTCTTAGTTACTTTAGTTCGTTGAGATGATAAATATTGTTAATAACTATAATGATGAAAAATAATGAAATATTTTTTTTGAATGCAAAGTGACAATATTAGTGTTGAAAGATAGAAAATGTGAATAATAAGAATGTACTCATGTTACAAATAGTCTTCATTGTGATCAATCTCAAACTATTTTCTTCTACTATTCTTATTGTCACCCTTGTTAGTTTTGTTATATTTTCATATCGATTATATGAAAAAGAAAATTTAAATCGTAAACCATTTAAATCTTTAGCTCGAGCTGTTGTAGTAAACATGATACCTTGTCTCTCTTGCTCTCCAATATTAATAGGTTAAATTACTATAACACAAAAACCAATGTACATTGTCAATAAATTTTTGTGCTTACACTAAAATCATTGCATATTGTTAATCAAATCACTTTAAAATTAATTATATCCAATTACATCAAATCATAAATCAACATATACATTGAAATCCATGCATTTAATGCAAGCAATCAAATAAGATTAGAAAACAACTTCTACATTGAAATCAATGCACCTAATGCAAGAAATCAAATAAGATTAGATACCAACATCTACACTGAAATCAATGCATTTACTCAAAGCAATCAAATAGGATTAGAAATCGCCATCTACACTGAAATCAATGCATTTAGTGCAAACAATCAAATAGGATTAGAAATAATCTACATTGAAATCAATGCATCTAGTGCAAGAAATATTCTTCCCTCTCCACCCTCCATCATATCTATATCCCCCTCCATCTCTTGTTTGTTGTCTCGCTATCTCACCCCCCTAAACACACACGCTCTCGCACTCCATATATATCATTCTCTTTTTCAATCACCCCCTCTCCCCATCTCTCTCTTCTTCCCTCTCTTCACCTTCCATATATATCTCTATCTTCCCCTTCTCTCCCTCTCCCCCGCTAATATCTCTCTTTCCTCCTTTTGTCCTCTCTCTCTCTCTCTCCATATTCCTTATCACTCACTCTCTCTCTCTAGAAACCAACATCTACATTGAAATCAATGCATTTACTCAAAGAAATCAAATAGGATTAGAAATCGCCGTCTACACTGAAATCAATGCATTTAGTGCAAACAATCAAATAGGATTAGAAATCATCTACATTGAAATCAATTCATGTAGTGCAAGTAATAAAATATAATTATAAATCGACATCTAAATTGGAATCAACACATTCATTGCAAGCAATCAAATTTTATTAGAAATCACCACCTACACTGAAATCAATGCATCTAGTGCAAGTAATCAAATATCATTAGAAATAAATATCTACACTAAAATCGATGCATCTAGTGCAAATAATCAAATAGGATTAGAAATCACCATCTCCACTTATATCAATCCATCTAGTACGAGAAATATTCCTTCCTCTCTCCACCCTCCATCCATATCTATATCCCCCTCCATCTATTCTTTTTTGTCTCTCTATCTCACCCCCCTAAACACACGTGCTCTCGTACTCCATATATATCAATCTCTTTTTCAATCACCCCCTCTCCCCATCTCTTTCTTCTTCCCTCTCTTCACCTTCCATCTATATCTCTATCTTCCCCTTCTCTCCCTCTCCCCCATTAATATCTCTCTTTCCTCCTTTTGTCCTCTCTCCCTCTCTCTCCATCTTCCTTATCACTCACTCACTCTCTCTCTAGAAACCAACATCTACACTGAAATCAATGCATTTACTCAAATAAATCAAATAGGATTAGAAATCGCCATCTACACTAAAATCAATGCATTTAGCGCAAACAATCAAATAGGATTAGAAATCATCTACATTGAAACCAATTCATTTAGTGCAAGTAATCAAATATAATTATAAATCGACATCTAAATTGAAATCAACAAATTCAGTGCAAGCAATCAAATTGTATTAGAAATCATCACCTACACTGAAATCAATGCATCTAGTGCAAGTAATCAAATATCATTAGAAATAAATATCTACACTAAAATCAATGCATATAGTGCAAATAATCAAATAGGATTATAAATCACTATATCCACTTATATCAATCCACCTAGTGTGAGAAATATTCTTCCCTCTCTCCAGCCTCCATCCATATCTATATCCCCCTCCATCTCTTCTTTTTTGTCTCTCTATCTCACCCCCCTAAACACACACACTCTAGCACTCCATATATATCGATCTCTTTTTCAATCCCCTCCTCTCCCCATTTCTCCCTTCTTCCCTCTCTTCACCTTCCATCTATACCTCTATCTTCCCCTTCTCTCCCTCTCCCCTGCTAATATCTCTCTTTCCTCCTTTTGTCCTCTCTCCCTCTCTCTCCATCTTCCTTATCACTCACTCTCTCTCTCTCTCCACCTTTCTCTCTATGTATTTCTTCTTATCTCCCTCTCCCCCCCCCTCCAATTCCATCTCTCTTTTCCTCCCTCTCTCCACTCTCTCACATCCTCTCTCTTCCTTCCTCTCTTTCCCTTTCTCTCCCATCTCTCTCTCCCTCCCTCTCTCTCTTCACCCACCAACTATGTTACTATATCCCTCCCTCTCTCCTTCTATCTCCTTCTCCCCCCCTTTTCTCCATCTCTTCTTATTTGTCTCTTTATCTCAGCCCCAAACATACACGCTCTCTCTCTGTCTCTCCCTTGTCACTCCTTCTCTCTCTCCACTTCTCACTCTCTATATTTCTTATTTCCTACATCTACCCCCCTCCAATTCCATCTCTCTATCGATCCTTCTCTCCTCCTCTCTCTCATCCTTCCCCCCTCTCTCTCTCTCTCTCTCTCCTAGCTCCCTCTATCTTCCCTGATCTCTCTCTCTCTCTCTCTCTCTTCCCTCTAATACTCTCTCTCCCGCCATCACTCTCCTCCTCTCTATCATCCTTCCTCTCTCTCCAACTACATTACTATATCCCTCCCTCTCTCCTTCGCTCTTCTTCTCTCCCCCCTTCTTTCCATACATCTTACTTTGTCTCTTTATCTCACCCCTAAACATACACACTCTCTCTCCATCTCTCCCTTATCAAACACACACTCTCTCTCTTTCTTCTTTGTTATGTAAACTAATGAACATAAATATTCTTAACTATAAAGTAGATTATGGAGTAAATATGAAAAGAGGTTTTACTTACTTACCATACCTCTGGTTTATTTATATTTTTATTTATCTACCATACCTCTTTTATTTACTATGGTATTTGGCCCATAGGCTTGTTATATAATTAGATTTTTATTTATAATCATATTTTATATATTGTTATTTATTTACCTTACTTGGTGCAGGTTGAGGCCACAACTTTGTATATGATGCAACCTGTTTTTTTTATGATAAATAGAAAATAGTGAGAACCTACCAAATTCACCAAAAAAAAAAAAAAAAAAAAATGTTACTTATTTACCTTACCTCTTTATACCACTTTTATATTTATTTATTTACCATACCTCTTTATATCTATTTTATATTTATTTATTTATCATAACTCTTTATACCTCTTTTATATTTATTTATTCACCATACTTATTTTATAAATATGGTATTTGGCCCATGGTATCAATATTAATTTGTCCCATGGTATTGGTCCCATAGGCTTCATCTAAATAAAACCTCTTTTTTAAGTCTTTTTAAATATAAAAAGGTTTATGGAGTAAATATAAAAAGTATTTTTATTTATTTACGATAGCTTTGAAGTAAGTATAAAATTAAGTTTTATTTATTTACCATACCTCATGTTTATTTATATTTTTATTTATTTAAATTTTAAAATATTGCAATTTTGAAGGGGAAATATTTATGTCTTTAAATATTTTAATTTATCCATAGAATATGGGTTTTTTTTTTAAATTCATTTTATAAATATTTAATTAAAAGTAATATTAAAAGATTTTGGATTTTGATTGTTTGTGTTGAATTAATCTTTTCCTTTGATTTAAGAAATGGTATTGATTTTAGTAAAGAGTAAAGATGTTTAAAATTTTACTTAATTTGGAAATTCAATATGGTAAATTCTTTTGTTAAAGGTAAATTTATGATCCATTCAAATTCACGTATATAATTTACTATCCATTCAAATTATATAAATAATACATAGTTGTATTTTAATAATTAATCTCAACCCATTAATAAGTTAAAAAAGTTATATATAATATAAATATTCAAGTTATATAAAATTCAAGACTAGGTTAATGCTTTGGCCGACATTAGAAAGAGTAAAATTTATTATTTTTTGAGAACGTCATATACTCAGCATCGGGTTCATACTGGGCAATAAATTAAACAAAAAGAGTTATCTCTAATTTATAAGGAAATCTGGGATTGATGGAAAATCCTTTGCCTTGAAATCTGATTATGACCCTTTGACTTCTGATCCTCTGCCATTAAAGCTGAAGCGGTTGAAGCTGCTCCTGAAAATCCGCTAACTCGATTTAAACCTGTTAACTCGCTTTAAACAGGGTCAACCTGCCCTCTGTTCCCCACCAGCTATCCTTTTACTAGCCATGGTCAAAGCATTGCTCAATTTTCACCAGAGTTAATTATATTGCTAGAATTTAGTGCTAATCGAAGCTTCACAACTGCATCTTTATCTTCCCTTAAATATGATATAACCTGTTCAAAGAGCCTAAATTCTCAATTCCGCAAGACTCTGAAACAGGGTAATATCGTGGTAGCACTATGTTTACCCAGTAAGTACTTGACCTAGAGCATAAATCATTTAATCATTAATAATTTTATGATGCACAAGAATATTCTCAAAACAAAAATCCTGATGATTCCCTGGCAATCCTTCCATTCATAACCAATATAGACTGAATGATATTTTGCTTTAGAAAACATAATATTTCACTGTAAATATTCTTGCTGCAAATTGCTTGCCAGATTCTCTTGCACAATGCTTTATTGACCTTTCCTTCATGATCCTAGGAATTGAGATCAGATGTTTGAAACTCATATGACCAATTTTCAAAATGCATTTTCCGTAAGAGAGCATATTCTACTCTTCAAACTGTATTTCTCACAATCATTACTTGCGTAGTATCTATCTTCTCAACCAAGCTCAATGTCAAGCACAGACTCTGCTGTTCCAGAAATCACTTGCTCCATTTTCTGTTTCGCTTTCAGTTTAAATAAATAATGATTGAAAGTATCAGACACTCAATCGATGTACCCCTGGAAGGTCTAGGTTTATAATAAGTTGACTTGTGGAGATTATCCCCACAGATTTCTCACTAAAACCATTAATATGTCTAGCTCTCACAGCCAGAATGGGGAAGGCTCCAGAATCATATAGTTCTTCAATGACAAGCACAGACTCTGCTGTTCCAGAAATCACTTGCTCCATTTTCTCTTTCGCTTTCAGTTTAAATAAATAATGATTGAAAGTATCAGACACTCAATCGATGTACCCCAGGTCTAGGTTTATAATAAGTTGACTTGTGGAGATTATCCCCACAGATTTCCCACTAAAACCATTAATCTGTCTAGCTCTCACAGCCAGAATGGGGAAGGCTCCAGAATCATATAGTTCTTGAAACTGCTGACCTTTGAGACTTTCTTTGGAACTGAAGATAACTGTGTGTAAACTGAGACCAAGAAGAGCAGGTTGAATTCGATGGGTTGGTCCTGAAACGCAGATCAGTATGAGAGAGAAAATATCTTTCACGTCACACCTTACTCACTGTTGCGCTTTCTTATAACCAGGGGCTTGCGCTGAGTGTGATGCACCTTTGAACCTTGCATTTTTGCTTAACAATAGAAACATGCGAATCTCAACAACTCGTGGATGTACCTATTGCAGAACACAGAGGATGAATATTATATTTGTGGGCACATAAGGTCCTTTCTTTCAATTTTGACTGGTCTAAAACACTGGGCTTAGCTCTAGGTGTGTCATCGATATGGGAGTGTTCCTTTAATAAACCTGCAGCAGACAGTCTTGGGAATATGATGATAGCAAAAATTCAAATCACCTAAACAATCTACTAGAACCTGTGATCTTTCTATATACATATGTGCTTTCGCTCTTGAAGATTCTCTTGATACACTAATCCTCCATAACTACACTGAACATTGTTTATCACAAGATCCATAACTACACTGATCATTGTTTATCACACCACCTTGTGACAAGAGCCTTTATGAGCTTGACTCCACAACGAATATGGATGGATCTATTGAATTTTACACAGGGAAACACAACTGAAACTATTATTATCCATTTTAATTCTGGATTTATGAAATATCTATATAGATCAAATCTTTTAGGTGCAAACTTTTCTTATGTTTTACACTTTAAAAAAAGATTTGCACCTCCAGAAATTTGATCCCTCTCCACTATTAATAGATCGTGATTTAAGATAAATCTCGTGATTTAAGATAAATCTAAACTGGTTACTGAACCAAGAGAAACACCACAACTGCGCATTTTGGACGGATGTTAAAACCCTCCAGAGTATTATTCATCGATCTGTCTTACATTCAGAAGACAAGTCAGCGAAGAGCGCACTGACATATACCAGAGCAAAAATGACAAATGCCCTCATGGTATCTTGTAGGAAGATATTCCTATCAGCATATTTCCTGGAAATTAGTATATTCCAAAGTTTGAATCCCAAATGAAAAACATAACAACAAATCTGGTGTACATAATCAAACCGAACTATCTTCTGCGGGAATAAAACATGTGCAACCTCCCATGGTTGCTAAGTGTGCCAAAAGCATTTGCAAGGAAACTTTGCGATATCTGGCCTGGGATCAAATGAGAGTTCATATAACCTTGCCAATAGAGGAAATCGGAACTGCAAATGATTATTTTTATGAGTAAATTTTTGACTGATTGGCTCTCCATTCTTTACAGCACCCATTGATAGAAAAGGTGACTTCCTCTTTTCATTGTCCTTTACAAAGGAGCTAAGCTCACCCTAGAGACACTGGTCACAAAATATCCAGAATGTCCAGGTCAATCAAACAGATTAAAGAGCCCATTGAATCCATTGGAAGTTGGATAAGAAAAATAATCCTGAAACTCCAGCAGTGAGCCCCCACCATTAAAATGATGGCCATTCCCACATTCATTTGTTGGAGGTTTTGCTAGTCTGACCATTCACGAAATCTGAACAAATACCCTTCAGAAGAAGGGAAAAAGCTCACAAACCGTTCAAAATTTCGCAGAAATTCTCGCGAGTCGTCTAATTGATTCCGTTCTGCAGAAAACTCTTATTCCGGATTTCGGAAATTGGAAACCATTTGCCCATAAAATGAGCCCGAAATTTGCTGTCCAGAAAACACTGCGAATGACAATTTGACAGTCTGAAAAAGTGAATGCGATTTTGGTATTTAGCTCCTCCTCGCCTTTCTTCTCCATGATTGCTCTGTATCCTGCATTCATTACAATGTCTTGTGGATGGAATGTATTATCTGGAAGAGAAATGGAAAGATTGGATCCCTTTGGCCTCTGGTAGTGCCAAATGTGAGAAGTGGAACAGCTTAGATGACGCAGATTAGATACTTCACAGGACTTGGGTTCAGTGGAAAATAATTAATATTATTTTATATTAATGGAGAAATGGTTACACAAGTTGTAACGTATCCCCTTAGTTTAGGATTAGTTCCTACAATTTAGGAGTTTGTTTGCAACTTCCTAATTCCTAGTGTTGTACTTAATGATGTAATTCCTCATTCATGAATGTAGAGTAAACTCAGAGTGTTCTCTCTGTTTGAGTGCAGTCTCCAGGTGCAGTACTCACCTGTGAGCTGCAACTCCTTCTTTTTCAATTCAGTGTCATTTTTATCTTGGTATCAGAGCTCAGAGTAGGGACAGCCTTATTTTTTAGGATGCATCATTGATTACAGAACTGTAGTGGCGGAAGAGCTTACAGAAGTTTTCGTAGATTCAGGTGGACTGCAGTAACACCTGAAGGATAGGTCTCAGATGACTGATCATCTCTGAGCAGAAGAAAAGGTTGGCGCGGTTTTAACGCAAACAGTCGCGCCATTGGCGCGGTTTTAATGCGAACAGTCGCGCCAACGCGCCAAAAATCGCGATTGGCGCGGAAGTACACGCGAAAAGCGCGCCAGGGCTGGTGACTCGCGCGGATTTCGATTTCGGCGCATTTTGGCGCGGATTTTTCGCATCGCGCGTGGTCGGCGCGCGGATTTCGATTTCGGCGCATTTTGGCGCGGATTTTTCGCATCAAAGCGCGCCAGGGCTGGTACTCGCATGCATTTTGATTTCGGGGCGGATTTTTCGAATCAGAGAAGCGTCAGCCTCTTTCTCTTTGGGAAGGTCTGCAATTTTTTTTTTTTTGCAGATCGGACTTGCCCGGTGGTGGCGCATTGAAGTTCCGAATTCGCTCGGTGGCAGCAGATCGGACTTGCCCGGTGGTGGCACATTGAAGTTCCGAATTCGCCCGGTGGTGGCAGATCGGACTTGCCCGGTGGTGGCGCATTGAAGTTCCTGATTTTCTCGGTGGCAGCAGATCGAACTTGCCCGGTGGTGGCGCATTGAAGCTCTTGATTTGCTCGGAGGCAGCAGATCGGATTTGCCCGGTGGTGGCACATTGAAGGTACAATTTTTTTTGAAAACAGTGGTCAGGATCTGGTATGTGGTAATATTTTTTTTTAGTGTGTCCTGCAATTATTCAGTTGATTTATTCATCAGAGGATTAGAAAGTTTATCAATCCAATATGAATAACAGTATAGAATCGTATCTCCACGAGTCTGGCAAACTCGATGGATCAAATTTCTCCAACTGGAAATTCAAGATACAGACTTTACTTGAAAGCGCAAATGCATGGTCGATCGTTACAGGAAGTGAGCTGAGACCAGGATCAGCTGCACAAGAACAAGACTGGGATAAAAGGGAGACAAAAGCAAAAGTCATATTGAAGATGTCCGTCAAGGACAATATTATCCCGCATATTAGAGACTGTAAATCGGCCACTGACATTTGGACAATGATTAAAAACCTATACCAGACACAGAATACAAACCGTGTCTTGTCACTCAAAGGCAAGTTGTTTGCGATGAAGATGGAGGAGAATGAGTCCGCTGCTGGATTCATTGCGAGAGTCAAAGACCTGAAGGACAGATTGGGAGATATCGGAGAGAAAGTTTCCGATTCAGATCTGGTCACGATCACGTTGAATGGAATGACAGATGAATATCAGATGTTCATCACAGGGTTGGCAGCAAGGGAGAAAGCCCCTACGTTTGAAGAGTTGACAGGGATTCTGCTACAAGAAGAAGAGCGACGACAAAATCTGAAATCACAGAGCAATGACCTTGCACTGATGGCGAAAAGGCGACAGTACAGAGGGAAGAAGCCACAGCAACAACAGCAACCACATCAGCAGCAGAAAGGAGCCAACACATTTCAGAAGAGACCGTTTAAAGGTATGTCTGCTAATAATTTTCCCAGCAAGAAATGTTTTTACTGTGGAAAACTTGGTCATGAGATTAAAGATTGTTATAAGAGGCAGGCAGACGAAGGAAGAAACAAATAGAGAAAACATAAGGGGTACTTTGTTGAGGAAGAAGAGGACCATAGCCACGAACTTCGACTATTTACAGCCGATTGTGCCCTTTCAGCTTCAGAGGGAGATGAGGACGACATATGGTATGTCGACTCTGGCGCATCCTCACATATGACTGGTAAGAAGGACTGGTTTGAATGTCTTGAAGAAACTTCATGTGGGTCGAAAATTTATTTAGGGGATGATAGTGGATATGAGATCAAAGGATATGGTGACATTCCGGTAAAATTACCTAGCGGTAACATTAGACACCTTAATAATGTATTGTATGTGCCCAGAATTAAGAAAAATTTGATCTCTGTCTCAATGATTACTGATCAGGACATGCAAGTTCAATTCTTTAAGACTAACTGTGTCATAAAGGATAGCCAGATGGAAACAGTTGCAAGAGGAGTGCGCGTGGGGAGCTTGAACAGATTAGACGTGAAAAGTATGACAAAGCAAGCAATGGTTGCAACTGGATCGACAGTTGAAGATCTCTGGCATCAGAGATTTGGCCATCTTAATCTGCAAGACCTCATCTTACTTCAGAGAAAAGGTATGGTTGATGGACTCCCTGATTTCCATAATGTTAAGTTGGATTGTGATGGATGTGCATTAGGGAAAATGCATAGAGAAGAGTTCCCTTTGCATGTTAATGGAAAAGAAAGAGATATCTTAGAACTGGTGCATACAGATATATGCAGACCTATGCAGACTAGGTCATTAGGAGGTGCATATTACTTTCTCTTATTTACAGATGATTGCACTAGGTTTTCTTGGATATACTTTCTGAGTAAAAAGAGTCAGACTTTTCAGTATTTTAAAGAGTTTAAATCTATGGTAGAAAACCAGACAGGAAAAAGGATAAAAATTCTCCGCTCAGATCAAGGGGGAGAATACAGGTTGGGAGAATTCATGAATTTATGCAAGCAGCATGGGATTATTCAATAGTTCATAGTGCCCCACACTCCTCAGCAGAATGGAGTGGCAGAACGAAAGAACAGAACTCTTGTGGAGTGCGCAAGGAGCATGCTTCAAGGTAAGGGTCTTTCAAATGGTTTTTGGGCAGAAGCTATTAACACTGCTGTATATTTAAAGAATAGGAGTCCTACGAAATGTCTAGGCTTCAAAACCCCTTTTGAAGCATTGTTTGGATTCAAACCAGCAGTGAGTCATTTAAGAATATTTGGGTCAAAAGCTTATGCTCATATACCTAAGGCAGATAGGAAGAAGTTAGATCCAAAAGCCTTGAAATGTATCTTTGTTGGATATGGCACTGAGTTCAAGGCATACAAGTTATTTAATCCTGTGACTCATAAGGTTTTTGCAAGCAGAGATGTCATATTTCATGAACAGATTGAAGAAGGAAAGGATGACTCTAACAGTGATTGGCACATTCCTTTGCTAATGGAAGAAAACAGTGAGGATGATGAAGTGCAGGAGCAGAAACAAGAAGAAGAAGTAACAGGTAATGTAATCAATGATGCAAGCCCGGAGAAGGCTGAAATGGACAGATTTGAGGTAAGTCCCCTACCAAGGAGATCGAGTAGGAAGACTCAATTACCATCCAGATTGAAAGACTATGCATTAATGACAAACATTTTAAACATTGTAGAACCTGCAAATTATGAAGAAGCAAGTAAATCTGATGCATGGAGAGCTGCAATGCATGAGGAAATAGAATCAATAAACAAAAACCATACTTGGGATTTGGTTGAATTGCCTGAAGGTAAAACCCCCATAGGATGCAAATGGCTGTACAAACCTAAAATAAATGCAGATGGGAGTATAGAAAAACTTAAAGCTAGACTGGTAGCAAAGGGTTACTCAAAGAAAGAGGGAATAGATTTCGATGACACCTTTGCTCCTGTAGGCAAATTAAACACCATTAGAATGCTAATTTCCTTAGCAACAAAACATAAATGGCAGCTACACTAGCTAGATGTTAAGTCTGCATTTCTGAATGGTGACTTGAAAGAAGAAATTTATTTAGTTCAGCTTGAAGGTTTTGTGAAAAAGGGGCAGGAACATCTTGTTTGTAAATTGAAAAAGGCACTTTATGGTTTAAAACAAGCACCCAGGTCGTGGTATGAGAAGATTGACTCATTTTTTGTACAACATGGCTTTCATAGGAGCTTGAATGATCCAAATATGTATACCAAGTTCAATAAACAGAGGCAAATTATTTTGATTTCTTTGTATGTAGATGATATGATCATAACAGGGGATGCTAACAATCTGATCAAAGAAATCAAACAGCAGATGTCACAAGTGTTTGAGATGAAAGATCTTGGAAATCTACATTACTGCTTGGGATTGGAGGTATGGAAAGATTCTGGACAAACTTTTCTTACACAAGGTAAGTATGCCAGAAGCTTGTTGGAAAGGTTCAGAATGGAGCGGTACAGATCAGCAGCAACACCATTGCAACAGAACTTAAAGTTGAGCAGTGACGATGGCACTAAAGAGGTGGATGCCACTATGTATAGACAACTAGTTGGCAGTTTGGTATATCTCACTACAACTAGACCAGATTTGGCATACTCTGTTAGTATGTTGAGCCAGTTCATGTTGAAACCACTCGAAAGTCACTGGGTCGCAGCAAAAAGTGTGTTGAGGTATCTTAGTGGTACTAGTAATTATGGTATTTTGTACACTGACACTTCTGATGTTACTCTAGCAGGTTTTTCAGATTCAGATTGGGCAAGTAACTTGGATGATCGAAGGTCTATCACAGGTTACGCTTTCAGCATTGGATCCGGGGTCATAGCATGGAGCAGCAAAAAGCAAAGTACTGTAGCCTTATCTTCATGTGAAGCTAAGTACCAAGCATTGTGTGCAGCCACATGTGAAGCTATCTGGTTGAGAAGACTTCTCAACGATGCAGGAGAAGAACAGAAGGAATCAACTATCATCAAAACTGACAACCAGAGTACCATCAAGCTTGCATACAATCCAGTCTTTCATAAAAATACCAAGCACATCGACACTCAGTTCCATTTTGTTCGAGAGAAACTACAATCAAAAGAGATATTTGTTGAATATTGTAAAACTTGTGATAATATGGCTGATATATTTACTAAGCCTCTTGGGCGTGTAAAGTTTGAATTGTTTAGAAGGATGCTAGGAGTTTAGGATAATCCTTTCTCCATTAAGGGGGGGAGTTGAAAATAATTAATATTATTTTATTTTAATGGAGAAATGGATACACAAGTTGTAACGTATCTCCTTAGTTTAGGATTAGTTCCTACAATTTAGGAGTTTGTTTGCAACTTCCTAATTCCTAGTGTTGTACTTAATGATGTAATTCCTCATTCATGAATGTAGAGTAAACTTAAACTCAGAGTGTTCTCTCTGTTTGATTGCGCCCCGGTGCGCACTCACCCGTGAGTCGCAACTCCTTCTTTGGAATTCGTTGTCATTTTTACTCGTTCGGCGTGTGCCTTCCCGCAACTTTATGAATAGTCGAGTTGGTCGAACCATCCCCCCACAAATCCCTTTGAACAATCTCGTTTGGGTTAAATTGCTCGGCCTTCCTTCAGAATTCTGGACGAAGCCGACATTAACTCTTAGTGGTAATTCTATCGGGAAGCTAAAGTATATCGACCCTGGATGTATGGGGCTTGCGATAAGCGCATCCCATGGATTTTGGTGGAGGTTAATTTCTGTGGTGAGCTTCTTTGGAATGTTGACCTGGAATGGGATTGTCTTCAGCGTCGCCAAAGGATTGATTATTGGGGTTGCCCGGCGGTGCCTCAGTGAGCACTCAGCAGCGACATTTCGTTAAAAATATGACAACAAATTGTAAATAATGTAATTTTGGGAAAATTACTTATTGACCATTAAAATTGGTTGAGTAACGAAATGAAGTTAGAATAACAAAATAGGCTCAAGATAAATTGGATGGCCCGAGAGGCTTGTATGTACGGAAAATCATTTTTTATTAATAAAGTTTCCAATCCCTTGCTCCATGGAGGTTTCCTTAACACCCTGTATTTTTTTATGTGAATTTATTCATTCAGTTTGTCATTCAGTGATGAATCTATTTCTTTCTCGTTTAATATTTTCTGCTCAATAAGTGGTATCAAAGCACATGAGTCGATCTTGTTTTGGTTGCACTGGTGGTTGGTTGTCAACTGTCTGTGGGAGAATTCGGAGAGGGATCACAAAGCTGTCCGCTGGATTAAAAAAAGGGAAACCGTTTACCATCCATCAGAATCGAAAGAGGCTGATTATGCCAGCGTTCAAACGCGTTCAAACCTACCCGCTGCTCTCTGTGGGAGGAGTCTGCGTGGTGTCCATCCGCAGAGTTTCGGAGAAGCTGTCAAGGAGCTGTCGAGTGTAACCATCGTGAGATTTGTAACCGCCGTCGTCGAGAGAATCTACACCCGCCTCGGCCATCCGCTGAGCCATTATTTTGGCAAGGTTTTCGGTTATTCCCGCGAGGAGAGGTTACCGGGGTAACAAGATTGGGAAGCCGCATACTGTGCTTGTTAAAGTCACAGGGAAGTGTGGCACCGTAGGACTCGATTCAAAGCATTCGTTGTTGTGGGTGACGGCAATGGCCACGTAGGTCTTGGGGTTAAGTGCAGCAAGGAGGTGGCTACGACCGATAGAAGAAAACCCGACTGTCAAGAAGAGAGAGTTGCCGCGGGGCTGTGCAAATGAAATTTAAATGAAATCGGTTGCCGTCGCCATTGCCCAGAATCAAATCCGCTGGAGAAAGGAGAGCAGACAGAGGTATTTTCTGTTATGGTTTGAATTTTTCGAAGGAAATTTTTGTTGTGAGAAATTATTCTTGAAGCACAGACTTTTTTATTTTTCGGTGAAGAAATTGTGAACAAAATAGGGTTCAGGTTTCTAAAGAATTGATTTAGTGAAAAAAAGAAAAAAATATAAATTGTAATTTTTTATTTCTATTTAAAATTAGTAGGAAAAAGGAAAATCTAAAATCCTTGAAACCCTAGCAAAAGAGGAGAAAATATCTTAAACCCTTGAAACCCTAGAAGAAGAGATCTGAAATCCTTGAAACCCTAGCAGAAGAGGGGAAAATATCTGAAACCCTTGAAACCCTAGAAGAAGAGGGGAAAATTTTTAAAGAAAGAAGGAAAAACTAGGAGGCATAAATGGAAAAAATGACAAATGCAAAGTTCGAGGTGGATAAGTTCACCGGGAAAAACAATTTTGCATTGTGGAAACTGAAGGTTAGGGATTTGCTGGTGCAACAAGGGTTGCACAAAGCATTAGACGGGGTAAATAAAAAACCGGCAAGCATGACAGATTCGCACTGGGAGGACTTGGATGCCCGAGCTCTCAGTACCATTCGGTTATGTTTGGTAGATGAAGTTCTCTTTAATATAGTTGGAGAGAGTACCGCTAAAGGGTCGTGGGGAAAATTGGAAACCTTGTATATGACAAAATCTTTGACAAATAGAATCTATTTAAAAAGACAATTGTACAGTCTTCAGATGAAGGAGGGTACAAAAATTGCAGAACACTTAAATGTTTTTAATACGCTTATTTGTGAGTTGTCAGATATGGAAGTAAAAATGCAGGAATAAGACAAGGCAATAACCTTGTTGTGCTCTCTGCCCGAGTCATGGGATCACTTCGTGACTTCAATCAGTTTGAGCACTGCCGATTCATTAAAATTTGAATCTGTTGTGGGTGCTCTCTTATTTGAAGAGGTACGAAGGAAATCTAGCATTGAGACATCAACACTAGAAGCCATGGTAGCCAGAGGTAGGTCAAAGGAAAGAGGGGAGAAAGAAAGAGGTTCTTCTAGATCGAAGTCAAAGGGCCGCAAGAAGTGTAAAGCCAAGTGCTGGTACTGCAATAAACTTGGACACCTAAAGAAATATTGTTGGAAACGGAAGGAGTCAGAAAACCATAACAAGGAAGCAAATCAGGTTGATTCAGGTATGGTTGATGAGGTTTTAATCGCTGAAGCTCTCCCTGTCTGTAATGTCTCTCAAGATGCTGAAAATTGGCTATTAGACTCTGGTGCTTCTCATCATATGAGTCCGCACCGAAGTTGGTTTACTTCATATGAAATTGTAAATGGTAGTTCTGTATTCATGGGAAATAATGCATCTTGTCAAACTGTTGGGATTGGTCATGTAAAAATTAAAATGTATGATGATACAGTTAAAACATTATCTTATGTTAGGCATGTACCTGAACTAAATAAAAACTTGATTTCTTTGGGAGTTTTGGATTCGAATGGGTATAAATTTACAGGTCAGAATGGAGTGTTGAAAGTCTCAAAAGGAGCCTTGGTTGTGATGAACGCTGAAAAGGTCAGAAATCTGTATAGACTCAAAGGAAGCACTCAAGTTAGTGAAGCAGTGATCGTATCAGAAAAAACAGAAGAAGTTTCTCGTCTATGGCATCAGCGGTTGGGTCACATGAGCGAGAAAGGTCTTTAGGTACTGATGAACCGCAAGTTGCTTCCTAATTTGAAATCCTTGAAGTTGGATTTTTGTAAATATTGCGTGTTTGGTAAACAATTTAAACAAAGGTTCAAGACTGGAAATCATAAGAGTAAACAAATTTTAGACTACTTTCATTCTGATCTGTGGGGACCATCTCCTACTGTGTCTTATGGAGGTGCATTATATTTCTTAACGTTTATTGATGATTTCTCCCGAAAAGTTTGGGTCCATATGTTGAAAAAGAACACTGATGTATTCAATGTTTTTAAACAATTTAAAACAATGGTGGAAAAGAAAACAGACAAATCAATTAAATATTTAAGAACTGACAATGGTGGTGAATTTACTTCTTTAGAATTTGAACAATTTTGTAAGGATGAAGGGATTGTTAGACATAAAACCGTTGTTTATACCCCTCAGCAAAATGGCGTTGCTAAACGGATGAATCAGACTCTTATGGAAAGAGCCAGAAGCATGATCAATAATGCTAACTTGCAAAAGGAGTTGTGGGCAGAAGCAGTATCCACTGCTTGTTATTTAGTTAACAGATCACCTTCAATTGCAATAAAATGTAAAATTCCTGAAGAAGTTTGGTCGGGTCAGTGTTGTGATTATTCGTATTTGAAGATTTTTGGTTGTGATGCCTATGCTCTTATTCCTAGAAATTAGCGTTCTAAGTTAGATCCAAAATCGAAATGTTGTGTCTTTGTTGGATATGATTATGCAGTGAAGGGATATAGGTTGTGGGATTCTTCTTCACGAAAGATAGTCATTAGTAGAGATGTAACATTTGATGAATCTTCTCTTTTAAAATAAGATGTTGAAAAAGTTGAACAGGAGCAGGTATCTTCAAGTCAACAGATTCAATTGGAGACTAAACCTTGTCTAGAAAGTCGAAAGGAAGGAGATACTTTTAATGAAAAAGGTGGAGAAGCAAAGGAAACTAGAGAAATTCCAGAACCGATTCAGCAACCAGTCACTCTACGAAGGTCTACAAGGGAAAGAAAAACACCTAAAAGGTATGAAGATTCTGCTTCATCTTTTGCATTGATTACTGAAGATGGGGAACCTTCTTGTTATCAGGAAGCAGTAGATGATGCAGATAGCAAGATATGGAAAAAGGCTATGGAAGAAGAATGGACTCCTTAGCCAAGAACAATACCTGGGATCTTGTAGAACTTCCTAAAGGGAGAAGTGTTGTTGGGTGCAAATGGGTCTTCAAGTTGAAAAGGAAAGTTGATGAAAGTATCGAGAGGTATAAGGCGAGACTGGTTGCAAAAGGGTATTCTCAGATTGAAGGTATTGATTTTCATGAGATCTTTTCACGAGTAGTTAAACTTGTTTCTATTCGTACTGTGTTAGCACTAACTGCTTTACTTGACCTTGAGTTAGAACAGTTAGATGTTAAAACAACCTTTCTTCATGGTGATTTGGATGAAGAGATATATATGGATTAGCCAGAAGGTTTTGTATAAGGTCGCAGCAGAAGATTAGTTTACAAGCTCAGGAAGTCATTGTATGGCCTGAGGCAGTCGCCCAGTTAATGGTACAAGAAGTTTGATTCCTTCATGGTGAGCCAAAATTTTATCAGAAAGTATGATCATTGTGTATACTTCAAAAGTTTCAATGACATATTCATTATCTTGGTGTTGTATGTTGATGATATGCTTATTGCAAGCAAAAGCATGGAAGAAATCAACAGGTTAAAGGCTCAACTCTCTAGTACGTTTGAAATTAAGGATCTTGGAGCGGCAAAACATATCTTGGGCATGGAGATACACAGAGACAGGAAGAATGGTAAGCTTTGGTTATCACAACAGAAGTATGTGGAGAAAGTACTTGAAAAGTTCGGTATGAACAATGTGAAACCTGTTAATGTTCCATTAGCTTCCCATTTTAAGCTTTCTTCGGATTTAAGTCCTAGAACTAATGAAGAAAAGAAGTATATGTCTCGTGTACCATATGAAAATGCGGTAGGCAACTTAATGTATGCGATGGTATCTACAAGACCTGAAATTTCACATGTAGTCGGAGTTGTCAGCAGGTTCATGGCAAATCCAAGGGAAGAACATTGGCGAGCAGTGAAATGGGTGCTTCGGTATTTGAGAGGCACAAGTGACCATTGCATCAGCTTTGATGGTCGTGAAGGTTCAGTCTGCGGATATGTGGATGCTGATTATGCAGGTGATTTGGACAAAAGGAGGTCTACTACAGGTTATGTTTTTACTCTTGCAAGTGGAGTAATCAGCTGGATGTCAAAGCTTCAAGAGACAGTTGCTTTGTCCACTACTGAAGCAGAGTATATAGCTGCTTCAGATGCCTATAAAGAGGCAATCTGGTTAAAAGGTCTGCTTGATGAGATTGGAAGGATGCAGGAGAAAGTGAATGTGTTTTGTGATAGTCAAAGCGCTATTCATTTGGCTACAAATCCAGCCTATCACAGCAAGACCAAGCACATCGATGTAAGGTATCACTTTGTGAGACATGTAATCGAAGGCGACAAAGTAGTTCTCAAGAAGGTCCACACACAGGAAAATCATGCAGATATATTCACGAAGCCAGTTACAGTAGAGAAGCTGAGATGGTGTCTCGCTTCTCTTGGCTTGCAGAAAAGATGATGAATGGGCATGGGCAAGGGATTAGGAAAATTGTTGTCAAGGTGGAGTTTGTTAAAAATATGACAACAAATTGTAAGTAATGTAATTTTTGGCAAATTACTTATTGACTGTTAAAATTGGTTGAGTAATGAAATGAAGTTAGAATAACAAAATAGGCTCAAGATAAATTGGATGGCCCGAGAGGCTTGTATGTACGGAGAATCATTTTTGATTAATAGAGTTTCCAATCCCTTGCCCCGTGGAGGTTTCCTTGATAACCTGTCAAGGTTTTACCACGTAAATTCTGTGTATTTCTTTATGTGAATTTATTCCTTCAGTTTGTCATTCAATTATGAATTTATTTCTTTCTCGTTTAATATTTCCCGCTCAATACAGTCAAATCAACAGACTTTGGGCAGGACGATTCCCATTTCTTTTGTGGGGAGGAGCTAAATGCTACTAAACTGCACTCGCGCCAAAGAGTTATGCCCCATGTTTCCACTTTGCCTCTTGCTCTCCATTTTACTTCTTCCTTGGACCTCTCATCTCCCATCCGTGCAAACATCCATGTTCCCTTAAACCCCATTGTTGGAGTTTCGGCATTGGATGGCAAGTCTTTGAATCTGACCACGCCTCCCTCGTCCTTGTGTATGGAGAAGGTTGGTACATCCTTCCCTGTTACTTATGAACTCCCTGGCTCTTCGACTGATCTCTGCACCTTGCACCTCGCCTCTTGTTCCTGTTGTTCGGTCTCCTTCTATGCCCCTTCTAGAATCGGCTTCGCCGCCTGCTGGACCCACCCTTGGGAACCCGTTGCCGCCCGACTCCCATCGTAACTATGTTGGCAGTGAATGTGAATTCTTGCTCTCGAACCCTTCATTGGACTTGGTCGCACTTATTGTTCACAAAAGTCACTATCAGTAGGTGCCCTCAATCATTTCTCTTACCTCGGCCCGAAATATTTGTCACAAAAAAAGGCAAGAACAACAGTCGTCATTTTCGTGGTAGGCAGAAATTAAGCTTTCGTCCCTTGGAAATTTCCGATGGCCTCCGTGATATCCCCGTCTTATCTCCACCTGACTCCCAAGAACTTAGAGTGTGCATGCCCAATCCAAATGAGATATGAACCACATCATTTCCTTGAACATCCGTGGTCTGGGAGACCACACAAAATTCCTAAATCATAAAAAAAAATTCACATTGTCCTCGCCTTTTATCGCCCTTTTTTCAAGAAACCATGTGTCCTCCTGCTAAAGCTATTCCTTATTTCCTCTCAATCTGATCTAGCTGGCACATTGTTGGGGTCGACTCTATCATTTTATCCAAAGGTCTCATTGATATGTGGAAACCTCTTTTTGCTAAATTCTATGCATATAGTTTTTTTGCTGGTCTCCTCCTCTCGGGTAAGATTAGGTGCCTTTCGTAATCCTTTCATCTCGTTAATCTATATGATCCTCGCTGCAATCAGCTTGCTTTTTGGACCCGTGTCAATAAATTTGGTATTCTTAATATTAGTAATCTTTTGATATTGGGAAACTTCAACACCACTCTATCCTTTGCTGAACATTGGGGCTCCCACAGTCGACCTAACCCTTTGGACCTACTCTCTCTTAACACTCATATGAATTATGAAGACGCTCATCCTCCACTCAAATTTTGGGATTTCTTTACTAATGTTCTTTATATCATTTAACTCTCCCTGGGCTTCATGAACCTCGTAACACTTTAATGGCCTCCAATTTCCATATGTTAGTTGTCCCACTTCTTGTAAGATCCCTGGTTGAAAAACAGTCTCAACACCGTATGCGACAACAACCCATCACCTGCTAACAAGAGATAATGAATCAACTCTCTAAGTCTAATTAGTTTTTCTATCTGCTTCTGATTATAGAGCAATCCGACCACTCGAACTCTACTAATTTGGATGTGATAACAATATTTAATTCATTCACAATATGAAAAACAATGCTCATAAATCCTTGCCCTCCAAACTGAGCAAATGGCTGTGAGAAAATACAACTCGGCTCATGTACTTTTTGGTGTAGATTGACCTTTAGATATAGTCGACCCTCTCTTTCTAAAAATGATATGTGGAGTTGGCACTGTGAATATGGCTAAGTGAAAGCCCTTGGATCAGCCAATTTTACCTCGGAAACCTTGCCTTAGCACTAGGATAAACTTGACCTGATGTTTGGGTATTCAATCTAGAATTTGGCTAGCTTGTTTGAATGACCATAGGCAGATTGGTAAGGTTCCTCTATACTCCAACCCATGCAAAAATTCCCTGGATGTGGAAGTCAGTGAGTGATCCCTCACTCTACCCTATGTTGTGGCTTAATGATCCTTCCTCTACTTGTGGCAAGTTGACCCCTTAGAATGGCACACTTTCATTCCGCCCATCAATCCTTTTGACTTCCCACGATTTCAACTTTTACAAATGTCAGATTTAATATTCAGAATCAACAATGAATACATCAAGTCTTGTTCTGCCATAATTTCCCCAACCTTTCCAACAATGAAAGTATTTTGACAGGGAAAAACCCTGACTTATGGAATGGAGCCTTCTCCAATAATCTTTCAAACTTCTGACAGAGAGATCAATGTGATATGCCATGAAACCACTCAAGAGTTAATTGTTAAATATTAATCTTAAGTTAGAAGTTAGTTCTAGAAAATTAGTTAGAAAGTTAGTTGAACAAATTTTAGTTATATATGTCAATCTAATGTCTATATTCATCTCAAGAATGAAACATTTTGATGCGGCGTGTTTGTTCTCAATTTGTTTCTCTATCATAATTTGTCATGGTATCAGAGCATAGAGTAGATCATGTTTATTTGTTGTGAAGCCAGTGACGAGAGTTGTTGTTTATGTGGGAGACTGCCTGCCGTCAGAGAGAAGAGCAGCTCTGTCGCCCTCGCCGGAGAGAAGGACGGCTTGTTCGTTGTAGACGAAGGTTGAATTCATACAAAAAGAGCTGCATTCCATTCGTAAGCTTCTCAACAAGCTTCTTGTGTGCCTTGGGAAATCCAAAAATATGATAACGGAAACAATCCTCATTTGTTTCCGAGTTGCACATAAATATTAGCCCTTGAATGTCTTCCATTTTGTATTCAATTAGATTTCAGTTCGTTTCTTCTTCAGATTCACTGGTTTTCAATTAGCGATAACAATACCAATAATGTAACTATTTTGTGTGTGTGTGTGTGTGTGTGTGTGTGTTTTTTAACTCCATGATAGACCACAAAAATATGGAATCTTCGATAGAGTTCCTGCGGTGCTTTTTTTTCGGGTATGTGGCAGTTTTCTCGTTGAGTCGCATGCTTTTCCTGCAGGTCCTAGGTAGTTCCGTCAACAACCCTGTGACGTGTGTTGAGTGTAGGCAGGCTTCGAGAGGAATAAAATTAATTTTTCTTTTCAAAATTATTTTCAAATAATTACAGTATGGTACTAAAGCCAGATTATCATTCTTATCCAATTGTGATCAGGATATCATGTGTTATGCTCAAAAATTGAAAGTGCTTGAAACAGGTCCAAACTTGAGCGACCGGAAAGGTCTCATCGTTAAAATTCCGGCGCCGTGAACGGTTTGAAAAACCGATGTTGTATGAGGAAGATATCGTGTTTTGTTTGTTTTCCCAAACAGAAAAAATTTGTGACTGGATGCCCAGTCAACATGTAGGTACAGTTAGCAAGTATATTCTAGGGAATATTCCTCAGAATATTCCATTTGGGCCAATGGGAAATTGACACTTGATGCATCCTTATTGCATGAAGTTTTGAATTCATGGCCAATGAAAAGCTGCCATGTGGCAGGCCTGGAGGCCGCCATGTGGCCCAGGAGCGTGGTGTAAAAAATTTTGGGCCGTCCCCGAAATTGAACAGTCGACCTCCACACGTAGAGTGCCCGCGCTTTACCATCTCATCTGTATGATGGTTCTTACAATGTATAGGATGGCGGTTATATTTATTGTTTAAAGGTTTGTAAGTTGGGGGTTTGGGAGGCCAACCCCGAAGGGCCAGCCCCCCCTCCATGCGCCCAAGCGCTGGAACCCTTGCTTAAACCCAACGATCAACCGTAACTACTGGTGGGGATTAGCACCTATCACATGTCGCAGTAAATGTAGTTGCAAGTAACGGTTGTATGGATAGTTGTATGAAATGGCTAATCCGGCGGAGTTATTAAACTGTCACATGGGGCGGGAGTTATGGCATGAAATGCCACTATTTGCGGAACGCTGCTCCTCGGGTTCCGCTCACCTTAAGACGGAGTTTACAACGGTTCAAAGAGATGTTTATGGCGGGAGAGGCATGTGACCACCCCACCCAAACCTTGACGTAAATGTTAACGGCTTATATGGCGGGAACAGTAGCGCACCCCAAATTTTTAGGGTGTTCACTAAATTTAATTGCAGTTAAGTGTCTGTCTCCACTTTTAGTGGAGCTTTTCTAGCCGTCATTGGGAAAAATGCATTGGGAGGTCAATTTTTGACCAATTTTGGTGAAACAAGAGTCTAACTAGACCAATTTTAGCATTCTGGAGCCATTGGTGTAGAGAAAATAGCCATTAGAGGCATGTAAACACATGTAATTTACAATTTTGAGCATAATGACAAAGAGGGACATGCCATTGGGAGCTAGACCAGCAGATGTAACCCAGGAGGGATGAACTAATTCATCATGCCTACTGTGTAAAACTTATTTGTGATTGTAATTATTTGTTATGCACTGTTTTTCAGTGTTTTTAAGGCTTATTTTCATGCTTAAAGTTCACTAATTTATCTATATTTCATGGTTAAAACTCTCATTCCTTAAGCAAACATATGGAGACAAATTGTACATGTTTATATTACTAAAAGGACACTTAGCACATCAAAACTAATACACTCCTTTCAGATCAAGTTGGTATCGGAGCTAAAGTTTAATCTCTGGTGTTTTTATGTGCAAAAATTTGTTAACTGTTTGCAAGGGTTTTCATTCTTACTAGGCTCAAGATTAAGAGAGAAGGAAAATCGGTGGAACCAAGAAGTTATCAAAGTGAGTCACAACAAAGGAGGGCAAGATTGCCACATTCTCCACCACCTAGCTCACCTCCAAAAGAAGTAGAAGCAGCATCAAGCATGCCTCCAAGAGAAGAAGAAATCCATGAAGAGATGGATCCCAAAGAGGAAGAAATATTGTACAGAAAAGCATTTCTTGACTTGACTGAGATGGTTAGAGTCCTTTATCAAGAAAGGAATGATAAAATAGAAGAAGAAAGCTCCAAAATTCACAAGGAAGGACAGGGATCATCAGGAGGCCACAATGATGAAGATAAATCAAAGAAGGGAAACGTTGGAAATGGAGGTAGTGGACAATCACCATCCTCACCCTCATCATCATCATCCTCTACTTCATCTTCAGTACACCAGTCACACAAGTCAAAGAACACTGGTAAAAGTCCTTTTCTAAAACTTGATTTTAAGTTTGAATTGCCAATGTTTAATGGTGAAGTCAATGCAGAAAAGCTTGATAATTGGATTAGACAATTGGAGGTCTATTTGAGAATTCAAAATTTTCATGATGATGATACCAAAATCCAACTAGCTTCATTGAGGATGGAAGGTGCAACACTTGTTTTGTTGGAAGCCAAGACAAAGGAGGAGATCAAGAAGCATGGTAATATTATTCTATCATGGACTGATTTCATTTCTCCAATAAATCAACAGTTTTATCCATTAGCTCACATGCAAAAAGCCATAATGGACTGGAAAATTTTTAAACAATTGAAAGGACAAAATGTACAAGTGTATACTTAAGAATTTAGGAGAAGAGCTCTTTTATTAGGAGTAGATTTGTAGATCCAAGAAACTTTTCTCAAGTATATAGGAGGCTTACATACCTACCTAAGACATACTATCCTCATGTTTAACCCTACAAGCCTAGGTGAAGTTTATGTTCAAGCCACACATTTAGAGGCAAGGGGAAAACAAAATCAAGATGAGAATGGGGAAAATTAGTTTAAAGACAAATGGAAGAAAAAGAGAAATGTAAATGTCAGAAAAGAGAAGGGAAATCCTTTTGCAAACACTGTTCTAAAACTAGCCATGATGAGGACCATTGTTGGAAACTTCATCTAGAGTTGAAACCAGAAAGTTTGAAGGCTAACGAGAAAGCCAAGGAGAAAGGAAAAACTGTTGCAATAGCTGAACAAGACCTAGGGTCAGATTCAGGAGATGAAACAAAAATCATAGCTATGGGACTAAAGAACATGAAGGGGAAAGAGATTGAAACTAAACCCAGTTCTAGTTCATCTAACTATCACATACAATCTCCAAATGAAGAAGAGAGAATTGCAATGTTTCATGTGAGGGTCATTTCCAAACATACCAAGGTTGACACATTGTTTGACAGTGGGTCACAAGAAAAATAAGTCTATGAAGACTTGGTCAAGAAACTTAATATTGAGACCATTCCACATCCAAAACCATATCCACTTGGTTGGATTTGCAAGGATGCAAATTTACAGATTTCAAAGAAGTACATGTTGTGATTTGCAATAACTACACATTTCATTGACACAGTTGAATTAGATGTTGTTCCACTTGATATAAAAGGTATGGTGTTGGGCGGTCCTTACTTGTATGACAGGAAAGAGATCTTCCATTGCCATGAGAACAAATACCATTTATTCAAATATGGCAAGGAGTATATTGCGAGAGCTCATCGCAAGAAACTAGAAACTTCTTTAGTTAATGCAGAGAAAATGAAGAACCTAGTCAATGCAAGCCAAAAATTGACATTGATGATGATTAAACAAAGAGAAGTTTTACATAATCCTTTTCAAACAAATGTTGATGAATGTAATGAGTTGTTTCAGTTTGAAAGTAGGTTGTCCTTGAAAGAATATGACAAGCAATTGCAGTAGTCGACGTTGGTGTTGAACGGTGCTGAAAACAAGGTGTCAGTGCAAGAAGTTGCAAAGGTCAAAGAGAGGGCAAAGCAACTTGGCAAAGAAGGCACAGGATTCAAGAATTTTCATTGCTAGTTTCCGAAAGGCATGGTACAATGGCGAAGAAACTTGGTCAAGAGTCGACACAAGTTCAAGGCAAATTCAGCAAAAAATCGCCATAAAGACAGAGTGCAAGGTGAGAAAAATTCCAAGTTTTCTTTGATTATAAACCAATGTAGGAACAAGAAGTTTACTACAAAGTTAGGTTGTTGTTCTGCAAGTTCAGAAAATGTGCAGCATTACAATGTCAAAAAGAGCAATGGTTGGTGTTTGGTCAATTTAGTGTGTCCTAAATTGCTGCATTTAATTTTTCAATCCGGGATTCGTAAGCTGATGAAGTGCGGCGCACTATATGTGCAAGATAACCTATCTCTTAACTTTTTGTCGTTTTTGGTTTTCTAAGATGAGATGGAAATTCTAAAATAAAAACAAGTATGGTTATGTTTGTTCAAGGAAGTGATATCCTCTATAATGATTTACCAACTTGAAACTTAAAAAGGAATTTGAAAATTACAATGACAAAACTTGAAAGGAAATGAAAATGTGCTGCTGAAATGAAAAGGTGCTGCTAATCTAATAAATCAAAAAGTGAACTAGTGAGCATGAAACCAAAATATTCTTGCTGCTGTCTAAACACAAAATAAATTATGCTGAAAGAAATCCAAAAGTTGCAATAAAGTAAATCTAGATCAATTTACATCAACTTGTCTTCTGATCCCTCATCATTAGTCCAACTATGATTTTCGGAAGTAACCATAAACAACTTGAGTAACTGATATCTAACTTGCAGAAAGTAAACTAATATGAAACCACACATTCATAATTCAATCCCTCACCATCAGTCCAGCTGTGGCTTTCGGAGGTAACTGAAGATGTCATGCACAATTTAATATTTCTAACTTGCATAAAGGAAACTAATACCAAACTACACATTTCATAATACAATCCCTCACCATCAGTCCAGCTGTGGCTTTCGGAGGCAACTGAAGATGTTATGAGTAGTTTAATATATCTAAATTTAACTACTGAAGCAAATAAGCAAAACTGAATTAAACAAAGCAGTACTGAAATTAAACAGAAACTTAAGAAAAACAAATTAGCAGCAGAACAATGTTAATTCCATGTCATTAGTCAAAAAGCTATGAAAATGCCCGGGCTGCCTATCTATAACCTGAAACAAGAACACTGATCAATGATTAATAACATAAAACATGAAAGACAGAAGTGAAATGGAAAGCATGCAAGATTATAAACAGAAATGAAGCATATATACCATGAAAGATGCAGTGTATAAACATGTGAATGGATTATGGCACAATGAACTTTAAAGAAATAAAATAAGAACTATACACTAATGCACAAAACCTTAGCTGAGCAGGGGCCCTCTACACCAGCCTTGGCAACGATCTTCAAGTACGAATTAAGTTGGAAAACAAAGTCTTCTTAAATTAAAATGTAGTCATAACAGTAAGGTGGTATTACGGCTCAAAGGTAGCGTAATTACATTACAGAGCAGACTAATAAAATATAACAGAGACTAAAATCAACTAACTCATATGCGTATGCAAACGCGTTATTTATAACTGAAGGTAATGTAACTGATTTCGTAAAGTTTATGCTAATACAAAACACGTAGACCATTACGTCCACGGATCTAGGATCATGGCCGTGTTGGAAAGTAAATCTATGAGGAGTGGATGCTTGAATTCGGCTATGGAGCCATGTACAGATGTCGACTTGTCCTCCGCAAGCTCAGAAACGGCCATATGAACCTTCATGTGACACGAAACAGAGTCCTGTCACCGTGAGACTCCATGGTTGACTTCCATGTGGACGCCTTTGACCGCGGCTTCTTTAGATGAGTTTGCTCGAACCAATAGGACACGAACCATGTCCACATCATTTCTGACTTGCCCATGTGGCTCGTTTTTCCTGTAGACACCTGTAACATAGAGTTTCACAAAATGGTTGCGGAAAGTTGCAGCAGCTGCGGAAAGTGGCAAGATTCCGCAGCTAAATGAACAAAATCTAAATCAAACAGCAGACACAAAAATATAGTTAAAAACCATGTTAGATGCTCTTTTGAAATTAACATACAATGATATTGACAGTTTGGGAGGTTCAGATGAGTGAAAAAGGTATAGAAAAGTGTATGGAAAAGATGCAGAATTGAGACTCAACATACCCCCACTGTGAAGGTGTTGCATGTCCTCATGCAACCAAAATTTTGATATTCCTTTCTCAGTTCATATGCCTTGACACTTCAGCCAGCACGTCTAATCCTCTCCTCCTCTTCCTTGGTGCTGCCAACATTTTGGGTTTCTTCATTAAGCACCTAAATTTGATATTAACCAATGCTCTGTTCAACTTCTGGCATTTCCTTTTCAATTTCTTGTTCTTCTTCTGCCATATTCCCAGATGTAGCATGGTATTATCATGGATGATTTTGTCCAGTTTTCCTTGTTCCTTCAATGTCTCATTTTCATTTTTGATATGTTTATTCAAAAGCTCTAATTCAAAAATTTTCTGTTTTAATGATTGGACTAAATCATCCTGTACTGTATGAGGCTGAATGGACGAAGTACTAGGACCTGTTGCTACCTTTTCCAAAGATTCTATATAGTCATATACTTCTTTAGCAAGAGGATTCTATTTAGAATTGTCATTTTGTTGGGCTGTTCAAAATAAAACGAAGGAGAAGTTATCTTGAAAATGCATTTGAGAAAGGGCTCACATCCAACATCTTCTTTGAAAATAGGATGGACTATGTTTTAAATGTCACAATGAAATGAGAAATGGAATCAGGTTCATACTTCAATGCAGAGATGGACTATGTGAATTAGGGGCTGTTCATATGTCTCCTCTGCCTCCCAGAAATGATAAATGGAATGGCCTTCATTTTCGTTTTCCTCAATTTCCCCTTAAGTCTGCTGCTTCTTCTCACACGCTGTGGTACACTATCCTTTTGTTTTTGTTTTCCTTTCTCTGTCTTCTTGGCCAAGGATGACTATTTTTGAAGATAAACTAATCTTTCAGATAACACTTGATGATCTTCCTCTTCAGAAGAAGGAGTTTGATGTATAGCCTCAATAGTTTTTCTCTCTTTTGGTGTTATTGGCTTCTTACCCTTGATTTCTTTCTTCTTCTTCTTTGACAGTCTCTCTTCCCTATCAGTTCTTTTAATTGTAGTAATAGGAGTATTTTGGATTTCATCAATTGTTCTTTTTCTCCTACTTCTTCTTGCTGTGCTACCTTCAGGAATTTCTTGAGTAGGAGTAATTTGGGTTTCATTTTATTCTTTTTCTTCTACTCCTTCTTGCTGTGCTACCTTCAGGAATTTCCTGAGGTTCCTCAAAGAAATTTCTAACTAGAAATTGTTCCCATGTGTCTTTCTTTTCCTTTAACTCCTTTTCAATCAGAATCTTTACAAGGCCGTGGTGATATAGATGGGGTTCTACATCTCCTAAGTGTTTCTGAACAGTCACAGCCATTTTCTTCAAGCTATTTAACAGAAAATATGGAAGATTGAGAGCTTGATTATCTAGAAAATTCATTAGTAACCTGGTATGGTACATGTACATGGACCCAAAACGGCCTTCGCATGTAATGAATTTCTGAACAACTAGCAGCAAAGTAGCCCATTCCTCTTTCAATGCATGCACAGGAATTCCTCTTTTAAAAACAGTTATGTCCATACCTTGGTTTCGTAAGATTGTTCTCCATGCTTCATCACTGATACTTTTATTCTTAAACCAACGCTCACCCTCCTGAAGAAGTTCTGTGGCTGTTGCTATAGATGCTTCATTGACCGCAAACTTAAGGTCTCCAATCTCTACTTCCAAGCCATTAAACGACCTTGCGAATGCCTTCGTCACTTCTTTATGATAACCTCTAAATTTCTGGATAAACCGCAGCCAATTTTCGTTTTTCAATATATCCCTTACTTGCGGATATCCCTCCATAAACTTAGGTCCTTCCGGTTCTGCTCTTAGCAATTTACCCATTTTCTTTCTGCTCTTCACAAATTTGCCTGCGTGAGGGTTTAATGGAAATAGAACGGCTGAATGCATGGAGATGAGCACAATGACTGTGGATAAATGTCAGAGAATGGTATACAGACTATAGTGTAGTAGAGAACGAAATGGAGTGAACAGAAAAGAGAGGGGTTTTCGTGAGCACAACAGAGATACGGCTGTGAGGTTAACAGAGTATAACACATCCGGAAGTGTTTTGAATTTTGGTGGCTGCACAATAAATATGAGCACGTTTAAACAACGGCTATAGATTTATGCGGCTGTAAGAGTCCGTGGTCAAATAAAATACGTCTCATTATCACCGGTGGAATATTGGAACATGAGTGAAGATCGGGGGTTTAATGATGGAACCGTTTGAGAATGAATGCGAGAGGATAATATGGAGATCGTGAAAGGTTACGGAATTGTCAATATAATCATTGCACATAATGGATGGAGCTCATGGTTCATAACTATATAAAAATGTGTTTTTAATGCTATTTGAAATAAATTTTACTCATACCTTTGGAATCTTTGCCTTTTCCTTGGTCTTCAACTAGTTGCTCTTTATTGGTGTCTTGAATGCTCCATGTCTTCATTTTTTATCCTCTCACCTGCATTTTATTTCATGATTATGGAAATAACATCTAACTGTACATTCTTTTGAAAACAGAGCTATAGCTGCGGAATCTGCTTCTGGCTGCAGAAACTGGAGTTAGCTGCGGAAACAGATGTCAGCTGCGGAAACTGACACAGCTATTATTTGGATGAATGAACATGAATGGATGACAAATGACTATATGGAAATGGTTATGAAAAAGAATTTTATTGATGAAATGGAATGAAACAGATAAAATGAAGTGGAATGGAGTGAAATGAAGTGAAATGAAATGGAATGAAGTGGAATGGAATGGAGTGGGTGGTCACAAGACTTGTGAAATGAAAGAGAGAGATTTTTTTTTGGAAAATATAGAGTGTCAGGTGTTCCTGATTTTCACCCTATATTTTCTGTATAAGACTGCCAATCAATGATTGGTTTTCAGGCTTATACCATTTTTTTTTATTTTTTATTTTTTATTTTTTAAACTGAAAAGAACAAAAGCTAGGTTGGTGGAGAAGAAGAATTCTTCTGTACCAGCCTGATTGCAGAACTTTCTTGAAACAATTTGACAAAATCCTCTTTTGAGAGTGGCTTATGATAAATTTTCAATCTATGGCCATTCACAATAAGAGGAGTTTGAAATTCATCAATAGTTTTGATTCTTACCGCTCCATTGCTAAAGATCTTGTCAATTTCATATGGCCCAAGCCAATGAGTCTGAAATTTTCCTTGAAAATATTTAAACTTGGAATCAAATAACAATGCCCAATCTCCTTCTTGAAACTTCTTCTCTTTGATGTACTTGTCATGCCATTTCGCTCTTTGATATTGAACTAGATCAGTTCTGAGAATTGCCTCTTGTCTGATTTCATCTAGCTCATTCAATTTCTCCATTCTATGCTTTTGGGCTTCTGATAAGTTCATCCCCAATTGAACTGCTAACTTGGAACTCAATGGGGAGCAGGACTTCTTTCCCATAAACAAGTTCATAGGGAGAATGTCTTGTTGTATTTCTCCATGTAGTTCTGTAGGCCCACAAGGCTTCAGGAAGCCTTTCTTCCCAATCTCTTCTATGTAGATGAACAGTTTTGGTGATGATACTTTCAAGAACTTTATTTGTGGACTCCATTTGACCATTTTCTTGCGGATGGTAAGGAGTAGATCTTCTGTGCTTGATTTTGTATTCTTCCATCAACTTCTCCACCAAGTTGGATGTGAATTGGCTTCCCTGATCTATCACAATTTCTCTTGGAACACCAAAGCGAGTAAAAATATCCTCATAAAGAAATTGAACAACTGAATTTTCAGTAGCAGATACTAATGCTTTGGCTTCTACCCATTTAGTAACATAATCAGTACAAACCAATATATACTTCTTTTGCTTAGATGGTGGATTAATAGGTCCAATGAAATCTAAAACCCATTTTTCAAAGGGTTCAATGAGTACTTGTGGTTGCAATGGCATTTCATTTGAAAGGGTAGGTTTCCCTACTCTTTGGCAGCTGTCACACCTTTTGACATATTGTTTTGCATCTTTGAAGAGGGAAGGCCAATAATATCCTAAAGAGAGGATTTTATAAGCTGTCCTTTTGTCTGCAAAGTGTCCGCCACATGGTTCATCATGACATGCCTTAAGAATATCAGGCATTTCATCTTCCCTGACACATCTTCTGATCACAAGATCTGGCCCTGTTTTAAACAATTCGTTAGAAATCCATGAATATTTTGAACTCTCCCGAATAATTTTTCGTTTTTCACTTGGAAATAAATGTGAAGGTAGTTTCCCTGTAACCAAATAGTTAGCAATATCTGCATACCAAGGAGTCTTAATAGTTACCGCAAACAAGTATTCATCAGGAAACTTATCCTCTACAGGAGAATCTTCTTTAGTATTCTGAATCCTAGACAAGAAATCAGCTACTGTATTTTGTTTCCCTGGTCTATCCAACACAGTAATATTGAATTCTTGCAAAAGTAAGAGCCATCTTGTCACTCTGCCATTAGTAACAAGTTTGTTCATTAAATATCTAATTGCAGAATGGTCAGTATGAATAAAAGTTTCATAGCCTGTTATGTAATGTCTAAAATTATTAATTGCATGAACAACAACTAAAAACTCTTTTTCAGTCACAGTATAGTTCAACTCTGTGGGAGTCAAATTTTTACCGGTATAATAAATGGCATAAGGAACTAAATCTTTTTGACCCAACACAACTCCTAGAGCTGTATCTGAAGCATCCGTAGAAATATGGAAAGGGAGTTTCCAATTTGGTCCTCTTAAGATAGGTGCTTCAGATATTCTTGTTTTCAAAGTTTCAAAAGCCGATTGACAATCAGGATCCCATTTAAATTCACAGTCTTTTGTAAGCAATTTGAAGAGTGGAGATGCTATTTTAGTGAAGTTTTCTATAAATCTTCTATAGTAACTAGTAAATCCTAGAAAACTTCTAACATCTCTTTGAAAATTTGGAATAGGCAACTTGGAGATGACTTCAACTTTTGATCTATCAACCTTAATCCCATCTCCTGAAATATGATGTCCTAAAACAATCCCTTCAGTAAACATCATAAAGCATTTTTCATGACTTAATGAAAGGTTTGTTTCTTTACATCTTATAAGGAATTTTTCCAAATTTTCTACTGCCTCTTCAAATGAATTACCATAAAATGTAAAATCATCCATATAAACCTCTACACAATCATGGATTAGATCAGAAAAAATTCCTAGTACTGCTCTTTGGAATGTTGCAGGTGCATTACATAACCCAAAAGGAAGTAATCGGTAGGCAAAAGTTCCCCATGGACAAGTAGATGTGGTCTTATCTTGATCTTCAGGTGCTACCTGAATTTGATTATAGCCACTAAAACCATCCAAAAATGAAAAGTACTTTTTACCTGCTAATGTGTCTAATACCTGATCGATAAAAGGAAAAGGAAAGTGATCCTTCAAAGTTGCTTTGTTCAATTCCCTGTAATCAATGCATACCCTCCATTTACCATTCTTTTAGGTACTATAACCAAAGGAGAAACCCATCGGCTATCTGAAATTGGATAAATGAAGTTTACATTGAGTAGTTTTTGGAGCTCTTCTTTCACTATCTCCCTAAGATTTGGATTCATCCTTCTTTGAGGTTGTCTGATTGGTCTACTGTTTTCCTCAATATAGATATGATGGATACAAGTATTAGGATCAATACCTTTCATGTCAGTATACTCCCATGCAAATGCAGTAGAATGTTTTTGCAATATTTTGGTTAGTTCTTCTTGTTGTGACTTTTCCAAATGTTTGTTGATATTCAATGTTTTTCCTGGAAAAATCTCAATAGTAGAACTACCAAAATCTTCCATAGAGTAAAGAGACATTTGTCTTGATGATAAATATTCTATGTCAGATTCCAACTGAAATTGTGTGAGGTCATATTCTGAAGATGTCTCAAAATTTTCTAATGTGTTCAGAATTTGACTATCCTCACTGATTTCAGAAATGGTAAAGACAAGTTGTATAGTGTCCTCATCATCAACCCATTCATTGTCTCCTACTTCTGTGATTGCTTTTGCTGGAGGATACAAATTGAATTTCTTTGTCGAATTACTATTAGAAATGTACATGTCCCCAGATCTACAACTAATAAAAGCATCAGCTGTGGCTAGCCAAGGTCTTCCTAAGATAAGTGGGTGCCCTCCTAGATTACTCTTGGGAGTCAAAATCATAAAATCTACTGGATATTCCCAAGAATCTAAGGAGACCGAAATATCTTCTAATACACCATCTGGTTTAATAATTGATCGATCTGCAAGTTGCAGTAAAGTAGGTGTAAAAAGAAGGTTAGGAAGTTTTAGCCGGTCCATAGTCTGTCTACTCATAATGTTGATAGCAGCCCCTAAGTCAATCAATGTGTTTGGAATTTCTATCCCATTTATATGTGTCTTGACAATTGGACTTCCTGGATCTACATACTTCTGCATGGTAATTTTTCCCATCATAATATCTGCAATCTTTCTTACCAGGTGGATTCTTCTTGTGTCTTTTAGTTTCCTTCCCGGTCTTTTGAAACTCAACTCCTTTATGGTTTTTGCTAGAATAGGAATCTCTCGAATGGCTTGTAGCAAGGGAATCTTGATACAAACATTCTTCAATTCATCTAGAAAGTCATAGTTAGGCAACACGATTTGTTTTTCCACCCCCTTGTCAATTTGTAGTCTTTCAGGAAAAGGAGGTGTAGATAAAGATGTAGGTTGCTCAACTATAGGAGTTGTGGATGTTGACTTTTCTTTTTCTTTTTGAATGTTTGAATTTTGAAGAGATTCTTCCTCAGAACCTTTATTGACTTGGAGAGAGTCCTCCTTAGAGGTATCTTTCTCTTGAATATCTATAGAAGGTTTTTCTAAAACTCTACCAGATCTGAGTTGTACATCGTTGAGAGGAACAATCATATAGGTAGGAAATTGTTGTCCTTCTACCATGTAAGTATTTTGAGGATTCTTATTATTAGGATTTGGCAATGGCTGAGCTGGAAGTTGATTTGTCTTTTGTTGGTATGGGAGCATGAGTTGAGGATTTGGATTTTGTTGAGAAGGTTGTTGTTGTGGGAATGGCAATGAAAGTTGTGGATTTGGGTTTGGAAGTTGTGGAGCTTGTTGATTTTGAAAAGATGGAGGATATTGATAAAATTGAGCAAATCTCCCATAAGGATTTTGCATCCCTTGTACCCATGGCTGATATATATTCTGATGTTGGGGCCAAGGTTGTTGCCAAGGATTCCAATTTGGTGGGGTTTGAAAATTCATAGGGTTGTTAAACCCTTGAGTTTGTTGTCCCTCCCAAGGTCTTCTTGCAACAAAACAGAGAGATTCTACTGAATTTGGGTCTTCTTGAAAGATAGCTTTGAGTCCAGGAATTGAAGGACAATCCTTGATCTCATGATTATCTGAGCAAATCATACATGTTTCTACAAATTTTGCATCCAAGGGACATTCCCTTAAAGCATGTTTCTTCCTACATTTCGGACAAAAGATGGCTAAAGCATCTGTTTCTGCTTTCTGCTTGTTTTGGATTTTAAGGGTGTCTAGTTGTTCACTGAGGCTCCCTAAGATATCAGTTTTGAATTCATCAAGCATATTACCAATCTCTGCCCTACTTACTGATCCAGTTGCAGATTTGTTAGCCCTAATAAGAGAAGGATCCCTAGGCCCTTTTCCTGTTTTAGATTTTCCTCTTGAGAGATGGACACATAGTTCTGTTATGTCACGAAGTGGAAGTTGAGAAATGTCTCCTTTCCCATCATGTTTAAAATATCTATCCATTCATCTCTAATGGCTTTTAATATGAGGGCTTTCAAGGTTTCATCATCTAAGTTGCTCATCTTTGCTCTTTTCAAGTTGTATTGAAATCTTCCAAGTAAGTCTTCCAAATTTTCATCTTCTTTTTGCATCATTTTGAATACCTCATCCTTGTGATTGGTGGGCATACAATAGTCCAAGTATCTATCCAAAAATGTTTGTTTCATATCATTCCAAGTCTTAATAGATTGAGTGGCTAATCCCATGAACCATTTCAAAGCAAATCCCTTCAATGTTGAAGGAAACAGTTTGAGTTTTTGAGAGTCTTCCATATAGTCATAGGTTCGGCACACAACTTCAAACTCAAACAGAAATGTTTCAGGATCCTCACTTCGTAATCCATAAAAGTTAGGGAGGACAGATGGTGAGATATTTTTCATTGTTGTATGAGTTTCCTCATCAACTATAGGGAATCCAAACAAGTTGTCTCCTTCCCTATTTCCTCCATTATTTACTTCACCATTGTTGTTTCCATTGTTTCCTCCTTTTCTACCTCTACCTCTACCTCCATTTATTACTTCCTCTGCCATGATAGTCTCTTTAGAGTCCTTAAAGTCCTCTAGTTCTTCTATCAAGGGAGGATGAGAGAGAGTCTCTTTGTTTTCTAAATGGGATTTAGTAGATGGTATAGGAGAATCCTCTAATTCAGCTACTCCTTGAATTCCAAAAATCTTAAGGCTAGGGGTAGATGGTGGTGAATCTGGTCTATGCCTTGAAGAAGATGGAGTTGTGAAAATCAAACTCTTGGCTTTAGCTATAAACCTTCCCCTAGAATCTCTTGCTCTATGCATGTCATTTTTTTTTTTTTTTTAAGTTGGGCTAATAATTCTCTTTCTGATCTTCCAGGTCACACTAGGTGCAAGAAGAGAGCATACTTAAGAAATTACTGAACCAATAACTCTCTTTTCTGATCCTCCAGATCACACTAGGTGCAAGAGGAGAGCATACTTCAAGAAGTTATCAAGTTTTCCCTTCTTTTATGATTTTGTGTTGTTTTTTTTTTTTTAAGAAATTGGCTACCTAGTTACACTTCCCCGGCAACGGCGCCAAAATGTTTGGTCAATTTAGTGTGTCCTAAATTGTTGCATTTAATTTGTCAATCCGGGATTCGTAAGCTGATGAAGTGCGGTGCACTATATGTGCAAGATAACCTATCTCTTAACTTTTTGTCGTTTTTGGTTTTCTAAGATGAAATGGAAATTCTAAAATAAAAACAAGTATGGTTATGTTTGTTCAAGGAAGTGATATCCTCTATAATGATTTACCAACTTGAAACTTAAAAAGGAATTTGAAAATTACAATGACAAAACTTGAAAGGAAATGAAAATGTGCTGCTGAAATGAAAAGGTGCTACTAATCTAATAAATCAAAACAGTGAACTAGTGAGCATGAAATCAAACTATTCTTGCTGCTGTCTAAACACAAAATAAATTATGCTGAAAGAAATCCAAAAGTTGCAATAAAGTAGATCTAGATCAATTTACATCAACTTGTCTTCTGATCCCTCATCATTAGTCCAACTATGATTTTCAGAAGTAACCATAAACAACTTGAGTAACTGATATCTAATTTGCAGAAAGTAAACTAATATCAAACCATACATTCACAATTCAATCCCTCACCATCAGTCCAGCTGTGGCTTTCGGAGGCAACTGAAGATGTCATGCACAATTTAATATATCTAAATTTGCAAAAAGGAAACTAATACCAAACTACACATTTCATAATACAATCCCTCACCATGGTCATTGTAGCTTTAGAAAACACAAATAGATGTTATATGAAACGGTTAATATATCTAAATTTAACTAAAGTAAATAAGCAAAGCTTATGAATTAAAAAAGCGATCTTGAAAATTCACAGCATAAACTTAAAACAAATTAGCGACGAACAATGTTAATTCCATGTCATTAGTCAAAAAGCTATGAAAATGCCCGGACTGCTTATCTATAACCTGAAACAAGAACACTAATCAGTGATTAATAACATAAAACATGAAAGACAGAAGTGAAATGGAAAGCATGCAAGATTATAAACAGAAATGAAGCATATATACCATGAAAGATGCAGTGTATAAAAATGTGAATGGATTATGGCACAATGAACTTTAAAGAAATAAAACAAGAACTATACACTAATGCACAAAACCTTAGCTGAGCAGGGGCCCTCTACACCAGCCTTGGCAACAATCTTCAAGTACGAATTAAGTCTGGAAACAAAGTCTTCTTATATTAAAATGCAGTCATAACAGTAAGGTGGTATTACCGCACAAGTGCAGCGTAATTACATTACATAGCAGACTAATAAAAGATAACAGAGACTAATCGAGACTAACTCCATATGCGTATGCAAACGCATTATTTATAACAAGAGAAACATAACTAATTCCTAAAGTTTATGCTGGTGGAGAACACGTAGACCATTACGTCCACGGATCTAGGATCATGGCCGTGTTGGAAAGTAAATCTATGAGGAGTGGATGTTTGAATTCGGCTATGGAGCCATGTACAGATGTCGACTTGTCCTCCGCAACTCAGAAACGGCCATATGAACCTTCACGTGACACGGAACAGAGTCCTGTCACCGTGAGACTCTATAGTTGACTTCCATGTGGACGCCTTTGACCGCAGCTTCTTTAGATGAGTTTTCTCGAACCAATAGGACACGAACCATGTCCACATCATTTCTGACTTGCCCATGTGGCCCGTTTTTCCTGTAGACACCTGTAACATAGAGTTTCACAAAATGGCTGCGGAAAGTTGCGGCGAGCAGCGGGGAAAGTGGCAAGATTCCTTGACTAAATGAACAAAATCTAAATCAAACAACAGACACAAAAATATAGTTAAAAACCATGTTAGATGCTCTTTTGCAATTAACATACAATGATATTGACAACTTGAGAGGTTCAGGTGAGTGAAAAAGGTATAGAAAAGTGTATGGAAAAGATGCAGAATTGAGACTCAACAGTTGGTCGACGAAATCAAGGAAAAATTTGTCTTTTCATGAAAAGCTCCAATTAATGAAATTAGGTAAATTTCAGTGGATAAAGATTGGAAGAGTGGGGACATAGTCTCCTCATCTTCATGTTAAATAATCCAGAGAGATTTTGGGATCCAAAAGCTTCCCAGTGGGGAGGTGTGATCAGGAGATCATGTGTTATGCTCAAAAATTTAAAGTGCTCAAAACAAGTTCGAACCTGAGCGATCGGAAAGGTCATGTCGTTGTGATTTCGGCGCTGCAAACGGTTCGAAAAAGGGATGTCGTATGAGAAAGATATCACGTTCTGTCGGTTTTCAAAAACAATAAAAATGTTGTGACTGGATGCCCAGTCAACATGCAGGTACAGTCAGCAGGCATATTCTAGGGAATATGCTTAGAATATTCCCCAGAATATTCCATTTGGGCCAATGGGAAATTGACACTTGGCACAACCTTATTGCATGAAGAGTTGAATTTTTAATTCATGGGCAATAAAAAGCTGCCATGTGGCAGGTCTAGAGGCTGCCACGTGGCATAGGAGCATGGTGTAAAAAAATTTGGGCCTTCACTGGAATCGAACAACCGACCTCTGCACGCATAACGCCTGTGCTTTATCATCTCATCTGTATGGTGGTTCTTACAATGTATAGGCTGGCGGTTATATTTATTGTTTAAAGTTTTGTAAGTTGGGGGTTTGGTAGGACAACCCCCCCTCCATGCGCCCAAGCGCTAGAACCCTGGCTTAAACCCAACGGTCAACCGTAACTACCGGCGGGGATTAACACCTATCACATGTCGCGATAAATTTAGTTGCAGGTAACAGTTGTATGGGCGATTGTATGAAACGACTAATCTGGCATAGGTATTAAACTGTCACATGGGGTAGGAGTTATGGCATGAAATGCCACTATTTGCGCAACGCTGCTCTCCGGGTTCCGCCCACCTTAACGCGGAGTTTACAATGGTTCAAAGCGGTATTTATGGCACAGGGTCGACATGTGACCACCCCGCCCAAACCTTGACTTAAATGTTAACGACTTATATGGCGGGAACAGTAGCGCACCCCTAATTTTTAGGGTGTTCACTAAATTTAACTACAGTTAAGTGGCTGTCTCCACTTTTAGTGGAGATTTTCTATTTGTCATTGGGGAAAATGCATTGGGAGGTCTATTTTCGACCAATTTTGGTAAAACAAGAGTCTACCTAGACTAATTTGAGCATTATGGAGCCATTGGTGCAGAGAAAAAAACCATTAGAGGCATGTAAACACATGTAATTTACAATTTTGAGCATAATGACAAAGAGGGACATGCCATTGGGCGCTGGACCAAAAGATGTATCCCAGAAGGGGTGAACTGCTTCATCATGCCTACTATGTAAAACTTATGTGTGATTGTATTTCTCTGTTATGCATTGTTTTTCAGTGTTAACAAGATTTATTTTCATGCTTAAAGTTCACTAATTTATCTATATTTCATGGTTAAAACTCTCATTCCTTAAGAAAACATATGGAGACAAATTGTACATGTTTATTTTATTGAAAGGACACTTAGCACAGCCGAACTAATACACTCCTTTCAGATCAAACTGCATGACTTCAGAAATCTGATGTAATCTTATTAGTAGATTGGTGATCCGTTCTACCTTTGTCTGACTTATTATCCTCCTGTGTTTCCCCTCTTCTTGTAGAGGGGAAAAGATTTATTTTTTTGAAGTGTTTAAAAGGTGTTGTTTTCAGATTTCAGATTTCTTTAAACATGGCTTCGACAAGTTAGTTTGCAATCCCTATGCCTCTATTTAGTGGGAAGAATTATGATTTTTGGAGTCTTAAAATGCAAGCATGCTTACAAGGTTTAGGTTTTTGGGAAACTATATAATTGGGGTTCACAAAATCTGATGCAAATGTAATTGCTGCTATGAGTGCTACTCAAAGAAGACAATTTGATGAACTTGAACAAAAAGAAGGTAGAGCTAAGTCCTGCATTTTAAATTTTTTTGATGACTTTATTTTTCCTAAAAGCATTGTTGTTAAGACTGCTAAATCACTATGTGATATACTTAAAGTGGTTAGATGGTAAAATTACAAACTCTCGGAACTCAATTTGAAACAATTAAAACACTTAAAATGACTGAATCAGAAACAATTGATCAGTTCATGACTAAAGTTATGGGTGTTGTTAATCAGCTTAAGATGATTGGTGAAGAACTAAAATATCAAAGAATGAGACAAAAGAATTAACAAAATTGTTTGTGGAAGAATTAACAGGATATTTATTGGCTCATGAAGCAAGAATTAATTCAGATGCCGGTACTTTAGAGCATGCTTTCAAATTTAAAGTTTCTATGAGGTAGAGTTAGAGGTTTTCGTGGTAGAAAAGGAAAAGGAAGAGGACAATCTCATTCATACGATAAATCAGAGGTAACTCAAACACATTCAGAGCAATCTCAAACTGATCATGGTCGCAGGTGGATAGATAAATACAAAATTGAATGTCACTATTGCAAACAATATGGCCATTATAATTCTGAATGTCAAAAATTATAGTATGTTTTAAGTAAAAACAAAGCACACTGAATGTGAAACATCAGACGCTTTATTTCTAGCATGCCAAGTGATTGTGCAAGTACCTAATAAGGATGTTTGGTTGGTAGACAATGGATGTAGTAATCATATTACTGGTCATATTTATTTGTTTTCATATCTTGATACCTCTTTCAGTTCCTTGATACCTCTTTTAGTTCCTTTATTGGTTTGGGTGATGATCGACAGGTCAAAGCTTCAGGAAAGGTTGTTGTGTCTGTCTTAACCAAAAAAAATGTGGTGAAGAATATCTATGATGTTTACTATGTACCCAATTTCCAGCATAATTTGTTGAGTGTCGGTCAGTTAGATGCACATGGTTATGATGTTAGCTTTCACAACACTACTTGCATGATCTTTAATCAACTTAAATGTCTTGTTGCAAATATTCCTATGACAAGGAATATGTTGTATCAGTTACAGATGAACATTGAGAATTTTTATGCACATAATGTTTCAACGTCAAACGACATTGACTTGTGGCATTTGCGATATGGTCATTTACCTTTTAAAAGTATGAGTATGTTGCAGAGACAGTCTATGGTGAAAGGTTTGCCTACTTTTTCTGACAATATCTCTTCATGTACAAGTTGTATAGTGGGTAAACATAAGCGAGATAGTTTTTCATCAACCTCTTATAGAGCCAAATAACAACTAGAGTTAGTGCATACATATTTATGCGGTCATATGCAAGCACAATCAGTAGGTGGCAGTTTCTATTTTCTTACATTTATTAATGACTTTAGCAGGAAAATTTGGGTGTATTTCATAAAATAAAAATTTGAAACATTTTCCAAGTTCAAGCAGTTCAAAGCCGAGGCTAAAAAACAAAGTGGCAAGTTTATTAAAGTTCTCAAGTCTGAGAAAGGAGGTGAGTATGAATCTAATGAATTCATTGATTTTTGTAAACAACATGGTATAAGAGCCTCTATTGACAGTAAGCTTTTTGGTTATACAAACAATGATTATGTAGGATGTATTGATGATCGGAAAGCACCTCTAGATATGCTTTTCTATTTGGTAGGAATTTGATTTCATGGTCATCCAAAAAGCAACCCATAGTTGTGTTATCTTCAACAGAGGCCGAGTACGTTGCAACGAATTCAACATCATGTCAAGAAGTGTGGCTGAAAATACTTCTCTCTGACTTCAAATATATAGAAAATGAACCTATTCACTAGTACAAAATGGCTAATTAGTTACTAAAAAACGACTAAAATTTGCATATAAATGACATGTTTTAGTCGGTGACCAGTAGTATCTAATTTACAGTATCTTATAATGCGACCAACTTTTAGTCATTAATTGGTTATCTCAATTTTGTCTTTTAGTAGTATATTAAGTCATTAATTTGACCATTAATATAGTCATTAATTGCCACAATTAATGACCAAATATACAACAAAATATATTACTATATGATCATCCGAAAAAACCAATTAATGACCAATTAAATATGACCAAATTGTTGGTCGTGTTCTAAGATACTGTAAATTAGCTATTAATAATCATACATACGAAAATTTTAATCATTGTTCGAAACCAATTAATTACCAAAGAAATATGACTAAAATTTGGTCGTGTTATAAGATACTGTAAACTAGCACAATCAAATTTACCAATGTGATTGATATATGTCGATAGGCTTATATGAAATAGATTTACAACCACATTCACCAATGTGGTTGATATACACCGATAGGCCTATATCCACTACCCAACACATATATTTCACCAAAGTAAATATTATATATTTATGATTGATATCACCAAAATATTTTATATATTTACTTATAATATATTAATAATATTAACTATATACATACTATATATTAACTTGAAATATATATATATATATATATATATATATATATATATATATATATATATATATATATATAAGAATATATAATATTATATTATTCAATAGTAAAATATATAATAAAAATATATTATTAAATTATTTCAATACATTAATAGTTTTAACTCAAACTATAATATAATTCTATTATAACATAATAATAATATTTTATTAATATTATAATAAGTTTATATCTCTTACCAATATCTTAAGAGATTATTAATATTTTACACCAAAAGAGCTAATAAACCCAAGGGTTTAATATTATAAACCGAAGTAATTAGTGAAGCAAAGGATAAATATTAATATTATAAACTAAGAAATAAAAAAACCCTAAGAATAAATAATTTAATCTAAGAGATATATATATTTTTTTTCTCAGTAAAACTAATTCTATTTATAAAACATAATAGTACAAAACTACGCCAGTTTCAGCTGTGTGAGCCTGAGAACTGGGCTTGATGTCCAAGCTTAACATAAAAAAGTGAACTGCCCTGAGTGGGAAACCAGTTCTTTTGAAGGAAAGTCCACCGCCCTTAGAAGGGAAACCGGTAAAATGTGCATGCATTATAATTTAACAAGAGATAGTAAAATAATATAGCCTACAACTTTTACAGCTGATGAGAGATTCAAAAAACCAAAAAATTCTTCCAGTGAAGTCGAATTTCTGTACCATAGCAGGCTGAGGGAGGTCGAAATCACTGTTCAGGAGCTGGGGAGTCTGGTTCTTCCACGATTCTACACCCAAACTCGTCTTCTCCATCTTCATTGTCCTTCTCTGGCACACCATCCTTATTGAAGAAGTCCACCTGCAAGTTTTCCTTTCCAAGGATGGATTGCCCAATACCAATGGGCATAGCAGGAGCCGGAACATCATTTTTTTCCTGAGAGGGCTGAGGGCCAGGCGAAGTAGGGGCAGGGCGGGGGACAGAAATAGGAGCAGAGCTAGCAGATTCTTCACTAACAGTGACAGTAACAAAAGCAGTGAGAACAGGCTTATCTAGGGAACAGTTGAAGCGGAATTCCGCCCTCTGAGAGGTCTAGCGGAGGGTTGGACTAGCAGGCACATGAAAAGCAGGGGAGGCAGGCTGAGAGACTGGAGGAGGATGCCGCGAAGGAAGAGCAGAGTGGGTGCCCCCAGGATGGTAGGAGCGGCCCCTCTGACGCCGAGAGTCCGAATGAAGGCTCTAATCGACATCCTCCGCAGAAGAGTCAGAGGTCGAGCTGGTGGAAGGGTGTGGGCAGGAGGAGCAACCTCTGCTCGTCCCTCGCCTACATCACATTAAATGCTGAAGCCGAGGCATCGCCACATAGCTTTTTCAGGAGTGCTTGGGGCAGAAGGAGCAGGCGGAGTTCAAAGGAGACCACTGAAAATCGACCAACTAAGAATGTAGACAAGAATTTAAATGACAGAAGTTGCTCTGAGTGAAATGATAACCAGGAAGAGTTTCCAAACAGCCGAGGATGGTGCAACGTCGCCCAGTCTGAATGCGAGCACTCGGCTCTGCACAAGCTGTTGGGCAAGCTCCACAGACAGGAGATGAAGGGCCGCATAAAACACAAGAACCAGACGAATTCTCCAGAACGAATGCCATAACAAGCTGAACCGACGAGGCGAGGTGGTAGAATGGCGAGGCGATTGGAATGAATGCAGTGCAGGTAGGCATAGTAATTGCATGAGTAATGATGCCGCAGGGGGCCATATGGCCATAGCGTTGAGCGCCCTCGGGATTTTCCAGGGGACTAATGTCCCATCACACCGAACCAACATCCGCATCCGGAGAATCTAAGAGATTAAAAAACCCTCAAAAATAATAATACTTTAAACCCAAAAACATAAGAAAGTAATAAACTCTAAGAATTAATATATTAAACTAAAGAGATTAATAAAGCATATGAAATAATATTTAAAAACAAAAAACCTAAGAACTAATAAGCCCAAGGGTTTAATATTATAAACCGAAGTAATTGGTGAAGCAAATGATAAATATTAATATTACAAACCAAGAAATAAAAAAACCCTAAGAATAAATAATTTAATCTCAAGAGATTAAAAAACCCTCAGAAATAATACTTTAAACCCAAAAATATAAGAAAGTAATAAACTCTAAGAATTAATATATTAAACTAAAGAGATTAATAAAGCATGTGAAATTAAACAGAATCACAAGGTCTTAGAAATCAAGATTAAATGTCATCTAAAGGAGTGCTTGACTGATATAAAAGATGATTCCAATCTCAGCCAACAGGACATTGCTTGGGGATCTTCCCTTGACTTGCAATTTCAACCAGCAGTTAGAAACGTCCCTCCTCTCAAAGACTGGCAAATTAGGAAATCCAAAACTGACCTTCAAGACTGGCTCAATTCACATTCAAGGCACTCTCTCTTTTTTGATGGGGCAGCAAAGGGCAATTCGGGCAAAGCTGGTGCTGGAGGTGTTGTTGTAAGTCCAATTGGGGAAAATATTCATACCTTTGCTTGGGGGCTTGGATTCTCATCCAGCGTTCAAGATGAAGCTTTGGCTCTCTACCAAGGCCTCAAGATCCTCAAAGATTTAAATATAAGTGAAGCAAATGTCATAGGGGATTCCCAGATCATTATAAACGCAATGGTTTCCAACTCCCCAGCCTCGGATCTCAAGCTAGCAAGGCTGATATCCAGAATTAAGGGTATGGAAAACACTTTTCAGAAGTTGAATTACTACCATGTGCTGAGAACTCATAATAAACAGGCGGACATTGAAGCCAATAAAGCTACCCTCCTCTCTGCCGGGGTCAAGTTGAAAGACGAAGAAGAATCTTGGGAACCTATCCCATAAGATGTCCGTTGTCATGTTTTACTGTTGGCTCTTAAATAAATTTGTTTGTATCTTTAAGTTAGGGAAAATCTCTGAAATAGAATTTTTAGATAGTCTGTCATGGAAGAAATTTGGAAGCTTCGGCTGCATTTTCAATATTAGCAGTGAGATGCATCAAGATTTAGACATCCTCAATGTAATCAGATTTCTGGCATTCAGGCCAAGATGAATATTAATACCACATAACCGTTTCTGTCAAAAATAAATAAATAAAGCATATGAAATAATATTTAAAAACAAAAAACCTAAGAACTAATAAACCCAAGGGTTTAATATTATAAATCGAAGTAATTGGTGAAGCAAATGATAAATATTAATATTATAAACCAAAAAATAAAAAAACCCTAAGAATAAATAATTTAATCTCAAGAGATTAAAAAACCCTGAAAAATAATACTTTAAACCCAAAAACATAAGAAAGTAATAAACTCTAAGAATTAATATATTAAACTCAAGAGATTAATAAAGCATATGAAATAATATTTAAAAACAAAAAACCTAAGAAATTAATAAACCCTAACAATTAATATTTTAAACTAAAGATATTAATAAACCCAAGAGATTATTAATAATACAAACCAAAAGAACTCATAAACCAAAGGTTTAAATATTAAAAACCAAAGGAATTGGTGAACCCAAGGGATAAATATTATAAACATAAGGGATCAATATTAAAAACACAAGAGATTAATAAACCCTAAGAATTGATATTTTAAACTAAAAAACCTAATAAATTAATAAACCATAAGAATCAGTATTTTAAACATAAGATATTAATAAACCAATGAGATTATTAACATTATAAACCAAAAGAACTAATAAACCCAAGGGTTTAATATTATAAACCAAAGGAATCAGTGAACCCAAGAGATAAATATTATAAACCTAACGGATGAATATTAAAAACAATAGAGATTAATAAACCCTAAGAATTAATATTTTAAACTAAAAAATCTAAGAAATTAAAAAAGCCTAAGAATTAATATTTTAAACTCAAGAGAGTAATAAACCCAATGTGTGATTAACATTATAAACCAAAGGAATTGGTGAACCCAAGGGATAAATATTAAAAACCTAAGGGATCAATAAGGTTAAGGGCAATATTAAAAACAATAAAGATTAATAAAACCTAATAATTAATATTTTAAAATAAAAAACCTAAGAAATTAAAAAAGCCTATGAAATAATATTTTAAACTCAATAGATTAATAAACCCAAAGGATTATTCATATTATAAACCAAAAGAACTAATAAACCCAAGGGTTTAATATTATAAACCAAAGGAATTGGTGAACCCAAGGGAATTGATTTAAACATTGAGACAATTGTTGTCATAATGCGACGTTGGACCAACTATGACCATGGTTGGCCATAGGTGATTTTCATATTGAGACAATATTTGTCAGAATGTGACATTTGATCATGGATGACATTGATCGACTATGGCTAAAGAAATTAATAAACACTAATAATCATCCCAACGTACTATTCATATTATAAACCAAAAGAACTAATAACCCAAGGGTTTAATATTAGAAACCAAAGGAATTGGTGAACACAAGGGAAAAATATTAATAACCTAAGGGACCAATAAGGCAAAGGATCAATAAAATTAATAATAAAATACTCAAGTTGAAGAAATTAATAAAAAATAATAATTAACCCAATGGATTGTTCATATTATAAATCAAAAGAACTAATAAACCGAAGGGTTTAATATTATAAACCAAAGGAATTGGTGAACCCAAGGTAATTGATTTAAACATTGAGACAATTGTTGTCACAATGCGACGTTAGACCAACTATGACCATGGTTGGCCATGGGTGATTTTCATATTGAGACAATATTTGTCAGAATGTAATATTTGATCATGGATGACATTGATCGATTATTCATATTATAAACCAAAAGAACTAATAAACCCAAGGGTTTAATATTATAAACCAAAGGAATTGGTGAACCCAAGGGAATTGATTTAAACATTGAGACAATTGTTGTCACAATGCGACGTTCAACCAACTATGACCATGGTTGGCCATGGGTGATTTTCATATTGAGACAATGTTTGTCAGAATGTGACATTTGATCATGGATGACATTGATCGATTATTTATATTATAAACCAAAAGAACTAATAAACCCAAGGGTTTAATATTATAAACCAAAGGAATTGGTGAACCCAAGGGAAAACCATTACCCAACAAATTATAAACCAAAGGAATTGGTAAACCCAAGGGAATTGATTTAAACATTGAGACAATTTTTGTCACAATGCGACGTTGGACCAACTATGACCATGGTTGGCCATGGGTGATTTTCATATTGAGACAATATTTGTCAGAATGTGACATTTGATCATGGATGACATTGATCGATTATTCATATTATAAACCAAAACAACTAATAAACCCAAGGGTTTAATATTATAAACCAAAGGAATTGGTGAACCCAAGGGAATTGATTTAAACATTGAGACAATTGTTGTCACAATGCGACGTTGGAACAACTATGACCATGGTTGGCCATGGGTGATTTTCATATTGAGACAATGTTTCTCATAATGTGTCATTTGATCATGGATGACATTGATCGATTATTCATATTATAAACCAAAAAAACTAATAAACCCAAGGGTTTAATATTATAAACCAAAGGAATTGGTGAACCCAAGGAAATTGATTTAAACATTGAGACAATTGTTGTCACAATGCGACGTTGGACCAACTATGACCATGGTTGGCCGTGGGTGATTTTCATATTGAGACAATATTTGTCAGAATGTGACATTTGATCATGGATGACATTAATCGACTATGGCTAAAGAAATTAATAAACACTAATAATTAACCCAACGTACTATTCATATTATAAACCAAAAGAACTAATAACCCAAGGGTTTAATATTAGAAACCAAAGGAATTGGTGAACCCAAGGGAAAAATATTAATAACCTAAGAGACCAATAAGGCAAAGGATCAATACAATTAATAAAAAAATACTCAAGTTGAAGAAATTAATAAATACTAATAACTAACCCAAGGGATTATTCAAATTATAAACAAAAGAACTAATAAACCCAAGGGTTTAATATTATAAACCAAAGGAATTGGTGAACCCAAGGGAATTGATGAAACATTGGGACAATTGTTGGTTACAAATGCGACGCGTTGGACCAACTATGACCACATGCACATGAGTGATTTTCATATTGAGACAATATTTGTTAGAATGTGACATTTGATCATGGATGACATTGATCGATTATTCATATTATAAACCAAAATAACTAATAAACCCAAGGGTTTAATATTATAAACCAAATTAATTGGTGAACCCAAGGGTATTGATTTAAACATTGAGACAATTGTTTTCACAATGCGACGTTGGACCAACTATGACCATGGTTGGCCATGGGTGATTTTCATGTTGAGACAATATTTGTTATAATGTGACATTTGATCATGGATGAAATTGATCGATTATTCATAATATAAACCAAAATAACTAATATACCCAAGGGTTTAATATTATAAACGAAAGGAATTGGTTAACCCAAGGGAATTGATTTAAACATTGAGACAATTGTTGTCACAATGCGACGTTGGACCAACTATGACCATGGTTGGCCATGGGTGATTTTCATTTTGAGACAATATTTGTCAGAATGTGACATTTGATCATGGATGACATTGATCGATTATTCATATTATAAACCAAAATAACTAATAAACGCAAGGGTTTAATATTATAAACCAAAAGAATTGGTGAACCCAAGGGAAAACCATTACCCAAAAAATTAGTATTAGAAACAAAAATTATTAATAAACTTACGTGATTAATAAAGTCGAAGGATTAATAAAATTAATAAAAAAAATATATAAAAACCAAAGAAATTAATAAACAATAAAAATTAGCCTAACGTATTATTCATATTATAAACCAAAAGAAGTAATAACCCAAGGGTTTAATATTAGAAAACAAAGGAATTGGTGAACCCAAGGGAAAAATATTAATAACCTAAGGGACCAATAAGGCGAAGGGAACAATATTAAACCAAAAAAATAACATTGAAATTATTAAGGCTCACCATGGATTATTAAGGTTCACCATGGATTATTATGGTTTAAGAGGGTTACCCATGGATGACTATGGCTAAGCAAAATTGTGTATCATTGAGCACTTGTGAGAATGAGTGACATTGATTGAGTGTGTTGGAAATGTTTAACCATATTTAATTAAAATGATTAGCATGTAAATATTATTAATTATTAAAAGTAATCTTAATAGTATTTATATTAACATCATTAATGATAATATCATTAATACTTTTAATCATATTGTTAGAGTGAATAAAAGTTTAAATTTATTTTTATTAATAATTATATTGTTAATTATTACAACAGAAATATTATTATTCTTATTTATCAATATTAATGTTAATAAATTTTTTTTAACAATATTAATATTCTTAATAATATTAATATTATAATGTAGATAGTATTATCTTAATAATACTAAATATCAAAAAATTAAAAATTTAAAAACTTCATTAAGATTGTTAATATTACAAATATTATTTTTTAAAAATTATTAATATTGTATTTAATGGTATTATTAGTAATATTGCTTTTAATATTAATTCAATTCTTATTTTAATAATAATATAAATTTTAATATTATTTTTAAAAACTCCCCTTAATATTATAAACCAAGAAATAATATAATTATATTATTTCTTGGTTTATAATATCATTAATATTCAAGATTCATAGATTTATCAATCATATTGTCAAGCCATTTGATCCATTTTTAAAAACTCCCCTTAATTTCCGCCGAATCAACCTTGAATATATAAACTTAATTATTTTTTATTAATCATTTGGAAGGTTTTAATCAACCTTGCTTAGCCATAGTAATCCATGGTTAACCCTCTTAAACCATAATAAGCCAAGCAATTATAATCCTATTTTCTTTAAATTGAAAAGGAATTTGAGGGTTGTAAAGTCTTTTTAATAAAATTGAAATTTAAAAAAAAAAATCATTTTAACCATATCATTAATAGTATTAATGATATTACTAAATTAATGGGAGTTTTGAAAATTTTAATTCTAACCATCTGCTAGGTGTCATAATTGTCCATCCAAGTGTCCTAATTCACTTTTAGTTATTCCAATTTAGTACAATCTCATAATACTGAAAAAAAGGAATTCTACGCTCCACTGTTTTCATTTTTTGTCATTAAGAATCTCACAATCCATGTTCAATTCTTGTAAGTAATATGATGAACTTCCAACCTTATTGTTCAAATTACTCTATAAAAAAATCAAGTAATAATTCTATACAAATATGCAGTTTTAATTTATTAAAAAAAATCAAGTAATAATTCTATACAAATCTAGTGTTTTAATAGTAAAGTTATTATGTAATATATATTTATTTGAATACATATATTTTTATTCAATTCTAATAAAAAAAAATAAGTATTTCAATTTTCTCAACAAATTAAAAAACCTTGACACTAATATTTTTTGTTTGTTTGTTTGTTTGTTTAATTTTAATTTTAATTTTTTTATAATAAATATTTATTTCAATAATATGTATTTGTAACATTATAATAAAAGCCTTATAATAAATATTTATTTAAATAATATATATTTTTAGCCTTATAAAAGCCTTTATTTTGTTAATAGATTTTTAAATTTTTATTTATATTATTTATATTATTATTTTTAGGACGTGACATACTTACACATGTCCTTCATAGTAGATTGTAAAATTTCACTCAATTAAATTTATAAAATTATATTAGTTATCAAAATTTAATATACAATTGCCATTCTACATTAGATCATATCCACTTGTAAAAAATTCCATATATTATTTTAAAATCACCTTAACATTAAAAATACAAATGGTCCTCAACCATCAGCACAACCAAACGAACAAATCTATAGGTGTAGGATCATTCCTTTCAAGTTCATGTCATAGGCCGAATAAAAGACAACTGTTGCGCCCAAGGACAAAACCACTATGTTCCAGTTGAAATTCGTCGTGAAGCCCAAATTGTTTGCTGACATTGCATAAACTTCACCAATTTTGACCTCAGTTTAAGTGGTAGATGTTCTACCCATTCCGTTGACCTAAACATAAGTTCAACTCAAGTCAATTTTTATAAATGACAGAGACCAACTTCTTCTTGAATAACGTTCTTTTCATTATTTTATGGTTAGTTGTTAGTGCATCCCATTATAATTTTAAATTTTTAATGGAATTCCAAGGTATATGATTTTAGACAAAAAAATATTTAAACATCAAATTGCCACTTATATTGTTTGAAGAGAATTTGTTGCTGAAGGTTATTGTTTAAGCTTTCGTTACATATCGATGGCTTAAAATGTAAACTCATCCCCTAATATATTATCACCGTGGCATACCTACAATCTGTGTATGTGTGAGCAGCCGAATGCCAACATGGATGAATTGACAACTGGGGGAAAACATGAAGAAAATGTATGTAAAGTAGTTATTATGATTAAGAAAACCGAGAAAATAATTACAATGGTAACAACCGAAAGAGCACATACCTCAAGTTTTCCACATTGGCGTCTCAGATTGAGACTACTCCTCCATAATTTAACCTAAAATCCAATGGAGCAAGAATGAGTTTTGGAATTCTAACATATCAAGGGAAAAATCTAAACAACAAAATTTCTCCAGTCAGATGCATAAACAATGAATTTTATTGCAGAAAGAGTAAGTGTTACCGAAATATACTTCGGTTTTTTCGCGATTTTGGAGAGTGTCGACTGCACGTTATTTCGCCCCAACGATTCTTTGGGACTGAAAATATGTTCGAAAGAGCTTTGTGATCGCAGCATAAACGAATCCTTGCGGGATGAGCTGAGACAGAGTGGATTTTTGTAAGCTTACCGTCCAGAGCGTGCATTCTACAGTTGTGAAGCTCCTCAGAAAAATTTCTTACTTCGATCCGACCAGTAACAGTCCCGGTTCTCTGCCTCAAAATGTGTCGGCTGCTCTAAACGGGGTGGCCTTATGGTCTGGAAGAAATTGAGCGTTACGAAATTTCAACCATCACAACATTTAGGTTGATCGAAAACCAAACTTAGTGCAATTACTCCCACGTGTCTTAGTGGAACAACTCCGTGGAACCACTCTGTTCATTCGTACCCTCCCGCCCACGGTCTAACACAACTATTTCCACCTCAACGAAGTCCACCATACGTTTGGCTGACGCTTTGGTTCATCTTCTCGTAACAGTTCCCGCTTGTGCCATCGCTGTGCAGAATTCGTTGCGCGTGGCACTGAGTGAGGATAATGGCCATTAAAGAATTCGTTGCGCGTGGCACGCTTCTCCTGTTGGCAAATGGATGGACATCGATATTTCTTGTTATTTCTAGAGATGGCCGCCTCCATACAAATCCCATGATTAAACCTGATACGTTAAGCTAATGATATGCCATGCGGCTTCCACAATAGAACTTTCTCGCCCGAAACGTGTCCTTATTTCGCTCTAATCCCTCATACCCTCATACGTGGAGATAAATAAGAGGTACGGTAAATTTTTAATGATAATTTGGTAAAAATTTAATTTAAGTAGGGGTTAAACACTTGATTTAGACATGCAAGGAGGTTATGGCTTTTAATTTCATTCATTGATTGAGTGGCGACGACCAGAATATACCAGCATCTTTCAATCTAGACCATCAGATGAAAAATATTAATTAGCAAAAGGATTAAAGTAGCCAATTCCAACAGGGGGTTACGCCTATCGGCGTAATTAACTACTAATAGTTGTATATATGCAAAATTTAATAGTCATTTGTAATCACAAAATTATCATTTGCAGTAGTCATTTATATTTTTTTGGTAGTTTCATATTAATTATAGAAACGACTAATATAGTAGTTTATATTCATTTTATTTACTTTCACTAATAATCATTGTAAATGGCTAATATAGTCGTATATTCATTTTATTTATGTTCATCATTAATCAATATAAACTACTAATTTAGTAGTTATATATATATATATATATATATATATATATATATATATATATAGATATAATTAATTTTATATGTTTAACGTGTTAATGTGTATTATTATAAGTGGAAAATAATGCTTATTCAACTATATAAAATTAGTAGTTTTAGATTGATTAATATAATAGTTATATATATATATATATATAATTTTATGTGTTTAATGTGTTAATGTGTATTATTATAAGTGGAAAATGATACTCATTCAACTATACTAATTTAGTTGTGTTAGTTTCATTAATTTGGTAAAAAAATAAAAAAAATTATTAAATCATATATTTGATAAAAATTGTCTAATTTGATTGATTGTGACTATATTTATATTTAAACATCCTCACATGGTAAATCATTTTCCACTATTTTATTAAAACTATATAAAAAAGGAAATGGAAAATTAATAATAAATCATTAAAGATTATTTTAAACTAAATTGTAAATGTAGAGAAAAACGATTACAATGAGAAATTATTAAACAAAACATATAAAACTATGCGATACAACACTTATATACATATTTCTCGAAACTCGCAATAACATTTCTTAATCAAGCTTCTGTTGCAGTGCATTGTCGTGCACCTGTCTCCATCAATGGTCCTGTCCCTTCACTAATTTAAGTACAACAATAATGCGCTGACGAGCTTTTTTTTAATAAAGTTTATAAATAAAATAATATTTATGATGGTGAGCCAAATCTACCTGTAGCAATGAGGTTTTTTATAAATAACAATTTTTTTTTTTTATGACAAATCAATTTTATACTACATAAAAATAGTCACGTCAATGTTAAGCACCAAACAAAAATAAAAATTTCATTTTTAAAAAATGTATTATTATATATATCAAAGGGGCATCAAGGGGAAAAATTCTTCTAACACAAGAAAATCACACTTTTTAAAACAATGTTGAGGAGATTAATTAAGAAGGACAAAATTGGTCTCCAAAGCCTCAACAACCATGAGTTAACAAATATAATCTAGAGTGCGCTTGAGAAGTGTAAAAGATCAAAAAATAGGAAATCAGAATCAAATGGTTTAACTGTGAATGCATGGTTCAATGATGAATGCAAAATGGCAAGGAGAACCTTGAAAAAGGAAGGAGAAGGGAAGATGAATGTAAATTTATATAAGCAGATTTAAAAAAAAGAAAAAATATGAGTTCATGCAAACAAGGCGGGAAGAGCTGATATATCTAGGCAAGAATAACCCAATTTTTTTTTGGCAGGCACTTCAACCAAGGAAGAAGAAAATTGAAAATCATATTACAGCCAATCAGTGGTTTTACTATACAAGGAAACTCTATGAAATAGAAGTAGAGGTTGAGCCTCCTCCCAGGATTAACACATCTACAAAGCTTTTCACAGTACAGGAGGTGGACGTAGGAATTAAAAATTTGAAAGCAAGGAAGGCAAGGGACTTGGTTGAACTTCAAGCAGAATATCTAAAGTGGGGAATGAACATTTTGGCACCCCACATCATGGAAATATTCAACAATGTCATTCAGCAAGGGTTCCCAAGGGATTGGACAACTAGTCTAGTAATTCCCCTTTTTAAAAGCGGAGACATTAATAATCCTTCCAACTATAGAACCATTATGATCAATTCTCTATTTTCAAAGCTTTTCAGTGGCATGGTATAAAATAGAATCAGTAAGTGGGCAGAAGTAAAAGAAAAGAGGGCAAAAGGGCAAGCATGTTTTAGGCCGAAGCATTCTATAGTAGATCATGGTATCACGCTGAGACACATTGTTGAAAAGGTTTGGGGGAGCAAAGAAGAAGTATTTTGCTGCTTTGTTGACTTCAAAAAGGCATTTGACATGGTCCCTAGAGATAAGTTGTGGCATAGAATGGAAGAACTTGAAATTCATTTACAATATATAGCTGCTGTCCATAGGCTTTATGAAGAGGTGAAAGTCAAGATTAGAACTTCAACAGGCATTTCAGAAAGTTTTAGAAGTGACATTGGAGTCAAGCAAGGTTACCCTTTATCCCCTACCCTTTTTGGTTTATATATTGACAAATTGGAAGAGTGGCTAAATTTGCAAGGTGGGGAGGATGTTCGATTGGGGGAGTTTGTGATAAAGATTCTTCTAGATGCCGATGATCTTGTGCTGGTTGCTAAATCGGCCCATGGATTGCAGATGCACCTATATGCCCTTGAGCATTTTTGTAAAGCAGTGGGGATGCAAGTCAATACCAGTAAGACCAAGATAATGATTTTCTCTAATAAAAGGAAGCAAAGCCAACATACGTTCTTCTTTCAAGACAACATTCTTGAAGAAGTAAATGAATACAAGTACCTCGGGATCGATTTCAACAACAAGTTTAATTGGGAGGATTGCATAAAGAAAAGAATTTTAGGAGGGTGGAAAGAATTATATGCACTTCAAAATAGATGTAGAGAGGTAGAGTTATGGGATTGGAACACGATCAAAGTACTTTTTGGACTCCTAGTTTGTCTAGTGATATTATATGGGTGTGAATTGTGGGCTAGCAACATCTCTGTTTCAAAATGGAAACAAATTGAAAAAATTCAAAAATGCTTGATCATGAGAAAGTTAAAAATAAAAAGTTCAGTTCCCTATGAGATAATGCTGAGTGAAACAGGGGCAGTGCCCATCGAAGCAATTGCCATGGTGCGTCTTATAAGGTACCTAAAGAGAATGGAGCAAATGGGAGAAGGTAGATGGCCGAAAGTTATCTTTAATGAAGGTATGAGTGAAAGAAAGAAATCATGGATGAGACAAAACAACAAATGGATGTAAAAATGGAATATTTACTTGAATGCATGTCCCACAAATAGCAAAGAATTAAAGAATTTGTGCTGGAGAAGTTCCGTAAGGGTATATGGGGAAACGAGTTGGGTAGAAAGAATAAGTATTATGTTCAGGAATTCAACCCCACTTGTGATCTCCAACAAAAAGAATACATTGGAGCTAACATTCCGTGGAGGGAAAAGGTTCTTATAGCTCAATTAAGAACTAACTCACATCAACTTCGGTGTGAAACGGGATGGTGTAAGAGATCTAAAGAAGCTTGGGAAGAAAGGGTATGCACATTTTGCACTTCTAGGGCAGTGGAATCAGAAAAACATTTCATTTTAGAATGTGACACTTTCAGAGACATCAGGGACCATGACCATAGTATGTTAGCATAAATTCCGTGGCATTGTCTTTTCAGTGATGGAACTGTTATAAGGTTGGGTCAGCTCATCATCAATTTGAGTAAGAAAAGGATTGAATTGCAGAAGGAAAGAAACAAGGAAGTTGGTGGTCCCATAGACTATTTTTAGTCTCTTGGACATTAAAATATCATTCATTCATATATATATAATTATTGTAATATAAAGGTATTAAAAACATAACAGTATTTTTTATATTTAATAGAAGTGAAAGTAATTTGACTTTCAACTAATTATAATATAATTTGTATCCAATTAGTATAACAAGGGTAATATGTAGAGTTGTTATATATGTAGAGTTGTTATTTAGTACTTGCTTTTATGTAAAATTAATAGATATAAAAATAAATTTTATAAAAACAATTTAATGGTAGCATAATATAGAGTTTAAATAATCAAAATATTTAATAAAATTAAAATTTATTAAACAAAACATTATGATAAAAATAATTACAAATACAAGTGATTATGGTTTTTTGATTCTATTTATTGTCTATCAACTATTAATTGTAAAAAAAATGGTTATTTAATATTAATTAATTTTAAATTTTAACATAGCATTTAAAATATATTGGTATAATTAAGATCAAAATTAATTTAGATATAATTGATAATTTAAATATTTAATATAAATTATTTTATTTTACTAAAAAAATTAATAATAAATCCACTTAAAAAAAAAACATTTTGAATTTACAATTCTGAAATAAAAATAATATTTATGTTTTTAAAGATTTATAATGAAATTATTTATTTATTCTATGTATATATTATAATTATGTAATAAATTTAACTACGCCCAAACTGCCCAATGTCGTTATCTCAATGAACTTGAGAGTTCAAACACTATTCACTAGCAAGTAACTTGCGAATGCAAACAATATTCACTCTCGTTGCTAAATTGACATTGTTCACTTGAACTAGAGAGTGCAAACACTGTTCACTCTCGTAAGTGCCTCATTTTCGTCCTCCTTTAGCTAATTAAAAACAGCCCAAACCGCCCAGTGACATTATCCGACCCATTTGATGGAGATTTGTTCACTTTCCCGATATTGTCGTATTTTCAACAGTAGCGGTACTGTTAACACGTTGCGGTGGGCTTGTCCCCGATGTCATCGTATTTCCAACAGTACCAGTACTGTTAACACTCTCCGGTGGGGTTGTCCGTGAAGCGGGGGCAAATGGTGAAAGCACTTGACTTTCAGCAGATCCACCCAGGATCAAACCCCTGTGGAGACATATGCCTGTTGTGTCTTGGTTAGAAGAGTAGGCGACCCCATAGTGGACGTCTCGGCTCTTGTTGAGGCATAAGTTAATTGCTATTGTGTGCGGCTTGCAGGCTGTTGCACCTAGCCTAGGTTTATAGTGGCAGCCAGTTGGATTTGAACCCGGGCCTTGCTCAGGCAAGTCTCACCAGTTACTGATTGTCCTAGATCTAAAAAAAAAAAAAAACACTCTCCGGTGGGGTTTGTCCATGCGTCTTTTAGACGTGGCAAAGGTTTATTCGAGAATTGATTGTTTCAATAGATCACTCTTTACTTAATGAGTGTTCTCATTTCCATTTTTCCATGAGTGTCCCATCTAACTGTTCCGTCTATCGATTACTAAGCTTTGGAGGTCGTGCAGTTATGAAACCTTAATAGAATTTTGACTATATTAACTTACTTTAACCTACTTAAAATACGAACCCACCTACCTAACCTTATTAACTACAAATAAACATATCACTTGTATTCCCATGCATCTACGCCATGAAAGGAAGGCACAATTGACTGAATCACATCACTTGGGAACATGACTGAAAATGGAGGAAGCTAGAGTTTCTCAAGTATGCAACACATACAATTTTTTACCCTTGAAACCCTGATAAGCATTCTTCCAGGAGAAAAAGAGAAAGGGATGTTGTTTTTTTCAGCTTTCTCTTGTGTATCCTTCACATGGCAAACATTCTGGGAGTGGATTCCTGTACAAAATTGAACTGAAGAAACTAATAGGCCATCAATTGTAGCAGGAAACTCTTTCTGACTTGTTGATTCCATATTTTTATTATAAATCTGATACTTTATTTGATGTTCAATTAGTGTATCATCTAGTTAAACGTTTCTTGGTTGAAGATGAAAGCACAATTGATACAACCCTTAATGCTAGAAGATCCATGGGAGCTCCAAGGTTGCCCACATCAATGGTAAGAGAGGTTCTTATAAATTTTATTTCCTGCCATTGGATAATTGATGTTTGCATTTATGAAATTCGAATCCTTTCGACAAAAAAACTTTAATCTCCCAAGTAATAAACATAATGCATTACAACATCAATACCTTTCTGAATTTAGACACATCACTAGATCAATTGAGAATGGTTTTAGTGTGAAGTATGATGCAATTAAGTAATAGGATATTTTTAAACACAAATAATTAAATTTTTTATATAATATTTTAGAATATTTATACTCAAGTTAACTCAAATAATCTTATCATAATAGCAGTGGAAAGATAAAGAATAACTTTATGAATTTAGACACATCAATAGATCAATTGAGAATGGTTTCAGTGTGAAGTATGATGCAATTAAGTAATCGGATATTTTTAAATACAAATAATTAATAAAATATTATTTTTTTATATATAATATTTTAGAATATGTTGGCTCGAGGGGTCTTGACCCAAGTTTGGAGGTTAAGGTTTGCCAACAAACCCCTATACTACTAGCCCTTTCGGCAGTGACCTGCTTGTGCAAGCAAAAGTCTCACCCGAAACAGTATGGGAGGGTGCTAGAACCAGGTTTCCGCACCCTGGGAGAGAGCAGGTAAGTCAATCCGGTCCGCAACTATCAGATCTATACAGCCAGAGGTCGTTCATAGGAGTTTCAATAAATAACCAGAATACAGTTTATCAGATCTAAACAACAGGCTCGCATCCACGTGCGTACTATTAGCTATAATCACAGAATAGAATATTTGCAGTGGATTAACATATCACAAATACATTTACCATAACACAGACATTTCACATCTTACTAACAGATATATCATCATCAACCATAACATGACAGATCCAGATAACATTAGATATCCACAATACTTCCGCACGTCTATATCATTACCCAAAAATCCTCTTACATTCCCCAAATTACCACCTGCACACACAGCCAGCAAGGTCCACACACAACAGGACAGAGGATCTCCGTGCACACAGCCAGCAGGAGTCCTAACCCAAACAACCCTACCACAGATCTAACATTTCATACTTCTCATCAATCTCTATTCATTCCTATCTATGACTTAAAAAAGGTTCATCTATTTATAGCGATTTATCCTACACATCCAATGGTCCGCAAACAGTGGTTTGCGGATTCTTGGTCTACCCTTGACCCATTTACAATGCGTTAGAGGCTTTGAACCACCCCAAAACCCCTGCATTAGACTAAACAATACAAAATTACACAAAAATGGACAAAATTCATAGACTTTGGGAGACCTTGCTCCAAAAATCCCCCAACACAATCTTGTGACTCGTCCCGAGTCACTGTGCCGATGGGGCTTCAACCTACACTTGTAATACTCTGATCGCCTCAGCTAACGAAGGCAGGACGCCTTCGCTTTGGACAGCTCCATTCTGTGAAATGTTGACCAACTTCTCAGACAATGGTCCTTCAGTCGCGGCAGTGACACTTTCCAAAGTTTGGTTTAACTGCTTGATGGCAACATTCGCATCCTATGAAAGTTTGAGAGCTTCATCAGCCCACAACTTCAGTTGGTCACCAAGGATCTTCTTTTGCCGAAGGTCATCAATATCTACTTGGAGCGCTTGGCTGGTGCGCAATCGTTGCAAGCGCTGAGCAGGTACCAGAGTGGGCAAGGTGGCTTCGATTGACTCGAACTCTTCTTCTTTTTGTCGTAGGTCCTGGTTTATCCCTCGCAAGATTGGATCACGTTGGACCTTAGTCCATAGCTGCATGGCGGTCTCCAGTAGCTGGGCTCCCTGCACGATCTGCCCTGTGATGACATTCGTAGTTGCGGTGACCAGCGCAATTCGCTGGGCCTGGACCTTCGGAGGTGTTTCAAGCTGTACTTAGCCTGTAGATCTACAATCTGCTGCTCCATGCATGTCTTGACAATCTGAACTTCATCCCGGGAGGCCTTGAGTGCTGCGACCAGTCTTTCTACTTTTGCTGAGGGGTGGCTGATGCTGGGATCTTTGCGAGAACATCTGCGTAAATTCGATGAATCGTGTCTTCGAGTTCTGTGTGCTTCGCGGTGGTGAGGCACACCTCAGTATTCTTTTCAAGGATGGCTTGTTTAGCTAAGTCGAGATGTTGGTGCACTTGTTGGTCTCAATGGTGGATTTCATGAAATACAACAGTGTGGAGACCCTGGAAGGCCTCATGAGGGAGCTGAGCTAAGTTCAGTTGGACTGCTGTGCTGGCCTGGATTTGAAGTCCCAGGTTGGGTGGACTGAGCACTAGAGCTGCACCAGGGAGAGAACAGAGGCGGCTGTCATCTGTAACTAGTGCTGCGCTAATGACAGTGGAGGGTGGGTGTACCGGGGTCCCAATAATCTGCAACATGTATGTCTTTAATTGTACCGTTTGCAGCTCAGCCTGAATTGTGTTGACCGCGGCCTGCTGCTGTTCTTCTATGGCGACCCATTGGTCCTCTGTGGCCAAAGTGACGACATCAATGATTTGTTCCATGTCCCCATCAGTCAATGTGATTGTTTCATCCCGTTCCGCTCGCTGAGATCGCTACTTTTTGCGAGGCGTTTTGATCGGCTCACTTGTGTGTTTTGTGCCGTGGGGGGAGGCAGGTTCGCCTGTACCCAGACCTTCGGTACCCAAACCGGTTTGTGAGTCCGTCTGGGTCTTCGCCTCAATGTCCTTCTGCTACTGCACATCCTTTGGGGTGGCCACACTGGTGTCTTGTCTGGTACTCTTGGGCATACCTCTGATATCCGGGACGATGACAGGGGGTTTGACTTGGGATGTGCTGGTGCTTCCAACGCCCTTCGCGCTAGTTTTGAAGCCAATTTTCCAGTTAGGGGGCCAGAGCGCAATGACGTAGGAAGTGACGTCTAGGCTTTCTCTTTGTGCGCTCTGATCTAAACATTGTGCAGAGTGACCTAAAATGTGGCAATGCTCTTGTATCTGTCATACATGGCAGGGGACAAACATGGTCGAGAGTTAATAGTTGTGGCCACCCTACTCTGAAAGAGAACCTAGAACACCTGGTTGTCCTAGAGCCGTTGCGCATCCGTGGAATCGCATAAGTGTGGATAGCGAGCCCTTTCGCACATGTCCGGGGTAATCTCAGGGAGGACAGATTCTGTAGGGGCTTCCCAGGCAAACACTGCTATAAGAAAAAACAACTAAGAGTAACAAAAGGTGCGGCCCTACTCCTGGGACTCACGAACGTTTGTTAGAAACTCATCGCACAAATATTGTGCCCAGTTAAAACATACCCCTTTCGCACATTGGCCGGCTAACCGAATGACATAGGTTGGAACGAAGGTGACTTGACACTTCCTCATCATTTTACATGCTAACAGCATGGTACCCAATTGCGTACCTTGGTCACTGATGGTCTTGATGATAAATCCCTAAGTATTACGATCCACATGATACTTTTGGCACATGAACTCAGCAGTCTCCCCCTCATATTTCTTACCCACGAGCTCCAGGGGGTTTGGGCCACTCATGGGGGGACCAATAATCTGATGCATGAGCACAACATCAATGGGGATCCTCTCCTGGATCCACAGACATCCTTCATGAATTAGCGCGAGAAATTGTCGTGCGAGCCAGTCCGTTACATTGTAGTGTCCAAAGTGGGGAATCCTAAGCAGATTTAGGAGTCCCGACCCCGCCAAACCACGTACCCAGTGTTGGGGGACAACTTTGATCCCATCGGCGTCATGAACTGTATCAAGGTATAATTTGGGTGCGAGCTCAGAGAAGGCCTCAAAGTTGGCCAAATCATGATCATCGAACTTAACCTCATGAAGGCGACCGAAAGGTTCACCTATGATGGGGACCTCCCTCGGGGTCAGCGGCATCTGCAGGTAGGTGATCAAGCCATCAAGGTTCTTTGGCATGCGCGTCGATGCCTTGCATGGTCGCATGAAGGGGGGAACCCAGTTGATCGGCTCGGCGAGTTAGGCCTCCTCCTGAGCAGCCCTCGGGGATTTCATGTTTCGTGGGGAGGTACAGGGGTTTCCTGCGGCATTTCGTAGGCTTCGGGGGCTTGCCTGAGCCTTGAGATTTTTCTTTTATTTTCCTGGTGGTAGGGCTGGGTGTGGAGAGGATTTATTTGACTTCATATTCAACCTCCACCACTTCCTCAGTGTCTTGGTTTACTGAGGTTACTGGCTCCGAGAGTTCGGCAGGGTTAATGGCCGTCATTTTGGCACGAAATATGAACTTAGGATTGCTACTGTCAGAGGGGGTAGGCTGCTCAGACATGAATTAGATGTTAGCGGCATAGAAGTTCTTACAGCACAACTTCATCTAGGACAACTAGGCTAAGTACAAGCTATTTGAGCAATACGGAACATGTGTCTGATCTATATCAACTATTTTATAGCCTTGGGTACTGCCCAACGGTAGGGTAGACTTTGCGTGAGACTTACCATCAAGTAAATGGTAAAAAATCTCCTAAAATCGCCACATTAAATGTCGGTTGTCCGCTCCATCCAACGGTAATTTGTTGTTTTTACTCAATTTTACTATTTCAATGGCTAGTTTTCGCACCTGAGGTGTGTTCAACGTACCCCTGCGATCCTAGCATACCAATGCACTCCGAGCAATCCTCTCGCATTCCCGATGCACCAACTTCACTTTGTTGGGATTCCTTCCAACTGAAATTTTGTGTTGCCATAGCCCAGCCTTCAAGACATCTCATGCCATCGTCTTACCTACGTAGTGACCCCCTATGATATTTTCGTAGTTTACATACTTTAGGCCATTGTTACGCAGTACTTCACGAGGTGCGATTCTGATAAAGTCCACCGCTCGATGCACCAAATCCTTCTTTTGTCGTATCGAATATTCGACAGATACTATGCCTGTGGTCAGGAATGGAGAGATCTTGGTAAAACATGCATCCACAACCCTATTTGCAAACATTTGCGTTTTAGGCAATCCTTCCTCGCTTGTCTCAATTCGGGACAAGTGATCCTACTCCGTACTCAACTTTCCTAGCTTGATAATGATTTCAACATCATATTCCTAAAGCAATAGCCACATGCAGACTTCCCCCCCAAACACACTCATATTCCTTAGGCGTTATAAAACCCAATGATCTCTAATCATTTTATAGTGGTGTCCTAATAGAGGGTGCTGATACTTCTATAGCTCGTAGGTCAGGGCCAACCCTTCCCTCTCTGTGGTGGCATAATTGCGTTTCGCGCACAAGATTATCCAACTAGTATATGTGATTGTGTGATTACTGTCCCTGGTGCCAAGCTGTGTACTACCTACTTCTCGGGCGATTCCTGAAGTATCCTTATGAAATATCGTCGCCTGATCGGGGGAAGTGCTAATAGGTGCAATGACCATCCTGTTCCTGAGTTGTTCCAATCTCTTTTGGTGCATGTCATCCCAATTGAATGAAATATCATGCTTAAGCAATGTTTTCAAAAGTTCAGTGATCAGTGCGTATCCCCGACTGGATTTTCTATAGTAGCCCATGTGTCCCAAGATCTCGCGTAGCAGCTTCATAGTCGTGGGCTTTACCTATGTGACTGGTGCGATGAGTGTATTACTAATCTCCTCCCTCACCCTCTGCGTATAATAAGGTCGCTGTTCTTCCGGCCGCGCATCTGAGTTGAGAGTGACGTGCATACCGCCCAAGTTCCCCGTGACCTTCTTAGGTCCTGAACACTTATCTGGATACTCCATGATTAGCTCTGCAATCTTGCCTGCTATCCCATCATCCCAACAGTTCCCAATCGCAACCCGCTTAAGTGGTACTGCCATATTGACGTTAACGCTTCGTGGTTTGAGTGGTTTCGTACTAGCCGTCTTATGTATCGAAGGTCTCGCAACTGTGTGTTCCTCCCCTGATGCTATGATCGGGACTTTGCACAGATCTGCGTCGCAATATTCCATGGTGGCCTTGTGGAGCTCGACATTATTCCGGATCTGTGTTTCCCATGTGGATCCTCCTCTTACTGTGTCAGGGCTGGATTCACCCATCACAGCGGTGTCGAGAGTCTTCAGAGCTTCCTCAAGCACCTCCAATCCTCCCATTAACCCAAATGTCCCCAAGAATTCGTCTGTTAGGGTTTTCCACTGGCGGGTGTGCTGATGTAGCTCCGCATCGAGATATCAGGCAGCGGGAATTGGTCCCAAGGCATGAATAAACAAGTGAACCCATTCTTCTGTAGTATGATCGTTCCATCGCTCCATCCAAGCGAACAAGTGTTCGCGCGGATTTCCTGGGCCCTGGAATCTCTTGACACGCACATCGGTCAAAGGTTCAAACCTTAATACCATCATATCCCAACATTCTTCCCATTCTTGGAATGCCCCCATATGCGTGTCCCACCATTTCATAGGAATTGCGCACATAGCCCGGTTAAGAGCCCATAGCCTTCGTTCTCTAGGAACCTCAGCTTCGAAGGTTCAAAAAAATTCCTTTATATTACTAGAGCCATCAAAGCAGAGTAATTCTCTTATCTCGGAAGATATATACCGGAAGTCCCTGGTAATTCATAGGCAGCGTAGTGTAGAGATTTCCTGCCACTACAAGGAAAAGACCCTCTAGCGGAGGTTATAAAGGAGGTTTTTAGTGTTATAAAATTGGCCAAAATTGTCAAAAAAACATATGCTACCACATCCATTTCTGGGAAAAGAGGTTTTGGCGGAGCTTTTAACGGAAATTCAACCCAACTAAAAAAAAATGGGCGGTCGGAGGTTATTATGGATGTTTTTTCATTGGTGCGCTACTCTGGCTTTAACGCACTAGTGCGTACATGTACACAGCGCCCCGGGGCGGTCTAAGGAGAATGCACCAGGTCGTTAAGGTATAAAAAAACAACGGGCGTAGCGTTGATGATACAATGCACGGGGCCGTTCTAATTGGTCTTGGAATTTGAGCGGTGCCCATAGGTCGTATCATTGTGTCGGTGCGTATACCTTTATGATGCACTGCTGCGCCATATCACAGAAAGGCACCAAGATTTATAATTGGTATCGGTATTCGTGCGGTGCACATGGATCGTACAAATGCACCGGTGTTTATAAATACATAAACGCCCCGGTACGCAGTATCACACAAACACACCGATATTTATAACTGGTATCGGTATTTGTGCAGTGCTTATATATCATAAACACACCGATGCTTATAAACACCGGTGCGTATAGGCACCGGTGCATATAGACACATAAACGCACCGATTTACAATTACTGACACGCACCGGTTTTCATTTTGTTTTTTTTAGAAACATCGACCTGTGACAATCCAATTATTGTGAATGTTTTAAATTCATTATTCATCAAAATTTGACACATCTTATAACAATATTCATATTAATTACATTTTTATTAATGCATTTGAATGCGCTATTTGGATTAATTTGTTATATCATATCAGAATTATTGTGGTTTTTTAAAATTCATTATTCATGAAAAGTCGACACATATATATCTTATAACAATATTCATATGAATTAAATTTTTATTAGTGCATTTGAGAACGACAATAGAGAACACAATAGCGACAATGGAGAACGCAATATAATAAATTATAACATATTTTATGATTATATATATAATATATATGAATAAGACAGTCTTTATCATACAAAATGGGACAGTTAATATTTGTATCCCTTTGTCTTTCGATTGGAACACTATGCCCATTACATTAAACAAAATCTCTGATTTCACAGACATATTTCAAAAAATAAAACACCTTGCTTTGATATCCAAACATAGTGATCATCATTCTTCGCTTGAACTGTTGTCATTGCTAGAGCTACTTCCATGACTTGAGTTATTTTCAGGAATGTTTTGTTCACGGCGTTGATTGTTTTCTTCTTCTTCATCTTTCATCTACAAACATAAAAATAAACCGAAATGAGTGTATATACATTGGTGATAATAATGAAAATTTCAATATTAAATAATATACACCAATGTAAATCGAAAATAAAAATGACGTACCATAGCAACAATTGACCCATAAACTATACACATTCTTTCAAAACCATGTATCATGCCAGCTTTCAAAATTTCATCCGTTGGCGCAGTTCCATACTTTGTTTCCTGCAAGTTTTATACCTGTAACAAATCATATATTTAATATAAAAGATGTTTTGTTCTATTAATTATAGACGGAGCTAATTAAAACAAGATCGATAGATGCTTACAAATTCCACAATTAAGTTCGATATGCCAACATATACTCACAACCCATATTTAACCCAATTTCAATCAATTCGTCTGATGGTTCTTCTTTGTATGTTAGCAGCTGTTTGAAGACATTCAATGATGATTTTTGTAAAACAACTTAAAAAATATAAAAATGAAATCTAGTTAAGTTGTTATAAGGAAGTAACAATTACTCACAAACTTAGAGATCAACCATTTTCTTCCTTCTTGTCCTATTTTATGTGCTGAATGGGTTCCATTTTCTTTTATTTTATGCAAGAAAATTCTTGAAAATTAATATTTAATGCTAAATTGTTTATTTATTGTACCTAATGATCAAAAAATTCAATGATTACATATTACATTTGAAGCACGTTGTTTTTGTTGGAAAGAATGTCTATACATTCATTCCACTAGATTCCTCAAACTTTTGTAAAAGTTTTTCCCCTTTTGTTAACTTCCAGCACCACTCGAGATGAGCTAAGGAGCAATTGATTTTCATTTGCATGTTCTTTTTTTTTTCTTTTCTTAGAACAACATTCCTTTTCTGAGTTTTTGGTCCTTGTACAACATTAAAAAAATGTGAATTAGTAGACTGTTTGACACATGTTATCTAATAATTTTAAGTATATTATTAATGATAATTAAAAAAATAAATTCATATTGGATCGATAGTATTTTTTCATTCACGTGATTCATCCTTTTGCAATTTTTCCATTAAACTTTTACGCTCTTCTGGTCCTAGATCAGAAATAATCATATCGAGCTTCATCATTTTGTGCCTCTGCATGATACACAATAAACAACACATATTAGTTAAACTTACATATAGTTCAAAAATAATACTTTTTATAAAGAATTTACAAAGAACTTGTCTTTTTTGCTTTTCTTGATGTGTTAACAGTATTTTTGTTACTTGATCTCTTGTCAGACATTTCTTTATCAATCTGAAATCTGTACCATATCATTCATTAATATATTTATAAATAAATTCTCAACTTTTGAGGCAGAAAATAAATCTCAAGACACCGGTGTGCCTTTCACGAGGTCCACACCGCAGCCAGTGCATGGGGATATTAACAACGCACCGCAAAACAGTATAATACACCGTACGGTGCGTTGGGTATTGTAAACGCACTGCAAAAAATGGTGTAATAGACCTAATGGTGCATGGGGTATTATAAACGCACCACAAAAACGGTGTAATACACTGTACGGTGATTTCCTAGTTAAATGGAGCACCGGTGTTCTATTTCAGATATGGCGCACAGATTTAGAAAAAATGTTTTCATTTTTTTTACTATAGTACTTTCGCGGTGCGTTGTATAATACAACGCACCGGTGTAGTATAGTACACAGGGCGTACCGATAAAGAAAAATCCATTTTTTCAAAAATTCACGCAATGGCCGAATGGATTGGGATCCGACTACGCAAGTCGTCCCATGGATTGGATGTCAATCTAAAATGAAAAACCCTAATTCTGAAATCACAGAAACAGGGAGAAGAAAGGGCAAAAAAAAATGAAGGGTTTAGGGTAAAAAACGATAAAACTGCAGGAAAAAGTAAAAAACTGCAGAAAAAGTAAAAAAAATAATCAATTTTAATCACGAGATGGTTTCATATTCTATGATACAGGGTTTGAATCACCAGAGGTTTGGTTTCTGATTGTCTGAATACTTCTGTTCGAACGTATTTCGCTGCTCCATAGTGCCCTCTTGCTCTCTTGCTCCAGGTCTGTCTCCTGCAAATATCTGGCTGAATTTTTTTGCAAAAATAGTGAAATAATGAAAAGTGTTTAGTATTTAAAGAATTATTTTATGAAATTAGATTTTCGAAAATATTTTTCCACCCATTTTTCAAATTGACAGTTTTTTTTTTCACTTAAAGAAAATAGAGTTGCGTTTTTTTTATTTGCATTTATTCGTTACCAGTGCGGAAGAGTGGTGACACAATGGTGCGTCTTATTTAAAAGGTGCACCGATGCGTGTTAGGATGATAAGCGCACTGGACTGTATAAAGTTCTTTTTTTTGTATGTAAGATCATAATAAAATAATGATAATTATAAAGTACATGAATTTATTTTCATTATTTTCTAAACTTTATTATGTTAGAAAAATTTGTATTATTCTAGATTTGTTATTTTACAATTATTTGCAAATTTACAAATTTAAATATTTTAATAAAATCATTTCATATTAATACAATTAAAATTTTCACATTAATATAATTAAAATTTTACAAATATTTTACTTACAATTACAATTACAATTAGAATTAAAATTACAATTACAATTTTACATTAATTTCACATACATGAATTACGATTAGGATTACAATTACAATTTTAATTTTACATACAATTACATTTACAATTTTACATAGAATTACATTTACAATTACAAGTACAATTTTACAAATATTTTACATGCAATTCAATTAAAATTAAAATTACAAATACAATTACAATTTTAGAATTTTACATACAATTACATTTACAATTTTACATAGAATTACATTTACAATTACAATTACAATTTTACAAATATTTTACATACAATTCAATTAAAATTACAATTACAAATACAATTACAATTTTAGAATTTTACATACAATTACATTTACAATTTTACATAGAGTTACATTTACAATTACAATTACAATTTTATAAATATTTTACATACAATTCAATTAAAATTACAATTACAATTTTAGAATTTTATATACAATTATATTTACAATTTTACATAGAATTACATTTACAATTACAATTACAATTTTATAAATATTTTACATACAATTCAATTAAAATTACAATTACAATTTTAGAATTTTACATACAATTAGAATTAGAATTAGAATTTTACAATTTTTCATATATACAATTACAATCATTTCAGAATAAATTAAATATTACAATTACAATTAAAATTTTACATTAATAAATATTTTACATACAATTATAGTTTAAATTACAATAAGTACAAATACAATTTTACAATTTTACATACAATTAAAATTTAAATTACAATTACAATCACGACATAATATTTAATAAATATCATGGTCATTTAATATTAAATTAATTAATAAACATCATCACGATCATAATAACCATCATACAAACACATATTCGATTAATAAACACATTCAAACATCAAATTAACATTATATATTAAGATCATCACAACACAAACATCAAATATACATCTCAATATGTCAAATAACTCATGCTATCACATATACACATCTATCTGCAAGCTAAAAATTAAATGAACATATCTAACATGACCTAACAATATGCGCCACATCATGATGATCACCAACATGAAAATTAAGTACAACTACAACATGAACATAAAATACATGGACCATATATATATAACTGAATAATGTTAACAATATACAACTGTAATATAAATGTCATGGATCAGGCGTTGGTGGTAGTATAACACATCAATAGCAGTACTACAAGTGGATTCCTGCTCAGTAAAGTTGGGTGCAACCTCGATAGTCGATGGTCGAGCCTGCTCATGATCATGATCACTAGTACTGATGGATGTATCCACTGGTGGTAGTACAACATCAATATGAGCCGTAGTAGTGGAGGCTTTCTCAGTCAATAGTGCAGCCTCGACGGTCGATGGTCCAGCCTGCTCATGATCATGACTAGCACTGATGGATGAAGCTGCAGGCTGCTGACTAGACATGGCTAATGGTCCAGCCTCATCTCCATGATGATTGTCAGATGCTGCCAGTTGAGCATCATGCTCGTCAGGCACGCCGCAAGGTGAATGATCATGAGATGCATGTGAGTCGCTGCTCGCGGACTGTTCATCATGTGCCGCGGCTCGACTATGCCTATATTTACGGACAATCCTCTTCAGTCGCGTAACAGTTGTCATAGCTCCTACGACATGTCGCATCAGGCCGTACATGTCACACAACATTCCTTTCCACATCCATAATAGCCTATCATCGACTTGTATGTCTTTGTAATGAGCGGGCCTGATGCCCGCATCAACAATCAATGCACAAAGTTGGCTGGCCAACTCCATCCTATATCTCATCTCAGGTCGACCATGCCTAGCAAAAGGTGGCACTGGTGCACCATGATGAGAAGGAGCATGTCTCTCTGCTGCACCGACCTCATCCTCATCATGATCATCCTCGACATTAGCCATATCTCGATCGTCATCATCAGGATCCACACCTGGATCATGTGGTGGACCCGACATCTTCTCGCCATCAAAAGAGCCAATGTCTGCAAAATATATACAAGTACACAACAATAATTAGACAATTTCACTACACAATTTAATAAAAACAAGTTAAAGAACATGTTAGAATAAATATAAATAAAACAGTAATATTACCTCTATCGTCTGGCGGCTCATCAGCTGTGAAGAGGATGTTGGGACACCCTCGCCAATCTAAGCCAGCATAAGGACATGGGACCATAATGAAGGGATGCAGCCCGTCAACACTGGCTAGTAAGTCCAGTGAATCATGTGATATTCTGGTTGGAAACAAAGTGTCTCCCCTCTTGGGCATCATATTTCCCCACATGTGCATATGGGCCTCAAACATTGGCCTACAAGGCTGTCGAACAAAACTAGGTCTCATCTCTGGAAACCTATCGAAAAATAAGCAAAACAACTCTGAAGCAAAAGGGAAGTTGACCCTCCCTTGTGCATGAGCACGAAATCTATCTAAGGCCATGCAAATTTGCCGCAAAAAACTGGCATACCACATGACAAGTCATGGCTGCTGTACTGAAGAATCAACATAATATAAAAGTGAGCAACTAATGCATTGCTCATCACTGGTGTTGTGTGAAATGGTCAAAATGATAAGGGAGAGGCACTGCACGTCTTGTCTACCAAAAACACCTATATGTAACTGACCTCCAGGTACCTGAAACTCTGAAGGAGACAGTACATGTGCTCCAATGTATCTCTGGGAGTAAACTAATTGACTCCCTGCTACACAACCAGCTGGCAGGGAATGAGGGAAAATCCACCCCTCTCCTAGATAGTCCTGTAATAAAATAAATATCCTCCTCAGTGGGTGTGTACCACTGGTCAGGACCAACCTGGAAAGCCTGTCGGTGGGCATTCCACCTGTGGATAAGATATCTCAAAAACACACTATGGGCATTTAGGGAAGTATCCTCCTCATAGAACTTGAGGAGGCCTACCTGCCTAAGGATCTCCTAGATATCTGCAGTAATAGGGCAAGGGTATGCATCTCTTTCCCTCTCTCGGGCCTCCCATTGGCGAATTATGTCATACTGTTCAGCCTGTTGTTGCTACTGTTCCTCCTCTTCTATCTGAATCATTGCCATATTAAATAATTTTTTATTATTAAAACAGACATGTATTTAGGAATACACACACATATACATTTTTTTGAAAAAAAAACAAACAAACAAGTTGGTGTGCCCTAAAAACAGTCACGCACCGGTCGTGGTGCGTCTTAAGAATGTAGAGCACTGGTCCCGGTGCCCCTAATGCAATACAATGCATTGGCCTCGGTGACACTGTCTATTTTTCAAGCACTGTTAACTTTATCAAAGTTCAGAATAGAGGTGCACTGACTGAAATATACGCCCCAGCGCGTATAGTCGTGTCGGTGCACTGACTTCATGAAAATTACATAGCCGACGGTGCGGTCTTTTACCTGACCACACCGTTGACCCTCTCAGAATCCAGAATGCGGTGCACTGACATACACCGGGGCGGATAATTACGTCAACGCACCGCACTGTGATTTCTGTGGTCAACGGTGCACCTGGATAAATGAGCACATCGCCTTTTATTTTATTTTTTATTTTAAAATTATTCGGGGCGCCTTTCGGTACCGCCCCAGAAACGGTGTGGATACCATTAGCATTGGTGGCAGTGCGGCCTGTAAATTTTACAGGCAGCACCGCTATTCGGTACGAGCCAAACAGCTTCGGCGCACCACGCGAATTTTTTTTTCCTTTTTATTTTTTAATGGTTATTTTTAAGGTTATTTCAATTTATAATCCGCTAAAAGGCTTAATTATATGAAAACTAGAAAAATACCTATACATTTCGCCGTCGAGGAGGCATATTGGCTGTAAACTTTGCAAAAGAAAATTTGCCCACTGTTTTTCAAAATGCAAGCTAGAGATTGGTGGCCAATGCAGAGCAACAATGCATGCAAAGGGTGCAATGAGAGCACCAATGTCAGGGTGGATCAGACAAGGGGAAATGGCACCAATGTCAGGGTGGATCAGACAAGGGGAAATGGCACCAATGCTTGAGAGCTTTGGAGCACTGAGGAAAGTGAAAAATAAAGTTTTTTGGCTGTAATTTTTTTTTTTATTTAACCCTGTTCTAGTGCACGAGGTTTTATAGGCGCACCGGTATGCTTACCTACAACCGCACCGGGCTGTGTCAAATTTGGCGTGTTGTTTATAATGCATTGGGGAGGTTCCCTAACACTGCACCTGCATGTTTCAGTTTCGGCGAAATTTTTTGATGATGCACTGGGGCAGAATATCAGTAAAGCACTGGTACGGAATAGTCGTAAAGCACCCATTTTTTGGCCTTAATTTTTTTTTTTATGTAACACTATTCTAGTGCGTGTGGTTTATAGGCGCACCGGTGCTCTTGGATAAGAACGCACCAACGCGTTTATGTTTTGGCGCGGTGTTTTATGATGCACCGGCATGGAAGAGTGGTGAAGCACCGGTGCGTTACAGTAATAGGAGGCCCCGAATGTGTGTGTACATTGCGCAAACTGTCCAGTGTGCCAATGTTTCGTGCACACCGGTGCATTCTATGGTAGGGCGCGCACCGGTAATTAAGAGCTCAGGAGCACTGGAAAACTGAAAAATTTGGGTTATTTTGCCGTAATTTTTTTAAAAATTTAACCCTTTACCGGTGCGCGTTGTTTATAGGTGCACTGGTTCTGTTTCTTACAAACGCACTGGTCGGTTTGTGTTTTGGTGCGATGTATTGTGATGCACCGGTGCGGTTTCTTTCTACCACACCAGGTGGTTTCGGTTTTGGCGCGGTGTTTTATAATGCACCGACGCGGAAGATCTGTGGCGCACCGGTGCTATAGAATAATAAGACACACCGTGAGGGTGTGTACGGAGTGAACGGTGTCCAGTGTGCCAATGTTTTGGTCCGCACTAGTGCTTTCTCGGTTCCAGAGCACCGGGGTGACGTGTAATGATAAGCGCACCGAGAGGAAAACATGTGCAAAACCCTCCGCTCGCTAACCTCCTCTAGTAACCTCCACTGGAAACGGATGTATGGGGTATTTTTCTGTGGGATTCCTCAAAAACATCTGCTAGAGGGTCTTTTCCTTGTAGTGTGCAGTCGGTTTTTCCAATCTTCTAATTCTTCGTCGGATTCAGAGACGCATTCATTGTCCTTCTCCCAGCAAGGCATAGCGTCAGCTGTAGGGTTGATCCAGTCTTCGTCCTTCGCAGTTAGCTTATAGATGTGATCCATCCCGTCTTCCTCACACGCTGTCTCGGTGTACCTTTCTCCTTCTGTAGGGTCTAGCGGTACGATCACCCGAGTTCCCTCTCTTTCAAACACCATGCTTCGTTTTTTCAAGTTGATAATTTCACTCATATCAATGGCCTAATCCAATACCAGGAGTGTTGGGTAAGGGTCCGCATCTTCTACAATCTGAATGACTTCAAAATCGGCTCGTACCTTAGCCCCGACGATATCTACGACCATCTTTGGCAATATCCCCAATGGTATGATCTTCTGTTGATTAGCCATGCGAAGCTAGATAGTAGACCATTCTAATTTAGGTTCTCTCATTTGTTGCCAAGTCTTCTTAGGTAGTACATTCGCATCTGATCCTAGGTATAGAATTACTTGGTCCATATCATAATCACCAATCTGTGCAGTTAATCCCATTTCACAGCCAGTGCGTCTCTTCTGCTCGTAAAGTTTGTGCACATCCTTAATCTTCGTGACTGGGTCTGCTTTTCCTGCGTAACCGTCGAGTAAGGCTTGGAGGTTTTCTACGGCCTGCTGATTGCACAGCTGCTTCATGCATGCCTGCAAGAATGGTTTGACCTCATCTTCGATTCCACTGTTTGGAGCCGATGTCTCATTTTGAGCACAGTCTTGCCGAGCTGCGATAGAGGTCTCCTTCTCCTTCTGGAAGCCCACACCTTCCGGTTTAGTAGCTGCTTTACGGATCACAGACTCCGTCTCAGCTCTTTCCGTAGACCCTCCGGTGGCCATACCACTGCGTGTTATTACATTAATGCTCGGTTCCTCTTCACGAGGTTTCGCCTTCACCTGTTGTAAATTCTGTGTAGGAGTCTGTTGCTTTTCTTGTACCTTGGCCATTAGAATTGGGTAGTCCTTGATCACATGGTCCAAATGTCTGCAATATTTGCAGGATTGCCGAGTTGGGTTCGTGCAGTCCCTCACAAAGTGACATATTTACCCACATTTATAACAGATTAATTGGCCTCTACCCCCGCCTGCACTTCCTCCTCGTCCCCCTCCCCTGCCCCTGGCCCGGGATCCTCCTATACCTGCGGGGGATCTAGGTGATGAGGGGTCCAACTGTACCCTATATAGGTTTCCCCAGTCGATCATCAGATCATACGTTCGGTAGTTCTATTCGTCATGTCCTATAGACCTACAAAATCCACATCACTGCTGTTTTACTTCGGGGATATATGCGACAAGGCGAGGGTAGTGATTGGTATCGTGCAGCGCAGCAACGCGACAGTCATCGCACATAGCATTGGCCCACTTGGTCCCGCAGCTTCCCTAGGGTGCAGCAGGCTAGGTCCCCCGGCTTGGATGTAGTTTGCAAGTAGCGGACAATTATATTTGGTGTGTCCATTCACCCTGCATCGTATGCACCATCTTTCGGGGCTGGCCTCCGTCCCTCGCTCCTTGCATAGATTCTGAATCTCCATGTGCATTGCTTCTAGCTGGCCTTGTATCTGCTGTACTCCTAATTGGGTATCATCTCTTGGTGCAGCTTCCAGTTTCATGGCAACCTCCAAGGCCTTCTCCTGTGTTTCAATGGCATGGTGACCCATAGGTACGCACAGGTGGGGCAACAACATAGTAATGAACCACTTCTTGTGTTGCCTATCATCATACTGGAATCCTCCTTCTATGATCACTTTCTTTAATCTCTGATCTGCTTCCCATACGGACTCAGAAGGTCCTTGCTTGAAGTCCTTGAAGTCATTTACTCTCTGAGAGTAGGACTTAGGTTTCTTGAACTGTTGTTTTAACACATTCTTAATTTCCTGAATAGTTGCATTCGCATGTTGGTCAATATATCCCATGTACCAGTCCAGGGCTCTCCCTTCAAAAGCAAGGGATAACCATGCCCATTTCACCGCATCGCTTACTACGTTCTGCGTAGCCCATACCGATCCTGCGACAAACTAGAACCGATCCATGTCCTCATCACCCACGCCTTTGAAAGTAGGTAGCTTCATGTGCGCAATCATATCATCTTCTGGTGGGGGTGGAGGTGAGTTTTTACCCATATGAGGGATCGATGGTGGCGTCGACGGAGGGCTATGCGTAGTAAAATTTCTTACTGGACTATAGATAAATCGATCCCCCTCTTGGTTAGTTCTGTAGTACTTACCACTGCGTGTTGTGCCCTCGCTCTGGTCAGAGCTCATTCACTCCGTATGGGTACACAAAATTCTTTTTTTGCACAACAAGATCTTAATCAGTAATGACAAAGTTTTCAAAAACTTGCCCCAGGAACCCTTGAAGAACCTCCGCTCCGCTTCTGAATAAGATATGAATTGATCGACTGCAAATTCAGTCACAAATCCTCCTATTACACTGTCCACCCAGTGCTCTACTGTGCGAGTAATGGTGTTGTCGGTATCTTCTAGCTGCAGGATCCATTCTGGGGTCCACTGTGTGACCCGCTCATCTTTCCAACACTTCTGAAATTCGACCAGCCTTGCAAGCCACTCCTGGAGCTCGATCGTAATTGTTACAAAGAAGATCTTGTAGATCTCCGTGAAAATATACTTATTCTTCCACTCTTCGGTGGTCAACTTCTTACTGCGGTTTTCTTTTATTGAACTTGTTTTTCAAACTATTCATCGATTTCTTTTCTTTCAGGTTTCCAATATGGCCTTGGCATTACTTGATCTCTCTCAAAATGCTCCCGGTCCTGGCAACGGAACCATTTGTTGGCTCGAGGGGTCCTGACCCAGGTTCAGAGGTTAAGGTTTGCCAACAAACCCCTATACTACTAGCCCTTTCGGCAATGACCTGCTTGCGTAGGCCAAAGTCTCACCCGAAGCAGTATGGGAGGGTGTTGGAACCAGGTTTCCACACCCTGGGAGAGAGCAAGTAAGTCAAGCCAGTCCACAGCTATCAGATCTATACAGCCAGAGGTCGTTCACAAGAGTTTCAATAAATAACCAAAATACAGTTTATCAGATCTAAACAACAGGCTCGCATCCACGTGTGTACTATTAGCTATAATCATAGAATAGAATATTTGCAATGGATTAACAGATCACAGATACATTTACCATAACACAGACAGTTCGCAGATTACTAACAGATACATCATCATATAACTTAAGTCCGCATCAACCATAACATGATAGATCAAGATAACATCAGATATCCACAATACTTCCGCATGTCTATATCATTACCCAAAAATCCTCCTACATTCCCCAAATTACCACCCGCGCACACATCCAATAGGGTCTGCACACAACAGGACAGAGGATCTCCGCACACATAGCCAATAGGAGTCCTAACCCAAACAACCCTACCACAGATCTAATAGTTCGTACTTCGCATCAATCTCTATTCATTCCTATCTATGACTTAAAAAAGGTTCATTTGTTTATAGCAATTTAGCCTACGCATCTAATGATTCGCAAACCATGGTTTGCAGACTCTTGGTCTACCCTTGATCTATTTACAATGTGTTAGGGGCTTTGACCCACTCCAAAACCCCTGCGTTAGACTAAACAATACAAAATTATACAAAAATGGACAAAATTCATAGCCTTTGTGAGGCCCTGCTCCAACAAAATATTTATACTCAAGTTAACTCACAAATGATCCTATCATAATAGCAGTGGAAAGATAAAGAATAAAACTCAAGGTTTACAGTGTCTGATTCAAATTATTTCACATGAACCTCTCATTAAACTAATAATGAGATACCACTAATAGTGAGATACCAACTTGATTTTGAACTCATGGACCTCGTGCGAGTCCCATGCTTGCATATAGGTTCACGCGTATTTTTTTTAAAGGTTCTTATGATTAAAGAGATTAACTCGTCCCAATTACCACATATGTCAAATCATCGAGAGTGTTAATTAGGTTTGGCATTGAATAGATTTGTGGTTAAATACAAAACCATTATTAATCGAATTTCTAAAGTTTATAATCAAACTATCTTTAAAAATACCAATAGTAACTCGGTGTAGCAAATGTTGTTTTTTGATTCATTCACCGACATTGGAATGGCAAAAAAAAGCCTGAATTAAAACTTAATATTTTGAAATTTTCACCATTAATTCTTAAAATGAAAAAAAAAATGATATTTTTTAAATTCTTTTTAATATTTTTAATTACATAATACTAAAATATTAAAAAAATAAAATAATGTATTTCAATATTAAAGCTCTTATAAAATTTAATAATAACTTCATAAAATATTATTGTATATTCAATTCCTTAATATCCTTTCCACAATTTACCTTGAGAAATCTTGTAAGGATTTTGTAGGAGAAATCATATAGCATTGATAACTTCTTGATTGTCATATGAATCAAATAAAGTTTTATATTTAAATTAATATATTTGCATATAAACTTTAGGAATAAGGAAAAAAAATTATTTATTTTCATAAATTTTATTTTTATTAAAAATTAAATATGTATGCTTGGTTTGATCACAAAATTAATTTCAAAGAATTTAAATGTACAGATCATCTCAGAAATATTAAATATTAGGTATATAAAAAATATATCTTTTAATATTTTATTTTTATTATCGATGATCCCAACTTTACAAACGTATAAACTTTAAAAGAGATTAATTTAAATAGAACTTTGGCAGAAAACTACAACCCCATCCAATACAATTATTTTGTGAAAGTGCTTTTGAGGTTGTTGAGCTTCACGTGTAAAAAAAACTTTATGTAATTGAATTTTTTTAATCTTGGGTAATTTTAATTTTATTTTACATTAATCTAATTTAATATATTTTTTATTATTTTATTTTTACTCATGGTTTATTAATTATTTATTTAATTAAATTATAGTTTATTTTTTTGGTAATAAATGTAATTTAAATTTAAATTTGGTTAATAATTTTAAATATTGATTATTTTTTATATTAATTAATTTAAATGAATAATTATAATTATTAATATTTTTGATAATAATTAATTTAATATTAATTACGTTGAAGGCATTTTCTCTATGAGCTTGCTAAGTGTAAATACTATTTAATGTGGCCAATTAATAAGTTCATATTTCATTTTTTTCCGTCGTATTAAAATATGACACATGTACCAATGTTTTGCCCTTATGTGACTAGCGTTGGGCTTGTACGCGTTGCTCGTCTCGCGTGTTGTGGAAATGCACTTCTCGATACAAAGACGTGTTTAAGTGACCACCTACAGAGTCATAACTGTCATCCCACAATGAATCAAGGTTTTTGAATTTAGGGTATGCCGAATTCAATGGGCTCTACACAAATCGTTCTCAGTCTAGTGGCCATAGCCTTCGGCGTTCCTTTTTCACCCTTAAGTGAAAATGCTAGTTTATATTTTTATTTAATAAATTTAATTTATTACGGCGTAAGGCATTCCTCTTTGAAAACAACTTCTGCAATTGCCACTGTGTACCGGTCTTCATCATTGGATGGAATGTTAGACGATTGAAAGTTTTTCCACCATTAGATCCCACTGCTTTAACTGCCAACCCAATCTTGATTTGTGCAACCATTTAATTTGTTTATCTTTAAAATAATTATAACTCTTGAACATATTGCAGGTACCATTTATTTCTTTGTACCCTTTTCCAAGTACTGAATTTGTTTTTAAAAAAGGGTTTTTTCTTGAACAGTATACCAGGATATGGTTCTTAATTTGTTTCTAATTTTACTTATTTTAAAATTAAGTAACAATTTAGTAGTACTTCATTTGGTGCAGGATTAGTGGGTGGATCTGCAATAACCATTGAAAGATCCAATGACGCCTTTGAAATTATTTTTGTGTGATCTAGTACTGCTTTCTTGGTAATCAATGTTTCCTTGCTATTCTTTTTCTTGAGCTTGTCATTGTCATCTTGGCCTGTGAGCTTTTGGACTAGTTGCTTGATGTTTTTCCTTTCTACTTCAATAACACTAGATGGGAAAAAGTGAATAATCACTGGCTTGGGCTTCTTAATTTTCTGCAATTCCTTGTTGATTTTGACCTTATTTCAAGCCATAACTGCAACTCAAATTCTTTCGTTAAAGTAATTCTCTCAACAGATTTTTTATTTGTGCTTAGTTATATATTAGGATACACATATATTATTACATATTATGTGAAACTCATATTTATTATAAAGAGTTGCCATGTGTATTGTATCTCATAGCAGTGAAAGAGGCTGACCACCTGAGAGTGTTAGCTATTTCAATATGGTAGGATTTAGAGCTTTCATCTATTCTTACTTTCTAGATATGTTGCTATCTTATGTTTGCACTATTTTATTTGTGATCTTCTTTTCATTGGATGTCTAAAATGCCTTCAAGAGGAAGGCTTATTGGTTTCCTAGACACACTCTCGTTCTCAATGCCCCTATTATTCAATTGCTTTAATTTATTGATAATTTGAAATTAAGTCCACATTCGGACAATATTAGTTTAGAATATGTTCAAAAGTCTTATTTACTGGAACATCAAGTTGTTAGTAGTAGCAGAAGGGTCATGATTTGTGTTTTAGTTGGTTATTTTCTTCCAGGAATGGTGAGTTCTAGCACTACCACTTTGGGGAGCAATTTTGGAGCACTGGCATTAAGTATAATAATACATTAGGTGTCTAAGGTTTACTTCACTCATCATGTGAGGATACAAACTTCTGTTCCTACTTCTCCTCTTCCACCTCATCAATATTTTGTTAACCAAGGGCCTTCTCCTTTTCCTTTTCCGTCTTAGTCTCTGTCTGTTGTGTATGATGAAGCATTCATAGAGTAATGGTTTTGGGAAGTCGATTATGGTCTATGGTTTAAAGTGTCATGGACTATCTTACTCACAATAATTATATTTTTTATTTTTATCTTGCACTGCATTGTGTTAGTTAGTAAAAGCATCCGTAATATCATTTCGATAAATGTTCCCTTAGCACTTTCTTTTTGTTTCAATATGGCTGAAGGGCATTGTAGAAATTTTAATACAATTATTTATTGCATGGATTCTCCAGATCTAACAATTATATGCCACTGTTAAATACAAAATCCTTCTACTAAAATCTTTGCGGAAATTTAATTGCCAATTGCAAACACATGAAGAAAGATCAATCACATATAACACAGATGTTTTTACCGGGAAATCATAAAGCTAAAAACCCCACTATCATATATTATGTATATATCATGGATCATGAAACAATCTCATACAAAACTCTAATCCAAGAGTTCTCAGTATAATATACAATCGTCTCACACTGCCATATAAAAATCGGCAAATACATGCGCCAATTTACTGCCTCCTGATAGCTTGCCTCCACTGCGTAAACCTTGCTGATCACAATCCCTGAATGAATGAGATCCCGCCTTGCCTTGACTGCGCAATCCTCATTGGCATCTACAAAGTGTGTGTGGTTGCATAAGTGCACCCACTAATGTCACAACTGATAGTCAAACTATCCCTTTCACCTATCTCTCAACTGGGTCTCCACTGGATCTGACACGCATGTAGTTAACAATAGTAAATCTTCAATTGCATGTGAGATCACTCCATGTGAATTAATTTAATATTTAATTCACTAATTTCTCACTAGTGTATCTTTAGTTACAACTAGCACAACTAAGTTTAACTCACTTAACCGAGTTATACTACTTTACAACTCACATAACTACACATCCAACTCTGTTACAACTTCGAATCACTGAGTTACAACTAAGTCCACTTGCATGTCCCACCAACCAACCTTAGAACTCAAAATTCCTTCAGCTAACTGGCTTGCCACATCAGTTAACTGAAATCAAGTGCTTCAAGATAATAGATTAATATTTATTGTCCAATTATTATTAAGAGATAATAATAATCGACATGCATTCTATTTTTAGACACACGATCTATAAATAGACTTCTCACATGCATTTAAAAATAGAACCTCATCTATAAATAGAATTTTCTCAACCATCTATAAATATATTCCTACTATAAATAGAATTTGCTCACCATTCTAAAAATAAACATACACCTAAAAATAGCCTGTGGGCCCCACCTATTGTAGCTTCTTAATTTTCAATAGGATCATCATCTTGTTGAATCTCAACACTCCCTTTCAACAAGAAATGGATTATCCTTCACCTTGATCCTGTCTCTATGGTATTCGAATTTGCTCCTGGTGAGCGCCTTCGTCAGAATAGCTGCATCCTGATCTTCCGTAGGAATGTACTGAAACACCATGATCTTCCGTTACACAAAATATCTGATATGATGATACCGGATATCTATATGCTTAGATCTATCATGAAACACATGATTAATAAAGAGTTTAATGAAACTCTGATTATCACAATGAATCACTGTAGGATATAAATGAGAACCAAACAAACCAACTAGGATATTCCTCATCTAGATAGCCTCACATGCAGCTTGACTTGCTGCCATGTATTCCGCTTCCGCTATACTCAGTGCCATGAATCTCTGTTTCCTGCTGTACCAAGAAACAATAGTAGATCTGATACTAAAGACCCCTCCTGATGTGCTCTTTCTGCCCGTTGGGCTTCCCACCCAATCTACATCTGTGAAGCCATGCAACTTCACCTCATCCGTCTATCTGTACCATAAGCCATACTCAGATGTGCCCCTGAGATATCATAGGACATGCTTGCCTGCCTTCCAAAATAGCTTGGTAGGCTTAACCATCGCTTGACTAAGCTAGTTCACCACATAAAATATGTTCGGTCTTGTATTTACTAAATAAATTAGCGAACCCATCAACTGTCGATAGATAGTAGCATCCACTACCTCTCCAGATGTAGCGTCCTCTTTCCTCTAATTTTATGGAAGAGGAGTATCCATGGGTTTACAGCCTTCCATGTGAAACTTACCTAGTATCTCCCTTGCATACTTGCCTTGAGACACAAAAATTTCACCTTCTCACTACCATATTTCTAATCCAAGGAAATAATGAAGGAGGCCCATATCATTCATCTCAAACTCCTTTGCAAGGTCCTTCTTGCATGAGTGTATTAGCTGCTCATCACCAATCAATATTAAATCATCAACATAAATAACAATGATTAAAAGCTTACCCTCCACTAACATTTGGTATAGGTTTCCATCTGCCTCACTCTTGGTGAAGCCAAGTCCGGTGAAATAGCTGTTGATCCAAGTGTACCAAGCACGAGGTGCTTGCTTCAGCCCATACAATGCTCTTTTGAGTCTTCACACATGCAACTCGATGTTTAAGATCTCAAATCCTTTAGGCTGCTCAATGTACACTTCTTCCTCAATGATCCCATTAAGGAACACAGTCTTCACATCCATCTGATGAATGTGCCAACCCATCTGCGATGAGAGAGTAAGGATGGTCCTTATGGAAGAATACCGTGCGACAGGTGAAAAGGTTTCTTCATAACCAATCCCATCGATTCGTGAGAAGCCCCGTGCCACAAATATGGCCTTGTATTTATCAACACTCCCATCAGCAGCTTGCTTTACCTTGTATATCCATCTTGAACCTACCACTGATTTATCAACTGGCCTTGGAAAAATTTCCCAAGCACTGTTTTTGACAATGGAGTCATACTCCTCCACCATTTCATCTACCCATGTGGGATCCTGCACTTCTTCCTAAAATGAAGATGGCTCAGTCACAATACATTTGCTCATGAGAGCCATGTATCCAGTGAATCATTTAGGAGACTGTCTTTGTCTACGCTGTGAAGTAGGGACTCCTACATTCTGTGCCACATCAAGCTTCAGCTTCTCAAATTCCGTGGTATGCCTTCTGCCAGTTTTGATGTTTGGCTCTGCGTGAGTGGACTCATCCACTCCATGAACCTCCTCTTGTGGCTGATCCACATCTAGAAACTCATTTTTGGGAACCAAAAGTTCCTCCTCTGCATGCAAGTCTAGCTCCCTCTCAAGCAACAACTTCATGGCTTTCTGATCATTGAATTTTATATCCTGTCGCACCACAGTCATTCGACTGTTTGGAAAATACACACGATAATTATGGGGTGTTTTTGTGTACCCCAAAAATATCCCAACTTCAGCAGTCGGCTCCAACTTCTTCCTGGAATTCTTGGTCACATGCACATAAACAGATGAGCCAAAAATATTAAAGTGAGAAACATCTGGTTTCTTACGAGTAAAAGCTTCTTCAGGTGTACTCATGCCAAGTACTCTATGAGGACAACGGTTTTGCACATAAACCACAGTGTTACATGCTTCCACCCACAAATGCATTGGTAGGCTGTGATCATGCAGCATCGCTCGTGCAACACCCATGATCGTTCTGTTCTTCCTCTCCGTGACCCCATTTTGCTATGGGTTATGAGGCGCTATGAGTTATATTTGAATTCCTTCTTTTCTACAGAAGTCTTTGAATTCGTTCGAGATGTATTATCCGCCATTATCACTCCGTAGAGCCTTCACTTTCTTCCCCGAATATTTCTCAACCAATGCCTTAAACTCACAGAAATTTGAGAATGTTTCATCCTTATTCTCCATGAAGAAGATCCAACATTTACAAGAAAAGTCATCAACAAAAATAACATAATACATGTGTTTTGCTGTTGAAGCAACCGAAAATGGTCCACACACGTCTGTGTGAACTCTCTCTAGGATCATCAAAGCACGGTTCTCCTTTTCATGAAAGGTGGACCTTTCATACTTCCCCATGGTGCAACCCTTGCACTGATCTAACTGAGCAAGTGTTCCCATTGGAAGTCCAGTAGATATTTGCTGCATGACTTTCAAAGCTCCATGATGAATATGGCCCAATCGTCTGTGCCATAATTCACCCTCATGCCGGCTCACCACTTTTTCCCCCTTGCCCATCATGGCAGCGCAACCTTCTACCTCAAGCTTGTAGAGATTCTTAACTCGAATCCCTATCCTCTTGGCTTGACCCGTTGTTTTATGTCACAGGAAATATTTTCTATCGCTCACTACTACATTTGGTGGAAATTCCGACATTTGGTTCCGACGCTTTTGACCAAATGTTGGAAATTTCCCCAAATTTTTTCCATCCTGCCCGAAACCGTCGCTATACCGACGTTTATAGAAAAGTGTCGCAATACCGACACTTAGAAAAGTGTTGCAAATGAGACGTTTGGAGGAAGACGTTGCAATTGCAACATTATGGCCCAAAGCGTCGCTATTGCGACGACTGCCTCCAAACGTCGCAAGTGCGACACAATGTCTAAGTGTCGCAATTGCAACGTTTGGAGCCCTTCGTCACAATAGCGACGCCTTTTCCGCCGTCGGTATAATGACACTTATATGCGCGCTAAATAAAAATACGAAACTTATATGTGCGCTACATAAAAATGATTTTATTGTTTCGTATCCGTCACAATAGCTACATTAACGTCTGATATCACGCGCACATTCGCCCTCCGCTCTTGCAGAACAACATTCGCCCTCAGCATTCGCCCTTAGCTCTTGCATAACAGCATTTACCCTCAGCATTTGCCCTCAGTGTTCGCCCTTAGCTCTTGCTGAACAACATTCGCCCTTAGCTCTTGCAAAATGGTAAGTTCTTACTGCAGGCCCTTCCTCCTATAGTAGGGTTGAATCTATTTGGGTTTTTTTGGTCAATTCCATTGGATTTTGTTAGGCTGTAGGGTTCTCTCTAGATGTCAAGAATCAAGATTCAATACCCTCTATTATCTTCATCACCCAATACAAGATTTAAATTTTTTCCAAAGAAACACTTATTAATTTGGCAGCCATTATTTCTCCCTGCTTTAAAAACCCTACATTTAAATGAAAACAAGCATTGCATTTCAACTACAAAAATCTATTAGTGTTCAAATGTACATGTGTGCTAAATTAACGTCTGATATCACGTGCGCATTCGCCCTCCGCTCTTGCAGAACAACATTCACCCTCAGCATTCGCCCTCAGCTCTTGCAGAACAACATTCGCCCTCAGCATTCACCCTGAGCTCTTGCAGAACAGCATTCGCCCTCAGCATTCGCCCTCAGCTCTTGCAGAACAACATTCGCCTTGCATTCGCCCTCAGCTCTTGCAGAACATCATTCGCCCTGCATTCGCCCTCAGCTCTTGTAGAACAACATTCGCCCTCAGCTCTTGGAGAACAACATTCGCCCTCAGCTCTTGCAAAATGGTAAGTTCTTACTGCAGGCCCTTCCTCCTATAGTAGGGTTGACTCTATTTGGGTTTTTTTGGTCAATTCCATTAGATTGTGTTAGGCCGTAGGGTTCTCTCTAGATGTCAAGAATCAAGATTCATTACCCTCTATTATCTTCATCACCCAATACAAGATTTAAATTTTTCCCAAAGAAACGCTTATTAATTTGGTAGCCATTATTTCTCCCTGCTTTAAAAATCCTACATTTAAATGAAAACAAGCATTGCATTTCAACTAAAAAAATCTATTAGTGTTCAAATGTACATGTGTGCATCACTTGTGTAGGGTATTCCTTTTCCACTTTCACATTATCCAAGAATGCGTGTAGTATAGTTCATATTTTTTGTGATTTAGATTATCTTGAAAAAGGAAAGGTAAATTATTTCCCATGGAAAAAGAAGGTTTTCCCTTTTTACTACTAGAAATGGTACAACAAAGTTCCATTTCTACCCGAAACTCCTATGAAACAGGAACCAAATAAAGGCCATGTCCTCAATGACATCATTTGGCTTTGAAAAAGGCCATTGCACCGTGTTGTTTCTTATATTACATCACAATAGTTTCTTAGGTCATTTCTTGTTTCTTGAGATGAAAAACAACCAAAGAAATTGTGAAGATCCTTTCAAGAAATAAATGACCATTTCTCAATCATATCTCAAGTATTTTTTATTTTATTCAGTTGTTTCTTACTTTGAGATAAATTTGACACTTTTATAAGGAATATAACATAAAAACACAAAATGGGAAGGAATTGATGAGGTAGATGACCTTTAGTTGTTGTCAATTAAGAATTGATAATACACGATGCATGTTCTGTACTACAAACTAGATTCCTTCCCGGAGTTAGGACACAGAGTATTGAATCAAAGTTGTAGTTTCTAACTTCTTGTATTGGTTCATCAATCTTGAAATTCAGACATTGCATGTCTTCATTGCTTCATGTTTGAATAATTTGCATCATATCGTACAATAGTAAATTAGGAATTATTATTATTATTACTTTATGGATCTATTAAGTTACTTTTAAGTTTGCATGGTTTAGTGTGAAATTATTCTAGTGTGCCCCTAGGCCCAGGTGAAGGAATGCCAAGGACTGAGAACCCTAGTTTTTAAATGGTATTGTTTCATATACCCAAAAACCCCTCAACATCACTTCTTATTAGTTCTTAACAATAGTGTTGTAAACAATTTGAGAATTGATATAGAAAAATCTCGCACTTCTCAAGATAAAGTCCTAAAGCTAAAGTGTGATACCATGTGTAATTCAATAGCCCCATTGTCACCTCACCAACCTTTTTTCACTTCGGGCTAGCTCTCCTCCATCTCAAGGGGGGTTCTCCCTAGTAGATGTTAGGGATCTAATGGCCCAACCAAACCAAGTCAAGAGCCCCCTAACTCTCTATATTTACTACTATCAATCAAAATATTGAACAATAGGGTCAGACATGCATCCTGAAGATAAAATTGCCAGGGTATTTTTGGGTAATTTCAAAGGGAAAGTCCCAAAACACATATAATCAAGGAATTATAACGTGATTTAAAACATTAAATATCAACAAAATCATTTAAAGGATATTGAAAGGAAAAAGGTGATGGAAGATAGAAAGTGCCTTACTTAAATGCTCTAAGGATTTTTGAATAGTTGCTCCAAAAGCTTCACTTCAAGGCCCTTCAAGATCATCTCCAACAATGATATACCATCAGCTTCAACAATGTTGCTCCAAAAATGTCCTCAAGGTCTTCACAACAAGTTTACTAGAATTTGCTCCAACAATATATTCAATAAGGTCTTCATTGTCAAATCGTCTCTTGTTTGGGTGCCTTAATGTGCAATGACATGTTTCCAGGACTGAATTCAATGCAAGGCATATTTGAAACTCTAACTCTGTCGTCCGGTGTCTTATTAGAAATTATTTCTATTTTCATTTTGTGTTTTCAAGTTAGATATTGTTTTCAAGTTTTTACATTTATAATTTTATTGCAATGTGGCAGACTGATCAGAGCAGTGCAGGAACAACCCCGAGACGGGATGATCGCGGAAAGAGGCCAGCGGAAGAACATGTAAAGTTCCAGCATTGCTCTATCTTCAGGTATTTTAGTTATTTACATAATTGAAATAATATTAATTTTGTTCAAATATGCAGACACCTAGCCATGGTACGCCCGATGATTCCCTCTTTGAGGAAGAGCTTTCTTCATCCCTATCTCCAGTGTTCCTGTTGCGAAAAAAGGCACGAGATGCAAGGTCAGAATTTAATACTTTTATAGACGCGCCTCAAACACCTGAAACAGAAGAGAGGATAAAACAACTTATGAGCCAGCTAGAAACATATCAGGTAATAATAAAAAGTCAAAAGGATATTTTTTTTGTTCTGTATGAGATGAATTGTGATAGTTTGATTTTTAATTTTTACATTGACTAAACTAACAAAAATTTCTTTTGTATGTAGCGTTTTCTGGCACTTGCTAAATCCGGTGTTGGTGGTAGTGGGACACAAGGGAAAGAGATTGCCCAACAACCCTCTCGTACACCTTCTACTCCTTTAGGTGCCAACCAAGAAACACACCCTACCCAAGCAGACACCCAGCCAACTGCTGAACGTGTTGGCAATGATGAGGCCGATATGGCCAACTACATTATTGCGTTTCCTGGAGCTACACGTGCCAGATCCATAGGGACCATTAATGGCACGTTGTTGGTGAATGATGAAGGTGTCCCTATAAAGCATGTACAACTCCCAAGTAAATTTTAATATTTTAACTATTTCATGTACTTTATCTAAAACATATTTATCATGATTTTTATTTTTAAATTAATGATAATATCTTCTTCTTTTTTCTGTGAAGGAAACAATGAGTTATACAGGTATCTGGAGAGCCATGCGTTGGTAATTTTTGGCCCAACCATACGCACAGGGTGGAATTCCCAGAGTTCCAACCTGAAAAAAGAACTTCTAGATTATCTAGAAGCCCTTTTTGGGGTCGGCACATTTGATAGAACAGCGGTGGCTCGGGTAGTCGACAAATATTTGAAATATACCAGGGACACCTATAGGACACAATTGAAATTTAACCCTAGATATTAGCATCCTCTCACAGTTCCAGAGAATGAGTGGAGAGCACTCATCCATGACGGAAAAGAGAAAATGGCAAAGAAAGAAGGAAAAATGCCAACTGGACCCGCAAGGTAAATTACAACTTTAATTCAATAGCTTTAATTTTCTCTATGTCTAAAATAAAAGTGTGCTACGTCATATCTGACTTCAATCTTTTGATGCTAGGTTTCCTGACACCTCGAAGGCAACCAAAGCTAGGATTGAAAAAAAGGGCCATCACAAGCTAGGCCAAGGCGGCTACTTGAAATTAGCCGCAAGAATTGTAATTAAGTAGCTAAACATCTTATAATTAATTGTATCACCTTCCAACGTTTTTGTAATCCTATCAAATATGATTAAAAATACACAATCATATGTAATTTAGGGTGATGACTTCGGAATAGAAACTATAGAGGAAGATAAAAATATCGCTTTCCATTTCGGCTATCAAGCCGTAGTTGAACGTCGCATAAGCTTGGGGCAGGTCCCAAGATCCAGAATGCCTGATAAGGTAAAAAATTAACCTTTCAATATGTTTGTTTTCATCCATAAATTTAATGTCTAACAACTTTGTTTAAATCAAGGGAGAAACACTACCGACGACGCAAATAACCCAGTTTTAGAGCCAAATGTAGATGATCCTCACGTGAAACCTGACCATTGTAGTAGGGACCAGGCCGACAATGCTACTATCAGTGAGGGCCGTGAAGGTAATTAATTTCCACTTATAATTTTTTCTAATTATACCTTGATGGTTGTCCTTATAACGTTTTTTTTTTAAATGACAGAGAATGTTTCCCTTGAGGATCTTTCCACCAGAGAGGAAGACAGGGCAACAGTCACAATGGCGACAACTGGTGCACCAGGTAAATAATCTCATTGCAAATTTTTTTATTAATATTACCGAACTAGTTCAATGATATTTAAAAAATGACAATTAAAATTTAATGTTATCTGTTTTTGTAGGCGATGCCCCGTCACTAGATGAGACCAGACATCGTGACTACGCAACTAGGTCAGCGGCGACAACTGGTGCACCAGGTAAATAATCTCATCACAATTTTTTTATTATTAATATTACCGAACTAGTTCAATGATATTTAAAAACTGACAATTAAAATTTAATATTATCTATTTTTGTAGGCGATGCCCTGTCACTGGATGAGACCAGACATCGTGACTATGCAACTAGGTCAGCGACGACAACTAGTGCACCAGGTAAATAATCTCATTGCAATTTTTTTTATTAATATTACCGAACTAGTTCAATGATATTTAAAAACTGACAATTAAAATTTAATATTATCTGTTTTTGTAGGCGATGCCCCGTCACTGGATGAGACCAGACATCGTGACTAAGCAACTAGGTCAGCGACGACAACTGGTGCACCAGGTAAATAATCTCATTGCAATTTCCAGACATCGTGACAACACAACTAGGTCAGCGGCGACAACTGGTGCACCAGGTAAATAATCTCATTGCAATTTTTTTTATTAATATTACCGAACTAGTTCAATGATATTTAAAGACTGACAATTAAAATTTAATATTATCTGTTTTTGTAGGCGATGCCCCGTCACTGGATGAGCCCAGACATCGTGAATACGCAACTAGGTCAGCAGTGCAGGTTGAAAGGCACGAAACAGGAGCAGAGCACGATGATATTGATGATGTAATTAGGAGCTTTAAAAATAGGAAGAAGAAAAAGAAAATTTGACAATGTAAAATATTGTATTATTATAAGACAAACGTTACCATACTTGGAACGTTTTTGCGTTATATAAAAAACTCATTTATCATACTATTTTTATGTCAAGCATTAATTGCAATGTTTCCTTGCGTACTTTTTGTTGAATTGTTTTTTTATTAGTTATTGAATATTTTTTTTTATGCTCATGAAAGTAAAAAATGAAATATAGATTGGGTATTGGGGAATTGAGAGTGATGTGAGGGGGGGGGCATAAGAGCTTCCACCTTCACGTGGTTGGCCCTGTTTAGTAGAGAATAATTTATTGGAGCGATTTAATCTTGGAGCAAACCTCCCTTGATCCAGCGTAGCAACAAAAAAGTCACTTTTGACTTAGTTTCTACTCTTTCAGATCGTGGGAGGCTTGTTCCAAGTTCATGCGACTCCAATAAATTGTTCTTGAAACGAAGAGGAGCTTATTCAGGTATGTTTTGACATTTTCAACATTATGTTCTAACATTATCATAAGAATGCATCTTAGAGTAAAAAATACTACATCAATTACTTGTATTTATTGTATAGATAATGATGGATTTTGATTGACTTGCCAGTGCAGGTACAAATCCTCTTGCATCATGAGCAATACAACTTGTCAACCAGGGTCATGTCCAGGATATTTTTGCTTGTGCGCTTGACCAGGTTCGTAATGTCACATTTTGTAAGTTCCTTTACAGTTCATAATTCAATATTAAGATTGTTCATGATTATTATCTAGGTTTTTTGTATGTGTTTTTTCATCTATTTGATTGTAAGCAACTCTGCATGTTTCCTGTTGTTCACTATGATTTCTCCCATTACCACTCGCAGGATGAATCCGACTTTATTGTTACATAGGTTACTTTATTGTTACTATGATTTCTCCATTTACGATTTCATAGGTTACATCATGTAAAGTTGTCAATCTCGGGTTGGTGATGAGCTTTAGTTCTCCAGATTTGGGGCTTTTCTGATATTTTCTCCCTCATGTCATTCTTGCATCACCTCGTTGTTTGAGCATGCCAATTGTCTACCACTTGTACCAATTGGCACATGTCAATCCTTGAGTGGTGCCACATTTCACCTATTTTCAGTGAGAGTTTAGGGTTTCTCTAACATAGCTTCAGAAATCCGATTCAATGCCTGCTTGAATATTGTCACATAATACTCATGGTTTTTATTGATGAGCATGTTCTGAATGGTTGGTTGATTCATAAGAACCACCCATATAGTCATCTTGAGATATTTCAGAAGTTTTCTCGGGTTTCCTTTTTCACCGTTTCTAGTGGGTGGGATGGTGTGGGGTGATCCATCAATACTGGTGCTCTTGTAGTAGGGAATTTGTTTTGGGGGATATAAAGGAGCATTTGATGTAGATATCCCATTGGATGCATTCATAGATGGGCACGAGAGGTCAAGAATTTAAATTAAAAATATGCAACTTCTAGCATGGCAACCTGAAGGCCGCGAGAGACACTGGTTAAAGATTGTTTTGTGCTGGCCTTAATATAGTAGTGATTTCTTTCTATTATCTTAATGCAAATATATAGTCTGGTCTCATTAAAATGAGGATTGTGGTTGTATTTCTCTTTGGTTGTTTCTCTCTTAATGCTCCAGAAGTTGCCAAAAGTTGTGATAGTTGTTTAGTTTGCCTGTTACAACTTAAAAGTGGTTTTTAGCAATGGGAGTCATGTTTTTTAAGGTTCATACTAATATGAAGATCTTGTAATTATATATTCAACATAAGAGAAGATGGCCTCTTCTTTGGGAAGTATGACAACAATTTCCACATCTACCTCATTGGGTAACAATGGAAAGGGGAAGAAGTTGGGTGCAATGTTTGATAATTATGGAAGACAATTGTCTTCTCTTTTAGTTTTTTCACCCATTTCCTTTAATCGCTCAAGCAGAAGAGGGACTCTGAGATTACGCGACAGAGAGAAGGTAGTTAATACAAGAGCTATGGAAAAGAAGTTGTACTTCAACAAGGATGGCTCAGTGACAAAAAAATTGCAGGTCAGAGAAAAAATTATGTTTAAAGGAAGGTCACCTGCACGTGAAACTTCACTGCGGTGGATCTTTCCTTGTCCAATTATATTCGATTTTAATGTGTTATTTTAATTTTTCATGGAGGTTTGTTTTGGCATATGGTCTGGAATTCAATTGCACACTTACTGAAAGCATTGTCAATTTGTCTTGCAGGCGGTGTGAACAAACTTCCTGATCTTGTTGGAGTCACCCTTGAGGCGAAGGGCAAAATGTTGTCTTGGAGAGCAAGCATGGTTCTCCGAAAATAGTTAATGATGGTGTGACAGTAGCTAAGGAGGTAAATATTAGATGTGTGCTCTAGTTTTCTTTTTAACGTTGTATTAGTTCCCCCTCTTAAATGTCTTAGATTTGGTAGGCATAATTTGAAAACTCAAAGGTGAAAGGAAACATATTTGTTACCCAATGGTCTACTTGGCCTATGGACTAGCCACATTAGAGTAATGCATAAAGCTTTTCATAACAATAAAAGGAAAGGGTTATGGCTGAGTCAAATTTTATTGTTATTGACAGTGTAATGAAATGTATCTCAATGCTATGGTTTTGTCCTTTTTATTGGTTGAATTAGAGGACCCAGTTGAATATTGGGGCCAAGTAGGCTGGTTTTCCTTTTTGCTGATGGTTTGGTGTATCTAATTGAATTAGTTGCCTAAGGTAGTCTTGGTTGCAAACTCCTTTTCATTTTTCATACAGTATTGGCCTTGTGGAATACATTTGATTGTGTGGTCTTGTGAGATCTACAACATTTGTAGTTGTTTAGTCTTATGGCCGAGGTGCACTTTTATTATGGAAATAGTTGATGCAATATTGCCATTTAATCCTTACTGCAGGGTAGCATGTTGAGAAGTTTCTTGTGAAACATTTGGTATTCAAAATGACACTTGATCCTATACATCATCATGCACTTGACTTCAAAATTCATATTCAAAGTGTGCTAGACAATTCTTGCAAAATTTCAAATATTTATGTTGTTTTAAACCATTATCTTTTTCATGTATTGGATGTTGAAAATGTGAAAAAGACTTTGGTATGAAACCAACTGGTGAATAATTTCCAGCAAAACAACCACTTCCAAGACATGATTTAGAAGTAGAGCATATGTACTTATGAAGCATAGAAATATATCCTTGATGCATTGTCAATGTTTGGCTAGGGTTATTTTTGGAGAAAATAACTCCTTATTCCTAGAATAGTGATCTTCAATACAAGTAAATGCCAGAGAAGAGAGATCATCGTGTGACGTAAAAAAACTGAAATTGGACCCCTAAGGAGAGCTGGTGTGTCTACAATCTCTCTTTCAACATTTTCCCTTGGTTTACCCCGTTCTTTTCCTCCAGCCTGAGTCTTAATTGACTTCTTCTTTCTTTGGGTTTATTTATCAAATTCGTAGAATTTGATAAATAAATACTATCCACAATGGTTGGACTTTAATTTATATTCCCGACTTTATATTATCTCCAATCCTTGTAACCAATGTTTAACTTTCAACACTTTGTATTTATACTCCATGTTTCTTTTTAAATAAATAACTTGTAATGAACTTTCGGCTCTATATTTCACCACCCAGCCTTACAACAATCACGCTCCAGACTTATGCTAATTATCCGCTAATCGTTTAATTAAACAATTTCATTATACTCCAGCCCCACCTATATATATCAATAACCAATCAAACACTCGTATCGTACCTGGCTATCCTCCGCACACCTTAGTTAACCTCCGGGAAAGTTCAACGTGCGACCACCGTCCGATGGCCCTTCTCCAAATCAACGACTCTTGGCAATTTCGCTCGGCTTCCAACATCGTGCTTTAACGTGCGATGGCGCGGGTTAAACAGTGGTTTTCCGGCGGTCACTTCGCCACGTGTTGCATTCCCTATGGAATTGCTTGCGAATAGGAAATACCACCTACTCCGCAAAAGTGGTGCGATATGGGCAACCCGCTTTTGTGATTCCGCTCGTGGTTTTGGTACAGGGATTGACCACGGGTGCAAGTCTGGTTCCGCTATCCTTTTGTTTGTTAAATCATGTCCAATCCTCGAGTTAGGTTCCGAAAGCACAACAATATTGTCTCTTTATTAAGCGGGATTTTTATATTTTAACAGTGTTCACGACCCCGGTTCTCTACACAGACCTCGCCTTCGGGTGGGGTGAGTTCACAGGGTTATCCAACAATTTATGGGAATTCAAAGACAGAAGAATGGAATTATCAGTACCCAATCGCCTCACAGTTAAAAAATTCTTCACAATTAGCAGTTCGAGATAATTCAATGGCAACTAAGCTTGGAAATCATTTAACTGGAAACAATTGTTCACATACAGAGGTTTATTGCAGAAATCCCCTCTCTACTCTCCTCTTCCCTCTCTACTTTTATTCATCCGAGGAATTACAATTTATATACATAACATATGGCTCTTCGGTTCCTCTGAGAGGACCGTTCTAGAAATCAAAAGGTCAAATTATAATAATTCAACTAACTGAAACAGTTCGACTCCTACAACTCTAACTAGTCTAAGTAATACAGTCAGCTGAGGTATTGACACCTAGCTGTTACAACTCAAATGTTTTCGAACCCTCCTAGCCACAACATGTGGACAAAACCTCCTACATTGCTGGCTAGTGCCTAATGCCCTTGCATCATCATGTGACATAAACCTATTAACAAAAGTGATCAGGGAATGATTATTAATTATGGCATACTAAGTTTTCAGTGATTTTGACTATTTGTCTTTAACATGTAAAAATATTAAATTCCAAACTTACATCATCATGGTTTGGCATCATGAGCTTGACTAATTGTCCACCATGCTCATAATTTCATTGTTGTATTCATATCTATAAACAACGTTTCAAATAATAATAATAAAGTTCTATAAGAAAAATCCAGACCTCCATGTTGTTGCTCCTTGTGAGACAAAGTCAAAATTGCATTACACAATCTGACACATAAGAATCTCCTATATCCCGGTGGTATGTATCCAAATTCTTATAATAGTGTCTTCAAGACTTATATTGACATTTCCAATGAGATATTTAAGCAATGAAAGATGGAGCCTTCTTCATTGTTGTATATGTAACAGTCTTTTATTAATATAAAGATTGATGGTTTTGTCTTTCTGAAAATGAAATGTAAAAATAATTTATTGTGGTCAATTAAAAGGTTTTTTTTTTAAAGCTTTTCATTATGGAAGGGCGACATAGATATATGCCCTTCTAATTGAAATTCAGACCGGCCCTTCAAATTTGATCACTGTGTGGGACCTTAACAAACATTAAAACTATTCCGCCGCGCGTTATATAAAACATATAACAAAACCTTTGTCAAAACTTCAAACGAACCCTTTAGCCGTGGGAATTTCATCACGAATTGATCATTTTACCATGTACCTTCTTCTAGAGGAATATTCTTCCACTTGATTAGGTACTTCATAATGGTTATATGTCGAAGAGATACAGAATGTTTATCTATAACTTTTTGTGGTTCAAGAATCAACTTTCATTCTTCATCTAATTTTGGAAGTTCTATTTACATTGGCATATTTTTTCCCAAAACCTTTTTTAGGCAAGATACATGAAAAAAATTATGAATGCAAGAAGAAGGAAAATATAACTTCTATACCACTTGTGCAATCCTATGAATAATTATTTAGGGCCATAACAGTTTTGCAGTGTGGAAAAAGTCGGCAAAAAGTCCCGACTTTTTGAAAAAATACCGAATTTTTCCCGGAGCCGGCTTTATTGGCCGACTCTTTGCCGACTTTTTCATCCCTGAAAAAGTCGCGATTTTATCCTCGAAGTCCCGACTTTTTGCCGAATTTTTTGAAAAAATCTTGAGTGAAGTAGTTTCTTTAATAATTTTTTAATTTTTTTTGAAAAAATCAGGATTTTTTCCAAAAATGAATATTTTTGTATTTTTTTAGTTTTGCCGATTTTTTGCCGACTTTTTCAAAAAAATCCCGACGTTATCGAGTATTTAAAATTTTGGACCCTTGCCGATTTAATCCCGACTTCGACTTTTTCCACATTGCATTTTTGAGCTAATTTTTTATTCTTCTTTTTCTTGAATGAAGATTGCTTATAATGCTATAATCTAAAAAATACCCAATTACCCTCCTCAAATTATCTTTCACTTCAATGTTGTTCCCCTTGTTGTTTTATCATGTTTAATGTCATTTGAAGGTTTTCCATAATAATTTTCAAAGTTTCTTTAGTATTTTCCATATGTGACTCTGTTTCCTATACTTTGGACTTATCTTGCAAAAAGTATGGGATACTAGGAGTTGGATATCCATAAAGGGCCTTAAATGGGGAAATTTTAGTAGATGTGTGATAGGTAGTATCATATTACCATTCTTCCTTGACGAACCCACTTCATCCCTTAAGATTGCTTTTCTAAAGAGTAACATTGTAGATAACCTTAAAAACATTTGTTAACTATTTTTGTTTGACCATTTGATTGTGTTTGATATGTAGAACTCATGGCAGCTAGTGTTTCTCCACTCATATTAAATAATTATTTCCAAAAATTTCTTGTTACTATTACTTTAGGAAAACCATGAAGACTATGAATTTCTTTCACGGACACTTCTGCCACTTGGCTTGTTGTTTATGTACTTTGAGCTCTACGAAAAAAATCTACAAAATTTGTCTATATAAATGACCACAAAAATGTAATACTTACCTTTATATTTCAGTAACCCTGTAATAAAGTCTATTGATATATCTTCTAGTCTTTTAATATGTATGTGGAATGGTTGAAGTAACCCTAGAGATTTTACTATCTCTCTTTTATTTATTATACAAACCTGACCTTCTCTTACAAAATTTTGAATATCTTTCTTCATTCCTTCCAAAAATATATTTTTTGATCCTTTGAGATGTTTTAAGGAACCCTGCGTCCTACCATCAGAGAGACATGGGACTCCCTTAATATTTGTTTATTCAAATATGCTTGCGTGCATAAAAATATTCTACATTTTCACCAAAGCATATCTCTCTTTCACTCCCAATGCTCCATAGAGTTCATCCCATCCTTTATAAATTTTAATTTTTGTTTAGTACTATTGTCATTTTTCCATTATGGCAAGCTTCTTCTAGCCACCTAGGAATAGAAAATGCAATTGGATATAAATTTGAGGCCTCTTCTATTTTAGAAAGAGCATCATGTACTAAATTTTCCTTACCCTTTTTGCAGATTATCTCAAAATTAAAACTTTGCATTTTTTCTCCTCATTTTTGCTAATCTTCCAATGAAATCCATAGCTTCAAAAAATACTTTATGCTATCATGGTATATCTCGACTTTAAAGTACCTCCCAATGATATACTATCCCCATTTTTTATTGCATGTAATATTGCTTCCATTTATTTTTCATACGTAGATTTCACCAAATATTTTCTTTGAATTCCTTGCTTTTAAAAGCCAATGATATCCCTTATTGTTTTAATGTTACGTAAATTCCTTGTCCTAGTGCCTCACACTCTACTATGAATGTTTTACCAAAAGTAGGTGCAACCGATGTTGGTGTAGAAGACATGGCATCCATTAAAAGAGAGAATGCCAAAGTAGCCTCATCATTCCATATAAATGATATTTTCTTCAGGAGATATGTGAGTGGACTTGAAATGCATGCATAATTCTTAACAAATTATCAATAATATCATGTAAGTCTAAAAAATCTTCTAAGAACCTTGATTTTCTTAGGAATAGGTCATTTTGTAATAGCTTGCATCTTTTGAGGCTCAAACTTCACTCCTTCCTTTAAAACAATATGAACCAAATACTCGAATTCTTATTTCCCAAAAGCACATTTGGATATTTTTACATAAAAATGATTGTTCTCGATAATTTATATAACTTTTCCACATGTTTACTAGTGTGGTATTCCCATGATTTATTATAAATATGTGTATTATCAAAGAAAACCAACACAAATTTTATAAGATGGGATCAAACAAAATTGTTCTTAAGTCGAGCCCGTCGGACTTCAAACGGTGATAAACCATAATTCAAACCAAATTCGTGTTCCAAAATATCCTACTGACGTCGGCCAATTTTGTGACGTGAAAACCAATTGAATTCCGCCCTAATATTTTTCGGGTCCGAAGTTGGGCTGGCGTACGGAGGGAGAGTTGTGACGCGAATTTCTTATCAAATTTTCCCTAATCTTTTTCAGGTCCGGATTTCCACTGCGCGAGCGGCCCAAACAAAGATACGCTCCTATCCCTCTGTGACGAAACCATCGTACATGCTGACGTCATCAATCAAAACCCGCCACCCTTTTGACTTTGTAAATAAAAAAAAATGCGTCTACGTCATTTTCATTGTTCCGTGCGCTAGACAGTCTTCCATGCAACAAAATTCAAAAACCAACTGTTAACGCTTGCTGACCATTACCTTGCTGAAGAGAATTGAAGCCGAGTATTTCAGGGTTCTTCTGTCATAACCAGCGCCTGTTTAAACACGTTTCATTTCCCGTAAACAGGTATTTATTCCAATTCCCCACTAAACTCTGTAAAAAATCCTGGTTTTAGTTTTAATTCTGCACTAAGGTCTGAAAAGAAGTTCAGTTTGGTCTTTTTCGTTCCCAGAACTGCAATTATATTCCCAAAACTGGTAATTGTGCCCCTTTTCCACAAAAACCACGAAATTCCATTTCTGAATCCACAAGAACCAGAAATGGAAGTTCCTGTAGCTCTGAATGTCGTGCCCATCAATGCCCCTCACAAGGACTTGGATTATTTGCCTTTAGGCGATATGGATTTTCAAATTAAGGACTTGCTTCTCAGTGAGAATCCTCTTTGAATATTTTTCCGCTGCAGAGACAATTATTTGAATGGTTCTGACATCTTTGGACTTTGGGAATCAAATCTTCCTATGTACCTTCTCCCCTCAGTCCATATTTTTCCTGAGTTAATCCATTATTGCTACGCAAATTATGATCCCAACCAACGAGCAGTTTTATCCCCAAGTCAAAATGTCCTTTTCCCAATAACTGCTTAGTCCATAAATGAAATGCTACAATTCCAACCTGGTCAAGCTCTCACTCCCTTGTCCATGGTTGAATTACTTGAGAAATCTACTAAGTTATCCCATGAAGAGTTAAACCGCCTATGCCAAACCTTCATGTTACCAGAGCATTAGCCTAAAAACCCTCCCCCTTATGGTTATACTTTCTTTACTGATGAGGGTAGACTTATTTTAAACATGATATCTTCCATAATGGGCTTCAATACTAGTGAGTATGTTGATCAGTTAACCCTAGTATTGTTATCCATTTTTACCCCTGGACAGCCTCCTGCTGTCGAGTACGATTTTGCATCTTATATTGCTGACAAAATCCATGATCAGTTCATGAGATTTGAGAATGAGAGAGTATTTAAGTATTCTTCTGTCATATATCATCTCATGATTTAATTTTAGTCAGAAAATTTTCCTTTTTATGTTAAGAAACTTGATGCCAAAGGGAATCCTAGGTCAGTCATCTTTTGGTCTGCCATTACTCACAATTCCTCTGATTCTCCTTATTCCTATAATGAGTTTGTCGACCTTTTTGTTCATCCTGCAACTACCTTGTTGATAGGAGTCTCTCCTCCTATAATTAACAATGAAATCAAGAAAATCCTTCAGCTCTCAAAGCATTACAAGATAGGTGACTGGTACCTATATAAAAACTACACAGAGATCAGGATATATGGATGTGAATTATGCCCATTCAAACTGCCCAAGTATGTCCCAATGAGACTCTTTGCATTAGAATATTTCAGGCAGATGAATAATTCATATATAATTCATTTTTGCAATGCAAAGAAAAAGGCTCAACTCAGGATCAATAGTCAATTAGGTCCCTTCATTTGTAACTCTAGGGAAGCTGGAAAGGAAGCCGAAAGGATTTTAGAAGAATATCTCAGACTACAAAAGAGTTTCTACTGGGTGCCTTATGATCTAAACAACTTTATCTGTGATAGAAGAATGAAAAATAAACTGTCACCATACATCCATCAAAGAATCCTAGAAATAGAACAATATACTAATATGGATGAATGGAAAAAAGGGACATTGGTTGAAAAATATAGTGAGCAGGTCAATGTTGAAAATGTAATGAAAGATCTTGAAAAGATAATTGACCTAGAATCTTTTGGACAGGTGCAGGGATCTTCTTCAACCAGGAATTTACAACAAAATTTGCAGGAGATTAGTACAGTAGCAGTAGAATCTAAAGGAAAAGAAAAGGAGCCTGATATACAAATAATTGAAAAATTCATAATGACATAGCAACCAGAGGCTTCTAAAGAACAAGGTCAAGGAAAAATTCCTCCTACTCAGATCAGTGAGCCAGAAATTTCTATTTTACAAACTCCTCTGAATATAGAAAAGGGAAAAAAGAGAGAGGCTGAAACAACTACTCCTATTGGTGGCTCTTATGAACAGCAAGATGTTAAAAGGCGAAAATTAACTCCCCTTCCAGAAGATGAATCATTTCAGGAAATCCCTGACAGCCAGGGAAGAGAAGACAGTCAGCAAACAGGTACAGGTAGTGAGAAATCCACTAATTTTCAAAAATAGGGAATACAGAGGCAACAAAGTGCAGAAATATCTTCTTTCAAACCTCCAGTAAAAACTGCCTGGGACATCAAAAGAACATTCATCAATATAAAGACCAGGAACGATCCACTTAGACTTCAAGTGTACAACCAATATTTGAAGATGGCTCCGAAAAATCAAGAAAGATTGATGTCAGCTTATGACATCCAACAGGGTAAGATGTTAATGAGCCATTTCAAGCCCAAGGTGCAGCAGCCTCAGACATCTGCAGATTACATTAGGACTAATTTTGAAGTCTTAGAAAAGGATATCCATCCTTTAGATCAAATTGAGCTACACAATAAAACAGGTGAGATGATTTATTCTACTTTGATGGATAAATCAATGATGGCCCATAAGTTGCAGGATTAGTTGGATAACACTAATACACAGTTGCAGCTTGAAAAAGCCTCCTCCCAGGCTAAGGATAATAGAATCAAAACTTTAGAGGAAATAATCATTGGTTTGGGTCATAATCCTTAATATGTGAAAGGTATTGAAGCTTTGATCAAGAGAAAAACAATTAAAGTTACCAGCCTCAAGACATCCACAAACTGCATAAATCATCAAACAAAATACTGAGGAAGAACTAATGGATTTTCTCTTAAAATTGAATGAGAAACTTACTGCAACTGAAAAAGAGCTTGAGAATGCATTAATAGATAAGCAAGAAAATATTCCAGTATCTACAGCAAGAGTAGTGACAGGTACAGCAACAACAGGTCAGCCAGCAGAATTGTCACAGAGCAACACTGCAAATTTTAACACTGATGAATTAACAAAGTCAATGGAAGATATGAAACTTCAGGCCATAGAGCTTCACAAAACAAAGGAACAATTGGCCACTCTAGAACATAAATATGATCTTTCAAAAATGATTGTTACTGATAAAACAAGAGAAGTGAAAAAATTAGAAAAAATAGTCAAAGCATTGGAAAAGGATCTCACATTGGAGAAACCTTTAAAAGAAATAAATGAAATTCTTTGGGATAATATCATTAAATCAATAAAGGATGTTTGGTCCTCAATTCAAATAATGGATGGTAAAGAATAACCAATTAATTAAACAGATGAGATTGAAGTCAAAACAAAGTTGGGAAATATATACTGTAAAGAGGTAATGACCCTTTGTTTTAGAATACTCAGACTAAGAATCAACTTGTAGAAATCGGTATTCAGGACAGGAGCGGAACAATTCTGGAAATAAAGAGAGTTTTTACTACAAGAACTCTGGTACAGAATTTACAACGAAGGTGCTCAGATATGCAAGAATAAATCATTGCCTTCAGAGAAATATTGAATATTTTGTTAAATAGAGGATTGCCCATTCCTATAGTTGTAGAAGATAAGCTAATGGACCTTGATAGTTATGTTGAAAAATTGGACAAATATGTTGATAATCAAGCTAGTTCTTCAACCAGTTCATCATAATGACATTGCCCCCTCTACGGGGAAAAAGCACCTTGATTGGAGAATTTATTTGATCTTTGTAAGTAATCATTGTTAAATCAAGCTAATTTCTTCAATATCTACAGACTAATGAAACAATAAGAAAGTTGCAAAGGACGAGAGCCAAAGTTCCAATGGTGGGAAGAAATGATGGAACTTTTGTAAAAAATTATCCTTGCCAAAATTTTGCTATTTACCACGGGTATATCATGATAAAAGTTCAAAAGGATGAACAAAGGTCAAAAGTATAGACGATTAAAGTATCGATGAAGCAGAAATAATCAACATAGAATTACTGAAGAGGACAACAGCAAGCCAAGATATAGGGCCTGCCTCCAGCACATTCTTAAAAGAAGGAAACAACACAACATCAGTTATCATTTTTCTTATCTACGAGACCATATGTCTCTATATTGTTGTAAAATACTTATCAGTTATCCTAGATAATATCTCAATTTGTTATGAGATATTTTGTATGATTTTTTGTATAAATACTCCATCAATTGGAGTAGTAAGTGTGGATTCATATACTTTGCAGTAACATTGACTTTTTTCAGAATAAAGTGCTGTTGGATAAATTTCTTTGTGGCTTGCTGGATGATGAATTGATGCTAGAGACTTTTTACAGGATTCATGTGTCAAACTACGGATCAATAAGTCATTTCTATCCTATGTTTCAAGTTTTTATATCTGTTTATTATATCACTGTGTTTCATTTCTGAATAATTAATGAAAAGGAGTAAATCAGAAGGTACTTAAGTGTAATCTGGTTTTAATCATTATTATTCTAAATGTTTTCTTCTAAACTAGTTATAAACATTGAATTCTTAATTGCTCCTGTTTTACTAGTTTAAGCATTTCGATTATTTAGTAAAGAATACTTAAATGCTCTTTATTGATAATCACTCATTTTTCTCTCTTTGAATGTGTTGAAAGATTCTTAATTGCCCTTCATCCATTTTAAATCCATTTCATTCTTTTAAGATTTATAATTGTTTCCATGTTTGACTATCTTGCCCTATAAAACCATCTTCCGTTCATAAACTTAATCCAGTGAAGCCATTTTTTTTACTCCATTGCCCAATCGCCTGAATTACTCAATCTTGCCCTTAGCTATTGAATTCCACCACCCAAATTCAAATAAAACCCCTGGACTTTATAAGTAGCCTAAATTTTCTAAAACAAAGCTAAATTTTATAGAGAGAGCCCTCTCTAAGTACAGATTGGCTAGATTTTGTACCTAAAAGATTGGTTTGTGGTTACCTCAGACCCCTTTCCTCTTTAAACAACTTCAAGGAAAATCTGAGTGATAACATAGTGGCGACTCCGCTGGGGACCTGAATAATTTCATTGTTAATATTGTTTATTTTATAAACTACAAATGGAGCCTGAAGATTATCCAGGTAGCCTTAAACTGCTTTTTCTTTGCAATTGCAGAAGTAAATAAATGCTAACGTCCAAAACGTCGGATGACATTGCTTCGGAATTGCGTCGGAATTGGAACAATGGACGTCATTACTCTATCTATTGCTTTACTATTCTACATACTGCTATTTCACTTTCTTATAGATGCCTCGGGCATATTTGGATGCTTTTTCAGATTGTCGATAATCTCCATGTGGACCGTTATTGGGTTTTATATCATGTCCCTGTATGTGACATGGGGTATTTTTCTATCATTGTCTGGGGTGGGACTTCCACTGTTATGGATGGATATTTGGGTTCCAATCTTTAGATGTGAAAATTTAATGACTTCATGGACTGTTTTACTTCATATAATATATTCAAAGCAATTTTTTCTCTTGTGAAAAAATGATTAATGTTTATCACTGCGCCTTCAAAACTAGCGATGCTGGTCTATGTTGTTGGGTTTATTGATATGGTCTAATGGTCTTTTACATATTTGGACATATCACACTCCCTCACATAATTCGTTTTTCTACATTTCAAGAGATTTTGGGTACTTTAATTTATGTATTTGGAATAATGGGGCGTCATTTACTCTATCTTGTTGCTTTACTATTCTACATCTGCTATTTCACTTTCTTATGGTGCCTCGGGCATATTTGGATGCTTTCTCCAGTTATGCCGAATATCTCCATGTGGGCTTAGTTTTGTTGGGTTCAAGTTCAAGTCCCTGTGTGACATGATATATTTTTCTATCAACATAAAGGTGGGACTTCACATTTCTAGATGGATATTTGGGTTCCAATCCTTGATAGAAAATGTAATGACTTCATGGACTGTTTTACTTCATATAATATATTCAAAACAGCATTTTTTCTCTTGTGAAAAAAATATGATTAATGTTTATCACTCTGCCTTCAAAACTAGCGATGTTGGTCTATGTTGCTGGTTTATTGATATGGTCTGATGGTATTTTTATATTTTGGACATATCATACTCCTCACATGATTAGCTTTTTTCTCTGTTCAAGGATTTTGGGTACTTTAATTTGTGTTTGGAACAATGGACGTCGGTACGTACTCTATCTGTTGCTTTACTATTCTACATACTGCTATTTCACTTTCTTATAGATGCCTTGGTCATATTTGGATGCTTTCTTAGATTGTCGATAATCTCCATGTGGACCGTTACTGGGTTTTATATCTAGTCACTGTATGTGACATGGGGTATTTTTCTATCATTGTCTGGGGTGGGACTTCCACTTTTCTGGATGTATATTTGGGTTCCAATCTTCAGATGTGAAAATGTAATGACTTCATGGACTGTTTTACTTCATATAATATATTCAAAAAAACATTTTTATCTTGTGAAAAAAAAATGATTAATGTTTATCACTCTGCCTTCAAAACTAGCGATGCTGGTCTATGTTGCTGGTTTATTGATATGGTCTGATAGTCTTTTTATATTTTGGACATATCACACTCCTCACATGATTAGCTTTTTTCTCTGTTCAAGGATTTTGGGTACTTTAATTTGTATTTGGAACAATGGACGTCAATACTCTATCTATTGCTTTACTATTCTACATACTGATATTTCACTTTCTTATAGATGCCTCGGGCATATTTGGATTCTTTCTCAGATTTTTCGATAATCTCCATGTGGACCGTTACTGGGTTTTATATCATGTCCATGTATGTGACATGGGGTATTTTTCTATCATTTTCTAGGGTGGGACTTCCACTTTTCTAGATGGATATTTGGGTTCCAATCTTCAGAAGTGAAAATGTAATGACTTCATGAACTGTTTTACTTCATATAATATATTCAAAACAGCGTTTTTTCTCTTTTAAAGTTTCATTTTTTTTTAAAAAAAAATTGAACCTACCGTATGATCTTGGCCTTATGACGTCGGAGGTGTGGCAGTTAGAAACGCGGAAGAGCGACGGTATAAGCATTAGGACGACGATATTTCAAAATATCAGACGACATTACATCCAGTGAACAGTTTACCAAATTTCGGAAGAAGCGACGTCCAAAACGTCAAACCATTTCGCCGAATTGTGGTTAACCCGTCGGAAAAGCGCGTCAAAGCGTCCCGGACAATCGTGGAATTAGAAACAATTTACAAACGTCGGAAGAGCGACGTTCAAAATGTCGGACCACATTTCGTCGTAATTGTGACAGTTTACAGACGTCGGAAGAGCGACGTTCAAAACGTCGGACCACATTTCGTCGGAAGTGCGACAGTTTACAAAGGTCGGAAGTGCGACGGATTGGGAGACGTCAGAAGAGTGACACTTGTTTGGAAGCGACGGAAAAAGTGTCGATAGTGCGACACTTTTTAATTGCGTCAGAACTGCGACGGTATGGTAAACCACGTTTTTCCCGCCCTCGAACTGTCGCTCTTGCGACGACTATGTTTCGGAATAGCGACGAATTGGCCGTTGGAATTTCTGCCAAATTTTCTAGTGGCTAAAAACAATGTCATAGCGTATGTCCTCCAACATCGCGACTGGGATCAAGTTTTTCTTTAGACCTGGAAGATGCATAAAATATTTCAATTGAAATGGTTTACTTGACTCCCTCTCAAAGGTAATGGTACCAATTACAGTCGCACTATATCTTCTATTGTCTCCCATCTCTATATGCATTTGGATATATTTATCCTCCAAGTCACTGAAAATATCCTTATCTCCCGTCATGTGGAAGGAAGCATCACTATCAAGATACCACACCGATCCCATTGCACTTCAAACCAAGCATGAGATAAAAGAGAAATCAAGTTCAAATTTCGAGGCAAGGGCCTCACCAGCTGTAGCTCTAGCAACCTTCTTGTTCTTATTTTTCTATGGGCAGTTAGTGGCAAGATGCCCATGTTTGTGACAGTGAAAACATTTCACCTTGGACAAATCCAGCTTCTTGCCTTTAGACTCAGATTTTGAATGGGATTTATTCCCCTTCCCTATCCTTTCCTTGGTATCCAAAGCACAATCCTCTTCATTATCATGCTTTGATGAAGAGCCATCTCTGGTGTTCCGCCTGAACTCTTCCTGCACTAGATCCGACCACAGTCGTTCCCAATCCGGTAGTTTTTCTCGTCTGTTGACTAAGTCTTGATAACTGTGCCAACTCTTAGGAAGTCCCAAGAGAGCCAAGCTCACCAAATCATCATCAACAACCGTGATTCCCACACTCCCCAGTTCATCCTGACATTGGACAAACTTTGTGAGATACTTAGGAATATTGTCACCCTTCTCCATCTTGATCTTTCTGAGTTTATCCTTCAATGCCAATTTCTTATGGTCGCTGCTGCTTTGGAAAAGATTCGTCAAAGCCTTCCACATAGAAAATGGAGTGGCTTTCCCTTGAATTCTTGAGACAATATGGTCTCGCACACCTTCCAATAGAATCCTTCTCGTCTTCGCTACTTTCTTTTTCCAGGCGTCAAGTAATGTAACATCCATCAAAGTGGGCTTAGGAAAATCACTGTCGATGAATTATTTCAAGCCATTATATTCAATCACTGCCTCCATCCTGTCCTTCCATGCAATGTAGTTCGAGTTGCCCTCGAGTGCATACTCTAGCCACAAACCATTGAAAGCCATTTCGATATTTACTCAATTTTCGCACCAAGAAATTCTTGCAGCAAATTTGAATTGTTTCCACCAACAAACTCAACTACTGCTTCAATATTGCAATCTTCTTTGCTCCGATACCATGTAGAAATTTTAATACAATTATGTATTGTCTAGATTTTCCTGATCTAACAATTATATGCCACTGTTAAATACATAATCATTCTACTAAAATATTTGCGGAAATTTAATTGCCATTGGAAACACACGAAGAAAGATCAATCACACATAACACAACTATTTTCACTGGGAAAGAATAAAGCTAAAAAACCCACTATCATATATTACGTATATATCATGGATCATGAAACAATCTCATACAAAAATCTAATCCAAGAGCTCTTAGTACAATATACAATCATCTCATACTGTCATACAAAAATTGGCAAATACATGCGCTAATTTACTGCCTCCTGACAGTCTGCCTCCACTGCGCAATCCCTACTGATCAAAATCCCTGAATGAATGAGATTCTGCCTTGCCTTGACTACACAATCCTCATCGGAATCTCCAATGTGTGTGTGGTTGCATGAGTGCACCCACTAATGTCACAACTAATAGTCAAACTGTCCCTTTCACCTATCTCTCAACTGGGTCTCCACTGGATCTGACATGCATTTAGATAATAATAGTAAATCTTCAATTGCATGTGAGATCACTCCATGTGAATTAATTTAATATTTAATTCATTGATCTCACACTAGTGTATCTTTAGTTATAACTAGTTACAACTAGCACAACTGAGTTTAACTCACTTAACTGAGTTAAATTACTTTACAACTCACATAACCACACATCCAACTCTGTTACAACTTTGAATCACTCAATTACAACTAATTCCACTTGCATGTCCCACCAACCAACATTAGAACTCAAAATTCCTTCAGATAACTAATTTGCCAAATCAGTTAATTGAAATCAAGTGCTTCAAGAGAATAGATTAATATTTATTGTCCAATTATTATTAAGAGATAATAATAATCGACATGCATTCTATTTTTAGACATGCGATCTATAAATAGACTTCTATCATGCATCTAAAAATAGAACCTCATCTACAAATAGAATTTTCTCAACCATCTATAAATAGATTCCCGCTATAAATAGAATTTTCTCACCATTATAAAAATATACATACACCAAAAATAGCCCACGGGCCCCACCTAGTGTAGGTGCTTAATTTTCACTAGGATTATCATCTTGTTGAATCTCAACAGACATCAATTACATTGTCAGAGGATTGGGAATCACATCCTCAAAATTTGGATTGTGGTTCGTGCCTCCCAACCTGACAATATCATGGCCAAGTCAGTTTTCAGTTCATTCGTCAGCCTTGTGGTTATAGTTTGCCTTGTGTTCTTAGTGGATGATGGGGTAAGGGCTCCACCTCCTCTAGAAATTATAAAAAAATATGTATATCAATGGATTCAATCTGATCTAGCAATGTACTAAATCTAGATACTGAATCACTTCTACAAATCAATTACGGAAATTAAATACAATCATGAATCACATGTAGAAAAGAAAGAATTAAATCAAACCACAACACAGGTAATTTACCGGGGAAATATTGCTGCTCAAAAGCCCTCTATCTTCTATTGTATATTAACCATAGAATCATGAAACAATTACAATGCACTCTTCTCACAATAGTGTCTGCACTCTACTAATTGTCTCACACTGTCCTGGACAAAACTGACTAACACTTAGCCAATTATCAGCCTCTAAATAGCCTGCCTTGCTTGCACAATTCCTGATGAACGCAATCCATATTCTTCAGGAATTTTGGCCTTCCTAAACTGTGCAAGGATCATGGGCACTCAAATGGATGTCTGGTTGCATGCAAACAATCTACTAATCACACAACTGATAATTAACCTCCCTTTCACCTTTGTCTCAACTGGGTCTCCACTGGAACTGACATGCATGCAGCTAATAATAGTAAATCATCAGTTGCATGGCAGATCACATTGTGAATTAAATAATATTTAATTCACTTGATCTCTCACTAGTGCAACAAACAATTACAACTAGTTCAACTAACTCTAACTCACCTAACTGAGTTAATTGATTACTCATGCATTAAAATAATGCACTAAATGCAATTCGAACTCCATAACTAATAGAATTACTCTACATGCCTCACCAACCACCATCAAATTGAAATACATGAGCTAATTGAGTTTACCACACTCAGTTAACTATTACAAGTGATTATGAGATAATATTTAACATTTGACCATCCCGATTTAATTGAAGGTAAATTGAACATCCTTGGCACCCCTGATTAGCCTGCACTGGTGTGGGTCTTTGTGGATTTATTAATTACATAAATCTTAGTCTTTATAATTTCTTGTGGACTTTACTTACTCCCTCTCAACAAGAAAGTTATCGCCACAGATCTTGCCTCATGGTGTTAATTTTATCTAATAGCGCCTTCGTTAGGTGTGTTTGCATCTGATCTGCTGTAGAATAAGTTAGAAGTAACAGTATCAACATAAAAATGCAAATATGGGTGGTGCAGTTCTGTCTATGTGCTTGGACCTATCATGAAACACTGGATTAACCGAGAGTTTAATGCAACTCTGGTTATCACAACGTATCACTATCGGATCCATCTGAGAACCAAACAAACCAACCAGGATATTTCTCATCTAGATGGCCTCACATGCAGCTTGAATTTATTCCATGTACTATGCCTCGGATGAACTAAGTGCCACAGATCACTGCTTCCTACTGTACCAAGAAACTGTTATCGATCCTATTTTGAAGATCCCTCCTGATGTGCTCTTTTTTTCTGATGGATTGCCTACCCAATCTGCATCCATGAAGTATTGAAAATTCACTCCCTCTATCCTTCTGTACCATAATCCATACACTGCAGTGCCCCTGAGATATCTCAGGACATGCTTCCCCGCCTTCCAAAAGAGCTTGGTTGGCTTAACCATAGCTTGACTCAGCTGGTTAACTTTGTAGAAAATGTTTGGTCTGGTGTTCACCAAGTACATCAGTGAGCCCACTAACTACCTATAGGTAGTAGCATCCACTACCTCTCCTAAAGTAGCATCTTCTTTCCTCCAATTTACTGGAAGAGGAGTGTCCATGGGTTTACAATTCTCCATGTGAAACTTATCCAGTATCTCTTTGGCATACTTGCCTTGAGAAAAAAAAAGTTCACCATCCTGCTGCCATATTTCCAAACAAAGGAAATAGTGAAGGAGTCCCATGTCCTTCATTTCAAACTCCCTTGAAAGATCCTCCTTGCATGAGTTTATTATCCGCTCATCACTTGTAAAAATGAGATCATCAACATAAAGTACGATAATCAAGAGCTTACCATCAACACACATGTGACTCATATGGGAGCTTACCATCCCTTACAATTCTCTCTTGATTCGATACACATGTGACTCACTGTTAAAGATATCGAAACCTTCTGGCTGCTCTATGTACACTTCTTCTTCAATAAATCCATTGAGAAACACAATTTTTACATCCATCTGACGAATGCGCCATCCCATCTGTGCTGAGATTTCAAGGATAGATCTAATGGAAGAGTACCTCGTGACTGGTGTGAAAGTCTCATCATAGTCGATCCCCTCAACTTGTGAGAATCCCCGAGCCATAAATATTTCCTTGTACTTCTCCACACTCCCATCAACAGCTTGCTTCACCTTATAGATCCATCTAGATCCAACCATTGATTTTTCGACCGGTCTTGGGACAATCTCCCATGCACTGTTCCTGACGATGAAGTCATACTCCTCTACCATAGCATCAAACCAAATTGGTTGCTACACTACCTCCTAAAAGTAATATGGTTCTGTCACAATACACTTTCTCATAAGATCCATGTATCCAGTAAACCTGTCTGGAGATTGTCTCTATCTGCGCAGTGAAGTAGGGGCTCCTACATTCCCTGTTGCATCAAGTCTTAATCTATCAGCTTCCATGCTGCGCCTTCTACCATTTCTGGTGGATGACTCTACATGAGTGTTTTCTGCCACTCCATTACCCTCCGCATGTGGCTTCTACACATCTTGAGGTTCATTCTTTGGAACCAAGAGTTCTTCCTCTGCATGCAAATCCAACTCCCTCTCAAGGGACAATTTCATGGCTTTCTCCTCATCAAATTTTATATCCCGTCGCACAACAGTCATTCTGTTGTTTAGAAAATACACCCAATATTTGTGGGGAGTTTCAGTGTACCCCAAAAATATCCCAATCTCAGCTATTGGTTTCAGCTTCTTCCTAGCATCTTTGGTCACATGCACATAAACAAATGAGCCAAAAATCTTAAAATGTGAAACATCAGGTTTCTTACCAGTAAAATCCTCTTATGGTGTACTCATGCCAAGTATCCGATGAGGACAACGGTTTTTCACAAATACAGCCGTGTTGGATGCCTCCTTCCTGGGGTTTGTGACCAGGCCTCATCATACTGCCTTGGCCTGTGTTTGCCTCTGGTCTTCACATCTTTGACCACTGCAGCCCAATGCATTGTGGGTTATGAGGTGCAATAAAATCTCTCCAAATTTGGCCATGACTGCAGTCCTAGAATTATGGGTGCTCTCCAACACCATTAGCTCTAAGAGCCTTGCCATTATTCCGTGTGTTCTCAGCAGGTGGCAGAACTACAAGAAAATACAGGAAACGTCAAGGTCTTTCTTCGCAGAGTGGTCAGTGCTAGAAAAGTGATCAACAATGTCCTGTAGTGCTGCTTTGTTTTAAGCGGTGGGGAGAAGTAGTCACACACTGCGTGGGGTGAGAACATATAAAGGTTTGGGGGCTGGAAATTCTCACCCTGTGAAAAGTGGCCTTTTCAGCACACCCTCGTCCACATCCCTTCATGCATGCTCCCCGACTATGGTATGCACGGAAACACGAAATGCTGGCCTTCGAGGCTTTGTGGTGGGAGTAGGCTATGCGCATAGCACTGCACCTCTTCCGACTGTACTTTTTCCTTTTGTCAATTCTGTGCAACTATACATAAGGTTTATAAAGATTCTTATTGAGTCCCAGTAGAGGACGGATTAGTTTGCTCCCAAGCTATGCAGGAAAGCAGCTTCTTGGAAACAACATCGTAGCTATGTAACATTCAAATTGACTAATTTTCTTCAGCTTGTTGGTATTGTATTTTCGTTGAAGAGGGTTTGCACATTGTATACGGAAATGTTTTCAATCTTGGTAGCACTATATAAAGTCATCTTTTATTTCGATATGCATTTGGGAGATTAACCTTATTAGCTATAAAAAGTTCTTTGTCTCTGTGTATGAAAGGATATACACCTGTATCAAGTACCACCTTGATCCCATTGCATGGCGCCTTCCATGCAGGTAAAAGTTAAACTCAAATTGTAGTGAGCCCTGCAATTTTGCTCTCCTAAAACTTCTTGTTCTTCTTCTTTTGTGGACAATTATTGGCATAATGTCCATGCTCGTGACAATAAAAACACTTCACTCTGGACATGTCACACTTCCTTCCATCTTTACCAGACTCAGATTTGGAATAGAATTTATTTCCTTTCCCCTTCTTCACCTTGGCAGCCAAAGAAAAATGTTCTTCATCTTCATTCTTAGATGAAGATCCATCTCTGGTATTCTGCTTGAATTATTCCTGCACCAAATCCAACCAAAGTCGTTCCTAATCTGGCAGCTTTTCCCTTCCATTGGCAGAGTCCTTATAACCATGCCAACTCTTGGGAAGTCCTAGAAGAGCTAGGCTCACCAAATCATCATCAGTGATAGTAATTTCGACGCTTCCAATCTCATCCCGACATTGGACAAACTTTGTTACATATTTTGGAATGGTTTCGCCTTTCTCCATTTTGATCTTCCTGAGTTTATCCTTCAGTGCCAATTTTATATGATCACTGCTGCTCTAAAATAGATCCGTCAAAGCTTTCCACATTGCATATGGTGTCGCTTTTCCATGGATACTTGAGACAATGTGGTCTCGTACTCCCTCAAGTACTATCCTCCTCGCCTTTGCAACCTGATTTTTCCAAGCATTAATATTTGCAACTTCTGTTACAGCAGGTTTTGGAACACCATTGTCAATGAATTCTTTCAACCCATTGTCCTCCAGTACTATCTCTATCTTGTCTTTCCAAGCAATATAGTTAGAGCTTCCCTCGAGTTCATACTCCAATCTCAAGCCATTGAAAGCCATTTAGATCCTGAATCGCATGTAGCACCAAGAATGTCTTCTGCAAATTCGAATTCTATTAAGTCACAAACTCATCTTCTCCTCCACTATAGAAATTTCCTGTTCTCTGATACCATGTAGAAATTATACAAACATATGTATATCAATGGATTCAACCCGATCTAACAATGCACTAAATATAGATACCGAATCGCTTCGACAAATAAATTGCAGAAATTAAACACAATCGCCAATCACATGTAGCAAAGAAACAATCAAATCAAACCACAAAAAAGATAATTTCCTGGGGAAATCTTGCTGCTCAAAACCCCTCTATCTTCTATTGTATATTAACCATGGAATCATGAAACAATTACAATGCACTCTTCTCACAAGAGTCTCCTGCACTCTGCTAACCGTCTCACACTGCCCTGGACAAAACTGACTAACACTTAGCCAATTCTCAGCCTCTAAATAGCCTGCCTTGTTTGTGCAATTCATGATGAATGAAATCCCTATTCTTTAGGAATTTTGGCCTTCCTAAACTGTGCAAGGATCATGGGCACTCCAATGGATGTCTGGTTGCATGCAATCAACCTACTAATCACACAACTGATAGTTAACCTCCCTTTCACCTTTGTCTCAACTGGATCTCCACTGGAATCGATATGCTTGCAAATAATAATAGTAAATCATCAGTGGCATGATAGATCACTGATTGTGAATTAAATAATATTTAATTCACTTGATCTCTCACTAGTGCAACAAACAATTGCAACTAGTTCAACTGACTCTAACTCACCTAATTGAGTTAATTGATTACTCATGCATTAAACTAATGCACCAACTGCAATTCGAACTCCATAACACTTAGAACTACTCTGCATTCCTCACCAACCACCCTCAACTCGAAATACATGATCTAACTTATTTTATCACACTCAGTTAACTATTACAAGTGATTATGAGATAAGATTACATTTTATTGTCCAATCTAATTAAGGGAAAATTAAATTAAACACTGCACCAAATTTAGCACAAAGTAGTGTAGGTGTTATTAGGACCTATTGGTCCCACACTAGTGTCGGTGCTACAATTTCTTATTGGAATTCAACACCTCCAACTAGAGGCGAACTTGAACTAACAACACATGCTATTTAGTTTGTGTTTATCATAATAGGATGGTTTATCATTTCAATCAGATGGTGGTTCAATGTTATGTATTTTCCAAGAGGTTTGCGGTCCTTGCCTCACTGGGAAGATTTTTGAACCAGTAATATTGTTGAGCTGATATATGATCTGAATGCACGCTGCAGAAAACTATTGTTTTGAAAAAAAATACTTCCTAGAATACCCATATAAGAAAGTCACATTATGAGTTCAATCATAGTGATTTGACTATTTTCCTTCTTACTCACCATGTTAACCTGGTTGCAAAAACTCATGGTCTTACTCAGCAAAGGTTGTTGGTATCTTTTTGAGATCGTATTCAGAATGATTCGACCTATATTATTCAACCTTGAAATGAATATGTTGTTGTCTGGCTCTAAATGAATGTGTTGTTGTTGTTTTTCCTTTCTACTTCAATAACGCTAGATGGGATAAAGTGAATAATCATCGGATCTCAGTGAAAATAATTTCCCAGTGCCACTCCAACAAGCTTCTTAATTTTATGCGATTCCTTGTTGATCCTGACCTTTTTTCCAACCATAACTGCAACTCAAATTCTTTCGCTAAATAATTCTCTTGAGAGATTTTTGATTTGTGCTCAATTATACATTAAGATACACATATATTATTACACATTATGTGAAACTCGTATTTATTATAAATCCTAAATCTGTCAAACTTATTATGAACGCAAATCAGTTATGTCTGTTATGAGCTTCAAAAATATCAAATTGATTGATTGGCCCATTTCGATATTTTTACATAACCTACAATACAAAATCATATCGACTCAAGAGTAAGTGTGCAGGCTATTACCATCGATCTGTGTGCAAGTTAGTGGCTATCTTCTCCACCAATGATTCAATTTAATTATTACTCTTTTTCTATATTGAATCTCTCCAATGTGAATGGGTTGTATAGATTGATGTTTTAATTCGAAGTTTCAGCATAATCATTCTAAATGGTTCTTCATCATGGAAAATGTGCGAGCATGTTATTGACATTAATGTCGTGAGATTGTGCATGAACACAAAAATCCACATTGCACTAAAGTGGGTATTTTAACTCCGAATTGTGAATGTATCTTGTTGAAATACTTGGTGGATGTAAGAAAAAAAAAACCTATTTCTTAGAATTTATAATTTTTTTTGCTAGATCTTATAGGAAATTTATGGGAATAAGAGTTTTACTTACTCTTAATTATAAGAAATTTTTAAATTATTAAAAAAAAAGGTTAAAACAAACATATGTATTTATTTCTATATCCAAAAATAATAATAAACTAACTATATATATATTTTTGTATTTAAATTTAAAATTAATACTAATTAAATAATGTTCATTTATTTATTTTTAAAATATTTTTCATCACAACAAAAATGTGATCAATCCCTTTAACAAGCACCTCCTTACTCTAGAGAAGCCTTTATTTCATAATTATTATAATCTAATCTTATTTCTTAATAGTATAACAAACTTTAGAGAAACCTTTATTTCATAATTATTATAATCTAATCTTATTTCTTAATAGTATAACAAAAATACGGCCGTTAAATTCCACTGCTTTAACTGTCAACCCAATCTTGATTTCCTCTTTCAAAACAACTTCCCCAATTGTCACTGTGCACCGGCCTTCATCGTTGGATGGAATGTTAGACAACTGAAATTTTTTATGACGACTGGAATTTTTTCCACCGTTAGATTCCACTGCTTTAATTGTCAACCCAATCTTTATTTCCTTATTGAAAACACATTCCCCAATTGTCACTGTGAATTGATATTCATCGTTGGATGAAATGTTAGGCGGTTGAAAGGTTTTTCGATGACTGAAATTTTTTCTACCATAATATTCCACTGCTTTAACTGTCAACCCAATCTTGATTACTGCAACCGTCTGATCTTTAAAATAATTATAACCCTTGAACATATTGTAGATACCATTTCTTTCTTTTACAACTTTTCCTATTCAAAACTTTCTTCAACTAGCCCTTTGCACTCTCTGAGCCCTCTCCACTCCACTCTCCACTTGATCCTTTTCCAAGTTCTGAATTTGTTTTAAAAAAAGGGATTTTTCCTTGACGATATAGATGAATCTGGTTCTGAACACTACAACGATTCTTATTGTAACAATAATCATTATAAATGTATTAATATTACATTAGCTGTCGAAATTTAATTTCTACAATGTATTATGTTTTTCTACATGTGTAAAATCAAGTGATCCCAAGTGTATCTCAATAGTTGCATATAATGAGAGACTCAATGGTTCATATTTTGAATAACAAATATGATTTTTACAAGTGATCCCAAGTGTATCTAAATAGTTGCAGATAGTGAGAGACCGGGTGGTTCTGGGTTAGTGTCTTGATTTTTTTTGTCGGCAACGATAGAGACAACATACAATTTCATATGATGAGCTGCTAATATTCAATTTTTGATCAAGTATCATTTGGATAAGTGTGTGATGTAACTTGTATCTCAAACAACTATATGTGTTTTCTAATAATATATATTAATTTTTCGAATCAAATTCTCAGGAACTTGTCTTCGTTTGCAAGATGTTTTTGTCTTTGATATTATGTTATAGTTAGGATTAAAAAGGTTCAAAGGGGTATTGTGAGATAAAATTCATCATGTGTGTTAGGGTCCTATAAATATAGGATTCATAATTTTGATTTGACTATGTTAAAGTCTTGTAATATGTACATACCTAGCTTTCTGCAAGTTGTTTTCCCATATTTGAAAATTAAAAAATGAAAAGAGGGTATGTCTGAAAAGAACAATCAAAGGACAAAAAGAAACAAAGATCAAAAGAATATTAAATATCAACCCCATCAAAATTAGATCATGAAAGTGTTGCAAGTCTAAATGCCACTACTTTAGTTTACTTTTGCAAATAAGATTGTGTGCAGCTTGTCCTAAATGCCACAATCCATGAGGGTAAAAAATCTTAAACTTGACCTCTCATGCTTTAAATTTCATGTTGTTAGATAGAGAATAAAGATCTGTCAAACTGTTTAAACTTGACAAATCAGTAGATAGTTAGAGAATAAATGAGGAGCTCAATAGTTTAATCTAAGCCCTAAGATGAAATAAGGTTAGACTTAGATAGATTTATGCTTTGAAAGAAAAATGGATTTAGGGTTGCAAGCTTAAATAAACCCATGAAAATGAAGTGAAAAATGTTATAAATAATGATGGGTAGGTGGAAAGCAGTTGTGCAAGAATGTAATAAAACATCATCGGGCAAAAATCACTAATTTACCCTCCCCTACAATTATTCAGTATTCTAAACTATTAGTTTTGTAAAAGTAAAAACCTTAAATAATTAATTTCATCTCCATTCAGAAACACTCAAAACACATAAAATGCATTTTATCCTAAATCTATGTGTTAAAAATAAAAAATGGGACAAAATTATGCTATATCGCCTATTTTACACTTTACTTAGTTTAAATACTATGTATTTTAATCCATTTCATTTCATTCCATTCCATATTAACTATTAACCTAAAGTATTAAATCTCTATATTATATCCCTCCCGTATATATTATTAAATCCATTATATATAAATAACGACCAAAACCCATTTATTTAAAGTTTAAACCTATGTTTATATTATCCCACATGGTGAAATAAATCCCCGCCCTTTCCCATAAGGTTTAAACGTATCAATAAAAATATATCCCGCCCCCCTATGGTATTAAAACATGTGTTAATGTTTTATTATACCATATAATATACCTGCACCAGTGTTATTAGTTGAAACATTTACGAAATTTTTTAATTAAAATACATATGACATTACCCCTCCGCATACCATATAATATAAAGTTTTAAAATTTATAAATGTTTATTTATAAAGTTAAAAAACTACCTTGTCGCATTGATAAACCCCGACCCCACTCCCAATGCCGAGCAACTTCTGGATTAAATTGCGACCGTTCGCATGAGCCATCCCAAAACTGACGAACAAAATCCCATAACACAATTTAAGTTGCCCGACTTTAACTTTTCCATTTCTATGCAAAATATGATGTTTCAGCCTTTTCTCTCTCCTCCACTTGGCTTGTTTTGATTAGATCGCATCTGATTCAGTTAAAACCACTTACCACCTTAAACCCATGTGATAACCATTCGCGGTTTCTATCTTTTGGAACCCAAAAACCGCCCATGGCTTGACTTGACCGCCATTTATTGCAGGCCTAATTCAAACCTAATTTGCCTAATAAACCCTAAAATCACACCATTTTATCCCTTTTTTCTGCACTATCAACTGTATCTGCTATTCTGACTCAGAAAAAGAAGCCATTGCACGATTTCTATGCCTAGAACTTGTTAAAAGCCTGCAATTACCATTGAAGATTGCCAAGAAGCCCTGAATTGCTTCAAATACCCTAAAAGTACCAGAAACCTGTTTTTCGCCCAGAGGACCTAAAAAAAGTCATTGCAACTGCTGTTAAAACCACTTAAAGCTTCCAATTTACTTCGAAAGACTACAATATGCCTCAGAAAACCTCCGCTGTCCTAGAGAAATCCTCCCTGCAGCCAAGGTTTCATTAACAATTGTTTTTTTGTTGTTGTAGGTTATTGGCAAAAAAATAATTTGGATAAACAACTTAATACTAGTTAAAGACCCGTTTACTCAAAAAATTCATAAGGAAATGATTTTGAATTGTTTTCCTAAAAACAAGAAGATTTCATATAGTAGCAGAGAAGAATGAAGAAATTTACACAAGTGGTCAGAATAGAGGATGGAAACATTTCCATGAGTAATTATCCAGGACATATTTTACTCACTCTTACTGTAAAAGGTAAAAGTGAAAAGGTAACAGAGTAGTGAAGGTAAAACAGTAAAAGTAAATACAGAGGCAGTAATAGTTAAACAGAGATAAAAATTCTTTCACCAACAACAATGAAGTTTATCGAAAGTGAAAGTAAAAATAGTTAAAAGAACAATAAGGTTAAAAGATGAAAACAGAGCAAGAAGGGACATTTTTGCAGAAATTTCTTGTTTAAGTCATTGTTTTGCGAAAACTATTGTGACCAATACAAGAGGAATTTTGAAAAACTGAAGGATTTTTATGTTCCTAAGATGTCAAAATAAAAAAACCTCTCTCACTATTCTAACAACTATTATGGATTTGGAAATATTAAACAATATTTTAAAGTGCCTTTTACAGAAAATTCCTGTTAAGTCATCATTTTGCAGAGATGTTTTTTGTCAATCAGATATACATCTTACAAAACAGAAGGAGGTTTTTGTTCCTAAGAGACCCATATACAAAAACCTATCTCACGTTTTGCACAGGTATTACAGAATAAGAGATACATGCACATATTTATAGCCTATTTTTTAGACTATCCAAAGCTCTGTTTTACATATCTATTTGCAAAGCCTATTGTGAGCAGTTGGAATTGAATTTTTCGAAAAAGAGAGAGGTTTATCTTAGTGACATATTGATATACAAAAAAATCTTTCAATATTTACATATCTATTTCTTATTGAGATATATAAAGGTATCATTGGACCCCAATTTTGCAGAATTTCTGGAGTAGAATGCACAAAGAAAGGAAACAGTTAGTGACTTGGATGCCTCATCATCAACTAAGAGTTGATATCAAATTCGAATTCTCTTCTTTGTAACCATAAATATATAAGTATTGCCAAATAGATGCATTATTTTTGAATTTCCTTTATTAAAGTTCTATTTATGTAAAACAATTTGAGATATTTGTAAACCAATCTTGATATTTTTTCAAGATATTCTAGTTTATAATTTGTATAAATACTTCACTCTTTGAAGTATTAGGGTGGGAATAAAATTGCTGGAGATTTTTATAGTGATTTATTGTTGGACTTGAAAGCTTTTGTATGTCAAATTTCGAGTAGCAGGCTAGATCAAACCAATTGGCATCATACTTCAGGATTCTTGTGATGAGCTATTTGGAGTGAAGTATTTCCTTGTCATTGTTATATTTATTTGTTACATGCATCCATCTATGTTTTTTCTAAATCTAAATGAATAACTAGGAGCATTACTACAGGATTTGTTAAGAGCACCCTGTTTTTAACTAGTTATCATTTATATGTTTTCCTCTGATTTCCAGTTTAGGGAACCCTTAATTGCTCCCTCTCTTGTTTGACCTCTTCCTATTACTTCCTTTTCCGGATCAAAGGATTCTTAAGTGCCCTTTATCTCGATCATACCACCTCATAAAATTTTTTTTCCAAGATCTTCAAGGGTTATCTATCTTGCCTTGAAAACATTTGATCTTTTGGCCTTGATCCCAGTCCTGTTTGCTTGATTTTGACTCCTTAGCCCATTGGACAAATATATTTCCCACTATCCATCCTTTCAAGTGATTTACCAAATCTACCAAAACCAAACCAAAGTTGCACATTCATAAATAGCCTAATATTTTACCAATCAAACAAAGTTAAAACTTAAAGAGAGAGCCCTCTCTGAACCCTAGGAAGGCTAGATCCTAGAGTTTGAAGTTGGTCTGTGGTTACCTCGGTGAGTTCTCTCTTGAACTTGGAGAAATTACTGAGTGATAACATAATGACGACTCTGCTGGGAAAACTAAGATTTTCTTCAGAAATATTTTACAGGTTCAGATCTGATCTATGATGGTGGATAGTGATAAGACAGACAAAGGTTAAAATCATCCACCTGGTGACTCAAAATCAATTTCACAATCAAGACTCCACTGGAGGAATGAACCTGAAAGAAAAATATGGAAATATCAGGCTTTTAACTTGGATCTTAATCTAAGACATTATGTTATTTCTCATTAAGAATTTTTTTCAATGTATATTGTATTTTAGAGAAGATCTTAGATTAGTTTTTAATTATCTTCCTTTGAAGATTGTAAGTACTAATTCTCTTAATCTCTTTGAGCAACTTTCTTCTGAATCTAATGATGATCATTTTCCAATTAAGAAACCTAAAATAATCAACACTGATCTTAAAATCCATGTGCATATTCCTGTACCTTGTAAAGTTCTTGATAAATATAAGCCCCTCATTTTACCTCCTATACTCCATGATTTCCCTAAAAACTATTACAAATTTATTCCAAGGTTTGATGGAGAAAATAATAACATCACTGCCCAAAAACATATTCAAGGTTTTGAAAATTATCTGGATTTATTTGAGATTGATGAAGAGGATGTAAAATTCAGACTTTTTGCTCTTTATTTGCAAAATAGAATAAATATTTGGTTTAAGAATCTAGCTAATGCAAGCATCTAAAATTTCCAGTAGTTTGTCAAAATTTTTCTTGACAGATGGATAATTAAAGTCAATATTTTTGTGATCATAGAAGAATATAATCAGTTAAAAAGACATCCGAATGAAACAATACAACAATTTTCTGACAGATTTAATCAAGTTTATTATTCAATGCTAGAAAATATAAGACCTCCTCATGATTCAGCTCTCTTGCATTACCTAAGTGCCTTTGATCCATAAATAGAATTTCAGTTAAGAGAAAGAGATCCAAAAACACTTGTACAGATGCAAAACATTGCAATTGATGTAGAAGTTAATTTGCAAATAAGAAATGAAAAGTTGAAAGCAGAAGAAGAGAAGAAAAACATTGCAGAGATAAAACTCAACATTTTGGTAAGTAAAATAGAAGAAATGATACAAAATATCACTATGAAACATGAATTTTTTGTTCAAAATCACCATGAAGAAATAGAAGAGGTTGATAGCCATGAACAAATTCCTGCTGATTCCAATTATCATAGATCAGAAAATAAATTTACAGATCAATATATAGAGGAGAAATCTCCTGATCTAATGTGTATATTTGATGACATTCCTTCTTTTGATGATTTTCCTAAGTATGATCATTATGATGATAGTTATGTTCTCCAAATTCAAGCTAACTTTACAGAGAAATCAGAAGCTAGTTTGTGGGATGAGGAAACTCAGTTTCAGCAGCCATAATACAGTGATCAACTATTGCAAATCAGTTATGAGAGTAATGAAGAAAGAGAATAAAATGTGGAAATAATTAAATATTATTTACCTCTTTGTTTTGCTTCATTTTAGTTTATTAGAGACAACTTTAATGCAATCAATAATCATCAGCCTTTAGGAATTATGATTGACAACAAAGAATATAATCAAACTCTTGATCAGGATATTTCAGTTTCACAATTGCAGTTATCAGTTCCCATTGAAATACATGATCAAATAACACAGGAGAATTCCATACCACTATGTTTTGAATCATTTCATATTTTAAAGGAAATGTGGTATAATATCATGAAAAAAAGGATGAGAAACTTGTTGAAGTTTATGAAGTCCCATGGAATTCCATATCCAATAGATTGCAGCCATCCTCACAAGTTTTTCATGATTCAATAGCAAATATGTTGGATAATGAATGCATTCAAATCCTTTCTCCATTAAATAACTATGAGTTTCAGAATCAATATGATAAAGGTTTCAACAGTCAAACATTATAATCAGTAGGAATATCATCACAAAAATTATCTGAAAGTTTGCAGGGAGATAAAGATGAAAATAACATTTCAGTTTCATGGCCTGGAGGCCATCCAGAATAGATGTACAATTGTTTAGATCAGTTAAACATTAGTGTATATATATTGGAAGATCCTTTTGAAAAGTTTCTAGAGTCAACAAAGGAAATCAAGTATTTCCTTATCATCTCATTGGTTGCAAGTTTTTAATAGGTTGCAAAATTATAGTTTTGACAATCAACAAGCACATGCAAAAAAATACCTCAATGTATATAATTCTTGAATGGTTTCATTGGATATTTCATTTTACCTAACCAACAATTGGACAACTGATTAGAGTAAATAGGTAGGATTTCAGCTTATTTCAGTTTTCATTTTTCAACTAGTTTTAAATAATTCATTAAGATTTGAAGCCAAGGAAAAGGGCCTAAGATATTGATGATTTAGTAGTTTGGTTTGAAGGTTGCAGCACTTTTCAGTCTCAGATCAGATTTTAGTTTGCAGAAAAAGGTGTAAATTCAGTTCAAGACTTTCATCCATAGAGATTTTATAACAAAACAAATGCATCTTTGGGATTGGCTCAAAGGACCAAGCTACTAGTCGACGGTGTTCTTGAAATCTCACAAGGAGATGCCATCCCCATGTGAAGCTGCTGTTAGGGTCCTATAAATATAGGATTCATAATTTTGATTTGACTTAGTTAAATTCTTGTAATATGTACATACCTTGCTTTCTGCAAGTTGTTTTCCCATATTTGAAAATTAAAAAATGAAAAGAGGGTATGTCCTAAAAGAACAATCAAAGGACAAAAAGAAACAAAGATCAAAAGAATATTAAATATGAACCCCATCAAAAATAGATCATGAAAGTGTTGCAAGTCTAAGCGCCACTACTTTAGTTTAATTTTTCAAATAAGATTGTGTGCAGCTTGTCCTAAATGCCACAATCCATGAGGGTCAAACAACTTAAAATTGACCTCTCATGCTTTAAATTTCATGTTTTTAGATAGAGAATAGAGATTTGTCAAACTGTTTAAACTTGAAAAATCAGTAGATAGTTAGAGAATAAATGAGGAGCTCAATAGTTTAATCTATGCCCTCGGATGGAATAAGGTTAGAATTAGATAGATTTATGCTTTGAAAGAAAAATGGATTTAGGGTTGCAAGCTTAAATGCACCCATGAAAATGAAGTAAAAAATGTTATAAATAATGATGGGTAGGTAGAAAGAAGTTGTGCAAGCATGTAATAAAACATCATCGAGAAAAAATCACTGATTTCCCCTCCCCTACAATTATTCAGTATTCTAAACTGTCAGTTTAAGAGGCTCAAAGCATTTCTCTGACTTCTGTTGGGACCGAACCCAAGGCTTGATAACTGTTTGGTTAAAGATATTGGATTCCCTACATAAAACGCGTTTCATCGGCATATTTACCCTTTTCCAAAGTCATAATCCCTTTTCCTAAGTAAAATACCCTTTTTTCTTAGTAAAAGTAAAAACCCTAAATAATTAATTTCATCTCCATTCAGAAACACTCAAAACCCATAAAATGCATTTTATCCTAAGTCTATGTGTAAAAAATAAAAAATGGGACAAAACTATGCTATATCGCCTATTTTACACTTTACTTATTTTAAATACTATGTATTTTAATCCATTTCATTTCATTCCATTCCATATTAACTATTAACCTAAAGTATTAAATCCCTATATTATATCCCTCCCGTATATATTATTAAATCCATTATATATAAATAACACCCAAAACCCATTTATTTAAAGTTTAAACCTATGTTTATATTATCCCACATGGTGAAATAAATCCCCACCCTTTCCCATAAGGTTTAAACGTATCAATAAAAATATATCCCGCCCCCCTATGGTATTAAAACATGTGTTAATATTATACCATATAATATACTCGCTCCAGTGTTATTAGTTGAAACATTTACGAAATGTTTTAATTAAAATACATATGACATTACCCCTCCGCATACCATATAATATAAAGTTTTAAACTTTATAAATGTTTATTTTTAAAGTTCAAAAACTATCCTGTCACATTGATAAACCCTGGCCCCACTCCCAATGCAGAGAAACTTCCGGATTAAATCGCGACCATTCGCATGAGCCATCACAAATCTGACGAACAAAATCCCATATCGCAATTTAAGTTGCCCGACTTTAACTTTTCCATTTCTATGCGAAATAGGCTGTTTCAACCTTTTCTCTCTCCTCCACTTGGCTTGTTTTGACTGGATCACATCTAATTCAGTTAAAACCACTTACCACCTTAAACCCACGTGATAACCATTCGTGGTTTCTATCATTTGGAACCCGAAAACTGCCCATGGCTTGACTTGACCGCCATTTATTGCAGGCCTAATTCAAACCTAATTTGCCCAATAAACCCTGAAATCGCACCATTTTATCCCTTTCTCTGCACTATCAACTGTATCTGCTATTTCGACTCAGAAAAAGAAGCCATTGCACAATTTATCGGCCCAGAACCTGTTAAAATCCTGCAATTACCATTGAAGATTACCAAGAAGCCCTAAATTGCTTCAAAGACCCGAAAAGTACCAGAAACCTGTTTTTCACCTAGAGGACCTGAAAAAGGCCATTGCAGCTGCTGTTAAAACCGCTTAAAGCTTCCAATTTACTTCCAAAGACGTCAAAAACCCTCAGAAAACCTCTGCTGTCCCAGAGAATTCCTCCCTACACCCAAGGTTTCATTAACAAATTTTTTTTTTGGGTAGGTTATTGGCAAAAGAATAATTTGGATAAACAACTTAATACTAGTTAAAGACCTGTTTACTCAAAAAATTAACAAGGAAATGATTTCAAATTATTTTCCTAAAAACAAGAAGATTTCATACAGTAGCAGAGAAGAATGAAGAAATTTACACAAGTGGTCAGAACAGAGGATGAAAACATTTCCATCAATAATTCTTCAGGACATATTTTACTCACTCTTACTGTAAAAGGTAACATAGCAGTCAAGGTAAAAAAGTAAAAGTAAAAACAGAGGAAGTAATAGTTAAACAGAGATGAAAATTCTTTCACCAAAAACAATGAAGTTTATCCAAAGTGATAGTAAAAATAGTTAAAAAAACAGTAAGGTTAAAAGATGAAAACAGAGCAAGAAGGGACATTTTTGCAGAAATTTCCTATTTAAGTCATTGTATTGCAAAAAATATTATGACCAATCCAAGATATTTTTTGCAAAACCGAAGGAGGTTTATGTTCCTAATATGTCAAACTACAAAAACCTATCTCACTTTTCTAACAACTATTATGGATTTGGAAATATTAAGCAATATTTTAAAGCACTTTTTACAGAACATTCTTGTTAAATCATCATTTTGCATATAAGATTGTGGTCAATCTGAAATACATGTTACAAAAATGAAGGAGGTGTTTGTTAATAAGATACCCATATACAAAAACCTATCTCACGTTTTTCACGGGTATTACAGAATGAGAGATACATGCACATATTTACAGCCTATTGTTTAGACTGTGCAAAGCTCTGTTTTACACATCTATTTGTAGAGCCTACTGTGAACAACTGGTATTGAATTTTGGAAAACGAAGAGAGTTTTATCTTAGTAACACATTTATCTACAAAAACCTCTTTCACTTTTTACATATCTATTTCGGATTGATATATACAAAGGTATCATTGGAACCCAAGTTTGCAGAATTTCTGGAGCATAATGCATAAAGAAAGGAAACAATTAGTGACTTGGATGCCTCATCATCAACTAAGAGTTGATATCAAATTCAAATTCTCTTCTTTGTCACCATAAATCCATAAGTATAGTTCCAAATAGATGCATTAGTTTTGGGTGTCATTTATTAAAGTTCTATTTATGTAAAACAATTTGAGATATTTGTAAAAAAATATTGATATTTTTTCAAGATATTCTAGTTTAGAATTTGTATAAATACTTCACTCTTTGAAGTATTAGGACGGGAATAAAATTTCTGGAGATTGTTATAGTCATTTCTTATTGGACTTGAAAGCTTTTGTGTGTCAAATTTCGAGTAGTAGGTTGGATCAAACCAATTGGCATCATACTTCAGGATTCTTGTGATGAGTTATTTGGAGTGAAGTATTTCCTTACTTGTCATTGTTATCTTTCTTTGTTACATGCATCCATCTACGTTTTTCCTAAATCTAAATGAATAACTAGGAGCATTACTACAGGATTTGTTAAGAGTGCCCTGTTTTTAACTAGTTATCATTTATATGTTTTCCTTGATTTCCAATGTACGGAACCCTTAATTGTTCCCTCTCTCATTTGACCTCTTCCAACTACTTCCTTTTCCGGATCAAAGGATTCTTAAGTGCCATTTATCCCGATCATACCACCTCATAAAAATAAATTTCCAAAATCTTCAAGGGTTATCTATCTTGCCTTGAAAACATTTGACCTTTTGGCCTCGATCCCAGTCCTGTTTGCTTGATTTTGACTCCTTAGCCCAATGGAAAAATAGATTTCCCACTATCCATCCTTTCAAGTGAATTTTCCCACCAAATCTACCAAAACCAAACCAAAGTTGCACATTCATAACTAGCCTAATATTTTACCAATCAAACAAAGTTAAAACTTAAAGAGAGAGCCCTCTCTGAACCCTAGGAAGGCTAGATCCTAGAGTTTGAAGTTGGTCTGTGGTTACCTCAGTGAGTTCTCTCTTGAACTTGGAGAAATTACTGAGAGATAATAATGTGTACTGGGTTTAAAATAAATATGTACTGGTATTTTTATCACTAGCTTGTTATAACTTTGTGGAAACCAAAAACAAACATGTGGAAAAGAACAAGAGATGGTTCTTTGCATTTTATCTAGTTTTTTTTTTTTCTTTTTCAAGTGTGTTTCATTTTCTCATTCTATCTTGGAAAATAATAACAATTCTCATTTTCTAGAAAACCAACAAGAGATAAACACGACGGATTATATGTGAGTATTATATTTTTTTTCTAAAATTAAAAAATCAATTTAATTGTTAATAATATTAAATGGATGATAGAGATGTAATTTTCATTTAATAGCTTCTTAGTAGTAATCACAAATAAAAAATAAAGGTGTATCTCAAAACTAGTTTTGACCTTTATGTTATTTTCATTAAATTGATTAACTAAAAAAAATGTCATATGAATTATAGAATTTTGGGTATGTGATATTAACCAACATATACCTATCTTAGCCACGGAGAAGGATCAAATAGCTTGAGTTGTAGACCCTTTTCAGAGTGACATTTTTTACTAAAAAAATTGCACAAGATAAATTTGATCCCTTTGGAAGCCTAATATATAAGTAAAAAAATTATGCAATTTTATGAAACTACCCCTTTTCCATTAATTTTAACTAAATTTTTATGTCTAAAACAACAAATAATCATAATATTAAAAAACAAATTGATTAAATTAATCTTTTAACCAATTTTTTTTTTTTTTTTTTTAATTAAATAATTATTCATTTGCTAATCTAAAACACTCCTTTTAAAAGAGAAATCCATAAGTAATGAATGCAGAATGTGTTAGTCACTAAAATATATGGATACTGAGTGTACAATAAGTTTACTAACTTTAAATTTGGATTTTTCTATTTTCAAATTAGTTCTACAATAAAACCTATATTCTTTTCACCAATATAATAATAATAATAATAATAATAATATATCACAAAAACTCAAAAAAACTCATATGCCTAATATATTAGATTAGAAAATAAATAAATATTTATAATCAAAGTCAATGATAAATCAATTTCTTATGATACACAATCAATGACGAATAAAATAGTATAATTCTTGCCTTTGACAAGAACTGACAAGTAACCAAATGCATTATAAAACCAGGATATCACTAATTTAAAATGCTCCATAGTAACTTAAAATAATAGCAATATTGCTCATGCAATAATAGAGAACAAATAATCCTACAATATTGTGGGTTAATTGAGGACTTAGGCAAAATGGGTATTGTGGGTACACCGTCTTCATCTTCACAATAGACATCAACCTCTAAATAATGATGAGTATATGTAGCTATATCTATGTTATAATGATGAGTATATGTAGATATCTCTATGTTATAATGATGAGTAGATGTAGCTATCTCTAATACCTTCTCAAAATTAATAGGATTCATGTAGAAGCCTAAAGGCAAATTTTGAACACTGCGTTGCAGTGTGGTGATCAATTTGTCAATCAGTTTAGCATCATCATCATCATATAATGTATAGGAAGGGTTCACATCTATATATTTCTCATTTGTGACAGTCTTCACCCCTTCTTTTGGCTCGAAAATTGGAATATGTACTTTATCAAACCCCTGCGCCAATATGCTTGAATTTGGATTTAAAGTCCAGTCGGGAATGTGAATTCCATATGTATTAGCATTTAAAATGGAAGCTGCAAGAATCAGGGACATGTGACTGGGATCATGGGAATAAAAGTGGAGGGGCTTTGGGAAACACTTGGGAGTAGACAAAAATGGCGCACTATCCCTTGTAGTTGCATCCTCAAGGAAGTTGAAAGTAATTGCTTTACACGATTTGAAAATAAATCCTCAAACTTGAATACTCAAAGATTTGCAAATCTAGGAATTGTCAGGGAAGTTGAAAGTAATTACTTCACAAGATTTGAAAATAAATCCTCAAACCTGAATCCTCAAATATTTTCAAATCTATTTTATTTGTTCTTTTTGTCAATAGTAAATTGTGCTAAGATTTGTTGGAATGCAATATGGAAATGAAAATTTTATAATCATATAAAGGGAAGGTAAGAGAAAGAGGAAGGTGATTTAATTAGTTACTTGATTCTAGCCCAAGAGATGCAATATTCAAATGTTAGACATTTGTGTGAAACCCAAAAATTGACAACAAACTCTAGAAATTCTCGAGCCTAAGCATCCCTTGCAAACTTGATTGTTGCTATGTATTATTCTAATTTTAAAATAAAATGATTTGCCTCAACTGGAGTTTTTTCTAAGATAAATTCAAATTCATACCTTTCCCATGTGAGAGAGTGGTGAATATTATGTGGAAATGAATGAAGTGTGCGCATGGGTGCCTTCTTTTCAGGGGGATCTCGTGATGCTCCATAGCTCTCAGTCAAATGAGGGATAACCATTTGTGTGTTGCACTTGGTTCCTAGTGTTCTAGACTTTAACAATGGATTCTAGAAGTAAACACACCTTGAATATACATACAACGTGACAATGACATTGTCGAGAGCATTCAAAACAACATCAAACTCACAATTCTAGAAGGAATCACCAAATACATTTTCGATATTTGGGCTCACACGATTCTCCATTACCTGAACTTGCAACTCTGGGTTGATTGCATTGGTTGTGAATGCTTCCAACCTTGAGATTTCCTATCCAATATTCCAATCCTGAAAGAGGAATTGTTTACTAATATTTCTTTTATCATTAATTTCATCATCTATTATGGTTTGCTTTCCTTGGCTCCCATGAGGCTAAGTTCTTTAGAAGCTCACATCCAAGAGCACCATCCCCCATAGCAAAAATTATTGCGTCTTCCAACTTTTTCTGCATCTCTTTTCCAAATACAAAAATCTAGGCATCATAACGACTATTCAAAGGTATCACATCCTCTAGCCCAAGGGATTCTACAAGAAGATATTCCAATGAATCTAAATAGAATAACTGCACAAGTAGGAATATAGAAATCAATATTAGACAATAGATAATTGAATGATTTGCTACCATGCCCTTCCTTACCTATATAAAAGGGTACAATTCAATTTATTTTTAAGAGAAATACATAAAAAGGGTAATTAGGGTGCCAAAGAAATAAAAATTGCAAAAGTGGATGAAAATTTCCATAATAGGCTACCTCCCGCTCAATGATTCCACAAAACACAACTTTCATGGGATTCAACGCTTGATGGGAAGTTGGTCCATCCACTCTCTTCAAGAAACAATGGAGGAAAGAGAGAATTGGGACAATCAGGCAAGTAAAAAAATATCAACATTGAAATCCTTCCGTGAAGACTTATATGCAAAGGTTTAGTCTCACATGATTATTTGTTGCAACTAATGTGATATTGGAGATTTTGTGATGAACTCTATAGTAACTTCACCACAACAGGTTGCGTGACCAAAAAATTTGAGCCTTTCTTTGCAGTGAGTCTTCCTTTCAATGTAAAAAACACTTGTAACATAATGGTTTTGATAATAGAAAGAAATTTTCAATTTTAAAAAGGGAAAGATTATTTAGGTTTTACTTTAGAAACTTATTGCTTTCGGAAATTACAATGGTTCTTTCTCATCTGTATATTCAAAATGATGAGATTTTATGAATCTGATAAAATCAGATTTAATAAACGGGTTTGGATCTTTCAATTGTAGAATCCATACAAATTGAACAATGTAGAGCCTCAACATCACTTGTAAGAAATAAATAATTTCTATCACTTGTGCTCGCTTCTCCACTCATATGAAAACCTATGCCCTTGTTATTGATTTGCTGATGAGGTTCCACTGTCAACTATTGAACATATGGACTACTTACCAACATACATTGATCAATTTTCAATCTAAAACATGTGTATGTGTCTCTTACATTAGAATACAACTACTGATTGACTACATCTTGAATCTCATTCCAACTGAGAAATTGATTTTCATTGAATCCATATATTGATCATAAGGAATTATAAAAAAAGTAAGTACAATGCCAACAATACAAGCCATTTTTTATACTATGCTGCATCTCAATATAACATCAATCAAGAACTGAAAACATAAAAAAGAAGAAGCTAGGAGATAAAAAAACACTGAATAAGACTTTAAAATGCACATTACAAGAAAATTCAGAGGGAAGTAATAACAAGAAAGTAGCACCCATTAATCTGTTTCTTAAAAAAGAAATGTATAAAGCTAACTGCAATTACAAAGCTCCAGAGTTTACAGTAATAGTGACCCCAAAAACTTCATGCCATTTTAAGGTTATTGTAGCAAACAATAATCCTACCATGCACTGATAAATCAGAAGATGAAGGTAATATATTTCGCCGAGGCCTCTTTCCCTTGGCTACTGGTAGAGGATTCACTTCCACAAGAGTTAATGAAGGTTCTAATTTACATGGCGAAACTCTTTCTACTTGGACCCACTGTAATGTCTAGATGGATTTTCACTGCATTAACTTATGATATAGAGTTTAGGCTCACTCTGTTGTCTATTAGTAACATATTTCCAATCCTTGGGACTTGACAAATTTTCTCATGAAAATCTTCTTGACATCCTGCAATGGGAGAAAAAATCCTAGCGAAGGAAGAATATTTATTATCAGATAACGTTATCCAACACCTTAGATGTGATGTTCGTTTTCTTCAAGAACTGAGGTTACTAATGTAATAGTTTTTTACTTATTATCTAATTTGTAACAACTAACACAACCAGACAAAGCACTTTATTCAACACCTTTTTAGAAGATACTTCAACGATTATTGGGTTGTCAACTTCATTTTTCTACTTCCTTCCATTTGCAAATGAATAAATGGGTAGACCAAAGTAATAAATTGTATTCCGATACAAGCACTATGTGTTTCTACACCAAAAATAAATAGTGGGATTCTTGTTTCCATGTCGTAAAGCATAGTTATAATTAGGTTATTATGGTTACTAGTGGTTGTTCCTTACATGATTCCCATCTCTCTTCCTCCAGTTGTCTCCCATCACCAGCTTAAGAAGAAACACAAGACATCCTTCTTTGTTTAGAATTTGGCTTGGATCTATTCCCAAGTATTTGATTATCTTCACACCCCCTAGGCTTGCTGTAAATCAATGGAGGATAGAAACCAAATGTTCATCATACCTAAGTAATAAATTGTAGCTTGTTACAAGCCATTTGTGTTCACTACAACAAAAATAAACAATGCGATTCTTATTCGCATGTACTACAATAAAATTATACTCAGGTTGTTATGGTTACCAGTGGTTGGCCCCATGCAAGCTTCCTGACTCTCTTCCTCCAACTGTATCCCATCACTAGCACAAGAAGTAGTACATGTCATCCTCCTTTGTGTATAAATTAGATCACATCCATTCCAAATTATCTGATGCTCTTCACGCTCCCTTGCCTTGCTATAAATAATTCCAGAATAAACATCAAGTGTATGTACAAGTTTACCTAGGTGACAAAGTCTAATTTTATCTAGATAAATTGTGTTTTAAGGGGAAGTGACATCATAAATCAACCCCATCCACTATGGTCCCTATAATATTATGCAGTAGGTTGGTGTGAATGCATGTCATTTATATTTACCTTGTCAAATTTTCCTCCACAATATGGTTAATGTTAATCATCTCAAGCTCTATGAACCTCCTATTTTGGAAGATGAAGTTCACATTTCTCACCCACCTGATAAAATTCTACATTTTTAGTAGTTGTTGGAGGAAGACACACTACTAGACCCGTGCAACTACTCCACTTGTTAGCAACAGACTAAGGCGTATCTTGTTGGGCACCAAAGCCAACTTCTTTCCCAGAAAAAATAATTGTCCCAGGTTTCTTTTGAACATAACTTCTCGCCCCTTATTGAGAAAGTGGGGTCATTTTTGCTAAAAAACTGAAGAACTAATATCCACATCTAGCAATCATTTATAGTTAGTCTTATTAATTAGTTGTAGGATAATAAAGCCATGGTTAATCTTGAGAACTATGCATTTTTTGTTTATATTATCTCTTAGCTAAAGATGGTCTCTCAGATCCAAGAGAACGAATCAATGGTAGAGTATGCACCTGCGTAATGGATTCCCCAATTTCAATGGTAGAATATGCACCTACATAATGGATTTTTATTTGGTGCAATTGCTAGTATAATTATTTTAAAATCTAAAGTTAATAAGTAGCTAATCCTATTATAGTTAAGATAAAGTAAATAAAAAAAAATTGAAAATAGATTACAAATTAGTTATAGATAGTTTTGAAAACTGCTCCAGGATTTTATTAAGATAATAGTATTAAAAACCATTGCCCAAAAATTAAACTGTCATTATTTATATCGATTATAAGTATAAAAAAAATTAACAATAATAATAAATAAATAAAATATAACATGCTTATATTGCATGCAAAAAAAATGATTTTTTGTGATTTTTTTTAGAATTAGATTAATGTATCAAGGATAACTTGTATTAAATCATGGTACAATCTATATAAACTGGTAGCACTTTAAAATATATTTTAATTTTTAAATTAGATATTGTATACTGATAATTCTAATTAAAATCCCATAAAAATTGTCTTTTCATTATACTTATTGAATAGAAAATTCGAAATAATGAATTTTAAAAAATACAAAATATATTTTTATTTAAAAAAAAATTAAAATTAATATGATAAATTTTATAATTGCTACAAAACTTTATTACAAAACAAAATATTATTGAAAATGATTGAAACTCATTGCAGTTTGACTAAAAACCAATTACAATATAATTGGATTGTCTTCAGCAGGTATAAAAATTATAATTGATAAGTTACCAAAAGCAAAATTGGTTGGAATTAAGTTAATTTTCACTTAAATATGGAACAATGGATAGGTGTTCAAATTTGTCTAAGATTTTATTTACAAAGAAAAGCTCATTATTGTAAAACCTAACTGATTTTTTTAGTGTTCATTGACTACTTGTAAGGCCTTAAACCACTATATAAACTTTGTAAGGCCTTAAACCACTATATAAAATTTGAGGAACTTGTTTCATAACATTGGTATATGTTAACTATTTCTATATAAGAGCAATGACAAGGAAAATATAAAGAGCAATGAGCAATACTATTTCTATATAAGAGCAATGAGCAATACTATTTCTATATAAGAAAAATGCCAAGGCAATATTTCTATATAAGGAGCAATGAGCAATGCCAAGGCAGTTTCCGAAAGCTTTGAAGACTTTCATGCTTTATGCCTCAACCTGACTCTTGGATCCAAAATAATAACCTTCAAATAATTCTAATGTTGTTATTTATTATCATCCCTTAACAACAACTTTAATTTATAAACTTTAATAACCAAATTTTGATAATTCATAAATTAAATAAGATATAGCAATTAGACAACTACAAATTGAAGTAATGATATTTTAAATCTTTTAAAGCAGGGCCTTTCTATTGATCAACATTATGCTAGATTGCAGAAAAATAAACTTAAATGCATGGGAAATATTTAAGATTTTAAAGCAAACATACATGAAGTGCATCAGTGAGGATGGAAGTCTTTGGCAATCAAAGGACTAACAACAAACAATAAAAATGCTAATCAAAGGATGAATATCTAAAAAGTGCTTAGATGGAAAAACCTGTAAAGACGAGTCGAGTAGTTTATCTGTGATACAGAAGATGTTGGCTAACTTTTAAATACTTAAGACATGGAAAGAGTTCTTATCATAACACAAATTGATAATAAATATCAAAATATGCATACATTTATGGTCAGAACTCTTCAAACATGCTCATAATATGGTAGAGGCATCCTTTACAAAATAAAAAATGACAGTAAGATATATGGATATACATTCAATTGCTCAGGAAAATCATGGATGTCTGAAATCATAATGAGAAAGTTGTACCATATATTGTTCCTTATTACCATGGATACATGGATGATGGATGTATGCCTAACATACTACAAGTGAACTTGAAGAAAAACAGTCGTAGGAAACAAAGAAATATACACAAATTGAGATAAAAATAAAATCTGCAGATAAGTCTTAAATCCTCTGGTGGGTTTCTTGGTCCTAGAGAATCCACAATGGCTCATCAGACTGTCTAGAATATTTTGAGGCCTTAGTTATAAAAAATTTCAACCCTTGCAAAGTACCTTTCATTGCTCCATTTTCCTTGCTTGAATGTTGATTCCCAGGCTCTTCTTGTGTAACTTCATTATTTTCCTGGCTCGAATGCTAATTCCCAAACCCTTCTTGTGTAACTACATTCTTAAACCAGAATGAAGGCAAGGTGATTTGGAGGATTCAACACATCATATTATTTGTTGTCCCACTTGTTCTAAGAAACAAGGGAATTTGTTGGTTCAACTCTGTTGTTATGGAAACTAGCCAGTTACACCATTCTTCAGGCATTATATTCCAAAGAACTAGAACAATTGCAGAAGTCAATGTAGATACATAAGTTATAATAAAGATGACAGCAATATGTGCCACTTCATTGAATACTTGTATTTCGAATTTCATACGGTATTCCTTGTAAAAGTTTCGAACCCATGCTCTACTTCTGTTTCGAATTTCATCCTGTAGCCCTTGTAAAAGTTTCGAATCAATTCTCTACTTCCGGAGTAATTTACGTGCCAAAAGAAACCAAGAACTGAAACTTTTCCCCTATTCCAGATATTATTAATTTTCTCCATATACTCCAAATAAATGAAAGAACAAGAACCATACAAGTGCACTCTTCTATAATTCTTGTTGAAATGTTACTTTCAATAGTGGCTGTGCAGAGCCGCTTTCCATTTTTTATCTCCAGTTTTTTCTCCTCCAGCCGCTTTCTAAAAATGCAGTGATTAGTCAGTTTCAGTTTTGTTTAATCGGTTCAATATTTTTATTAAAAGAACAAAGTCTTTTTATTTGTGTTCGGGGACAAAATCTGTATTTGGAAAAACATAGTACTTTTGTTTTTTAAAACACAGTCAAGTAGATATTTTGTTCGTATGTACGCGGGCGTTTTATTTTTCATAAACCCCGTGGTCCCCACAAGAACAGTTTCTTGTTGATGATGGAGGTCCGATGCGTTCAACGCAATCGGAGGTATCACATATATATAAACAACAACCATTTTAAATCGCCCTCCACATAAGCCGAGGTCCGTGGGTCCACAGACCACGTGGAAGTTTCCTATACAGTCGCAAGTTGTATTGAATCAGGAGCGCTTTTGCATATGGCCCGATTGCAAAATGGAAAACCGGACCCAATGAGTTCAATAGACCATATTTAAATTGGCCATCGCATCCGTTAATTGGTCGTTTGTTTTGTGTTGAAGTCCAGACCCGACGCGATGTTATATGGCGGAGTTTATTTGTCTTCGCGTCCGATCCTCAATTGGAATCGGAAGTCTGATGGTTGATTGTGTGTTTTGTTTAAGTCCAGACCCGATCTTTCAATAGGGAAGATTTAAAGTTTGATTTTGCATTACATTTTGCGCCTACGTCAGCAGGCCAAAATCGGACCCGAAAATCTTATATGGCGGAATTAATATTTCATCGTGCGCATAGAAAGTTATGTGACATCATTGGGTTTTGTTACGCGAAATGCGTTCATAAAGTTTGGCTCATAAGTTTTCAAGTCCGGCGGGTCGGAGATTTACAAAGGTTTTAAATTTTTGTTTTAATGTGTTATATGCGCGACGGTAATAATGTTATAACATTTTTAAGGTTTAACATTGTGATTTGTAAAGCGTGGGCCCCCGACAAAGTTTTAAATAGTTTTGTTTTAATTTTCATTTACACTGCGTTTTGTATGTTTAATTATATATACCATAGCATTTATATATATATGTTATAAAAGCGAGAGGCTATTGCAACACGATTAATGTTTTTATTACACGGCACGAGCGATGCGAAAAGCATATACATAGCGGTGTTATTTTAAGAGAGAAAAAGTGTTTGTTTTAGCATAACGATGCGTTGTTAAAATGAGAGTGTGTCTTTTGAGAGACAATACAAAATTCTCACACAACCTTCATTTTGCGTGATCCAGTATTTTGTAATAGTTTTTTTTAAGGAATAGAAGTTGGTTTTAAGTGTGTGAGTGAAATTTAATATTTTCTCTATGTTAAAGAGGGGAGTTTTATTCTCCATTTGTTGTTCTGGAATTTTCATATATTCCAACATGGTATTGGAGCTAGTCCAGGCTCTTTGAAGGTCAAAGAAGCTGAAGGAAGGAGTTCTTTGTTGCAGCAGCTTCTCCAGCAGAGTGAAGACTCAGTCAAGAAGAATCCAAAGGTATTTCTCTATACATATTTTTGTGTTACTGTTGAAAGCATTCAGTTATTTTAAATACAAAGTCAAGTATTTTGAAGCATAGTTAAGAGTGCAAGAATGGCTAGAGCTAGCACTAGCATGGGTATTGGAAATACCCAACTCCCACAATTTAATGGGAAAAATTATGACTACTGGTAAATGACTATGAGAGATTTATTTTCTTCCCAAGACTTATGGGAACTTTTTGAGGATGGCTTTGAAGAGCCAGCAGATGAAAATGAGTTTAATGATTTAACTCAGGCAGAGAAGGAACTGCTGAAGATAAATAAGAAGAAGGATTCAAGAGCCCTCTACTTTTTGTATCAAGCAGTGCATGAGAGTGTGTTTCCAAGGACAGAAGTAGCCAAGAGATCCAAAGAAGCATGGAAAACTCTCAAGACAGCCTATCAAGGCATGGAAAAAGTGAAGACAACAAAAATTTAGTTGCTGAGGAGAGACTTTGAGAATTTCTGTATGAAAGAGTCAGATACTATTGACTCATTCTTCACACATGTGATTGGAATGGTCACATAGATAAGGTCTCATGGAGAGACTCTTGAAGACAAGAGGATTGTGGAGAAACTCTTGAGGAGTATACCCTCAAGATTCGATGTGATTTTCACCACCATAGAGAAGACTAATTATCTCACAAATTTTTCAGTGGATGAGCTACATGCATCACTGATGACCCATGAGAAAAGATTGGGTAGAAATTAAAACTCATCTCTTGAGCATGCCTTTAAGACCCAGATGTCTTTCAGAAGAGGAAGAGGGCAAGGCAGAGGAAACAACAGAGGAAGAGGCAGAAGCCAAAACAGAGTGGAAGGAATAGTCCATAAAATGCTCAAGGAAGGGGCAGCAATCCAAATCAGCATCAAGGCCAAGGCAGCAGCCAGCAGAGTGGTTAGCAGAATGCTCAAGGAAAAAGGTATGATAAATCCAATGTCCAATGTCATTATTGTAAAAAATATGGACATTATGCTAATGAATGTAGAAAGAAGCAACATGATATGGTAAATAGAACAAATGCAAATTTTACTAGAGAAAATATCAGCCAAGACAAATTTTTTTTAGCTTGTGATATGGTTGAAGAAAAGAATGAAGACTTATGGTTTCTAGACTCCGGTTGTAGTAACCATATGACAGGAAACATAGCAATTTTTTCTATGCTAGATGAGAGTGTGAAGTCACAAGTCATAATAGGGACTAATAGTAAAGTTTCTGTTATGGGAAAAGGAGATGTAAATGTTTTAACAAGAAAAGGTGAAAAGAAATCCATAGCAGATGTCTATTATGTTCCAAGAATGAAGTGTAACCTCTTAAGTATTGGACAGCTTGTTCAAAAGGGGTACAATGTTTTTTTTGAGGATGATTTTTGTACCATCATGGATAAACCACCCAGCAAAAAATGCATTGCTGAAGTGAAGATGACAAGGAACATGATGTTCCCTCTCAGAATGAGAGCAGACTTGAAAAATGAAGAAGAGATAGCAGCAGTGACACAAGAGGCTTTCCAAAGCGAACCAAAAGATGACAATTGGTTGTGGCACTTGAGATTTGGACATCTCAACTTTGGAGGTCTTAACTTGTTGAATATAAAAGGAATGGTAAGAGGTTTACCATTGATAGAGAAACTGAACAGCCTTTGTGAAGGTTGTATCTTGGGGAAACAACACAGAGAAATTTTTCCTTCCAGGAAAAGCATAAGGGCAAAGGAACCCTTAGAGATTGTCCACTCAGATTTATGTGGACCGATGCAAACTCCATCACTTGCTGGCAGCCACTATATGTTAACATTCATAGATGATTTTACAAGAAAAACTTGGGTTTACTTTTTGAAAAACAAAAGTGAAGTGTTTGAAATATTTTGCAATTTCAAAGCACTTGTGGAAAACCAAAGTGGGCTGCATATCAAATTCCTAAGGACTGATAGAGGAGGTGAGTATATCTCTAAATATTTTCTACGTTTTTGTAGAGAAAATGGTATTCATAAGCAGTTTACAACTAGATATACTCCACAGCAAAATGGACTAGCCGAAAGGAAGAATAGAACCATAATGGACATGGTAAGGAGTATGTTAAAGGCAAAGCATTTGCCTAATGATTATTGGGCTGAAGTTGTACATTGTGCATCATACATTTTGAATAGGTTCCCTACAAAATCAGTTATGAAAAAAGTGCCGGAAGAGGCATGGAGTGGCACAAAGCAAGGTGTCACACATATGAAAGTTTTTGGATGTGTGGCTTATGCACACATTCTGGATCAACTAAGGAAGAAGTTGGACAACAAGGGGGAGAAATTTATTTTCATTGGATACAGTGAGGAATCCAAAGATTATAGGTTGTATAACTCATCCACCAAGAAGTTTATTGTGAGCAGAGATGTTCAGTTCATTGAGGAGGAAGCTTGGGATGGAAGCATAGAGAAAACGATGAATGTTAAACACTGTTTATCTCATGATGAAAATGATGATGAGTTGGCTGAAATACATCCCCAAACAGCAGCACCAACACAAGGGCAGGAAGGCACACCCTTGATGAGAAATGAAAGTGCTTCTCCAAGCACACCACAAGGAGGAAATTCAAGTGCTTCTTCAAGCATTTGTACGCCTAGTGAAAGAGGTAAGAAGTTCAGAAATTTGAATGACATTTATGAACAAGAAGTAGCAAATGAAGGTATCAATTCTTTGTTTGCTTTATATTTTCATGTTGATGATCTTTTTCATTTCGAGGAAGATATTAAGGATAAGAAATGGATAGAAGCTATGGATGAGGAGATTAATGCCATAGAAAGAAACAAGACACGGGATTTGGTTGAACTCCCAAAAGGTAAAGATGTCATTGGAGTTAAATGGGTCTATAAGACCAAGAGTAATGCTGAAGGCAAAATAGAGAGACACAAGGCAAGAATTTTTGTCAAAGGTTATAAGCAGAAGAATGGGATAGATTATGAGGAAAATTTCCCACCGGTTGCTAGAATGGAAACTGTGAGAGCAGTGCTGTCCATAGCAGCACAAAACAAGTGGAAAGTTTACCAAATGGATGTGAAGTCAACATTCCTAATTGGAGTGTTAATGGAAAAGTTTTACATTGAACAACCTCTTGGCTATGAAAAGAAAGGCCAAGAGCACAAAGTGTGCAAGTTGAAGAAAACTCTTTATGGGCTAAAGCAAGCACCAAGAGCGTGGTACAGTAGAATATATTCCTATCTACTGGAAAATGGATTTGAAAAGTGTGAGGGAGAACCCACCCTCTACATCAAATAAAAGGATGGTAAAATGTTTATTGTGGTTTTATATGTTGATGATGTTATTTTCACAAGTAATGATGATTACCTTATTGAAAATTTAAAAATAGTCATGAAAGAAGAATTTGAAATGACTAACATGGGTTTGTTGAGATACTTCTTAGGAATATAAGTAGAACAAGATGAAAATGGGATTTTTATCTCACAGGAAAAATATGTTAATGAAGTGCTTGAAAGATTTAATATGCAGGAGAGCAAAGCAGCAATCACTCCTACAGTGATGGGATTAAAACTCAGCAGAGAGGACAGTAGTAAGGATTTTGATCCTAGCTTGTACAAGAGCATAGTTGGCAGCCTCATGTATTTGACTGCAACTAAGCCTGACATAATGCATGCTATTAGTTTGATTTCCAGATTCATGGAGAAGCCAAAGGATGCACATTGGCAGGTAGCGAAGAGAATTCTGAGGTATGTTAAAGGAACCAAAAGGTATGGCATTTTATATACTGCTTCAGAATGTTCAGATTTAGTTGGATACACTGATAGTGATTGGGCTGGAAGTGTAGATGATCGGAAGAGCACTTCCGGTTATGTTTTTCACATGGGCTCAGGAGCCATTTCATGGGCTTCTAAAAAACGGCCGATTGTAGCATTGTCTACAGTAGAGGCAGAATATGTGGCAGCGACAGCAGCAGCGTGTCAAGAAACTTGGATGAGGAGGATGCTAAGAAGTTTGTGCCAAGAGAAAGCAAAAGGAACAGTTATTTTTTGTGACAGTAGCTCAGCTATTGCATTATCTAAGAATTCCGTGTTTCACAAGAGGACGAAACACATTGACACAAAATTTCATTACATCAGGGAATTGGTAAACAATGGAGAAATTGTTTTGGAGCACTGTAAAACTTAGGAGCAGTTTGTAGACATTCTGACCAAGCCATTGGGATAGAAGAGTTTTGAGTTTTTGCGAAAATTCCTGGGTATGACTGATAACCCAGCAGTTGAAAGTAAGGGGGAGTGTTGAAATGTTACTTTCAACAGTGGCTGTGCAGAGCCGCTTTCTATTTTTTATCTCCTGTTTTTTCTCCTCTAGCCGTTTTCTAAAAATGCAGTGATCAGTCAGTTTCAATTTTGTTTAATTGGCACAGTCTTTTTATTTGAAGAACAAAGTATTTTTATTTGTTTTCGGGGACAGACTCTGTATTTGGAAAAACATAGTACTTTTGTTTTTTAAAACACAGTCAAGAAGATATTTTGTTTTTATGTACGCGGGCATTTTATTTTTCATAAACCCCATGGTCCCCACAGGAACAATGTCTTGTTGATGATGGAGGTCCGATGCGTTCAACGCAATCGGAGGTATCACATATATATAAACAATAGCCATTTTAAATCTCCCTCCACATAAGCCGAGGTCCATGGGTCCACAGACCACGCGGAAGTTTCCTATACAGTCGCAAGTTGTATTGAATCAGGAGTGCTTTTGCATATGGCCCGATTGGAAAATGGAAAAACCGGACCTGATGAGTTCAATAGACCGCAGTTAAATTGGCCATCACGTTCGTTAATTGGTCGTTTGTTTTGTGTTGAAGTCTAGACCCGATGCGATGTTATATGGCGGAGTTTATTTGTCTTTGCGTCTGATCCTCAATCAGAATCGGAAGTCCGAAGGTTGATCGTGTGTTTTTTTTAAGTCCAGACCCGATATTTCAATAGGGCAGATTTAAAGTTTGATTTCGCGTTACATTTTGTGCCTACGTCAGCAGGCCAAAATCGGACCCGAAAAGCTTATATGGTGGAATTAATATTTCATCGCGCACCCATAAAGTTATGTGACGTCATCGGGTTTTGTTACGCGAAATGCGTTCATAAAGTTTGGCTCATAAGTTTTCAATTCTGGTGGGTCGGAGATTTACAAAGGTTTTTAAAGTTTTGTTTTAATGTGTTATATGCACGAAGGTAATAATGTTATAACATTTTTAATGTTTAACATTGTGATTTGTAAAGCGTGGGCCCCTGACAAAGTTTTAAATAGTTTTGTTTTAAGTTTCATTTACATAGTTTGTAATGTTTTAATTTTATATGCACGACATATATATATTGTAAAAGCCTGAGAGGCTATTGCAACACAGTTAATGTTTTTTTTTATTACACAGCACAACAGTGCGAAAAAATGTATACACAGCAGTGTTATTTTAAGAGAGACATAGTGTTTTTTTCTAGCACAACAGTGCATTGTTACTGAGAGACAGAGTGTGTCTTTTGAGAGACAGTGAGGTCTCATCTGGCACTGCGTTTTGCAGCAGTCCAGTATTTTGTAATAGTTTTTTTAAGGAATAGAAGTTGGTTTTAAGTGTGGAAACTCTGTCCCTGTGAGTGAAATTTAATATTTTCTCTGTGTTAAAGAGGGGAGTTTTATTCTCCATTTGTTGTTCTGGAATTTTCATATATTCCAACAATTATAGCAATGGGTTATCCCTATCATCCTTCTTATCATCACATTTTGTCTCATGTATGCTCTGTAAGATTCAAAAGAATAACCAAAGTTGTTCGAAGAACCAATATGCCTCCCAAAATCTCAGATTTGGTGAATGTTAAAGCGATAACAGAAATGGAACTCTGACCACTCCATCCATCCCTCCATTTCTAGCTTCCAAACTCAACCCTAACTACACTTCTCTCAATGCTAAATAAGAATGTAGTCATGAATTCAAAAATATGACTATCTCTGCCCGTAGCTATAATATCCATGCTTGAATTCCATGAGTGGGCAATATATTAACTTGTACACTGCTTATAGGTAAATGTCAAAACGTATATATTAACTTGTACATTATTGATATGTAAATATAAAAATGTTCTAGTTCCAAGTATGTGGTGCAACTTTTAGGATAGGTAAATGTAAAAAAGTTTTATTCCAAATTATGTGGTCCAATGTTTAGGTGGAAATATTTGGTCCTCACATATCTTGTGGTCTAATCTAAGACAAGACTATGTATGTCTGAAAGAAACTCTAGACAAAATTTCTTAAGTTATAATATATGTCAAAACTTTGTGAGAACTAGACCCTGTGTACTATAAAATCACATGCCAACATTTTAGGTACCAAATAAGAGATCCACAATATCATTGAGGCTTTTTCCAACGTTCATCAATGCGAAGATCTCAATAGTCCATGATGCAACGCTGATCCCTATCTCTTGCCAAGTTAATCACTTATGAAAACGCACAAGGCCCGACATATCTTGTAATTGATAAATACCCAAGAACCATTGTTTGTTCGAAATATCTCGCAGAACTATATAACATCTGGAAGAACTTTTTCATGTACGAGTGTCAAAAGATGATATTCATGTAACTTGTTTAAAAATCCAACAACAACTAATCTGTAACCATTATTACATTCATATTTATGTGTGTCGAGTTATAATCATAATAATGTGACAATGCCTCACTTTTTGTACATGGCTTTTCAGAATCAGTAGTATTGTTTCTACCAGCTGTAGCTTTTATGTCTTCTAAAATATCATGATGCTCGGTCTAATTTTTTCCACAAACCCTGACTGCGGCCATGGTGAAATCACTTAAGATCTCACAACTGCTATTTCTATTGAGATTCAAGATGCCCTTTTGTGGGGTCCTTTGATTCCAAAGGGGATAGATTACAACACTCTGATGCAAGGATATTTAACTGAGAAAATAACTTCCTCTAACTAGATCTTTGGTTCTAATATTGACAATTGTGCATCCAACCGATTTTGAAAAAATGAGACAAAAACTATAGTTTCGTTTATTTCCCACGTGTTAAGATCTTTCTTGATATTTATAGTGCATTCAATGATGATTCCCCTCATTGAAAAGAAAATGCCACAAAATTGATGCTAACATAATGTCACAATTGTCTTTGATGTCTCTGAAAACATCACATTCCAAAATAAATTTCTTTTTCGATTCCACTGCCCCAAAAGTGAAAAAAGTACACACCCATTCTTCCCAAGCTTCTTTAAGTCTCTTCCACTATCCCATTTCACACCGAAGTTGATGTGCGTTAGTTATTAATTGAGCAATAGGAACCTTTTCTATCCACAGAATGCTAGCTCTAATGTACTCTTTTTGTTGGAGATCACAAGTGTGGTTGAATTTCTAAACATAGTACTTCTTCTTTCTACCCAACTCTTTTCCCCCTATACCCTTACGAACCTTCTCTAGAATAAAATTCTTTAACTCCTTGCTATTTGTGGGATATGCATTGAGGTAAATATGTCATTTTTGCATCCATTTGTTGTTTTGTCTCATCCATGATTTATTTCTTTCACTCATGCCTTCTGTTATCCATGATAACGCTTAGGTTTGTCATTGAGTCAATTAGGTTAAGTTAGTTAGGGTTTTAAGTTTTTCTTCAAAATAATCACATCTACAAAGGTTATTTCTATCATAAAATTAGTTTGTGGGGTCAATATGAATGTATTATGGGTTATAATAAATGATAAATAAAAAATTTCATGTCCCTCAAGCTTATTTAGTCATTGGATAGTTTAGCCAACTTTCACAACAACTCCAGTTCTAAAATCATAGTATTTGCTAAGAAAGTTCCTGAAACTTATCATGGAGGAGAATACAAGTAAAAACCTTAAGTTGAGGAGTTATAATGGCATGATTTTAGCTTAAATACATAATTGAATACCTCAAAACTTGCAGAGAAATCATAAATGTAGCGGAGGGGTGTTTTTTTGTAATTTGCTACCAAACTTGCTACGAAACTGTTGTAGCATATCATTGATAAAAATGTAAGTGAAATTTTGAGATAAGGGAGTGATAAAAGCATGTGTTTAGCTTATAAACACTCATGAAGACCCCAGACTGTCAGAAAGATTAGATAGTTTGCAGAAAGGTGTTTCTTGGCATTTGCTATCGAATTTTTGCTACAAAAATTCGGGAAATGATTGTTTTAGTAGTCAACTTAAAACTCACTTTCTGACCAAATGGAAATGAATTTTAAAAATATGAAAGACATTTTTCTTCAAAACGAGCTCATCTACAAAAGCCTCTCTCAGTTTTTTCACAATTGTCAGGGTTTGGAAAATACACACTTATCTTTTAGGATTGTTTTACAGAATTTTTCCTAACCAGATTTATTGCAAAAATTTGAAATTCGACTTGGTGGAGGTCTAGCTCAGTAGGTCAACAAGTCTACCTCCATGTGGCAGCCAACACATCAACCATCCAACATATCAGTAGTTACTTATATTTGATAAGGGTCATTAGTAGAGTTTGTTGAGTTATTTAATGATTGAAGGGTCCTTTTTGTATACAAAATTTGCAAAACAGAAAATATCCCTAAAAGGTCTCTATGTTTTGTAATTCAAATAGAACTAGGTCTCCTAGCCAAAGCATCGACTTTAGCCCAGGTGGCAGAGGATTGTAAGGGAAGTATCACTCTATATATGTGTAGTATTTTCACTTTGAATGGTTTGGTTGATGAATGTTATGAGAAGGCTACTATGTAATTTTTATTTATCAAGCTAATACACATTTTACATCAGACTATTTTACAACTTGAGATTCTCTTTGGCTTATGTGTTTTATCTCTTCACTTTATGTATTGTTATCAGTTTCATGGTACTATGATTAATTGGAATTCATGATCAAATGCTCCAATTTCCTTCATATGTTGTGTATGCTGTAAAAGTTTATGTTTTAAGCCAAGTTGCCTCGGCTTCCATGAATACAGTTGTTTGTAGGTTGAATTTCCTTAGCTAACTCCATGCCCAATGGTAGCTATCATACACTCTTCCACCTGCAAAAAACCACAGAAAATATAAATAGAGTTAGTCATATGAAATTTTAATTTCATCTTGAATATTCCATTGTTTTCCTTGAGAGAGCCCTCTCAGAGTGGAAGGGTTAAATTCCAGTCAAAAGTGGTTTGATATAGTTATGCTAGGTTGATGGTTGAACAACCCAACTATTCCAACCCGATGATAACATTTTGGTGCGTCTGTCGGGATCCAAAAAGCTCCATTTCTCAGATTTTCTTTGAGTCTCTTCATGCTGATTCCTGAGGGTAACAAGAAATCAGAGTTTTTATTTTGAAGGTTGTGATATTACCCTGACGACTCCAATCTCAAAAGATACAGAATATCAAAGCTTCATGGTGACTCCACTACATGAAGATCAGTAGCTTGAAGAAGTTCCAAGATGAATTCCACTGCAATAAGAATTGACATTTCTACTCTTATGGATCAGTCTCACATATATGGTTTTCCAAATCCTATGCCTTGTGTTGATTGGTCAACTCATCTTCCCATATTCAAAGATGAAAAGAAAGATGATGTTGGTTTGGATTTGGTTAAATTCCATATACATGTACGTAGCCTGAGGGTTGAGTTTCCTGAAGATTGTCTCATGAATATGTTTATGGATACCCTAGAAGACAAAGCTAGAGTATGGTATGAAGGGTTGAAATCAGGAAGCTCGTGTTCTCTTAAAGATTTCCATGGAATATTTTTTGGACATTATGGGAAGTCTCATCCTGCATCACCATTGTTTCAAGGTTGTTGTAATATTTGGAAAGGTTTCATTCAATATATTAAACGTATTGATGACGATTTAGAATTTATGTATTATGAGGAGATATTAGAGGCACTTTATGAATTTTCATCACAATCTAGTTGTCATGATGATCGAGAAATTTTCCAACAAGCAGATGTGTCTTCTTTGCTTGAAGATGAAACAGATCATCACTTTGACATCCAAGTTATATCCCATGAAATTTGTGAAAGTCTACAAAAACCTTGCAAATATTCAGGTGATAAAGAGGAACATAAAGATGGTCATCTAGAGGACTCTTCACTTTGTTCATTTTTTGAACCTTTGTTTCAATAATACTATACCCAAGAAATTAATGATACCCCAAGCATATGAAAAAATTTCCGGGTATATTGAGAACAAAGAGTTGAATGCTAAGCAACATGAAAATAGGGAGAAGCATGGAGAAGCTTATGTGAAACATGTTTCTTTTCATCATGAGGAGGATGTTGATTCCTTGAGTATGCTTGAAGGTTTTCATGAGGAAGCACTTATAGAGAATAGTAAGCAACTTTTTCATCTACAAGTTGTTGTCCCAAAATGTCTTGCTACGGATTTAAGTGATTTTGATCCACAAGTTGTTGTCCCAAAATGTCTTGCTACAGATTTAAATGATCAAAAATTTATGTTAATTCATGATGATAAGTCATTTTTAAACATCCATGTAGCACATGATATGGTTGCTCCCATTGAAAATTTTCATGAACAGTCAGAGTCATGTCTTAAGAATGATGTTGAAGGCATAAAACAGGGACAACCTGCAATTATGAATGAAGATTATCCTTTGGATCATTAGGACATGATGCTTTTCAGTGTTTTCAAGGATCCTTTTGTTGATTTGATGCTTTCATCAAAAGAGGAGATTTTTCATGGTTTCCAAGATCCAATGGTAAGTCTGTTGCAGTAACTAGTCAAGATATTTTTTTTGTCTTTTAATTAGCATGGATTCAATTTTCATTCCGAGTTGCCAATAGATGATCCAATTCTGATTTTGTTCAAGAACAGTTAAGAAGCCCAGGTGTTGGATCAACTCTTTGATTAGGTATACTGGAAGTTTAATATTGCTTGAATTGAACGTTTGATTTTCAGCTGTGAGAGTAGGATTGGTATGTACATAAATAAGTTTTATGGGCAAGAATATCTTTCATCATTTGGTTTGAATATTGTAGTTTCAAGTTTCGGTTTGTACAATGTTTTTGCTTCAAGAGCATGTCAAGGGTCGAATGCAGGCTGAATAATATGACAAAAGGTTTAGCCCAATGGATAAGGCACCTGGTTTGCTGGTTCCTTGTTGCACCACAGGGGAAAAACATCCCCATTGGAGCCACTGTTGTCCATGATAACACTTAGGTTTGTCTTTGAGTCAATTAGGTTAAGTTAGTTAGGGTTTTAAGTTTTTCTTCAAAGTAATCACATCTACAAAGGTTATTTCTGTCATAAAATTAGTTTGTGGGGTCATTATGAAGGTAGTAAGGGTGATAATAAACTGGTAAATAAAAAATTTCATGTCCCTCAATCTTATCTAGTCATTGGATAGTTTATCCAACTTTCCCAGCAACTCCAGTTATAAAAACAGAGTGTTTGCTACGAAAGTTCCTGAAACTTATCATGGAGGAGAATACAAGTAAAAATATCAGGTTGAGGAGTTATAATGGTACGATTTTAGCTTAAATACATAAGTGAAGACCTAAAAACTTGCAAGGAAATCATAAAGGTAGCAGACGGGTGTTTTTTGTAATTTTCTACCAAATTTGCTACCAATTTTGGCTACGAAACTGCTGTAGCATATCATTGTTAAAAATGTAAGTGAAATTTTGAGATAAGGGAGTGCTCAAAGCATGTGTTTAGCTTATAAAGACTCATGAAGACCCTAGAACTGTCAAAAATATTAGATAGCTTGCAGAAAGGTGTTTCTTGGCATTTTATACCAAATTTTTGCTACGAAAATTATGGAAATGGCTATTTTAGTAGTAAATTTCAAGCTCACTTTCTGACCAAATGGAAAGAAAATTTGAAAACATGAAAGAGGTTTTTCTTCCGCACAAGCTCTTATACAAAATCCTCTCTCAATTTTTGTGCAATTATCAAGGTTTGGAAAATACACACTTATATTTGAGGCCTATTTTACAGAATTTTTCCTAGCCAAATTTATTGCAGAAATTTGAAATTCGACTTGGTGGAGGTCCAACTCAATAGGTCAACAAGTGGAATCCAACACATCAACCATCCAAAACATCAAAAATTAGTTATATTCGATAAGTGTCATTATTAGAGTTTGTTGAGTTATTTAATGATTGAAGATTCCTTTTTGTATACAAACTCTGCAAGACAGAAAATATCCCTAAAATGTCTCTATGTTTTGTAATTCAACTAGAACTAGGTCTCCTAGCCAAAGCATCGACTCTAGCCCAGGTGGTAGAGGATTGTAGGGGAAGTAGAGGATTGTAGGGGATTGTAGAGGATATGTGTATTATTTTCACTTTGAAGGGTTGGTTGATGAATGTTATAAGAAGGCTACTCTGTAATTTTTATTTATCAATCTAATATACATTTTGCAACAGACTGTTTTACAACCTGAGATTCTCCTTGGCTTATGTGTCTTATCTCTTCACTTTGTTTATTGTTATTAGTTTCATGGTAGTATTATTACTTGGAATTCATGATCAAATGCTCCAATTTCCTTCATATGTTGTCTATGCTGTAAAAGTTTATGTTTTAAGCCAATTTGCCTAAGCTTCCATGAATATAGTTGTTTGTATATTGAATTTCCTTAGCTAACTCCATGCCCAATGGTAGCTATCATACACTCTTCCACTTTAAAAAAACCACATAAAGCATAAACATAGTCAATCATCTGCAATTTGAATTTCATCTTGAATATTCCATTGTTTTCCTTGGGAGAGCCCTCTCAGATTGGAAGGGCTAACTTCCAATAAAAAGTGGTTTGAAATATTTATGCTAGGTTTATGGTTGAAAAACAAAACTGCTCCAGCCTGGGGATAACACCTTCATTGAATATAACTTTCAACCATCTACCTCATCCCATTTTCTCAATTATTTTTATATAACTTATAAGGTGCACCATAGAAATTGCTTCAATGGGAGATGCTCCTATTTCACTCAACATTTTCTCATAAGGAACCAAAATTTTTATTTTGAACTTGCTCATGATCAAGCATTTTTGGATTTTCTCAATTTGTTTCCAATTTGAAACAGGGATGCTGCTAGCCCAAAATTCACACCCATATAATATCACTGGAAAAAATAGGAGCCCAAAAAGCACTTTAATCGTGTTCGAATCCCAAAAATCTACCTCTCTACATTTGTTTTGAAGTGCATATAATGCTTTCCACCACCCTAAAATTATTTTCTTTCTGCAATCCTCCCAATTAACCTTGTTGTTGAAATCATTCCCGAGGTACTTGTATTCATTTAATTCTTCAAGAATGTTTCCTTCAAAGAAGAACATATGTTGTCTTTTCTTCCTTTTATCAGAGAAAATAATTATTTTGGTCTTATTGGTATTTACTTGCATCCCCAATGCTTTACACAAATGCTTAAGGGAACATAGGTGCATCTGCAATCCATGGGACGATTTAGCAACCAGTACAAGAACATCGACATCTAGAAGAAGTTTTATAAAAAAATCCCCCAACCGAACACCATCCCCACCTTGCAGATTTAGCCACTCTTCCAATTTGTCAATATTTAAACAAAAAATGGTAGGGGATAAAGGACAACAGTTCTTGACTCCGATGTCACTTATAAAACTTTATGAAATGCCCGCTAAAGTTCTAATGTTGACTTTCACCTCTTCATAAAGCCTATGGAAAACAACTCTATTTTGTAAAGGAATTTCAAGTTTTTCCATTCAATGCCACAACTTATATCTAGGGACAATGTCAAATGCCTTTTTGAAGTCAACAGAGAAACAAAATACTTCTTCTTTGTCCCACCAAAAATTTTCAACAATGTGTCTCAGCATGATACCATGATCTACTGTAGAATTATTTGGCCTAAAACCTGCTTGCCCTTTTTCCCTCTTTTCTTGTACTTCTTCCCACTTACTGATTCTATTTTCTACCATGCCACTGAAAATCTTTGCAAACAAAGGATTAATCATAATGGTTCTATAGTTGGAAGGATTATTAATGTCTCCACTTTTAAAAAGGGGTATTGCTAGACTAGTTGTCTAATCCCTTGGGAGTCCTTGTTGAATGACATTGTTGAATATCTCCATGATGTGTAGTCCCAGAATGTTCATTCCCCAATTTAGATATTATGCTTGAAGTTCAACCAAGTCCTTTTCCTTCCCCGTTTTCAACTTTTTAATTCCTGCCTCCACCTCCTGTACTGTGAAAATATTTGTAGCCGTGTTGATCCTGGGAGGAGGCTCAACCTCTAATTATTTTTCATAGAGTTGTATTGCATAGTCAAACCACTGATTGTTTGTAATATTATTTTCAAATTTCTTCTTCCTTGGTTGAAGTTCCTGCCAATTTTATTTTGGGTTATTCTTGCCTATATATATCAACTCTTCTTGCCTTGTTTGTATGAACTCATATTTTTTCCTTTTTAAAATATGATTATATAACTTTACATGAATCTTCTCCTTGCCTTCCTTTTTCAAGGTTCTCCTTGCCATTTTTTATTCCTCATCGAACCACACATTCATAGGAAAAAAAATTATTCTGATTTCCTATTTTTTTCTCTTTTGCACTTCTCAAGTGCACCCTGTATTATATTTGTTAACTCATGGCTGTTGAGGCTTCGGGGACCAATTTTATCCTTCTGAAATGATCTCTCCAACATTGTTTCGAAGATAGTGCAATTTTCTTGTGTTAGAAGAATTGTTCCCCTTTATGTCAATTGTTGAGAACATTGAGTTTTCCTCCTATTACGTCTTTCTTCTAACCAAGATAAATTTATATAAATTGGGTTATGATCTTATTTTAAGTCCCAAATATGCTCTCCAATATTAAATTCTTCTATCCTTTCTATTAAGCTTTGTGAACCAATAACATAGTCAACGACACTCGCCCCATTATATATGTTGCAAGTGAAGTTCCAGACTGTTTCCATCTATCTAGACCATTACAGATAATTAAGTTGAAAGCACCACACAACGTAAGCAAATCCTCTCCAAAATGATTATTAACTTTGTCATCTTATGAACATCTCAACCATCGAGAATTCTCATCTTCAATGAGCCAGAAAGGATTGTGATCCTCTTTGCAACAAATAATACTAGCTTGTTGATTTGTTGTTCTAGCATTGAAATATCCAACTAAAGGAACTTCTCCCTGTTGAGAATATGTGGAAATATCTTGATTTAAAGCTGCATATGGATCTTTGCTGTCCGATCCCTTGTATTTGTAAGTTTTTGATACTTGAGGCGCAAAATAACATGTTGCAATTCTTATGTTGTTCTCATTCTCTGTTATTTTGAACCATAAATATTGTTTATTTGTATCTTCTTTCACTAACTGAATGTGACGAACTTCTTTTTCTTTCTCTAACACTAGTATTCCTTTGTACCATTTTCCATTTTCTGTTGCCTCGTTCCAAACTTCTAACTTCAAATAACCATCAAACTTCTGTGAGACAAATTGTGCCTCTACTTTCTGCAGTAGGCCCTATCCCAGGTCCCCTCCTCCAATGGTAATCTCTACAATTCCAACAAACTAGACTTAGGTAGATCTGGGTAGGATTTGATTGCTAAGTGGTTTGGCACACAAGACTCAAATTTGAGTCTTCACCCCTTTTCATCCATGCTAATCATGTTGTTTTCGTCCCTATTATCGAATTACCTATTTTTTCTTTACTGTTAGCTTGATGCACTGTTTTGCAATAAGTCCCAAACACTACAATAATCGTTTTACCATTGTATGACCATGCTCTTTTCCCTTTGTATCTTGTTGCTCTAACTTTCTCCACTACTTCTCTTCTATATTCTTGTTGTTTAATAGTTAAAAATTCATCTAGGAAGAAGTGTGAGCCTTTCAATAGTTTCTTTTTGCTTAAGAGATGGTGTTTTTCTTGCAAAATTGCCATGATGAATTTTATAGGTCAATACCTCTCCTCACATATCTTTCCCACCCCCCTTGCTTGGAAAATTTTCCCTCTGCATTGTAATTTCTCTCTAAAAAAGTCCCTTGTCAAATTGAAAGTGATTTCATTCTTTCCATAGTCTCTTATTCCCCTGATAATAAAGTTTGTTTCCATCTCTTTTATTTCTTTATGTTCTCTTTCTTGTCTCTACGAGAACTTCCATCTTCTTTTTCCTCTATCCTGTGACCTTTAGTGTCCTAAACCCTAGTTTTTATTTCTTTTGTAATGTATGTTCTCTTGTTCTCTTTTTCCTTCTTTTTAGAAAAGATTTTTTGTTGAACTATTTGTGTATCTACCTTAGTTGTTTTAGAGATTATCACTTCTTTGTTTGCTTCCATTGATTCATTCTTGGTTTTCCATGTTGCCTTCATGTTTTCCCATTCTCCTTTTCTTGGCTCTACAACATCTTGTAACATTGTTACCTTCTCTTTTAAAATTATATTACCTTCCATTAAACATTGATTTGCAAGTGTGATATCTGAAAGTTTTCTATCCCTTTCCTGTTCTTTGGCTTCTAAAATTTATAGCCTTTCCTTGGTCTTCATCAGTTCTTGGACATAGATATCTGATGACCAAGAAGAGGTGTGGTTGTGGGACTATAAATGATTGAATATTATTTATTTTTGTTTCTCTTCCTTGTTTTATTTCTTCGGGGCTATTTTCTTCTTGTTCCCATTTAAAGAGGGAAATCCTGTGCTTTAAAATACCTTGATATTGTTTTTCATTTACCCAAATACATTTTCCTGTTTTGTCAGATGAAGCAATTTTAACTTGGCCCAAATGATTTTTTTCCACAAAATATGAGATTTCCTTGCCATTTTTAACATTTACTATTGATTTGTTTTCCATTTTTGGATTTAAAAAACCAAAAATAGCTTCAAAATTTTCCCACCTAGATACACTAATGGACAATTTTTCTCTTAAAGGGAAGAGTGAACCAGTGATTCAACCAAAATTTGTCTCCTCTATTAATATTGGGTACTGTGGGCCTAAAAACCACTTCCTTGACTGAATGCAACTACCCTTTAAAGGATCAAACCAATAGTCGGTCAGTCATCTACAAGATGCACATTGTTTAGGCGGCTCTGCTCAGTGGAACGATGGGTAGAAACACGAGCGTGATGACTGTCATGGACACACGTTGAGATCTGTAGGATTTCATGGGCCACTGTGTTTCCTGATGAGTTTCCTGTTGAGTTCGAGCCACTGAGTTTCCTGCTGGACGTGGACTTGGCGCAACTAACTTATCCTAATCTTGTGCCTTCCTTCGTTCCTGCCATGGACACATATTGAGATCTGCTAGATTTCACGAGCCGTTGAGTTTCCCGCTGAGTTCGAGCCACTGAGTTGCTTGCTTAGCTTGGATTGGCTTGACATGAACTTGTGATTATAGATTAAAAATGACTATGGTAAGTGAGGAAAATATTTGTAAATGAATTAGAGGTTTGCATTTTGAATGGCATGAAGTTGTAATTATAGATTAAAAATGACTATGGTAAGTGAGGAAAATATTTATAAATTAATTAGATAATATTTTCTAAATAAATTATACAAGGACTCTCTACCAGGATACTTTTTATTTTATAAATGAAATATACAAGTGTGATAATTGACATCACAAAAATCAAGAAGAAGAATAAAGAATATGATGACCATTTTGATTGTTTTAGCTAGATCATGATTAAACTTGTGGAAGCGCATAAACATTGATATTTTGAGGCACAACATTTGGTGCATAGTTTAAAAAATGGGAACTGGGTTTCGAACCAAACGTCTATCTAATTGTGATTCAAACTAGAATTGGATCAAACCAGATCGAACTAGATTCAATAAACCAGAATTGGAAAAAATACATAAGATAATCATTTTTTTAATTAAAACAACTTATTTTTAAGATTACAAACCATGCTCCCAAACCATGACAAACAAAATATAGAAAGTATTCTCATATATATACCTTGTAAGGGGTGCATATATAAAAATGGCACTGAGTGAAATACATATCAATGATATCATTGACAAAATACATAACCAATGAGGCTCTAAATGGCCTCTAGAGTCCAAAAACTATGCTACAATGAGGCTCTAAATGGCATCTATATTCCAAAATAAATACTAAAACTCAAGCTACTAGGCCACTACCCTACTACAAATCAATGATCAACATGATCAATCATCAAACTCATCACCACTACTACACATGGTATCATCACCAGGAGCTACATACACAACATCTAGCTTAGAGTTCGAGGACTCCTCAAACTCCTTTCCAGCTTCAATAGTAGTACTAGTAGTAGCATAAGCAACAATAATAGGCCTAAAAGAACTAGAAGCATGAGTTTGTTGAGTTGCATGACTACTTATTCCTTCACGATTCACCATGTGCCATGCTTCGTCTTGGTGCTTCACTTCCTTCAACTCTCGTTTTGACTACTATATATGAATTACAACGAACACCCCCAACTCCAATAGATAGCTCCAAATCAACTCCAAGATGACAGGAATCTACAAACTTGTTTTTGTTGCTCCAAAACTCAATGTTGTTGAAAAATTGTCCAAGCTCTCATATGCTCACAAACACTAGAAATCAAATGTGCGAGGAAAATAGGAGCTTATGCATCCTTTTATAATCTTAGGGGGATATATTTAGGAGGGAAAATTAGGGGAATTTTGAGGTCTAAAATGGGACTCCTAACAAAATTATAAAATAATAGTTGAAATAATAAAATAAGATTTGATTACATCATCAAATTTTAGAGGGAAAAAAGGAAAAACTATTTTTCAACTCGTATTTTCAACTTATCTCCCTATGGGTTTACTCAAATTTTGAGCGGAAACACTTTTTGGATGAAGAATTTGATTTCTCATCCAAGGAGTACCCATGTTGCATACTTTTGATGGACCCCACTACACGAAAAATGAGAAATACATGAAAATTGTGATTGCAAACACGTTTTTTCATGTATTTCTTATTTTTCGTGTAGCAAGGTGCATCGAAAGTATGCAACATGGGTACTCCTTGGATGAGGAATTAAATTTTGCATCCAATGAGTACTCTTGATCAAAATTTTAGTAAAAAATTAGGGAGATAAGTTGAAAATATGAATTGAAAAAGTAGTTTTATTTTTTTATTATTTTTACTTTTTTTACTCCAAAAATGGTGAATCATCCCCCTTGGTTGATCTCATCATGCTGAATCCTATTGGTTTTTATAAAGTTTATTTTTTATGTACATTTTTTTAGGAGGCCCATTTTAGACCTCAAAATTCCCCTAATGCCTGCCATGGTTTGCCAAAAACCACCTACGAGTCCCATCACCATGCCCAACCACGTTGCTTCCTAACCGACTGATTTTTTACAAAATCGGTCGATCAGGACCCATTACTGGTTTGGTAACCAATCAGACCTGACCAACCAATGAGTTTGATTTATTGGGTTGGTTAGATATATCAGGGAGCTAACCGACTAGTTTGATCATTTCAAGTCAACTAGACTGAATTTTAAAACTATGATTTGGCTCATACTAGCTCCTAATTGGAGATGACACTTTCCTGTTAGGAATGAAGAATTCCAAAGTTATGCCACCTCTCATTTTTTAATTTTTTCCTCAAAATTAATTTTTTTCCTTTTTTTAATAGACCTATTCTTGAAGATGACCTTATTCATAGATAGGTCTATCCACCTTACTTTTAGTCAGCCCCAAAAAATTAGATTAAATGTAATTATAGAGCTACTGAAGCTAAAATGAAACAAATATATTACAGAACTCATGAGATTTACCCTGGTGCTTGATTCTTGAAAATGAGAGATATATATTGAGCTTATGAAATTAATATGTTACCTCATTCAATGTGATTTTGAAAACGAAACCTATCAGTCTTTGGTGAAACAATTTTGTATTTTTTCCACATGATACATCCAACATTTAATGGGATCAAGATGAGAAAAAGAGATTTGAATAATGTGAGGACATAGGCCTTTCCTTTTTCCAAGGATGACTTGGATGATTTTGAATGAAAACATATTCTCCTTCTTCATTGTTATTGCTGGAGTATAATGGTATAGGTAACTTTCATTGTTTCATCATGAACATGTTCAATTTTTTTTGTTTATAAACATTAGTGTTAGATGAAAAAATTATTTCAATCATAGGGATATTGTTATGTATTTCATGAATTTCAAAGCATTGAAGTATGAAAAAAATCAATGCTAATAATGTAATTAAATTTGTAAATCTATTTTACCATCCAGTCAGTTTTGTAACTATAGGAATTTCCATAAAAAAATGGTCCATATTAAATTGGTGATTTCCCGAGAGGCTTGATGTAACTTTGAGAGTTATATTTTGACATGGAGCAATAATAATTCTAAGACTTTGCCCCATAAATTTTCTTTGACACACTGTTAGGGTTTTACCACGTAAATTTCTTGTGTTTCTTGTTGTGTAATTCCGATTATTGTATTTATGCATTTCTTTCTCAATTAAGTGTAAATGGGCTCAAATAAAAACAAGTGGTATCAGAGCATGGTGAAAAAAATATGAAAGTACTGCGTATTCCTTCTCATGGAATTATTTCTATATATAGAATTTTCCCATAAATGGACTTTGTTGTAAAAAATAGCATCGCTAGGATAAGTAATGGCTCGTTGCACAAACTAGTAGGGCCGGTTAAGAAATGGTTCAATGAGGAGCATGATGTGAGTGCATGGTGTTGGTGTGATCCCATTCATTTTTTTCTGGTTCCAAAAATGAAAAGGGATTTGTGACCAAGTACCCGAAGCCACGGTGATGTTTCAGAGCCAAAGGCAGATCTAAGTGCAAGTAGCTTGATTGTGATCGGAAGTAGAAATAGTGTTTTCAATGGCAGCAGTTATAGTTATGACACTGATCGCACAATTGGTGTTGCAGGAGTAAGGATGGTGTTGAATTCTTTATTGTAATTGTTAAATTTTTTTTCAAGGTGTGGATTTGCTGCTCATTTTTTCAAACATTTTGTGCAACCATAAAATTCAAAGCTGAAATCTAACAAATGCATAAGTACTTAAATAATTTTTTTCTTACGTCTAGTGATGTTGGTGAGGCTGCGAGTGAGTGTGATGGGATATTAATGAAGAAATGGGAATATGGTGATTAGATATGGTGACAATGCTCAACATTTGTTCCATGACTTCCTGGTAATGAGTCAGATGAATGAGAGGAAACGAAATTTGGCGTCCAAACAGAGGTTATGCCTCAGTAAAATCATCCTTAACCCTAAATTGTTGTAGCCATGGCAACATTTTCCAAGTTTTCAACCCCCTCTATTCAACAAATCTCGATTTTTCGAGCCAAGAATTAGAGAGGTTTTTGCTAAAAATTATAGAAATTTTGACAGTGATGTCAGTGGTGGTTGAATAACAAAATAACTGTTATTGAAGGGAGTTTCGTTACAAGTTTTTGGTGTCGATAATAGAATTGCTGTAACTTTGGCGAAAATCGGTTTCTTTGGAGCATAACTGCGAATAGTTCTGAGTCTCAATTAAAAAAAAAAAATGACTTGTTTTTCCACCGAAAGGTTGTCAACAAGGAGGCCAGTGAAAATGGCACCAAAAATTGGTATTTTTTAGAGACAAGTGGAAGGTGTGAAAATTACATGTGGGATGCCTTAAAGGCTAGCAAGAATTAAGGTCCGAATGCGAAGAACCTTAAGACCTTTGGGAGTGAGAGAGGCTTGATTTGCATTTTTGTTTGGAGCACAATGATGGGTGTGGATTGTTTCCCATGAACATCAAATAAATATGTTGGTTATGATGAAAAGGATTGTGTGCAAAAGGAATGTGTGCAGAAGGAGCGGCAATGAGGAGTAACCCTATGCAAGAAATAAGACACAAATTATTTTTCGTGGGATTCTTGATTTTGAACTTGAACCCTCTTATTGTTATATTGTCATGAAATGAATGTGAAGTCATCGTTACCCATGAGGGTTATAAGGTATATGTCTTGCATGTAAATTTGTCATTTTTTTTTTTATCATTTACCATATTCCTAGGAGTGATGGGTTGTTATGGTGATGTGGACTTCGTATAAAAATAAAAAATTCTATATATATGTGGGGTCATAAAATTTTTCAAGAGGAAGATAATGTTTGAATTTTGGTGTGGAAAATAATGTGGATGAGAGAATGTTGCCTTAAACCCATGATAGCAATAACAACTAAAAAAAATTAATGGAGTTAAAAAAAAAATTCATGTAAATGGGCATATGACTCTTCGACATGATAAGGCATGCGCACCCCACCCTAGTAAATCACTGGTAAAGTCTGAATGTCCACTTAGGTGATATGGGGACACATGTGATGGTATGATAAAATATGTTGAGCTATGAAAACATGTGAAATTTTCAAATACCTTGGCGATGATTTGGTAGGGTTTGGAAGTGAGTGGTGGCTAGCTCACTTTGGCGGTTTGGATAGATTTGGCCAAGGAAAACCCAAATTCAAGTTTAAAAGGGGGATTGTTAGATAAAATTGAACTTATGATAGAGTTGAGGTTGTGTCAACAGTTATGGTTAACAATTGTGGTTTTGGGCACTCGATATTGGTAACCCATGGTAACAAGCTTATGGTATTACATACAATTGAAGTCGTTAAAATGCTTGTGCATTCTCCATTATATTGAGCCACGGTTGAGCGGTGAAATATCAGGTTGTTGGCTGACTTGGTTGTATTTTAGCCAAGGAAAAAAATAGATCTATCGTTGCCTGGTTTTTCCCCAATTGGGATTTTCCAGGTAAATCATGGTGTACATGGTTTGAATATTTGTTGCTTATTTGTTATATTTATTTCTCTTGAACCCTAAATTTCCACCATAACTCTAAATTGTTTAAAAACATTGAATACATCCGATTTTATTTTCAACATATAAACCCAGACTTTCCTGGAGTAATCATAAATAAATGTTAAGAACTGACAATGGCAATGAATTTACTTAGGCTTAGAATTTGAACAATACTGTAAGGATGAAGGGATTGTTAGACATAAAACTGTTGTCTATACTCCTCAGGAAAATGGCGTTGTTGAACGTATGAATCAGAATCCTATGGAAAGAGCCAGAAGAATGATAAAAAACACTAACCTATAGAAGGAGTTGTGGGTAGAAGCAGTATCTACTACTTTTTATTTGGTAAAAATATCAACTTCAGTTGCCATTAGTTGTAAAATTACTAAATAAGTTTGGTTGGTTCAATATTGTGATTATTCACATTTAATGTTTTTTGGTTGTGATGCCTATGCTCTTATTCCGAAGAATCAATGTTCTAATTTAGACCTTATTGTAGCCTAATTCGACTCAGCTAAAAGTCAAGAGAGGTTTTGAGCAGTTCAAGTTTATTGAGGAACAATTGTTAAAATTTCAAAAATACCTATAATATGCTCGAAAGGATAACCACAAGCTCAACGAGGATTTTTCATCACAGGTGCACGAAAACCAAAATCAAGGAAGCAACAGCATTGGAGATGTAATCTAAGCCAGAGGAGCAGCAGAGAGAAAAGCGTGCAGGAGGGGTCAACTTGGGCTTATTAACATGTATAACAGTTCAAGAGCCGGACTGATGGGCACGTTCAGAACATTGCACATGGGACAGGGTCGATTCGGGCTCATTCGCAAGCTCAGGAGAGATCAACGCTTATAAAGACTGAATCAAGCTCAGGAAGGATAATAGAGTTGCAGAGCGGCGAAGATAGAAAGGAGGGAAATCGACTAAGAAAGAAACACTTAGAATATTTCCAAAGGAGGCGATCGGACTGCGAGGATTGAATCACAGATATCAAGGGGAAGAGACTGACGACTGAGATGACTTCACAAGTTAAACAAAATAACTTGCGATGCAGTAAGAATTGAAACTTGTGATGCAATCAAGGGAGGAGCCACATGTTGGCAAAACGATACAACACATATCGCACATTGGCAGGTTTAGATTTTAGCATTAAGACTTCGCAAGGTAAAGTATGTTGGTTGCGATGCGACAAGGACGGGAGATGGTAGTGTGAGATGATGCACCGGGGCCATTAGATCTGTCGAAGATCTATGATGGAGATTACGTCGCAACTTCGCATCAACGTTTGTATTTTTTCCCATTTAAGTTATATGTTAAGTTCACTGATATGCGATGCACCATGATTGGTCACCATATTGTGGGACCCTACAACCACTGTTCCACGTATATGTCCATGGTAATGTTTAAAATTCAGTTTCGTGATGCGGTGGGGCTCGATCACATAAGTGCACTGTTATGCATAATTATGAATTATGGATAAATCATTCTTCCCTAGATAGGTGCTAATCTAGAACAATATGTCAAAGACTTTACGACTATCTTTCATAACTGTAAACAGACACACAGAATGAAATAAGGGACCTACTTGGGATCCAAGCGCTTCCAAAGTCTCCTTTTGTCGCTTTTGCTGTAGCTTCAAATTCCAACCGACTGTGCAAACTATTTCTTACAAGAATGAACACTAAACAATAAGAGATAGCAATAACACATATGTCTATTCAATTTATTTAGCTAAATCAATAAAGCATAAACCATATACATCAACTAAGAAATCATGATATTGAAAATCAAAGCTTATACAGATGCATATAGGGAAAAATAAGCAGTAATATTTATTGCTGATAGAAGGGGAGGTTACAACCTAGTGATTGATTTAGTGTCACCATCTCCAGCAGCATCCCAGCCTCATCACAATGCAGATATATCCAGAAATATGTCACTCAAATCAATCTCCTCAATTGAAATTCCACCAGCATTTCTCTACACAAATTCTTCCTTATCAAACACTAAGATCTGTGATAAATTTATAGAGGATCTAAGGGTAGTTTTATAATCAATGACTTTCCAATAATAGGAAAGAGATGTTCCCAATCTTGTAGATGTCAAATGGAAACATGGATTCGAATTTTGACACATGTGAACACTTCTAGAAGGCATTGGCCGAGTGGAGATTCCGGAACAATGAGAATCTCGCTCCCAATGTGACCAACACACCCATGGATGTTGGGAAGTTCTTTGCAGAGCAGCCTTACATAGGGCTACCTGCATATGCAATGCACTTAGTCCCTTTAAAGGAAATTTTGATGAGCTCTCATATGATATATTATAAACTTCAAACTTTGGAAACCTTTGCAGATAAAAGTATTTGATTGATTTGTCTTGTTCTTTGTCTTAGGGCATGTAGCAACTGAAATTTTAGGGAATTATTGACCCTATACATTGGTCCGGGAGATGATGCCTATTTAACCAGTCATTGGGAAAGATGCCCAAATTGACCTATAACAATTTCCCCCTAAAGCATGAAGTCAAAATAATAACAACAGTATTTTGATTGATATGATTTACACTGTGATGGGATGGAGATGAAGTGGAGAAACGACCTGCATCAAAATTACAATATATTACATCATGATATATCCTCTTGATCATAATTGCTGAGGGTAGGCATTCCCATGTTCATCACATAAAAAATCTGATAACATGTACATAATTCAGAAATTCGTCGTCATTGGAATGTTTCCCAATGCAGACATGTCTACAGATATAGGCCCATGTTTGGATGACGATCTATATGTAAGGTCACCATACAGATGATGTGTACAACAATCCTGAAATCATAGCCTGGATGGATGAAACTAGATCTGAGGTCTTCTTATCTTGTTCACTCGATCATTCGGGTACAAGTCTAGCCATGCGAATATATGATTTGTAGTCAAACATGGAAAGACATCATTTGATTACCAGCCAATGATGTGAGCTGTTAACAAATGCGAGAGAACCACCATTGATGTCAATGGCACTCAAGGTACTATAGTAAATTTTGTAAGGTGTGAATAGATGATTTGATGTCGAATGCCAAACAAAATCTTTTGGTCAAAAGTTTGGAAGCGAGGATCTTGTCGATGCTATAATAAGCCTCATGGTACTAGAATCTGATGTTTCTAAGTGAACTTCATGGATAATGATTTGTTGTCGACAGGAAGTCACCTTATTGCGAAATGGGAGTTACCGATTTCAGAGACAAGGGTATGACTTGGTATAGAAATTTTCAGGGATGACGGTCATGAGAATGAAGGTTTATGAGTATTGCAGAAGGATGAGTTATTCACTGGATGACTTCTCTTGAACATATCGGTGACACTGAGATGAGTTGGTAGCATTGACCCAAAACCAAAGTGAAGGTATGATGACATAGGTATGAATGAACTGTCAAGATGATTACCCAACCCAAACAGTCACAGACATGGAGTGAAGGAAGTGTCATGTTCAAGAGCGACTTGCTACCATAAAGAATTCTGCTCACTTTTCCCAAATTTTCCCCGGTCATTTGTCGACCTGTACCTCTTTATTTTTTAACAAGCTTGAGGAGGATAACATTTTATTGATATATAATTCAACCCTTCAGGCGAATAAGTATCGCTATTTAATAATTTAACAAGTCTAGCGATGAATGAAACTCTATTCTTTCCATGATTGAAAATCCTATTGCTATTTTATGTTTTAACGAGCTTAACGACAGTGATATCTCGGTCCTTTTTCATATTTAGAGAGTTTGAAAAAAAGGACGAAAGAAAACTCCATAAGTAATTTTTTGTAAAGTTGTCGCTTAGATCTGAAAAAGTGTAAAATAATATCTGAGAGAACCTCTTTAGTCATGTTCGACCAAGGTATTCCTTTTTCATAAATAATATATCTTAGTCCGGAAAAGGGTTAAACTTATACTGATTAGATATCAAATCATTTACTTTTACGAGCTTGAAAAGACAAGTGCTCGACAATATTTTCACATTATCAGAGTTTGAAAAGAGCTGAAAGAAAACTCCAGGGGTTCCTTTTTCACTGTTATCGAAGCTCAAAAAAGAGACAAAAGTGCGCTTCAAATCCTTTTTCATTTTTAACAAAGCTCAAAAAATAAGGAGAAAAAGTATTCTTTGTGGTCAAATCATTCTTGAAATAAATCTGCATGACTAATCTATTCATCAGTTGTAAAAACTGTTCAGAACAACATCAAATGGATTAAAAATCCTTGTTTCATGATGAAAATATAATAAAACCATAGTCATAGCAATAAATATTCATTGCAAACAATTAAATGACTAAATAAAAAGAGTTTTACTATTCATTTTTACCATTCACTAGTTACCATTTGCATTTTGGAGTTCTGAACCTGATTTTTCCCCCGAACTTCAGCTGTTGATTTTGTGTAATAGGTAAGAATGTTTTGAATGCCCCCTACAAGAGCACATGTCGAATGCCCCCTGCAAGAGTAGGTGCCCCCCAAGCTTCATTTCATTCATCTAAGTAGATTACTGGTTACTAATAGCTGGATGGAATGAAGGTTCATTATAGGGGAGGATTTGTTTCATTTTTTAACGAGATTCACACAGGAAAAGAACTATGCTCATGACCCGTTTCATTTTTTAACGAGGTTGACACAGTAAAGAACTTTCCTCAAAGGCACTTGTTTCATTTTTTAACGAGGTTGACACAAGAAAAAATAACTATCCTCATAGGAACTTGTTTCATTTTTTAACGAGGTTGACACAGTAAAAGAACTAATATCCTGATAGTGCAGTTGGACTAGTGAGTGTGTGCTGGAAAAGACATAGTCTAATAGAGTCATCATTTAAGGAGTTTGATGAACACACAAATGATAAGTTATAACATGCGTTGACGGGTCTTCTCTAGGGTTTCCATTGAATTTTGGAATTTCTGAGGGTAATATCTGTGGTATCACTGGCCACCAAGGAGAATAAATGATGGGATCAGCTTGATATTGCACTGAATATGTGAATAAAGGATAAATTTGTTCAGTACTTATAAGGGAGGAACTAGATAGGATTCCAGATGATGACATGGGTGAAGTCAATGGACAAAACATAGAAGATGAAGCAACAATAAATGTTGTCTCAGCTAAAATAGATGGTTCAGTCTGGGATGTTATCTTAGCCATGGTTAAATGACCCAATGTATACCCTATATAATCTATGGGAACTCGAAGTGAAACAAGATCAACAAAAGCAGAGGAAGGTGATTGAGTAAAAGACTCTTACATGTAAAGCTCCTACCGAAAATGAGCTGGAGTTAAAGGTGTCTCGTCTTGTGATATTTCTTCAATTGAAATCAAACCGGGTGGAAGAACTTCGTCATCTGGAAAGAAGTATATTTTAGGTGGTTGACTGCACGATATGGGAGACTCGATGGCTACAATAGATTTTGGAGTGACCAATACAGGAACAACTTCTGGTTGTTCGACTTTGGGATCAAGATTTTCTCCACTTAGGGAATATAGAAACTGAAATATAAGGGGATGATAGACCCTATTTCATTGGTCCTAGGGATGATGTCCAATTTTACCAATAATAGTTTCCCCCTAAAGCACAATGGGATTCGGATCAACTTCCAGTTGAACAACATCGGGTTCGGGAGGTATGGTCTCACAAATGGGATGGATCGTGACCACGAGTAGCTGTGAGGACTCTGTCTTGACAACAGTAGACAAACCAGGATTTGTAGAAACAACTTGAGCTAACTATGGTTTATGGGAAGATAATGTTTCACCATAGGTACGAATTGTACTTGATTCAATAGATCATGATTGCCTTCACCTAACAGAAGTAACTTCTGGTGGTAAAGGTGGTTTCGAAGCTAGTATACGCGAACAACGGGGGAAAGAATTTTGTTCTTCCACGATTACTGATTTATTTTAACCAAAAAAAAATAAACAAAATAAAAGGGTAATACTAGGCAAAAGGGTTTACCAAGAAAATGTGAACTGCAGAATACCTCCTGGTGAACCAAGAAGTACGGGCAGGCAATCTCCTCGAATGATGTGTTCAGTGTATCACAATTTTACAAGGCGACCGACTCGGTTCACTATGGATGGATAACACCTAAAATTTTTCCTCCCAAATATACCCCAAGGTACATGGAGGCCCAAGTCTGTATTAGCGTCGTCTATTGCGAAACTGCACAGTGAGAGCACCACTTTATACTTATCGTATTGTAACAACACCCGATATACTCGAAATTATGTGGAAGAGCTATTATATACTTACGTGCGTGGAGTGAGGTATCACACTCGGAATGTATCGCAGACAAGTTAACAACAACTACTATGTTTTACAACGCTGAAACATGTCTCTAGCCTAGACCTTCTAAATGTTATCGTTATGGTTCCAATGCTTTGTTAGGGAAATTGAGATAAATTTTATGTTGATCTTGTTTAACAATTTTCCTTTCAAAGGTTCACCTCGATGATGTATTGGAAATTCTTAAAAAGCAAACTAAGAATGATAAACAATCTTTCACTTTTAGTTTTTCAATGAAAATCCTAGCTACTAGAGGGAAAGAGCAAACAATTTGCGAGCAAACAAATCAAAGAACACAAAATAAATGCGGATTTCCTAATTGTTCCTTTTACAAAACACACAAACCACTACATGCAAATGTAGACTTTTCTTTTCAGTTCCTTTAATGTTATGAATGCAGAAAAGAAACTAAGTGCACTAAATCAACAAAAATAAATGCTTTTTACTTTTGAGAAATGAGGAATATAAACAAAAATTTCTCTTTTGAAGGAAAAATGAGGAATGAAACAAGAATTTCTCTTATCAGGAAATGAAGAATTTACAACAATTTCCTTTTTCAAAAGAAAATGGATCTAATGCGACAATAAAAATACTTTGAAATCAATTCGTCAATGATAAAGAAAAATTCTTTAAACAAACTATGAACACATTTTTCTTTCAAAGGAGGAAGAGGTATATGAATTCACAGGTCAATATGAGGCCCCGGCTTTTCAAAACATAGAAACAAACAAACTGAAACAAATTGAAAAGACAAATTCAAGGGAATCTGGATGGTTTCAGGAGGTAACATAGTCTCTAAAGAGAGACAATGCTTTGCAACGCAGGCCTGAAAGGGAGACAATGCTATGCAAAGCACTGTGTCCTATCCAAGAGTGCATTGGGCGCAGTGTAAAATGAAAAACACAACTGTTTAACACACTTCTTTTGAAAATTTGGATCTTAAAAAGCCTAATCTTTGTGAGTAACAACTACTGGGTGAATAAACAAAGAAAATTAGAGGCTAAAACACCTAGGATAAAGAGTAATCTCCCCAGTAGAGTCACCAATTTGTTATGCGGAATTATGAATTACGGATAAATAATTCTTCCCTACACAGGTGCTAATATAGAACAACAGGTCAAAGAATTTATGACTATCTTTCATAACTGTAAATAGACACACAGAATGAAATAAGGAACCTACTTGGGATCCAAGCGCTTCCAAAGTCTCCTTCTGTCGCTTTTGCTGTAGCTTCAAATTCCAGCCGATTGTGAAAAATATTTCCTGCAAGAATGAACACTAAACAATAAGAGATAGCAATAATACAAATGTCTATTCAAGTTATTTAGCTAAATCAATAAATAATAAACCATATACATCAACTAAGAAATCATGATATTGAAAATCAAAGCTTATAGAGATGCATATAGGGAAAAATAAGCAGTAATATTTATTGATGATAGAAGGGGAGGTTACAACCCAGTGATTGATTTAGTGTCACCATCTCCAACAACATCCCAGCCTCATCACAACGCAGATATCTCCAGCAATATGTCACTCAAATCAATCTCCTCAATTGAAATTCCACCATCATTTCTCTACACAAATTATTCCTTATCAAACACTAATATTTGTGCTCAATTTATAGAGGATCTGAGGGTAGTTTTATAATCAATGAGTTTCCAATAATAGGCAAGACATGTTACCAATCTTGTAGATGTCAAATGGACACATGGATTCAAAGTTTGACACATGTGAACTCTTCTAGAAGGCACTGGCCAAGTGGAGATTCTGGAATAATGATAATTTCGCTCCCAATGTGACTAACGCACCCATGGATGTCGGGAAGTGCTTTGCAGAGAAGCCTTGCATAGGGTTACCTGCATATGCAACACACTTATTCCCTTTAGAGGCAGATTTGATGAGCTCTCATATGATATATTATAAACTTGAAACTTTGGAAACCTTTGCAGATGAAAGTGTTTGATTGATTTGTCTTGTTCTTTGTCTTAGGGCATGTAGCAATTGAAATGTTAGGGAATGATAGACCCTATACACTGGTCCTAGAGATGATGCCCAGTTAACCAGGTCATTGGGAATGATGCCCAAATTGACCTATAACATGCACATCACAAGATTTAAAAGATAAGTGTTAAGGGAAAGTTAAAAACAACGACATGCGAAATGTGATGTCGGGCAGATGCAATGCGGTTTCAAAAGGGAACTCCAAAGGTTTTCAAGTATGGAGGTAAGAAATTTCTATGTTAATCACATCGGATGAAAGAAGGAGGATTATAACGTAAAGCCGATGAAATGCCTTGATAATGGAAGAAATTCTGAACACGGGAAAAGAGACTCGGGTAAGTGACCCTACGCAGAGAAAAGGAGAAGAGAAGACTAAACACATTAGGCACGCGCAAAAGAGGCAGAGTCGGGTAGCAGGTGACATGATGAAAACGTTAGAAATGAAAAAGCATGGGCAGAGTCAGGTGGAGATGCGTTTATGCATACTGTTAGGGCAACACAACCGAAACAGAAGGAGACACATCAACAACAAATCAGACTCAGCAAAGGGATTATATTCCAACTGTATTTTGTTTTCTTTGTTAAGATCGAAGCTGCAATGGTGTCCTCGATTGCAATGTAATAATTAGTTTAACAGTTTAGGTAGTTTAGGAGTTTCAAGAAGCTCGAGCAGTTGTAAACTATTTTTGTATGTATTTAAGGAAGGGAGAAAGAGTGAAAAGGGGGGCCTAGTTCTGGAATTCTGGGAGATTACATTTTGTACTTCTTTTTATGATAGGTAAATAAAAGAAGAAGTAAGTCCCGCAACTGTTGATGGTGATTCGTGTTTCTGGTGCCATTTTGTGTCCTTTATTCTTTGAATGAAGTGAAGTAATGTAGCAACCGACCTCTTAATTACATCTGTGAGTAAGAGTTAAATAACCTTAATTTGTGCTCCTTCACACCATCTCTTCTCCCTTCACAAATTCTCTCTGAAACGTAAAAGTAGTAGATTATGTGTATTCAACATATTACTTTGAGTTTCCCCTCTCTTCAAAAACTCCTGATGAAACTTTTAATTAATGGATTCTGTGTTTATAGCATACTATTTCGAGTTTCCTCTCTCTCCCTGAATTTCCTCTGAAACTTAAAAGTGGTAGATTCTGTGTATTCAAAATATTACTTTGGGTTCCCCTGTAGTTCTTCTTTTCATTCAGATATCAGTAGTGAATGGCATTATTAATCCTTTTATTATTCCCAATCATTAAGGGTTTTAGAAAAATAGTCTCAAGAGGGATAGAACAAGGACCTCATGATAAAATCATTTATGTGACACACTTTTAAAATGTCTTAAGCACTGATTCCTTTCACAACTGAGGGATTGTCTCTTAAGATAAAACATACCCAAAAGCAAAAAGTTATGTCTTTGTTGGGTATGACTATGTGGTGAAAGGATATAGGTTGTGGGATCCTTCTTTGAGTAAGATATTCATTAGTAGAGATGTAGCATTTGATGAATCTTCTCTTCTAAAATCATATGTTGTAAAATAAAAAAATTCAATTGGAGACTAAATATTTTTTGGAAAGTTAAAAGGAAGGAGATACTTTTGAATAAAAATGTGAATAAGATGCAAATAAAACTAAAGAAGTTCAAGAACTAACTCAACAACCAGTCACTCTAAGGAGATATACAAGAAAAATAAGAACACCCAAAAGGTATGAAGATTATGCTTCATCTATTGCATTTATTACTGAATATGGGGAACCTTCTTGTTATCAGGAAGGAGTGGATGATGCGGATAGAGAAAAGCGGAAAAAGGCTTTGGATGAGGAAATGGATTCCTTGGCCAATAAAAAAACCTGGAATATTGTAGAACTTCCTAAAGGGATTAGTGTTGTCGAATGCAAATGTGTCTTAAAATTGAAGAAAAATTTTGATGGAAGTATCGAAAGGCATAAGGCAAGTTTGGTAGTAAAAGGGTATTCTCAGGTTGAAGGTATTGACTTTCATGATATTTTTTCACCAGTCATAAAACTTGTTTCTATTCATATTGTATTAGAACTAACTCCATTACTTGATCTTGAGTTAGAATAGTTAGATGTTAAAACAAATTTTCTTCATGGAGATTTGGATGAAGATATTTATATGGAACAACCAGAATGTTTTGTACAAGGTTGCAACAAAATATTAGTTTGCAAGCTCAGGAAATCATCATATGGTCTGAAGTAGTCTCCTAGGCAATTGTACAATGAGTTTGACTCCTTCATGGTGAGCCATAACTTTACTATAAGTGAGTATGATCATTGTGTTTACCTTAAGAGTTTCAATGGAATATTCATTATATTGATATTGTATGTTGATGATATGCTTATTGCAAGAAAAACCATGGAAGAGATCAATAGGTTAAAAGCTCAAATTTCTAGGATGTTTGATATGAAGGATATTGGACTAGAAAAACATATATTGGGCATGGAGATACACAAAGACAGGAAAAATGGAAGGCTATAATTATCACAATAGAAGCATGTGGAGAAAGTACTTGAAAAGTTTGGTATGAACAGTGTGAAACTTGTTAATGTTCCATTAGCTTCCCATTTTAAGCTTTCTTCAAGTTTGAGTCCTAGAAACAATGAAGAAAAAAATTACGTGTCTCGTGTACCATATGCAAATGCGGTGGGAAATTTAATTTATGTGATGGTATCTACAAGATCTGAAATTTCACATGTAGTTGGAGTTGTCAGCAAGTTCATGGAAAATATAGGAGAAGAACATTTGCGTGTAGTGGAATTGGTGCTTCGGTATTTGAGAGGCACAAGTGACCATTGCATCATATTTAATGGTAGTGAAGGTTTAGTGTGCAGATATTTGGATGTTGATTATGTAGGTGGTTTGGACAAGAGGAGATATATTACATGAAATATATTTACTCTTTAAGGTGGAGCAATTAACTAGATGTCAAAGCTTCAAGAAACAATTACTTTGTCCACTACTGAAGAGGAATATATAGCTGCTTCAGATGCTTGTAAAGAGGAAATCTGGTTGAAAGGTATATTTGATGAAATTGGAAGGACATAGAAGAAAGTGAATGTGTTCTGCGAAAGTCAGAGTGCTATTCATTTGGCTACAAATCAAGCTTATCACAACAAGACTATTCACATTGATGTAAGGTACCATTTTGTGAAACATGTGATCGATGGCGAAAAATTAGCTCTCAAAAAGGTCCATACATAGGAAAATTGTACAGACATGTTCACGAAGCCAGTATTGGTAGAGAAGTTGTGATGGTGTTTGGTTCCTCTTGGCTTGCAGAAGAGATGATGAATGGGCATGGGCAAGGGATTAGGAAAATTGTTGTCAAAGTGGAGATTGTTGAAGTATGAAGTCAAAATTCAACCCTTGTCCTGGTTGATATTCTGCACTATGAAATTCTTCCTTGACATATTTCACATTTAACGCCTTTATGGGTCAGTGTTTAACTGTGTGACCCAGGCACACCTCATAAAAAGGATAGACATGTTATTTTTTGGTGTCAAAAATAAATTTTCATAATTGATATGTAATGCCCACATTTACTGTTATAGAGGGAAATACTAAATATTTCTTGTTATTTTCAAGAATTAGTTCATCAATCCTTGTCTTATTACCAACCTCTCCCTCATCTATTACAATTCTTTTAGAATCAATAATACAAAAAGAAAACCGGGTATATGAGGCATTTACAATGACATATGTCATCATCCATAGTAGAAGCATCTCTTTCCATAAACTATTGGAATATGGTTTATGCATCCATTTTATGGAAAAATATCCTGCTTACTATTTCCATATTCATTATTGATTGTAATATCTAAACCACTGACCGGTTTCAATCTTAAACAACGAGCATCTTCAAATTGTTCATCTAACTCTTCTTCAAGTTTGAAATCATGGGAAAATAAAAAAATAACCTATTACTACAAACTTAATTAGTACATACAAAATTTTGTGGATCTTCAGTGATAACGTCAGAAGGTATTTACTTTCTTCAGGATCTTCTTGGATATCCATGTATTCATGCTAATCTAATACAACTACATCTCCACTGATTTTCTCTGATTCAAGTTCTCCGAAGCACAATTAAAATATTTATATTTTTTAAATTCTTCATGCTCATCATCATAAATACTATTTTAGGATATAACCCCTTGAAGCTCAATAATAAAGTCTCCATCATCATGGTTGTCATGATTTTTCCTTCCAAATTCCATTGCACAGTAGTCTTCTAGTAAAGCCTCAACTAGAAAAGAAAGGAAAAATAAAAATTTTAGAATATGTTTTAAAAACTGAATGAAAGTATCCTATGATGAAATATTGGCCACAAAAATATATTTATAAAATTTTCTTGCATTTCCTTTGAGGGACATTATAAACCCTTTCAACGAAACATCTTCATGAAAAATCCCAAGCCAATGAACACGTGGAAATAGTTTGTATATTTCCTAGGGCATCATCAACTACTCGAAACTAAGGCAAGCATTAAAGTCTCATTTTTCACCATTACACATAGTATTAGGAAAACCAAGTATTACCCCCAAAAACAATTAAAATTAATGGAGCAAACCTGGTAGCTACCAATGAGGTAGATGATTTGCTATGGAAACAAGGTATTCTACTCATTTTTCACTATTAGGCATAGGAATAGTATTAGGAAATCCAAGTACAACAAAATGTTTTAATGGAGCATACCTCATAACTACTAGTGAGATAAATTAATTTTCCATAAAAACAATATGAATTTTCAAAATGTGGATTTTCCAAGAGAAATCTTGTTTATTAAGAACTTCTTTAAAATAACTAAGAATACTATTGTTCCTCTTTTTCTTTATCATCAAATAAAAGAGCCTATTATTTTGTTATTTCTTAAGAAAATAAATCTTTCAACTTTTCCCCCCAACAACAATGCTAAAACAAATTTTGTTTCTTGAGATATTCCTAGCTAAGACACAATGCCAACACACACTCTAAAAGCATTAAATACCTCCTTGCTTTAGGCTTCCAAATTTCTCTTAAGCTTAAGGGGGTAAAACCCTCAATTTATTTCAATGTTGGTACTCCCTATCATTTCTTAACAATAGCTTTAATTTATAATATTTAGTATCCAAATTTCAATAATTAATAACTTAATTAAGATGAAAAAATTACACAAATATAAACCTAATGACTCATTTTAAATCTTGAGAAAAAGGTCTTTCCATTGATCATCAATATCCTTAAATGAAATTTAAATATTTTATTGGGTGGAAGGTACAAGGTTTAAAGACAAACATGTCCCTCAAGCACAATTTATCTATATATGTAAATTTGAAGGTTTATGATAAAATTTGCAAGTGAAATTGTTAGGATTTTTATGCAATTATGTAAGTTGCATAATCACATAAAAGACGATTTTAACTCATTTTTTCATAAAATAATAAATACAATAGTACCATAACAACAAACAAAAGACAAAAAATGATGAAGGAGTTCACCCCTTCTGGGCTACATCTTCTGGTCCATCTTCCAATGTTGGGCCTCTTTCATTATGCTAAAAAAAAGTGTTTACATGGATTTTTAGTGCTCAAAATGAAAAAAATAATGTCTCTAATGGCTATAGAACAGTTAAAAACCCCTAGCTAGGCTCTTTCTGCACTCAAAAAGGTCAAAAAATGATTGAGTTACACTCCAAAGAAGTTTTCTTGCTAATCATCATCCAAATCGCACCCACCTGATATACATCGTACAAATTCCACAATTTTCAGCCACATGGGGTGAAAAATTAGCCCCACTGATTTGATATGGGTGGCTAACTTGTTTTTCTATGCAAGCACCTCCCACTCAATTAAAAAAAATTAAGGATCTTGCTTATACATGCATGTGCGGAATTGAATTCTTGATTCAAGTGTATGTATTTTAACTGGTTTAAGGCTTTATGTGTGAGCAATTAAACATTTGTTTAAGCTGATTAAAATCATGCACATTAACCATAAATTGTAGAAAATTAACCAACAACACATAACATCAAACATAATAAAGGAGTTCACCCTCAACACTTAGGCTACGTCTCCTTGAGCCTTTGTCAATGGACTTGGCTCTTTGGGAATAAGATGGTCAATTTCTTTTACAATTTGATGCTCAACTCCAATGGTTTTTTGGACTGTATCAATGGGTTTATAATACCAAAATACCCCTGGATTTTCTTCTCAATCTCTGGAAATGGACCTAGGCTCCCTTGGGCTTGACCTCTTCGGTTGGTGTCCTTGAGCTTCTCTGTGACACAAACTCTCCTAGAAGTCCTATTCAGCTCTTGAAACCTATTCTATTGTCTCCAGCACATATCAATCATCCAAAATAGGTTGTTCATTCACTCAAAATGGCCTATGGTTGCTCTGGCTATGCCTCCAACACCTGGTGGTACCCTATGGCTCTAGGCTCACTAAAAACTTACCTGTAGCATCTCTGCCTTCAGAAGTCTCCAAATGATTATGCAAACCCCGTCATTGGATTCATAAGGTTCAAGATATTGAGAAATGACTATTGGTTTCTTGAGAATGGCCTCTGGCTACCCTGGCTAGGCCTCATTCTCCTGCTGGCTCCTGGTGGCCCTAGTGGCACTTGGAACTTATCTGAAGCAAAATCACACTCAAAAGTCCTCATGTGGATCTGCAAACCTCATCAATGGCTCTAGAATGCTCTAATTAGTTAATAATGACTCTTCATTCGCTCATAATGGTCGAAAATTGAGCCTTCTACACTTTTTCCCAATATCTCCTAGGAAAACTCCACTAAATGTGGAGAACTCCAGTTAACTGGAGTTAGATTAGGGCTGACCGCCAAATTTGGCGTGCCCTTATCCGCTCCGCCAATAAAGTCATGCATTAAAAGTTATGGTTAGGGTGGTGGCCACATGCGCACCCCCAACCGTTAAGTGGCTTATACTTTAGCGGAAACAGCATAATACAATATCGGAGTTTCATTAAACATACATACATTCACGATCAACATCAGATCCCTTTTACGGGACTTCACAATATTAAACAAATTTTCAACCATAATACATGGTACATCACAGATCGAGAGACATACAATCTTGCAGATCACACTTCGTGGAATATAACAAATACCCTTAACGTTTAAACAATACAAGTGTCGACGGGAAGTTGTGATCACATCGCCACATCGCAATTCGGCCGAAATACCTTTTCGCAGATCGCAGGATTTAAGATTTCGCATATCGAAAATCTTAACCCATTTCTCTTCAGCTTATCGCACATATAACTCGTCGCACTTCACAAGTTAAAATTTATACCATTAAACCTTATTCCTTGCGAACTTTGAAGTCGCTTCCCATGCGCTACGATCTCCACTGTTGGTTTGGTCCTTGATTCGACGATTCCCGTTATCTCTCCACCTCCTCATTTCGCATCGCAGGTTAAACGATTTAACTTTGCGAAACTTTTTTAACGGTAAAGTTTGTTTTGTGTGATGTACGATGTTTCTCCTTTGCGATGAGATCTCTCCCGTTGATCTCCCACTGCTGCTTCTGCGATCTAATCACCACCGTTCAGCCCTCGTTGTTGACTAGATCACGGTTGTTCGTTCCACCTGCAACATTTCCGCGGCTGTGCAATCCCTGATTCTACATGCAGAGTTCAAGACTCCATGACAACCACCAATTCGGATCCCACTCTGCTAGTCGATCTGGTTCTGAACCTGTTTTGGAAAACAAACAGCAGGCCATAACTCAATAATACGAACTCAGAATTAGATGAAACGAGTTAGGTTGGAATCCCGTTGACGAACTCTACGCTCTCATCTTGGTTTGAAGCTTTTTTTAGTACTTTTAAATTTTAGCTAATCCTTAGGCCCGATCCCAATCTGATCACTCCTTCCCACTGACGAGCTTTTGGACCCACAAAAGCTAATGATTATCTGCCTTGAGCTTCAGCACTCTACTACTTTCAAGTTATATCAATTGATTTTTCTTGACAAGTCTCTTCGGTAATCACCCTGACATGCCTTGCACTGCAACTAGATATGCTTCTTGACCACTTCTCTCTAGGTTGCGAGCCCACTTCAGCATTGCTAGCTGTTGTAAACTGATGCATACCCTACTATACCATTGTTCTCTCTATGTGCTTGGAAAACTGTTAGCCTTCCCACTAAGAATGAAGTCCCTCTTGCAACTATGGCATACGAGCTCTGCCTTGGAAATCCACTTTCCAAATTAAGCTTGCAAGATGAGTGAACTCTTATCGTCAACAAAAACACCAGCTTGTTTCTTAATGGCTGCAAAAAAACTTTCATCTTGTCCACTTCTTGACTGAATAGACCAAAAATTCCTACAACATCCTGTCACAAGAACACACGATAAATCTTGAAAAGAAAACTTTTTTCTTCTCCAAATCACTAATTTTCACCTTCCTGTAACATCACATACATGGAGATCCTCTTGCACATTGGTGTATCCATTTATCGACTCACAATCAACAAACACCCTCAACTAAAACATAAGTCGTGAAGCATGTGACATCAACAACAAGTAGACATGAAATGTGCAATACAATCGACACAAGACGATATGAAAAGTGTGCAACACAATCGACACAAGTCGACAAACATGTGTGTGACAAAATCGACACAAGTTGATATACAACATGATACATTGACAACACTCGTGCATGTTATTGGTGAGGTAAATCCCCTCTGTGGACAGAGGCGATCCCGCTAGCCCTAGAGTGGGTCTAGCCACAAACAAGACAAGCTATAATATTGATTCCTAGTTAATGAATGGAGGGAGATTTGATAGATGACTTACCGGAGATCCTATAATATTGTTGTCGTCGAAAATAATGTCTCGCTCCTGGTTTGACAGATCACAATACACTCACTTTCAAGCTCGGACACCTGCACACACACAAGAAACAACGAAGGTATACAACATTCTAGTTCACATTCATAAATATCATCCAGTCGAAGAGGAATAAATCAATTTCATTACATAAAAAACATAACACAACGATGGAACCAATACCATAGTCGAGTATATTAATAAATGGAAGGAAGAGTACAACCAAGCTTTGACGTTGCGATCTCCTCCAGCAGGGTTCAAGAAGAGCGCGTCTCACAAAGGCTCGTTGGGAATTCGGACGAGACTCTCTCTACGGAATTCTCCTTGGTTCTACCTTCTCAATGGAAATTATTCAGCTATAGTATTATTCTCCAAGTTCAGCCCCTTGGCTATCTGTTCATCTAGCTTTCATAAAGGGAGAAGGCCTATTTATATAGAGGGAGAGGGAGAGGTTAGGATCCGTATAATCATGGAAGGGAGACCTAGCTTCAAGGAGTGTTCTATGGGAGGAGGAAACCACTACCTAAAGAGGGAGATCCGTGGCTGATCAACTTAACCACTTCTAGTGGCTCATCCCTGAGGTGGTTAGAAGGAAACTTCCGCCTCTATTTGTTAAAAAAAAATTCCTAAAACAGATGGCACGGGCACTATGCTAAGACAGAGCACCAGGTGGCGCAGGCTCTAGTGAAAATCTTCCACATCGGCACAAGGGATGAACTAGCTATCTGCGCTAAGGCCAAAACATAGGTTTTGTGTGAATTTTTGAGGAAATGTCCAATAGGAGAAATGATTTCATTATGCAGAAGGATGCAAAGAAGGTGTTTGCAGAGTATGACACTGTTCACAAGTCACGGGAATGATCCTCCAATATGCAAGACGAGGGATTGCAGGGAAGGTGACAAAATGTTGTGTAACAGATGCCCCCTAAAGCATGAGGTCCAAGAGAGAGGGAGGGGTGAAATGCTTTATGAGAATGCGTTCGACCCAAACTTCTTTGCCCGTCGGAAAACCTGCAAGTACAAATACAACTGATATCTACGATACATGATATGTGGTATGGGCACAACCATCCATAATAGAGTACATAAAATATGAGATGCGAGGTATGGTTGCAGCCATCCAATCAAGAGATTCATGTAATAAGTCATAGTAATCCACAAAGAACCCGCAGCCTGGATTTCATCAAACAAAACCCAAGGTCTTGCGCTCCATCCCGACCCGAAAAAAGTACAAGTTCGAGCATGTGAATAGATGAGTTTAAGTCAAACATGTCGGAACATCGTCTGATTACCAGCCAATAATGAGAGATGTTAACAGATACAAGAGAAACCACTAGTAATGATAATGGTTCTCAAGGTACAAGAGGTACAATCCATGGAATGTGAATAGTTATCTAGCATCGAACACCCGCAAAAACATCTGATCGAAATCCAATGATGTAAACCTTGCGACGGATGCAAAGAACCTGCCATTAAGGCATGCAGGCTCCAGGGTACCTGAAGGGGGTCTTTGGATCAGCTTCCTGGAAAATGAGCTGAAGTTGACAGGAAGCGACCTGGTCGAAGGAGGGCCATGATGTTTCCCACATCATCGACACGAGATAGAGGAACATGATGATTCAAGAATTAAGACCAACAGATAATTAGAGGGAGGTTGAAAATTGCAGAGGCAAAACTTCTCTTGAACATATCGGTGGCACGACACTGGATTTGGTAGTATTTGACATCAAGGGATCTGAGGTCATGGTGACGTGGCAAAGAGTAGATGAGCGGTCAAAAGAGATTACCCAAACCCATGAAGGCAAACAAATGACAAAGTGAGATGTCCCCAACCCAACACGAATGCAGACAAGTGCTATGTTCAAGAGTGACATACTGCCGACTAAAGTCTGGTTCCATTTTCCCCCACCATTTCTGGCAAGTACCCCAATTATTTTTGTAAACAAGCTTGAAGGGGATAGCATATGCTTGCGATGTAAGTTTTTCCTTCAGAAAAATCCAACCTAGTACATTTTACGAGCCCTAGGAAGGAGGAACTCGAGTGATTTCATATCGACAGAGTCCGATGTCATCATTTTTTAACAAGTCTGATAAAGGGAGAAATTGGCATCTTTTCATGTTTAGAGAGTTTGAAAAGAAAGCGGAAAATAAAACTCTAGCAAGGTCCCTTTTCGTAGGTAGTCGCACAGATCTGAAAAGGTAGAAAATTGCGTCTGAGAGAACCTCCTAGTTGCGATAGGCTAAGGTATTCCTTTTTTCGTAAATAATCTATCCCAGCTCGAAAAAGGGGTAAACGTATACTGGGTAGATATCGCTTCGCAACCATTTAACGAGTTCAAAACGACAAGAGTCTCGACAATCTTTTCAATTTTAGAGAGTCAGAAAAGAGCTGAAAGATGATTCCAACAGTGACTTTTTCATGTTTTTATCGAGTCCGAAAAGGTATAAAATACAACTCATTTCTTTGTCATAACCATGTGAAAACCTGTCGTTGCACAAAAAGAAGTGTCATTAGGGGAATTTTGAGGTCTAAAATGGGCCTCATAAGAAAAATGTACAACAAAAATAAACTTTATAACAACCAATAGGAATCAAGATGATGATGTCATCCATAATGGATGATTCACCATTTTTGGAGTAAAAAAGTAAAAATATTAAAAAATAATAAAATAATAAAACTACTTTTTCAGCATAAGTATTTTAAACTTATCTCCCAAAATTTTTACTCAAATTTTGAGCGGGAGTACTTGTTGGATGCAGAATTTAATTCCTCATCCAAGGAGTACACATGTTGCATACTTTCGATGAACTCTCCTACACGAAAAAATGAGAAATACATAAAAAACGTGATTGTAATCCGTTTTTTTATGTATTTCTCATTTTTTCGTGTAGTAGGACCCATCGAAAGTATGCAACATGGGTACTCCTTGGATGGAGAATTAAATTCCGCATCCAACGAGTACTCCCGCTCGAAATTTGAGTAAAACTTTGGGAGATAAGTTGAAAATATGAATTGAAAAAGTAGTTTTTTTCATTTTTCCCTCTAAAATTTGATGATGTCATCAAATCTTATTAGATTTTTTCCACTATTATTTTATAATTTCCTTAGGAGGCACATTTTAGACCTCAAAATTCCCCTAATGCTAAAACCTATTCCTTGAAAATAATATGATGAAATAATCGACAAATATGTTTTAAAACCTAATTTAAGATTTTGAAAAGTTATAAAATGACATAAGTGGTAAAAATTATTTACTTTTCACTTTTACCTCTTGTGGAGCAAAAATGACCCATTTGCCTTGCGATCTTGTGGCGAATATTGCGAGTGATCCAATGAACCAATCTTGATCCGTCAGTCTCAGGTAAGAGTCGACACCGTTTGCCATATTTTAAGCTAAATTTCATTACCTATATTTATCATTTTGAATCCTTTAGGGGAGGATTTGTCAAAACTAGGGCATCGCGGTTGGCGCGGGTTTCGGGCACGGACCCGTGCCAATCGCCCCCTTTTTACACAGAGGATGCGCCCATTGGCGTGACTGTTAGCGAAACAATCACGCTAACCTCGCAACCCAAAAATCTGCATAAATTTGAGAAAAATGAAGTCAATTGCTTGCAAATTTTGATGCCTAAGTAGACTAACAATGTTCATATGACCAATGCGCAGGTATCAAGCAGAGAAAATGGTGATTGAGTGGAAAGAGAGAGAAAACAGTGAGCAACATGAACTTGCCATGGAGAATGAGTGATGCATGAATGCCCTCAAAGATTGTGGGCTAAAGAAATTATTCCTCACACCATGCCTCCGGGCTCAGCTGTAATTGCTTCAATATCTGATAAGAATTTGGGATGAAGATCAAGAAAATCTTGTTCTTTGAGATCAAGAACTTGAACTTGATGTTTCTGATGTCTATTTTATCATAGGATTGTCGCGGAGGGGTGTAGTCCCTATGCTGACTGGTATCCGTCCCTCTGAGGAGAGTATGGGGATGGTGATCGACAGAGTGTGCTGAGGGGCACGCAAAGGAACAGGGAGTGGGAAGGTTGACATCTAAACCATCCCAGATCTTGCACTAAAATTAGTGCTGCACACTATCACGCGGGCGGCAGGATCACAATCACGGCATGAGGCCACAAAGACACAACTGATTCTTGCTGTAGACTTCCTGAACCCGACTCTCTACAACTGGGCAGAGGCCGTGACTATTAACATCAAGCGGCAGCTCACCAAGTGCAAGAAGACCAAACTGAAGCAGTTTGGGTATGGATCCATTTTGGTATTGTTCTTCTTGGAACGACTACCGATATTCTAGCGTTAGGAGGTCATTGTCCCGATGCCACCACCCAGAGAACCACGGATGGCTCGATGGGCTGTGCTGATGCCTAGAGCAGGGGATGGCCAACAGATGTCCTGGAGGGCAGATTTTTTTGATTGGCTCCGTCGACAACTGATTATCATGGAGGACTAGCCTTACTCTGGTACAGACTTCACCGGTGATCCAGACCTCCCGCTCTCGGAGGGAGAGGATTGGGACGAGGAGGTAAGTGAGACTCATTTTTTATTTTCACGAGTTTATGATTTTTTGGTATATATCCATGTATTAACAGATGATCTTATATGTATGCAGATGTTGGCCTAGAGAGGCTTGCAGGTATTTCGTCGATAGCGAGGCGAACTCCTCGCGATTTCGATCCTCATGGCGAGGGCAGCGAGGAGGAGATAGTACAAAATCTAGAGGGGATCGCCCGTGGGATCCTAGACTATGCTCGCCTGGATGATGTTCCTCAGGCGTACCAGAGGCATACTGTAGGGGTGCCGAGTCATATCCACTGCTTTCTAAGGCGGTTGGTATGGGCGGTGACATGCTACTATGAGCACCACGTTGATTAGGCACCTAGGATTTTTATTTCCACATATTTTTGAGAGACATGTTGTCTCGGGATGTAACTGAAACATAGATATATGTTTTTTGGGTTTTTATGATGTACACACTACAAACAATCGATATATATATATATATATCTTATTTTCTACATGAGTCTATTTACATATGATGATGTTTTATAAATTGCACAAATGTCTATCTAATACACTGTTAGCCACTGCATCAGTTAATGTATTCATTCGTCTTGGTATATGTTGATATGTGATGAAATAAAAATGTCTTCCAAGCAAACGAATACGTAAATACAATCTCAAAATGCATGGGTTTCTAACCGAATAATGACCATTAAGTTGAAGAACAACAAGCTGCGAATCTAGATTTACAAGCAATGCGCGTATGCCGAGGTTAACTGCCTCGGTTAATAGTTCCAAAACAACACTATATTCAACGATGTTGTTTTTTGTTTGACCTAGACAAATACCTTGTAGGTTAATCAACTCACCAGTAGGATTATAAATTACCCAGGCTGCCGAAGACAAGCTCCTGGTACTGCGGGAAGCACCATCCGCGAAATTGACATAAGGGGTAATAGAAATCTATAGAACCAGCAAGACCCAATAAGCAGAAAAAATCTTACGAAGCACATCAAACCTAAATATGCACAAAAACAAAAATATCACCTATGTACACATATCATGCACAAATGACTCAAGCATAATATTTTTTCAGATACAACCCATTTCTGGGTTGTGCTAAGGGATGACCTTCATAATCGATAAGCTCATAAGCCCCATCCTGTAACACACGTTTGAAGATGTAGGGCCCATGCCACATGGGTTGGAATTTACCTTCCCCCAGCTTGTCATGAGCTTGGTCGTACATGAGAACAAGGTCACCTTCGATAAAATAACAAGGGGAAATTGTTTGGTCAAAGTGAGCTTTGACTCACTTCTTTTGTGCTTCGATGACCAAAGCAACTAAGCGACGAGTTTCATCCAATATATCTAAATAGAGGAGATGCTCTTCCTCAGGTGAAGTATTAGGCAATAATTCCACAGCTAATTTGAGTGAATTAATTTCATACTCAATCGAAAGAGTAGCTTCCAGACCATACACCAATTGAAACAGGGTGAATCTGGTTGCAATCTTAATTGACGTTCAGTAAGCCCATAGAGCTGAAAAAAAAATGAGATGCCAATTTGATTTATGGATCCCAATTGTTCGTTGAAGCATCATAACGAGAATGTTTTTTACGGCTTCAACCTGGTTGTTAGATTGAGGTTAATACGATGTTGAGCTGTCATGGCGTAGACTCAACTTAGACATTAGCTCCGCCATCGTATAGTCCCGAAAATGTGAACCATGATTAGTAACGATGGCTTGAGGAACACCAAACCGAGCAATAACATGATTGAATGTGAATTGTGCTGCTGTCTTATTTTCCGCAGCCAATGTAGTCATTGCTTCGGACCATTTCATAAAATAATCGACGTCAATGATGATATAGGCATGTCCCCCGACCGAGTGAGGGTTACATGTCATAAAATCGATGCCCCATTTGGAAAAAGGACCAATGGTAATGACAAGGTGTAAAGGAATAGGTGGCGCACGCATCTTGCGTTGATATAGCTGGCACGCATAGCATTTGGGTACTGCGACAATGCAATCTTTAAAAATGGATGGCCAGAAATAGCCAGCACGAAGGATCTTCTGTGCGGTGGCATAACCAGACATGTGACCACCACAGGCGCCACTGTGGTAGTCATTTAAAACTTTCTCAGCTTCCTCAAGGGTTAGACATCGGCGAAGCACAAAATCGACTCCAACACGGAAAAGGGTATCTCCGACAATACGATAAGGTTGTGACTGATGCTGAATGCAGCGTCGGGCATCTTTCGTCAACTCAGACCTAAAATTAGAAGTCTGGATGTACAGAATGGTATCACCATATCATGGATCTAGGGTGCTAATCAAGAAAATAGTTTTGTCTGGAATATGATCCTCGGAATAAGAAGGGGCAGAGTCGGCGGGGAGAGAACAAATTAGATCAGCTAAAACGAGTGATTTCTTTGATTTTGTGGTAGTGAATTCCAAATCAAACTCTTGGAGGATAACAATCCACTTTGAGTACTTTCCCCCTAGCAACTGTCGAGATAGAATATAGGTCATGTGGTTACAATCAGAAATCACAGTTATCGTCCGTAAAAGGATATAATGACGAAAATGATGAACGGCCTAGACCGCAGCCAACGCTAACTTCTCAACATGTGCATAAAGCGTTTCAGGGTCGAGAAGGCTTCGAGACAAGTAGTAAATAACATGCTCGTTACCGTCATGATCATCTTGAACCAAAACCATGGCGATCGTATTGAAGGCGATAGCTAGATATAGGGTGAAATCACGATGATAATCACGAGGTGGCACAGGCTCTAGTGCAAATCTTCCACATCGGCGTGAGGGATGAACTGGCTATCTGCGCCAAGCACAAAACATAGGTTTTGTGTGCTTTTTTGAGGAAATGTCCAATAGGAGAAATGATGTCCTTATGCAGAAGGATTCAAAGAAGGTGTTTACAGAGTATGACACTGTTCACAAGTCATGGGAATGATCCTCCAATATGCGGGATGAGGGATTGCAGGGACGGTGACAAAATGATGTGTAAAAGATGCCCCCTAAAGCATGAGGTCCGAGAGAGAGGGAGGGGTGAAATGCTTAATGAGAACACATTCGACCCAAACACTGCTGTCAGAAGACCTGCAAGTACAAATACAACTGATATCTCTGATACATGATATGTGGTATGGGTGCAACCATCCATAATAGAGTACATGAAAGTGAGATTCGAGGTATGGATGCAGCCATCCAGTAATAAGGATCAAAAAATAGCCTCAGGTATGGTCACATCCATCAAATCAGAAGAGTCATGTAATAAGTGATAGTAATCCACAAAGAACCCACAGCCTGTATTTTATCATACAAAACCCAGGGTCTTGCACTCCATCCCGACCCGAAAAAAGTACAAGTTCGAGCATGCAAATAGACAAGTTGAATTCAAACATGCAGGAACATCGTCTGATTACCTGTCAATAATGATAGCTGTTAACAGACGCGAGAGAAACCACCAATAATGAAAATGGCTCTCAAGGTAAAAAAGGTACAATCCACGGAATGTGAACAGTGACTGGCGTTGAACACCCATAGAATCATCCGATCGAAGGCCAATGATTTAAACCTTGCGACAGATGTAAAGAACCTGCCATTAAGGCATGCATGCCCTAGGGTACTTGAAGGGAGTATATGGATCAGCTTCTTGGAAAATGAGCTGAAGTCAACAGGAAGTGACCTGGTCAAAGGAGGGCCATGATGTTTCCCACATCATCGACATGAGACAGAGGAATATGATGATTTGCGAATCAAGACCAATAGAGAATCATAGGGAGGTTGAAAATTGCATAGGAAAAAATTCTCTTGAACATATCGACGGGACGACACTAGATTTGGCAGTATTTGACATCAAGGGATCTGAGGTCATGACGACGAGGCAAAGAGCAGATGATCGGTCAAAATAGATTACCCAAATGCGTGGAGGCAAACAAATGACGAAGTGAGATGCCCCCAACCTGACATGAATGTAGGCAAGTGCCATGTTCAAGAGTAAAATACTACTTACTAAAGTCTGGTTCCATTTCCCCCCACCATTTCTGGAAAGTACCCCAATTATTTTTGTAAACAAGCTTGAAGGGGATAGCATATGCTTGCGATATAAGTTTGTCCTTCGAACAAATCCAACTTAGTACATTTTATGAGCCCTAGGAAGGAGGAATTTGAGTAATGTCATAACGACGGAGTCTGATGTCATCAGTTTTTAACGAGTCTGACAAAGGGAGAAATCAACACCTTTTCATGTTTAGAGAGTTTGAAAAGAAAGTGGAAAAGAAAACTCCAACAAGGCCCTTTTCGTAAATAGTCTCTCAGATCCGAAAAGGTAGAAAACAATATCTGAGAGAACCTCTTAGTCGCAATAGGCTGAGTTATTCCTTTTTCGTAAATAATCTACCCCAGCCCAGAAAAGGGGTAAACGTATACTGGGTAGATATCATTTTGCAACCATTTAACGAGTTCAAAACGACAAGCGTCTCAGCAATATTTTCAGTTTTAGAGAGTCAGAAAAGAGCTGAAAGGTGACTCCAGTAGTGACTTTTTCGTGATTTTACTGAGTCCAAAAAAGTATAAAATGCAACTCGTTTCTTCGTCATAACCATGTGAAAACCTGTCGTTGCACAAAAAGACGTGTGTAAAACCTATTCCTCAAAAATAATATGATGAAATAATAAAAAAATATTTTTTAAGACGTAATTTAAGATTTTGAAAAGTTATAAAATGCCATAAGTGGTAAAAATTATTTACTTTTCACTTTTACCTCTTTGTGGAGCAACAATGACCCTTTTGCCTTGCGATCTTGTGGCGACAATTGCAAGTGATCCAGTAACCCAATCTTGATTCCATCAGTCTCAGGTAAGAGCCGACACCATTTTCCATCTTTTAAGCTAAATTTCATTACTTGTATTTTTCATTTTGAATCCTTTAGGGGAGGATTTGTCAAAACTAGGGCATCGTGGTTGGCGCAGGTTTCGGCCACAGACCCGTGCCAATCGCCCATTTTTTACACAGAGGGCGCACCCATTGGTGCGACTATTAGCGAAACAGTCGTGCTAACCGCACAACTCAAAAATCCACATATATTTGAGAAAAATGAAGTCAATTGCTTGCAAATTTTGATGCCTAAGTAGACTAACAATGTTCCTATGACCAATGTGCAGGTATCAAGCGGAGAAAATGGTGATTGAGTGGAAAGAGAGATAACACAGTGAGGAAGATGAACTTGCCATGGAGAATGGATGATGCATGAATGTCCTCAGACACTGTGGGCTAAATAAATTCTTCCTAAAACCGTGCCTCCGGGCTCAGCCGGAATTGCTTCAATATATGATAAGCATTTGGGACAAGGATCAAGAAAAGTTTGTTCTTCGAGATCAAGAACTTGAACTTGAAGTTTCTGATGTCTATTTTATCACAAGATTTTTGTGGAGAGGTGTAGTCCCTATGCTGACCGGTACCCATCCCTCTGGGGAGAGTATGGGAATGGTGATCGACAGAGTGTGATGAGGGGCACACAAAGGAATAGGGAGCGGGAGGTCTGGATCACCGGTGAAGTATGTACCAGAGTAAGGCCAGTCCTCCACGACAATCATTTGTCGAAGGAGGCAATCCCACTAGCCCTAGAGTGGGTCTATCCACAAAAGAGACACACTATAATATTGATTCCTAGTTAACGAATGGACGAAGATTCGATAGATGAGTTACCGAAAATCTTATGCTGTTGTTGTCGTCAAAAATAATGGCTCGCTCCTTGCTCCTGGTTTGACAGATCATGATCTACTCGATTTCATGCTCGGACACTTGCACACACACAAGAAACAACAATGATATACAACATACTAGTTCACATTCGTATCTATTAGTCAGTCGAAGAGAACTAAATCAATTGCATTACATAAAAAACATAACACAATGATGGAACCAACACCATAGTCGAGTATATTAATAAATGGAAGGAATATTACAACCAAGCTTCAATGTTGCGATCTCCTCCAGCAGGGTTGAAGCGGAGCACGTCTCACAAAGGCTCGTCGGGAATTCGGACGGGACTCTCTCTACAAAATTATCCTTGGTTCTACCTTCTCAATGGCAATTACTTAGCTATAGTATTCTTCTTCTAAGTTCAACTCCTTGGCTATCTGTTCAGCTAGATTTCATAAATGGAGAAGGCCTGTTTATATAGAGGGAGAGGGAGAGGTTAGGATCCCTATAATCATGGAAGGGAGACCTATCTTTAAGGAGTGTTCCATGGGAGGAGGAAACCACTACCTAAAGAGGGAGATCCATGGCTGATCAAGTTAACCACTTTGAGTGACTCATCCCTGAGGTGGTTAGAAGGAAACTTCCGCCTCTATTTGTTAAAAAAAATTCCTAAAACAGCTGGCATGGGCACTACACTTAGACAGAGCGCCAGGTGGCATGGGCTCTAGTGCAAATATTCCACATCGGCACGAGGGATGAATTGGATATCCACGCCAAGACCAAAACATAGGTTTTGTGTGCTTTTTTGAGGAAATTCCCAACAGGAGAAATGATGTCCTTATGCAGAAGGATGCGAAGAAGGTGTTTGCAGAGTATGACACTGTTCACAAGTCACGGGAATTATCCTCCAATATGCGGGACGGGGGATTGCAGGGACGGTGACAAAATGCTGTGTAACAGATGCCCCCTAAAGCATGAGGTCTGAGAGAGAGGGAGGGGTGAAAAGAACGCATTTGACCCAAACACTACTGTCAGAAAACCTGCAAGTACAAATACATCTGATATCTCTGATACATGATATGTAGTATGGGCGTAGCCATCCATAACAGAGTACATAAAAAATGAGATTCGAGGTATGGACGTAGCCATCCAATCATAAGAGTCATGTAATAAGTCATAGTAATCCACAAAGAACCCGCAGCCTGGATTTTATCAGACAAAACCCAGGGTCTTGCATTCTATCCTGACCCAAACAAAGTACAATTTCGAGCATGCAAATAGACGAGTTGAAGTTGAACATGTAGGAACATCATCTGATTACCAGCCAATAATGAGAGTTGTTAACAGATGCAAGAGAAACCACCAATAATGACAATGACTCTCAAGGTACAAAAGGTACAATTCGAGGAATGTGAACAGTGATCTAGCGTCGAACACCCGCAGAATCATCCGATCGAAGGCCAATGATGTAAAACTTGCAACAGATGCAAATAACTTGCCATTAAGGCATGTAGGCTCTAGGGTACCTGAAGTGAGTCTCTGGATCAACTTCCTGGAAAATGAGCTAAAGTTGACAGGAAGCAACCTGGTCAAAGGAGGGCCATGATGTTTCCCAAATCATCGACATGAGACAGAGGAATATGATGATTTTGCGAATCAGGACCAACATAGAATCAGAGGGAGGTTGAAAATTGCACAGGTAAAACTTCTCTTGAATATATCGGCGACACGACACTGGATTTGGAAATATTTGACATCAAGGGATCTGAGGTCATGGTGACATGGCAAAGAGCAGATGAGCGGTAAAAAGAGATTACCCACCCATGGAGGCAAACAAATGACGAAGTGAGATGTCCCCAATCCAACATGAATGCAGACAAGTACCATGTTCAAGAGTGACATACTGCCGACTAAAGTCTGGTTCCATTTTCCCCTACCATTTCTGGCAAGTACCCAATTATCTTTTGTAAAAAAGCTTAAAGGGGATAACATATGCTTGCCATGTAAGTTTGTCCTTTGGAAAAATCCAACCTAGTACATTTTACGAGCCCTAGGAAGGAGGAACTCGAGTAACATCATAACGACGGAGTCTGATATCATCAGTTTTTAACGAGTCTAACAAAGGGAGAACTCGAAATCTTTTCATGTTTATAGAGTTTGAAAAGAAAGTGGAAAAGAAAACTCTAGCAAGGCCCTTTTCGTAAATATTCTCTCAGATCCGAAAAGGTAGAAAAAAATATCCGAGAGAACCTCTTAGTTGCAATAGGCTAAGGTATTCCTTTTTCGTAAACAATCTATCCCAGCCCAAAAAAGGGGTAAACGTATACTGGGTAGATATCGTTTCGTAGCCATTTAACGAGTTCAAAACGACAAGCGTCTTGGCAATCTTTTCAGTTTTAGAGAGTCAGAAAAGAGCTTAAAGGTTACTCCAGTAGTGACTTTTTCGTGTTTTTACCGAGTCTGAAAAAGTATAAAATACAACTCGTTTCTTCGTCATAACCATGTGAAAACCTGTCGCTGCACAAAAATATGTGTGTAAAACATATTCCTCGAAAAAAATATGATAAAATAATCGACAAATATGTTTTAAAACCTAATTTAATATTTTTAAAAGTTATAAAGTGCCATAAGTGGTAAAAATTATTTACTTTTCACTTTTACCTCTGTGTGGAGCAACAATGACCCATTTGCCTTGTGATCTTGTGGCGACGATTGCGAGTGATCCAGTGAACCAATCGTGATTCCGTCAGTCTCAGGTAAGAGCCGACACCATTTGCCATCTTTTAAGCTATATTTCATTACCTGTATTTGTCATTTTGAATCCTTTAGGGGAGGATTTGTCGAAACTAGGGCATCACAGTTGGCGCGGGTTTCGGGCACGGACCCATGCCAATCGCCCCTTTTTTACATAGAGGGCGTGCCCATTGGCGCGACTGTTAGCAAAACAGTCGCGCCAACCGTGCAACCCAAAAATCCACATAAATTTGAGAAAAAAGAAGTCAATTTCGTGCAAATTTTGATGCTAAGTAGACTAACAATGTTCATATGACCAATGTGCAGGTATCAAGCAGAGAAAATGGTGATTGAGTGGAAAGAGAGAGAACATAGTGAGGAAGATGAACTCGCCATCGAGAATGAGCGATGCATGAATGCTCTTAGAGATTTTGGGCTAAAGAAATTCTTCCTCACACCGTGCCTCCGGGATCAGCTGGAATTGCTTCAATATATGATAAGTATTTGGGACGAAGATCAAGAAGTTTGTTCTTCAAGATCAGGAACTTGAACTTGAAGTTTTTGATGTCCATTTTATCACAGGATTGTCGCGGAGGGGTGTAGTCCCTATGCTGACTGGTACTCGTCCGTCTGGGGAGAGTATGGGGATGGTGATCGACAGAGTGTGCCGAGGGGCACTCAAAGGAACAGGGAGTGGGAAGGTTGACATCCAAACCATCCCGGATCTGGCACTAAAAGTAGTGCTGCACACTATCACGCGGGCTGCAGGATCGAAGCACCGCATGAGGCCACAAAGAAACAATTTCTTCTTGCCGTAGACCGCCTGAACCCGACTCTCTACAACAGGGCAGAGGCCGTGACTATTAACATCAAGCGGTAACTCACCAAGTGCAAGAAGACCAAACTGAAGCAGTTTGGGTATGGATCCATTTTGGTATGATTCTTCTTGGAACGACTACCAATATTCCAGCGTGAGGAGGTCATTGTCTCGATGCCACCACCCAGAGAACCACAGATGGCCCTATGGGCTGCGGTGATGCCTAGAGCAGGGGGTGGCCAAAAGATGTCATGGAGGCCAAAGTTTTTTGATTGGCTCCGTCGATAACTGATTGTCATGGAGGACTGGCCTTACTTTGGTACAGACTTCACCGACGATCCAGACCTCCTGCTCTCGGACGGAGAGGATTGGGACGAAGAGCTAGGTGAGACTAATTTTTTATTTTCATGAGTTTATGATTTTTTGGTATATATGCATTTTCTAATAGCGAGTCTTATATGTATGTATATTTTGGCCCAAATAGGCCTACAAGTATGTCACCAATAGCGAGGCAAACTCCTCACGATTTCGATCCTCATGGTGAGGGCGACGAGGAGGAGATAATACAAAATCTGGAGGGGATTGCTCGTGGGATCCTAGACTATGCTCGCTTGGATGATGTTCCTTGGGCCTATCAGAGGCATACTGTAGGGGTGCCGATTCGTATCCACCGCTTGCTGAAGCGGTTGGTCCGGGTAGTGACGTGCTACCATGAGCACCACGCTGTTAGGCATCTAGGATTTTTAGTTCCGCATATTTTTGAGAGAAATGTTGTCTCGGGATGTAAATGAAACATACATATATATTTTTTGGGTTTTTATGATGCACACGCTGAAAACAATTGATATATATACATATACATCTATTTTCTACATGGGTTTATTTACATATGATGATGTTTTATAGATTGCGCAAATGTCTATCTAATACAATGTTAGCCATTACATCAGTTAATGTATTCATTCGTCTTGGTATATGTTGATATGTGATGAAATAAATTTTTTTTTCAAGAAAATGAATACGTAAATACAATCTCAAAATGCATGGGTTTCGAACCGAATAATGACCATTAAGTTGAAGAACAACAAGCTGCGAATCTAAATTTACAAGCAATGCACGTATGCCGAGGTTAACTGCCTCGGTTAATAGTTCCACAACAACACTATATTCAACGACGTTGTTTGTTGTTTGTCCTAGACAAATACCTTGTAGGTTAATCAACTCACCAGTAGGATTATAAATTACCTAGGCTGCCAAAGACAAGCTCCTGGTACTACGGTAAGCACCATCCGCGAAACTGACATAAGGGGTAATAGACATCCGCAGAAACAGAAAGACCCAATAAGAAGAAAAAAACTTACAAAGCACATCAAACCTAAATATTCAAAAGAATAAAAAAATCACCTATGTACACATATCATGCATGGATGACTCAAGAAAAATATTTTTTCAGATACAACCCATTTTTGGGCTGTGCTAAGGGATGACCTTCATAATTGATAAGCTCATATGCCCCATTCTGTAACACACGTTTGACGATGTAGGGCCCATGCCAAATGGGTTGGAATTTACCTTCCCCCAGATTTTCATGAGCTTGGTCGTACAGTAGAATGAGGTTGCCTTCGATAAAATAATTAGGGGAAACTGTTTGGTAAAAGTGAGCTTTGACTCGCTTCTTTTGTGCTTCGATGACTAAAGAAGCTAAGAGACGAGTTTCATCCAATCTCTCTAAATAGAGGAGACGCTCTTCCTCAGGTGAAGTATTAGGCAGTAATTCCACAGCTAATTTGAGTGAAGGAATTTCACACTCAATTGGAAGAGTAGCTTCCAGACTGTACACCAACTAAAACGGGGTGAATCCGGTTGCACTCTTAATCGAAATTCGGTAAGCCCATAAAGCTGAAAACAACAGAGATGCCAATTTGATTTATGGATCCCAATTGTTCGTTGAAGCATCGTAACGAGAACTTTGTAATACGGTGTTGATCTGTCATGATGTAGACCCAACTTAGATGTCATCTCTACCATCATATAGTCCCAAAAATGTGAACCATGATCAGTAATGATGGCTTGAGCGACACCAAACTGAGCAATAACATGATTGAATATGAATTGTGCTATTGTCTTACCGTCCGCCACTAGTGTAGGCATTGCTTCGGCCCATTTCGTAAAATAATCGACAACAACGATGATATATGCATGCCCCCTGGCCGAGCGAGGGTTAAACGTCATAAAATCGAAGCCCCATTTGGAAAAAGGACCAACAGTAATGATAGGGTGTAAAGGAACAAGTGGCGCACGCATCTTGCGTTGAAATATCTGGCACGCATGGCATTTGCGTACTGCGACAATGCAGTCTTTAAAAATGGGCAGCCAGAAATAGCTAGCATGAATGATCTTCTGTGCGGTGGAATAACCAGACATGTGACCACCACAGGCACCACTGTGGTAGTCATTTAAAACTTTCTCAGCTTCCTCTAGGGTCAGACATTGGTGGATCACGGAATCGACTCCAACACGATAAAGGGTATCTCCGATAATACGATAAGGTTGCGACTGACGCCGAATGCGACGTTGGGAATCTTTCCTCAAGTCAGACCTAAAAGTAGAAGTCTGGAGGTACACGATGATATCACCATGCCATGGATCGAGGTTGCTAATCAAGAAAAGATTTTCGTCTGGAATATGATCCTCGGAATAAGAAGGGGTAGAGTCGGCAGGGAGAGAACAAATTAGATCAGCGAAAATCAGTGATATCTTTGATTTTGCGGTAGTGAATTCCAAACAAAACTCTTGGAGGATAAAAATCCACTTCGAGCACTTTCCCCCCAGCAACTATCAAGACAGAATATAGGTCATGGGGTTACAATCAGAAATCATGGTTACCGTCCGTAAAAAGGATACAATGACGAAAATGTTGAACGACCTGGACCGCAGCCAACGCTAACTTCTTAACATGTGCATATCGCATTTCAGTGTCGAGAAGGTTTCGAGACAAGTAGTAAATAACATGCTCGTTACCGTCATCATCATCTTGAACCAAAACCATGGCGATCGTATTGAAGGCGGCAGCTAGATATAGGGTGAAATCACGATAATAATCCGGAGGAAGTAATAGAGGAGCATTGACAAGCAACGTCTTAAGAATATCAAAATATTGCTGAGCAATCTCATCCTAATGAAAAGGGACGTCCTGTTTTAAAATTCGTGTGAACCCCTTGGCTACTTCGGCATAGTTCGGGATAAAATTTCGTAAGAAATTTGCTTTCCCTTGGAGACTCTGGAGCTGGTGTAACGAGGATGGAGAGGGGAGATTAACAATAGCCTCAACCTTAAGCGGATCAAGGAGAATTTCATCTTTGGATATGATGAACCCTAAAAGTATACTAGAATCGACGCAAAAGATGCATTTATGCGGATTGAGCCGAATGTTGTAGCGTCTACAGCGAAGAAAGATCTGGCGGAGATGGTTCGGATGGTATTTTCACATAGCTGAATGAGTTGGAAGGTCATCCAGGTAGGGTTGAACAACATGACGAATATCATGAAAGGCATAAGACATCGCGCGCTGGAATGTAGCCCTAGCGTTCTTCAAGCCAAAAGGGAGTTTCTTATACGCGAATGTTCCCCAAGGAAAGATAAAAGTGGTCTTGTGTTGATCGGGCGGGAGAATATTGATCTGATTATAGCCAGAGAATCCATCCATAAGGGAAAACATCTCACTCCTCGCACAATCGTCAATGATCTGATCGATGAAAGGGGTGGGATAGTTATCCTTAGGGCAGGCCTGATTAATATTGCGATAGTCAACACAGACGAGAATTGTTCCCTGCTTCTTATCCATAGGAAAAATGTTAGAAACCCACTTTGTCAAAAGGATCAGATAAATGAAACCCGCTTTAAGAAGTTTTTCAACTTCAGCTTTTATGGTGGTAGCTTTCCGAGGATGCATTGGACGAAGACGCTGGCGAACAGGCATCGCACCGGGGTAGGTGGGAATCTTGTGCACCACAATACTGGGATCGATTCCAGGCATCTCTTCGTAAGACCAGGTGAAAACATCACGAAATTCATGATAGAGGCTAGTGTACACTTGGACTTCATCAGAAGAATAAGTGACTCTGACATGGATGTTCTCGAAAACTCCCAGTTTCACGGAAATGTTGATAGGCATCGTCTGGGTGATGTTACTCAAGTTACCTTAAGTGAAGACTTTGTGAGTCAAGATAGGCATTTGAAGTGGCGGAGAAGGAACTTGAGATGCAAAATGCTCAAGACAGTTAGACATTGCCTTGAGGCTAGGCATAAATGAGGAACGATGATGCCCATTGCTCCACGGTAAGTCCTCGAGAGACATGGTTTCCACGATGGATTCATCAGATGGAAACACTTCTTTCAAAGGATCAGGAAAATCTGCATTGCTGATCCAGAGGGATTGAGAATAAACGTCGAGAGACATTCTCAAAGGAGCATCTGCAGAAGGGGGAGAATCTGATGCAGCTACAAGTTCGCAATAATTGATTTCAATTGGAGTAAGCGGCATCAAATCCCCAAATGAATCAACCTTTTCAGGTAAAGGGACGATCCACGAGTCATCCGACCGAGAGATCATATTAACTTGAACGGTATTTGGTGGCGGAAGGGGAAAGATACCCATGAGGGCGGGGTCTTTGAAAAGACCCGACCCTATGCTGTCGAGGGGAGAAGGAATCTGATCCACGTATGGAACATTGTTCTCAGAAGATGAGGTAAATAATGACAACTGATCGACAGTAATGATTTTTTCCTCATGTGGAAACTTTAGAAGATGAAAGAGGGTGGAAAAAACACACAGCATAGCGTGAGTCCAACTGCGATCGAGTATAAGATTGTAATTGAGTTTAGCATCAACTACTTCTACTTCGACATTGACCGTCTTTCCTTGTAACGTGATCGGAAAGTTGGCGAGAACACCCAAGGGTTTCGATTCCCTTCCATCAAATGCCTCAATGGCATTGGGTGATGAAGTTAGGCTGGAGAGCCAATAGCCTTCCAACAAGTAGATGACATGACACAAGTGGATGCACCTTCGTCCACAACGGCTTTATGGATGTTGAGACCATTAATGCTGACTTGTATGACAAGCGCAATATGGTGCGGAAGTCGAGAGATGAAATTATCTAAATCGAAAGAGAGAAGGCTAGAATCAGTAGGATCAATCCCACCAATCGCAGATAATAACGCTTTCTGTTGAGACGGAAAACTCTGAAGCACTTTCAACGTGGACATCGCAGATGGAACCAGTGCTAAATCCTCAACAATACTGTAATGCTGAGCAGCATGGGCGTTAGGATTATAAGAATATTTCTATAGAACACCTTTAGAAGGTGGCCATACAACGAGTTCAACACTGGGCCTTTAAATCTAAAGAGGACCAGAGGCAGGTGGGAGAGGAGGACTATTAGTGATCTCTTTCCCGGCTACCTGACGTGATCCAGTATAATATTTCGACCGAGTATCAATGGAAACGGGTGCAGAACCGTTCACCATAAACACTTGAGATCCAAACGGTGCAGATGGCGCAGGTTGTTCGACCATCTGTGTTTTCTGAGACAGAAAAGGTTCTTTGAGGACAGCCAGAGTTCCCTTAGTGCCTTTGAGAAATTTACTAACTTCGGAACGTCTAGGAAAATCCTTAGTGTAATGTTCCTCATCGCAAATCAGATAGGGATACTTTGGCTTGCGCTGTGAACCATCATCAGCACGAGGTTTAGACGACTCTGGTTTTGGGGCATCGGCTTTGGCCTTGCCTTTTCCCTTCTTTTTCCCCTTGGATGTCTTGTTCACAGGATTGGCCTGAATGGCGTTGACCTCCAAGGCTTTGCAAGAATCCGGGGTAGGCTGAGAAGCAGATTCATTGGAAGAATTTGATTTTTGCTTCCTAGTGTTGGAAGACTTACACAAAGTCTGAGATACAGAACTAATAACGTCGTCAACGGATGGAGTGGTTGGCACTTTAGAAGTCCCAGGTCATGGGGCATTAGTCAAGATATCATACAAAATTCCTGATTGAGAGTACACTAAATCAATGTACTGGGCACGAGCAATGAACACATGCCCCCATGGCTATATCTTTTGAAATCTGATTGAAAAAAGAGGTGGTGAATCAATGGGTAAGAAGCTGATCAGGAATTTCGAATTTGATTAGACAAAGATGAAGTCTCCATTCATGTGTTGGAAATTGGGTTCAACACTCCCTGTGTGTTTCGCGACATGGACTAACCACCTCTCATGGATCCTAACTCTGGCGATTGTAGCAGAGACTAAAGCCTGCGGGTTTTGGTCTAACGGAAATCGTGATTCCAACAAGTGGTATCAGAGCGAAAGGTCTCGAGTTCGAAACTCACCCAGCTCGCGTTGGGGGGGAGATTGTTGGACATTAGGTTCAATGCTCCCCGTGTGTTTTGCGACATGGACTAACCGCCTCTCGTGGATCGTAACTCTGGTGATTGTAGCAGAGACTAAATCCTGCGGGTTTTGGTCTAACGAAAATCGTGATTCCAACATCATGAATGTGGTCCGAGATATGGGTAGCCTGGTCCTGTTTCAAGGATGTTAGGAGATGTGTCCCGGCTTCATAATGAACCGGTAACTAGAAATGAGTAAGGAACGATGTTAGTGTCAGTCTTGTCATATTGCCATCAGTGATCAAACTTACTCTTTTGCATTTGCATATTAGGATTCCCATACCATAAATTTTCATCATTCCATTAGGTCATGGATTCATTGATGGTAGTGGTCTTTCATCAGTTTTCCCTCATGCAAAAATTGCTGATTCTCCTCTCTATGGTCTTCAGTCATGATTCACTTTCACTCCCAATTCATATTATTAGGTCATAGGGTTGGTATCATTAGGTTCTAGGGTCTCATCATGGTCAAATTAATGAGTCAAGTGTCAATAAATATCAGTAAGGTCATGAGGAGGTCAAATAAATTCAAAGGCACAGTATCTGGAAAGATCAAAGAATTGTTCTATTCAGCTTGATCAAAACCATGTTTTGAGGTGAAAACATGGTACTTTTCTTTTATTATCATCTTTTATGTAATTTTATGTCTTCATATGTAATAAGTTTCACTTCAGAAGCTGCTATCTCCACAGAGCCACCATCCTGTTGTTCAAAGGTGTTTTACATAGTATTTTCAGTATAAAATCATGTTCTAAGTATGTCCATCAGAAGGAGCCCGGAAAGAGCTTTCCAACGGTATATTATACTCCCCAAACTGACTTCTGGATTGGAAAATATGCCTAAGTGAACAAAAGTCCCAAAAAGCCTAACCTCACCCATTTTCTCATTTGTCCCTTAGAATTCATTTCATAAAATTTCAAAGTCTTTCATTCTAATTCCCTTTTCCGATCCAATCGCAACTCTCTCCCTTCGATCCGATCGCAACATCCAATCGCATGGTCCCGATTGACCCCTTCAGATTGAGAAACTCCGATGCAATTGAACTCCCCCGATTGTATCCAGACCGTTGATCTTCTTAAAGATCCGACGGCCCACATGTAATCGCAATCACTTGATCGCATCGCAACTTCACAGCGTTCCCGCTCCTATCATTTCTTCCGATGCAATTGAATCCCGACGCGCTCCCCCAATTGCATCTCCACCGTTGATCCGCCCTCCCGATCGGACGGCTCACAAGTCATCGCATCATCGCAATCAGCATTCCCTGCAGCATTTCTCCCGCTCCACTTCCCCGCTGATTTGCGATTATGATTCCCTCCTGGTCCCACCATAAACCCTTCCGCTCAACTCCAAGAAAAAATGGTTTTCCCTTTGTAAAAAGCGATAAATTGATTTTTAAATATTACTTAAGTGTTTCATCGCATCGCATGTTTTCACTCCACCATGTTTAAACCTCCGCACTCTCTCCCTGCCAATGCGATTGATCGCATATTGCCCATCGCATATTTCATTCCCACATCCCTTTGCTTCCGCTCCACTCCCCTTCTGATTTCCGATTGCGATTATCCCTCGATCCCACCAAAACCCTTCCACCTTTTCAATGAAAAAGGGATTTTTTTTCCTTTGTAAAAGCACAAACTCATTTTTTATTTGTTTTATAAAGACTTCCCCTCCATCGCACCCACTTCCATCGCATCGCAAGTTATCAATATGCTGTGCCCACTTCTCTCCTACTGCGATTTCCAATTTGCGATTGCAATTTCCCATTTCCCCCTATACATTGTCGCATCGCAAAACTCCAAATCGCATTGTTCCCATACCCCTTCCCCCTTCCGACTGCGATTTGCGATTGCGATTTGAAATCGTATCTTGGGCCCACCATCCTTTCCTTTGCTCTTTTTCATTCAAAAAGGGGATTTTTCTTCATTAAATGGAAAATTTCATCTTTATTGGTTCCAAAGGACATTTCTCGGCCTAAAGGGATTTTCAACAAAAGAAAAGAAATAGTCAAGGCCGAGAGCTAAATACAAACAAAGAGCACGACAGAAATGATAAAAAGGAGAAATGGTTCCAAATTTGTCTTTATTCTCCTTTGTTTGAGCAACGGAAAACCTCCCAGATGTTCAAAATGTATTGTTTCCCCTCTTTTTCAGGGGCATATTGTTTGTCTTTTTCCTATGTTCATATTTCGGTTTCTGAGCTGGTGAAACATGCTCCTTCTTCTGTGGACCTACTCCCCTCAAATTCTGTCTATTTAATGTAATTTCTAAGTCATTTGTAAGGGGGGAAAAATTGTGGAATAAGTTGGAAACATTGAGGACGCTATGCGCTCCATTTGTAACAGTTTGGTAGGGAATAAATAAAGAAATGCAGCTCTGATTTGTGGGATCCTTGTGGTATGGATTTTAGCATTGTTTTTTCCTTTGTGTTCATCTGTTAATTATTATGTTCACCCTTCATTCATTCAAATTTCTGGTTGAATGCTTTCAAGATAGATAGGTAGAATCCATTGTATAATGCTCTGCCTTGGGAAATCATTCAATACTCAATGTTTTCTTCTGTTTGAAAAGGATCCATCTCCTATGCCCTTTTCATCTCCTCACCAGTCTTAAACATTCCATCACTATTTAAACTGAATTGTTAAAATCCTTGCGTACCTTGCCCCATGAAACACCCTGTATCTCTGATTTAATTCCCCAGATTCAAACTGCCCCATCTGTTCCATACAACCTTGAATATTTATAAAAACATTTCCAATTATTATACCTAGCCTAAAATCAGTTTACTCTTATATTTCATTGAATATTTTTCACGGAGAAAGCCCTCTCCTGATTTTGTAAGGCTAGCTACAAGGCTAAGCGTGGTTTGAGGTTACCCTGATTTGCCTTCCTTCAGCCTTATGTTCAAATTAGGTGCTAACAAACACCATAGTAAGAGAGTTGAAATCTTGAAAGATACTGCGAGACAGCTTGATGTACCACTTAGTAGTAGCTCCAGTGAGGATTCGCTGGAAAAGATAGGGTCGAATAAATTCATCCACCCAAGAAGTCAAAGAACACCATAAATGGTATGTCATGACATGTGCTTGGGGGTCTTCTCCAGCCTTGCCCTCAAACTTGGGGCAATCACCAGGAACCTTGGTTGGAACCGAAGGCCAATACGAATTATGAAGAATTGGATCATTCATTAATTTGGACACATCCGGTAATTCCAACATGGCGAGAAGAGTTAATTGAGGGTTGAAAGGCATAACAGGTCATCGATAAGGACCAATACCAACATTCCATCCTGGTTGAGTGTAACTCTTCCCCCATTGGTTCTATCACGAAGGATTCGGACCATAAGGGGTATAAGCCGGATAGTTCGGCTGACTACGGCGGTGGAGGACCAAGATACAGAGGTTGAGGGCCAGAATAATGATTCTGAGTATATGGAGGTCCTGATTGAGTAGCATAAAGAATTTGCTGTGAAATGTAAGTATAGCCTGGCGGTTGAGGGTAATAAGCAGAACCTTGAGGCGCATTGTAAACTGGTCAGTATTGACCTCGAGGGTAATAAGCACCTTGGGGTCGAATGAGCTGCTGATAAGTAGGGCCCTGCTGAGCTGGATAAGTTGGGCACACTGGCTGATACGAATGTGGTGTAGAGTAGAGCGGTGGCTGAGCAGGGTGAAATGTCTATGTAGGTTGTCCCTGCTGAGCCGATTGACCTGACTGATGGGGGCCACTAGGTTTCCCCTATGGAGTAGGTTGGCCTGATGGCTGCAATGGGCCAGGTTGTGCCTGATGACTAGGTTGACTTGGAGTAGGACCATAAGATGGCCCTGGCTGTGATGGGCCAGGTTGTACCTGATGACTAGGTTGACCTAGAGCAGGTCCATAAGATGGCCCAGGCTGCGCAACATTTGGACCAATTGGAAGATATGGCTGTTGCAGTTGCATGAAAGGTTGCCCTTGAGATGGATAAATCTCCCCCCTAGGACCGTATGAACGCCCTGGTTGATATATCGGTTGCCCAACAGGTCCTTGAGGTTGCCCAGGTTGGATGCCAGGGTGACCTTGTAAAGGTTGGCCTTGTGGATTGTACGACTGTCCTTGCGGACCGTATAATAATCCTTGCTGGACTGAAGGTTGTCCCTGAAAGGATTGTCCTTGTGGGTCATAAGTATACCCTTGCTGAACCGAAGGTTGTCCCTGAAAGGATTGTCCTTGTGGGTCGAAAGCATACCCTTGCTGAACCGAAGGTTGTCCCTAAAAGGGTTGTCCTTGTTGGTTAGAAGGTTGCACAGGCAAGGTAGGTCTAAAACTGGAAAGGAACTGATAAGCTTCCGAAGCAGGAAAATAGATAGGGTTACCGTACTCATCATAATGAAAAAAAAGTGTATAAATGGGGTTACTGACGGCGTCATAATGAGAAATATAAGGCTCACCAGAATCTCGAGGGGAATGGTAAGTCTGGGAGCTCTGTTACTGAGTAGCTAGTCGATGCTCCTCAAAAGACAGGCCGTCGGGGGTTGCCATGGTAATTTAAGTCTCTGCTAAGGCGAATCCCCTGACGACTGAGTGGTGACAACCGGTGCCGAAGCAACCATGCAGACAATAGGTCTAGTTGGGACAAATGAAAAAAAAGGTGTTGACGAGACAGGTGTCGTTGGCGACACCCCTAATGATGGAAGGACCAGACCCCTTGATGGAGTTGATGCTGCCATGGAGACAATACCGGCCATAATCTGACCCAAAGACCTATATCCAGTGGGAAGTGACACCGATGGTGAAGATTGAGCGGACTCTTGAGGGATGTTTTCCAGAAAAAGTTGGTATTCTTCATCAGAAACAGGAATCCCCTCACTACCAATAGGACCAGATGAGTCCATGTCTGAATCCACCATGAGGTCTTGTAAAAGACTTCGAGGACTAGGAGGTATGATAGCAGCTAAAAATGGCGATTCCGATGTGAGAGGGGGAAAGTGTTCCCCAACCCCAAACCCAAACCAAGCATTTGAAAGAGGCCAATTGAACTCAAATGGTTCTCCAAAGGGGTACTCTGATAGGAGAGTAGGCTACTGAAGCTCGGCAGATCTAGAGGATTGAGAAGCTTCAGATGAATCGTTCGAGAAAGGACTACCACTAGACGAAACCGATGGTTCCGCCGCTGTGACTGTAGCACACTAAAAAAAGAGGAAAAGAGATCGAAAATGAAGACTCTTGGATAAAAACCAAGGCAAACAGAGACAAGCCAAGCAATCAAACTTTAATGGGCGTGTAATCGTAGGTAGTTTATTTTACCATATTGAAACCAAAATTTCGCTGTTTCATGTTTTAAGAGTCAAGAAGTAGGAAAAATATGACTCTAGTCACTCTCATTTTTAAGCGAGCGTGAAAGGACAAGTGCTCGATGATATTTTCAAATTTATGGAGTCAGTAAAGATCGAAAATGACTGCTCAGGTAGTCTAGGCAGAAAGGTGTACCAAGTTTCCGTGAACTGCCATAAACACCTTGGTGATCAAATGAAAGAAGAAATGACCAAGGACTTGACGTACGTGTAGGTAGTCTCCCCGAATGCTGTGTTCGGTGTATCACGGTTACAAGGCGACAGACTCAGCTTCCTACGGATAAAAGGATTGCAACCTAGAGGGGTATCCCTTTATATACTCGACGGTATGGGGAGCACAAGTCTGTACTAGTGCTGTCTGAAGCCAGATGGCGAGCGACAATTGCTAGGTTTAAAGATGTCGGAACACGTCTCTAACTTAGACCACTAAATGTTTCGTTAGGTTTCAATGTTACCTTAGGTTAATTGAGTAAAGTTTAAGTTGATCTTGTATTTACACTTCAATTCCAAGGTCCTATCGAATGTTGGATCTCAAAAATCCCCTAAATGCAAGCTACATGCCAAAAAATACCATTTCGTTCGATGAAAAGCTATCTACGAGAAAGTTAAGAGTTTTCAAGCGATAGCGAATAATGAGAACACACGGAAACATCCAGTACGGTATCTGATGCAAGCTAATGAAAATGAGAAATATTTCCTAGAATTGTCCAATGCTAGATATGCGAAAGACTTTCAATTCCATAATGCAAACAAGAATGCAAACAATTTTTTTTTTTTTTTTTCAATGTAATAGAGCAAACGATGCAATAAATGACATGAAAAACAAACCAACACACTAGTTCGAGAATTTTAATGGGATATTTTAAGCGAAATAACTTCAATCAACTCAAAAAAAACAAAGCCAAACTCAAACCAATGTTGCAATCTCTCAAATTGAAGAAAGATTTCGAAACAGACCCATACAAGCAGTGTGATCTATGCTTGGAGTGACAAGAAGCAAAACTGAATGAAAGAGGCAAGAATCATTCAACCAATGCAGTCACTCAAATGGATCAAGGGAGTTGAATGCAACCAAACCAGGAAATAAGTTGAGTGCGAAACCGAAAGGCTCAAACTCCTATAGGAGGCTCAACATACCAAAGCACTTAAAAAACCTAAGGCTATGATGCTAATAGGAAACGTAAAAACAACTGAAGGAATGAAGTCCAATCACAATCAAAAACCATCTCAAAGCACTCAATGCATACCTAAAATAACCCAGAAGCACAAGCACTGACCAAAAAAATTCGAAACAAAGCAAACCCTAACACCTACAGGAATTGGCGTGACTGTTTAGCTATAATCAGCGCCAAACATGGAATGGCGCCGGTGCAAAACTAGCAACAAGTGCTAGCTGCCATGACTGTCTGACCAGAAAACGCGCCAAGCCAGTTACCTCAGGTAAAAGGAAAATTTTGAAAAAACATAGGTCAGATCTGATCCTCTGGGGCTGAACAAGGCTCTTGGACTTATCAGAATAATCAGAAAAGGAAAAACAAGCAAGCAAAGACCAAAAGAATACCTAATGGGTGAAAGAAAAACTCACACTGTTCCCCAGTGGAGTCACCAATTTTTTGGTGAGGTAAATCCCCTCTGTGGACAGAGGCGATCCCACTAGACCTAGAGTGGGTCTAGCCACAAACAAGACAAGCTATAATATTGATTCCTAGTTAACAAATGGACGGAGATTCGATAGATGACTTACCAAAGATCCTATGCTATTGTTGTCGTCGAAAATAATGGCTCGCTCCTCGCTCCTGGTTTGACAAATCACGATCCGCTCGCTTTCACGCTAGGACACCTGCACACACACAAGAAACAATGACGATATACAACATACTAGTTCAAATTCGTAATATTAGTCAGTCGAAGAGGACTAAATCAATTGCTTTACATAAACAACATAACACAACGATGGAACCAATACCATAGTCGAGTATATTAATAAATGGAAGGAAGAGTACAACCAAGCTTCGACGTTGCGATCTCCTCCAGCAGGGTTCAAGCAAAGCGCGTCTCACAAAGGCTTGTCGGGAATTCAGACAGGACTCTCTCTACGAAATTCTCCTTGGTTCTACCTTCTCAATGGAAATTAATTAGCTATAGTATTCTTCTCCAAGTTCAGCTCCTTGGCTATTTGTTCAGCTAGCTTTCATAAAGGGAGAAGGCTTGTTTATATAGAGGGAGAGGGAGAGGTTAGGATCCCTATAATCATGGAAGGGAGACCTATCTTCAAGGAGTGTTCCATGGGAGGAGGAAACCACTACCTAAAGAGGGAGATCCGTGGTTAATCAACTTAACCACTTCTAGTGACTCATCCCTGAGGTGGTTAGAAGGAAACTTCCTCCTCTATTTATTAAAAAAAATTCCTAAAACAGTTGGCACGGGCACTACACTAAGACAGAGCACCAGGTGGCACGGGCTTTAGTGCAAATATTCCACATCGACGCGAGGGATGAACTGGCTATCCGTGCCAAGCCCAAAACATAGGTTTTGTGTGCTTTTTTGAGGAAATGTCCAACAGGATAAATGATGTCCTTATGCAGAAGGATGCAAAGAAGGTGTTTGCAGAGTATGACAGTGTTCACAAGTCATGGGAATGATCCTCCAATATGTGGGACGAGGGATTGCAGGGATGGTGACAAAATGTTGTGTAACACATGTATCTATTTACAATGAACCTATTTACAAGTTCGCCATTTAAACATACAAACTCATGCATATGTACATTTTCAACTCTTCCTTTCAAGTACAGAAAATTACATAATCCCAAAACATGTGGGTGACTATAAGAGTTGAACTGAATAATATTGCTGCAACATAAGTGAGTAACATACCGATATTTTACAACTCCATGGCAAAATTGTGCAACAAAAATAAATGCTTTCAACCGAATGACATTCACATGCAATCTTGCATCATACAAGTTGTGATAATCAGCTGCAAATTTTCATACTTTCAACATAAATTCAGGCATACATAAGGCTGAAATTTGCATCTATGTACCAAGTAAATGCATGTCTTACTTGGTCAAGAAATCAAGCCATTACTTGCCAACCCACTTTAACGGCGATTTTTCCTATTGAACATCTTCTTCTTGTGAATCATCTTGACTCACATCGATGATGGAATCGCTGGTCACATTCTCTCTAGTCTTTTATCCTCTTGCTTCATGTGCTTGGGATGAGTGGTTGGATGCAGTGTGCAACTTTGGGTAATGAGATGTCCCTTTTTCTAGCAATGTGTGCAAATATTTTGCATCTTCTGTTCAAGTTTCCTTTGATTTAACTATTTCCTGTATTCTTTCATTCTCTTCAAGCATTTTGAAACTTCATGGTTACACAAACCAGAATAGGAACGCCAACTCTTTCTCCCATTCATGCATGTAGATTTGTCATGCTTAAAATAATCATAAAAAACATGATTATAGGAATAATTATACCTTGAATGTTGCTTTGAATGTCCATCTTTATCACCTTCTTGAGAAGATGAAATTTAAGAGGTTCCAAATCTATTTTGAAGACCAACAACAATGTTCATGTCCTTAGAGCTACCACAACTCTCTTTTTCGCCATAAGCTACATGTCTACAAACATCTTGTTGCAACATGGGTTTCAAACAATTGCAGTCATCTTGATTGCAAACTTTGCATGTTTGATGGTTTGAACCTAAAACAAAAGTCCTTCTTGGAACTATTTCAAGTTCCTTCATGGATTTATAACTTTCTCCATAAAATTGTCCATAGCCAAGACCCAAATACTTAGGCCTTTCCTCAACCATAATTAGCTAAACTATGCCTTGTGCATTTTTTCCTAATCCTTTAACTTCATAGCCTATTTTGATCATTAATTTGGACCCTATTCCTCTAGTGTGTTTTTAAAATGAACCTACACATTTATCTTGAGAGGAAATTGAAGACAAATTTGAACTATTTACCTCTTCTTCAAGCACATGCTTGGCTAAGGCTTCTTTGGCATCATGGAGCTGAATCTCCATCTCATGAATCTTTTGAAGAAGTTCTTGCTTCTCTTTCTTCATAGAAACCAATTTTTCTTGATTTTTAGTGCTCTCCCTTACATTTTCATACAACTATTGCACCATATCTTTCATGATGTGAAAGTTCTACTGCATCTCTTTATCAAAGACTCTTGCAAAGGAGGAGGATTTAGAAACATCACTTGATGAAGTTGTCATCACTATGTAAATGAATTAAAGAACTTCAAAAACAATTCAAAAAGCTTCAAAAACAATTTTGTTGTAGATTCAAGCTCTTCTCTGCATCTTGTATCTCTTCTTCAAGCAGCCTGATCTTTTGCAAACAATCCCTCTTGTGCTTCAAGGGTTACCTTGAGGTACTTTGGGTAAGGAGGATTCTTTCAACCTTCTTCCTTCTTGTCCTCTTCTGGACTTAGCTAGCAGTAGATCCCCTTCACCTCTAGCAAACACAAAATTGTAAGCATCAGTCAATTTGAAAATAGTTAAATTATTTGCACTGATAAACACCCTTCAAGTTAAATAAGAAAGCAAGCAACCTTGTGCTCTTTCAAGCAAGAAACCTTGTGCTCTGATACCAAACTAATCTGATATGGGTGGCTGAATTGTTTTTCTATGCAAGCATCTCCCACTCAATTAAAACAAATTAAGGATCTTTCTTATACATGCATATGTAGAATTTAATTCTTGATTCAGGTGTATGTGTTTTAACTGGATTAAGGATTTATGCGTGAGAAATTAAAAATTTGTTTAAGCTGATTAAAATCATGTAAAAAAACCATAAATTGCAGAAAATTAACCAATAACACATAACATCAAACATAATAAAGGAGTTCATCCTCAACACTTGGGCTACGTCTCCTTGAGCCTCCGTCAATGGACTTGGATCTTTGGGATTAATATGGTCAATTTACTTTAAAAGATGATGCTAAACTCAAATGGTTGTTTGGACTGTACGAATGGATTTATAATACCAAATATACCCCTGGATTGACTGCTCAATCTCTGGAAATGGACCTAGGCTCCCTTGGGCTTGACCTCTTCAGTTAGTGTCCTTGAGCTTCCCTGAGCTTCTCTGTGGAACAAAATCCCCTATAAGTCCTCTTCTACTCTTGAAACCTATTCTACCATCTCCATCACATATCAATCATCCAAAATAGGCTGTTCATTCACTCAGAATGAACTCAGGCTCCCCGTTCTATGCCTTCAACACCTGGTGGCACTAGGCTCCCTGAAACTTCCCTGTGTCTTGTTCGGCTCTAGAAGTCTCCAAATGCTTCTAAAAACACCATCGTTGGATTCATAAGGTTCAAGATAGTGAGAAATGACTATTGTTTTCTTGATAATGGCCTGTAGCTGCCCTGGCTAGGCCTCATTCTCCTGCTGGCTCCTGGTGGCCTTGGTGTCCCTTGGAACTTCTCTGAAGAAACATCACGCTCAAAAGTCCTCAACTGGCTCTATAAACCTCACCAATAGCTGTATAATGCTCAAATTAGTCAATAATTACTCTTCATTTACTCCAAATGGTCAGAAAATTGAGCCTTCTACACTTTTTCCCAATATCTCCTAGGAAAACTCCACTAAATGTGGAGAACTCCAGTTAACTGGAGTTAAATTAGGGCTGACCGCAAAATTTGGCGTGCCCCTATCTGCTCCACCAATAAATCCACACATTAAAATTTATGGTTAGGGTGGTGGCCACATGCGCACCCCCAAACATTAAGTGGCTTATGTGTTAGCAGAAACAATGAAATACCATATCGGAGTTTCATTATACATACATACGTTCGTGATCAACATCAGATCCTTTTTACAAGACTTCACAATATCAAAAAAATTCACAACCATCATACAAGGTACATCACAGATCGCACGTTGCGGAATATAACAATACCCTTAACGTTTAAACAATACAAGTGCTGACGCAAAGTTGCGATCACATCGCCACATCGCAATTTGACCGAAATACGTTTTCGCAGATCACGAATGTTAAAATTTCGCAATACCACCACTTTACTGACTTCACAGACCACAAAAAATACATTATTTATATCGCATACGATATGCGATCTCATCGCATCGCATACTAAATAGTTTATTGTGCGAAATTCTTATTCATAACCACGAAAATCTGCGATATGCGATTAGGCCCTATATCGACACGTGGATCCTCTCACATAATCACATCTCCAATTATATTATTTAATTTGCGATGTCTTCCTTGTAAAAAAGACCATTTTTTATTGCGATGTGCGCAATCTCTCTTGTTTCTATTTAAACTCTTTGTCGTTGATCTCCCACTGCTGCCTCTGTGATCTAATCACTACCGTTCGACCCTCGCTGTTGACTAGATCATGGTCACCCGTTCCACCTGCAAAATTTCCACAGCTATAAAATCCTAGATTCTATATGCAGAGTTCAAGACTGCATGACAACCACCAATTCGGATCCCATTCTGCTGGTCGATCGGGTTCTGAACCTGTTTTGGAAAGCGATCAAAAAGCCATAACTCAATCATACGAACTCAGAATTTGATGAAACAAGTTACATTGGAATCCTGGTGACAAGCTCTACACTCTTATCTTGGTTTGAATAATTTTTGAGCACATTGAAATTTTAGCTAATCCTTAGGCCCTAATCCCAATCTGATCACCCACTTCAGCGAGATTCGCGTCGGTTTGGGTGAAAATTGTCACTTCATTATTTTTCATAGTAACCCCATGAACTGATAGAAACATACTGCTTGGGGCAATAGGGACCATTTTATCCAGGGTCTTTCAAACGTATCTCGCCATTCGGTTGACCCACCTGTGATTGGAGTTCAGTGTGGTAGACTATGGTTAAGTTCCATTTGCGCACGATAACCTGTAACCAAACTCTGCTTCGTTTTAACCGTGGTAATAATGGTGGACTATGGTAAGGTTTAACCGCCAAACTGTGCATCAATGGTGACTCCAACCAAACCAGGGTTGGCTCTTAATCTGTGGTTTATGCACGAGTTTCGTCGGGGGTCTGAACCCAATTCCCAACTATGGTATCATTGTGGTTTGAGTTGTGGTTGCCACCGGTTTGAACGTTGAACTTCATGCCAACAAAATTAAACCATAACTCTGCTCCAAAATTTTTTCATGGCATATAACATATGGTTTAGTGATAACATATGGGTTGGCATATAACATATGGTTTGAACATGGATTACCACAAACAATATAATGTATGGTTTTGGAAATACAATATATGGTTTGGGGTCAAGGTTAAGCCCACGCCCCTGTCTGCCTGACCTACGGTCTCATGGGTTGGGTGGACCGGGGGGCCAGAGTTTAACCCTGACCTTGATCCTCAATGGAAATTACAATAAATTTTAAATATAACCCACCTCTGATGTAAATCAAGGAACACCTGTGGTGGAATGGTAGAGCACCTTGCTGCCGCCCTGGAGGTGTGCTGTTCGAATCTCATGGAGGCATTTTTGGCCATATACCAAAATTATTCACAATTAAGAGGAGTCCACGTGGTTGCCTTCCATTGGCCCACATGGCTCTAACTCATTTCACTAACACAAAAACCCATAAACGAATCAAAACCACAAGATTTAGACCATTATAAAGATGAAACTTGTCAGCAAATCACTGGCCCAAAAAAATACATAGTCATGCCTAGTCAACGCATAGACCACTGACTCGGCATACCTACAACCCAAAACAAAAATTTTAGTTATTTGGTAGATTGATCAAATCGTGATATCGGGAGCATACAATACCTGGTTTGAGTGAAAAAAGTTGCATTAGATTAAGGGAGATGAGATATTCGTTTTGGCACCACTTTCGAGTCGCTTAGAATAATTTGAATTTTTAACATTTTACTGATCCAATAGATCATTCCTCCACATTGTTGTTGAAAATTCAACATGAAATGTGTGTCTAATTTAATTTTCCGTTAATTAAATTGGACAATAAAATGTAATCTTATCTCATAATCACTCATAATAGTTAACTGAGTGTGATAAACTCAGTTAGCTCATGAATTTCGAGTTGAGGGTGGTTGGTGAGGCATGCAGAGTGATTCTATTAGTTATGGAGTTCGAATTGCAGTTAGTGCATTAGTTTAATGCATGAGAAATGAGTTAACTCAATTAATTGAGTTAAATTCAATTGAACTAGTTGTAATTATTTGTTGCACTAGTGAGAGATCAAGTGAATTAAATCAAATTTAATTCACATGCAATGATCTGCCATGCAACTGATGATTTACTATTAATAGCTGCATGCATGTCAGTTCCATTGGATATGTAGTTGAGACAAAGGTTAAAGGGATGTTAACTATCAGTAGGCTTCCTGCATGCAGCAAGACATCCATTGGATTTCCCATGATAATTGCATAGTTTTGGAAGGATGAACTTCCTAAAGAATAGGGATTTCACTCCACATGAATTGCGCAAGCAAGGCAGGTTGATTAGAGGCAGGAAATTGGCTAAGTGTTGGTCGATTTTGTCCGGGTTAGTGTGAGACAATTGTGAGAGTGTAGGAGACTCTTGTGAGAAGAGTGCATTGTAATTATTTTATGATTCCATGGTAAATATACAATAGAATATAGAGGGGTTTTGAGCAGCAAGCTTTCCCTGGGAAAATATCTGTGTTGTGGTTTGATTTGTTTCTTTCCTTACTTGTTGTGATTGGTGATCATGTTTATTTTTCTTCAATTGATTTGTAGAAGGATTCAATATCTTTCTTTATTACATTTATTTATCGGATTGAATATATTGATATACATATGTTTGTATAATTTCTACATGGTAACAGAGCACATGAAATCACTATAGTGGAGAATAAATTGATTTTGTGATTGAATAAAATTCAAATTTGCAAAATTATTCTTGGTGCGACAAGCGGATCAAGATCGAGATGGCTTTCAATGACTTGATATTGGAGTATGCACTCAAGGGAAGTTCCTGTAGAAATTATATACAAGATGCATGTATATATCCATATTCTCCTGATCTAACAATATTTATCTTCTTGCTAAATACAAAATCCTTCCACTGTTAATCTTTTGTGGAAATTAAAATCAATTGCAAACACATGAAGCAATAAAAAAAATTGCACATAACACAATTATTTAATGGGAAAGCCTGAAGCTGAAAACCCCAACTATCGTATATTATGTATCATGGAGATCATGTAACAATCTCATACAAAGCTTAGTACATCAAGCTCTCAGTACAATCAATCGTCACACACTAATCAGAAGAAATATGCAAATCCATGCACTGATTTCTTGCCACCTGATAGCCTGCCTCCACTGCACAATCCGTGCTGAAGAATAGCTCTAAATTAATTCAAATTACCCTTTCCTTTATTGCGCAATCCCCATTGGAAACTCCAATGTGTGTGTGGTGAAATCAATGCATCACTATAGTCACAACAGATAGTCCATCTTGCCCTTTCGCCTATCTCTCCACTGGGTCTCCACTGGAACTGACATGCACTGTAGTTAACTGTTGTATTTTTCAGTTGATTAATGAGTTATTATTTGTAGATTAGTGCTTAATTAATTCATCCCTCTCTAGTGTATCGTTCGATCCTATGATACCTTCAGCTCAGCGAGTTTAACTCCATTAGCCAGAGTTAAACTGAATAACAACTCCATGAACTACTCTTCCAACTCTGTCATAACTTTTCCACTTCAATTCTAACTGAGTCCTCCATGCATGAACCACCAGTAAACCCTAGGAATTGTGTAATTCCTTCAGCCCACTGATTTGACAAATCTGTACACTAAAATTAAGTGCTCCAAGAGAATAAGTTGATGTTTATTGTCAGATTATTACTAAGAGTTAATAATAATCGACACTTCTATTTTTAGATCGAAGATCTATAAATAGACTTTCACCCAATATTCTAAAAATAGAATTTCATCTATTTTTCCAACTTGACCAACCGTCCACAAATAGCATCCTGCAACTTCTGAAATATGATCATCAGGTCTAAAAATAGACATAGTCTAAAAATAGACTTGCACATAGAAATAGCCTGCGGGCCCACTTAGTAAAGGTGAATGATTTTCACTAAGCTCATCATCTTGTTGAATCTCAACACTCCCTCTCAACAAGATAGGCATTATCCTTCACCCCAATCCTGCCTCTATGGTATTCTAATTTTCTCCTAATGAGCACCTTCGTCAGAATGTCTACATCCTAATCTTCTGTAGGAATGTACTGAAGCAACATGATCTTCTGCTACACACAATATCTTATATGATGATATCGGATATCAATATGTTTAGATCTATCATGAAACACATGATTAATCGAGATTTTAATGCAACTCTTATTATCACAATGTATCACTGTAGGATCTAAATGTGAACCGAACAAACCAACCAAGATCTTCCTCATCTAGATAGCCTCACATGCAGCTTGAATTGCTGCTATGTATTCTGCTTCCGCTGAAATGAGTGCCACGAATGTTTGTTTCCTGCTGTACCATTAAATTGTTGTAGATCTGATACTGAAAACCCCTCCTGATGTGCTCTTTCTGTTTGTTGGGTTGCCTGCCCAATCTACATCCGTGAAGCCATGAAACTTCACCTCATCCGTCTGTCTGTACCATAAGCCATACTCAGATGTGCCCCTGAGATACCTCAGGACATGCTTGCTTGCCTTCCAAAAGATCTTGGTAGGCTTAACCATCGCTTGTGAAATTTGGTTCACCGCATAGCATATGTCCGGTCTTGTATTAACTAAATACATGAGCGAACCCACCGACTGTCGATAAACAATGGCATCCACTACGTCTGTCGATGTAGCATCCTATTTCCTCCAATTTCCTAGAAGAGGAGTGTCGATATGCTTGTAGCCTTGCATGTGAAACTTCTCTAGTATCTCCCGGGCATACTTGCCTTGAGACAAAAATAGTTCACCTTCCCGCTGCCATATTTCCAATCCAAGAAAATAATGAAGGAGGCCCAAATCCTTCATCTCAAACTCCTTTGAAATATCTGCCTTGCATGAGTGTATCAACTTCTCATCACCCGTTAGTATTAAATCATCAACATAAAGAACAATGATTAAAATATTACCCTCCACCACAATTTGATACAGGTTTTCATCCACCTCACTCTTGGTGAAGCCAAGTCCAGTGAAATAGTTTTCGATCCGTGTGTACCAAGCACGTAGTGCTTGCTTCAGCCCATACAATTCTCTTTTGAGCCTGCACACATGCGACTCACTGATGAAGATCTCAAATCCTTCAGGCTGCTCAATGTACACCTCTTCCTCAATGATCCCATTAAGGAACATAGTCTTCACATCCATCTGATGAATGTGCCAACCCATTTGTGCTGAGAAAGCAAGGATGGTCCTTATGGAAGAATACCATGTGACTGGTGCAAAGGTTTATTCATAATCAATCCCCTCGATCTGTAAGAAGCCCCAGGCAACAAATCTTTCCTTATACTTCTCGACGTTCCCATCAACAACTTGCTTTACCTTGTAGATCCATCTTGATCCTAAACTGATTTACCAACCGGCCTTGAAATAATATCCCAAGAATTGTTTCTGAAAATGGAGCCATACTCCTCCACCATGGCATCTACCCATGTGGGCTCCCACACTGATTCTTCAAAAGAAGATGGTTCTGTCATGACACACTTTCTCATCAGAGTCATGTATCTAGTAAATCGGTCAGGTGATTGTATTTTTCTATGTTGTGATGTAGGGACTCCTACATTCTGTGTCGCATCAAGCTTCAGTCTCTCAGCTTCTGTGGTACGATTTATACCTTGTCTGATGTTTGGTTCTGCATGAGTGGACTCCTCCACTCCATGAATCTCCTCTTGTGGCTGATCCACATCTAGAGGCTCATCTTTGGGAATAAGTAGCTCCTCCTCTGCATGCAAGTGTAGCTCCCTCTCAAGCGACAACTTCATGGCTTTCACCTCATTGAATTTTATATCCCGTCACACCACAGTCATTCGACTGTTTGGAAAATACACACGATAATTATGGGGTGTTTCTGTGTACCCCAAAAATATCCCAACTTCTGAACTTGGCTCCAGCTTCTTCCTGGCGTCCTTTGTCACATGAATGTAAAGAGATGAGACAAAAATATTTAAATGAGAAATATCAGGCTTCTTACCAGTAAAAGCTTCTTCAGGTGTACTCATGCCAAGTACTCTATGAGGACAACGGTTTTGCACATAAACTGCAGTGTTGCATGCTTTTGCCCACAAGTGCATTGGCAGGCCTTGGTCATGCAACATCGCTCGTGTAGTACCCACGATCGTTCTGTTATTCCTCTAAGCAACCCCATTCTATTATGGGTTATGAGGTGCTATGAGTTCTCTTCAAATTCCTTCTTTTCTACAGAAGTATTTGAATTCACCCGAGATGTATTCACCACCACTGTCGCTCCGTAGAGCCTTCACTTGCTTCCCCGACTCCTTCTCCACCAATGCTTTAAACTCACAAAACTTTGAGAATGTTTCGCTCTCCTTCTGCATGAAGAAGATCCAGCCTCTACGAGAATATTCATCAATAAATATAACATAATACCTATTTTTTTCTATTGAAGCAATCAAGAAAGGTCCACACACGTCTGTGTGAATTCTCTCTAGGATCAACAAAGCATGGTTCTCCTTCTCATGAAAGGTGGTCTTCACAAACTTACCCATAGTAAATCCCTTGCAATGATCTAACTGCGCAAGAGTACCCTTGGGAATTCCAGTAGAAATCTGCTGCAAAATATTCAAAGCGCAATGGTGAAGATGGCCCAATCTCCTGTGCCACAATTCGCCCTCATCTCGGCTCACCACTTCTTCTGCTTTTCCCATCGTTGTAGCACAGCCATCTACCTCCAGCTTGTAGAGATTCTTAACTCAAATCCATATCCTCTTAGTTTGACTAGTTGTTTTATGTCGCAGGAAATCTTTTCTATCACTAAAAACAACGTCATAACCTTTGTCTTCCAACATTGCGACTGAGACCAAGTTCTTCTTTAGACATGGAACATGCATGACATCTTTTAACAAAAATGGATTACGTGACTCCCTCTCAGAGGTAATGGTCCCAATGCCGGTCGCACTGTATCGACCATCGTCGCCCATCTTTATATGCATTTGAAGGTCCTTCTCCTCCAAATCACTAAACAACTCCTTGTCTCCCGTCATATGGAAAGACGCACTACTATCAAGATACCACACTAATCCCATTGAGCTTGAAACCAAGCATGCGATCAAATAGAAATCAAGTTCAAATTGCAAGCCTAAGACCTCTCCAGCTATAGCTCCAAAATCCTTCTTTTTCTTCTTCTTCTGTGGGCAGTTAGTGGCGAAATGCCCATGTTCGTGATAGTGAAAACACTTCACCTTGGACAAATCCTGATTTCTACCTTTAGCTTCGAATTTTGAAGGAAATTTCTTCCCCTTCCATTTCCTTGGTTTGGAAGTGAAAGCGAAATTCTCTTCATCTTCATTCTTCGATGAAGAGCCATCCCTGGTAATTCGCCTTATCTCCTCCCGCACAAGATCCGACCAAAATCGCTCCTATCCCGGCAGTTTCTCCCATCCATTGACAGAGTCTTCGTAGCGATGCCAATTCTTCGGAAGCCCAAAGAGAGCCAAGCTCACCAAGTATTCATCATAAAAATAATCCCCACACTTCCAAGTTCATCCCTACAGTGGAAAAACTTCATTAGATATTTTGGAATACTGTTGCCCTTCTCCATTTTTATTTTTCTGAGCTTATCTTTCAGCGCCAACTTCCTCTGGTCACTGCTGCTTTGGAAATTTTTTTTCAAAGCCTTCCACATTGAAAATGGAGTGGCTTTCCCATGAAGGCTAGACACAATATGGTCCTTCACACCTTCCAACAAAATTCTTCTTGTCTTTGCTACCTTCCTTTTCCATGCGTCAAGTAATGCAGCATCGCTAGATCCCGGCTTAGGAACATCGCTATCGATGAACTCCTTCAGTCCATTATCTTCCAGCACCACCTCCATCCTGTACTTCTAGGCTATGTAATTCGAGTTACCATCAAGGGCATACTCCAATCACAACCCATTGAAAGACATTTCAATGTATACTCAACTGTCGCACCAAGAATTTTCTGCAGCAAATTCGAATTGTCCACCAACACAAACTCAACAATTCTTCACAATTGCAATATTGAAGAATTAAGAATGCTCCGATACCATGTATAAATAATATAAAAGATGCATGTATATATTCAAATTCTCCTGATCTAACAATATTTATCTTCTTTCTAAATACATAATCCTTCCACTATTAATATTTTGCGTAAATTAAAATCAATTGCAAACACATGAAGCAATAAAAACAATAGCACATAACACAGTTGTTTAATGGGAAATATTGAAGCTGAAAACCCAAAATATCATATATTATGTATCATGGAGATCATGTAACAATCTCATACAAAGCTTATTACATCAAGCTCTCAATACAATCAATCTTCACTCACTAATTAGAAGAAATCTGCAAATCCATGCATTGATTTCTTGCCACCTGATAGCCTTCCTCCACTACGTAATCCCTACTGAAGAATAGCTCTAAATGAATTCAAATTACCCTTGCCTTTATTGTGAAATCCTCATTATAAACTTTAATGTGTGTGTGGTGCAATCAATGCATCACTATAGTCACAACAGATAGTCCATCTTGCCCTTTCACCTATCTCTCCACTGGGTCTCCACTGGAACTGACATGCACTGTAGTTAACTGTTGTATTGTTCAGTTGATTAATGAGTTATTATTTGTGAATTAATAAAATAATTAATTCAATCCACTCTCACTACTGTATCATTCAGTTAGACTAGATACAACTAGCTCAACTGAGTTTAACTCCATTAAATGAGTTAAACTGAATAGCAACTCCATGAACTACTCTTCCAACTCTGTCATAACTTTTCCACTTCAGTTCTAACTGAGTCCTCCATGCATGAACCACCAGTAAACCCTACGAATTGTGTAATTCCTTCAGCCCACTAATTTGACAAATCTGTACACTGAAATTAAGTTCTCAAAGAGAATAAGTTGATGTTTATTGTCGGATTATTATTAAGAGCTAATAATAATCAACACTTCTATTTTTAGATCGACGATCTATAAATAGAATTCGCCCAATATTATAAAAATATAATTTCATCTATTTTTCCAACTTGACCAACCATCCAAAAATAGCATCCTGCACCTTCTGAAATATGATCATCATCTCTAAAAATAGACTTGCACCTAAAAATAGCCTGCGGGCCCACTTAGTGAAGGTGATTGATTTTCACTAAGCTCGTCATCTTTTTGAATCTCAAAAGTTCCAATTATATTGCATGGAAAGACAAGCTGGAGGCAGTACTGGAGGAAAATGGGTTGAAAGAATTCATTGATAATGACATTCCCAAACCCGCTGCAGCAGATGCCAAAAATCTTGATGCTTGTGAAAATAAGGTTGCAAAGGCGAGGAGGATCTTAATAGAGGGAGTAAAAGACCACATTGTCTCAAGTCTCCATGGAAAAGTGACTCCATATGCAATATGGAAGATTTGAAGGATCTGTATCAGAGCAAAAACGATCATATAAAATTGGCATTGAAGGAACAAGCTCAAGAAAATCAAAATGGAGAAAGGCGACACTATTTTGAAATATTTAACAAATTTTTTCCCAATGTTGGGATGATATTGGGAGTGTCAGAATTACTGTCGCAGATGATGAATTAGTGAGCCTAGCTTTTCAAGGCCTTCCCAAGAGTTGGCATAGTTATTAGGAATCTTTCAATGGGAGAGAGAAGCTGCCAGATTGGGAACGACTTTGGTCAGATTTGGTGCTAGAAGAATTTAGGTGGAATACCAAGGATGGATCTTCATCTAAGAAAAATAATGAAGAAAATTGCACCTTGGATGGTAAGGTGAAGAAATGGAAAGGAAATAAATCCTATTCCAAATCTGAGTCTGGCAAAGAAGGCAAGAAGTGTGACATGTCCAGAGTGAAGTGTTTTCACCGTCACAAGCATGGACATTATGCCATTAATTGTCCACAAAAGAAGAAGAACAAGAAGGCTTCAGGATCTGCAGCTGGTGAGGATTTGGCCTTGAAATTTGAGTTGGACTTCTAGCTCATTGCATGAATGGTGTCAAGTGCAATGGGATAAGTGTGGTACTTGGATAGTGGTGCATCTTTCCACATGACCGGAGACGAAGAAATTTTTAGTAGCTTGGAGGAGAAGGACCTCTGGATGCATATCGAAATAGGTGATGAAAGGTGGTACAATGCTACCGGGATTGGTACATTTACCTTCCAGAGACAGTCACACAAACCCTTCTTATTAAAATATGTAATGCATGTACCAGGCTTGAAAAAGAATTTAGTTTCAGTCGCAATGTTTTTTAGCATAGAGGCTATGATGTGGTTTTCGGTGAAGGGAAAGCTTTCCTTTGACACAAAGCCACAGGAAAAGCTAAGAATATTGGGATTCGTGTGAAGAATCTCTATAAAATTGATGTATATGGCTATGTTGCATTGATGGGTAAGGCAGACAAAGTGGTAAGCCAGGATGAGGGTGAGTTATGGCATAGGTGATTGGGCCATCTACACCACGGAGCCTTTAAGGTCATGCAACATAATTCTACGGGTATTCCCAAGGGTACTCTTGCGTATATAGACACATGCAAGGGATGTACTATGGGGAAGTATGCAAAGGCCACTTTTCACTAGAAGGAGAATCGAGCTTCAGTAATCCTTGAGAGAGTTCACTCAGACGTGTGTGGACCATTCTCTACTGCTTCGAAAACAAAGCATAGGTACTATATGATATTTGTTGATTATTTTTCTAGAAAGTGTTGGATCTACTTCAGGCAGAAGAAATATCAGACGTTCTAAAAAATTCTTGAGTTCAAAGCCCTGGTGGAGAAACATACGAGGAAGCATGTGAAGGCTCTTAGGAGTGACAATTGTGGTGATTACATCTCCAATGAAATCAAGAACTTCTGTAGCAAAGAAGGAATTTGGAGAGAGTTGATTGCACCTCATAACCCACAACAGAATAGGGTCGTAGAAAGAAAGAATAGAATAATTGTGGGTGCAACACAAGCGATGTTTCTTGATTATGGCTTACCGTTGCATATGTGGGCAGAGGCATCCAACACAGTGGTATCTGTGCAAAGCCGTAGTTCTCATCAGATACTTGGCATGAGTACACCAGAGGAGGTTTTTTCTGGTAAGAAACCTGATGTTTCATATTTTAAAAATTTTGGCTCATCTTTCTATGTGCATGTGACCAAATATTCCAGGAAGAATCTCGAACCAACAACTGAGATTGGGATATTTTTGGGGTACACTGATACTCCCCACAACTATCAGGTGTATTTTCCAAACAACAGGATGATTGTTGTGAGATGTGATATAAAATTTGATGAGGGGAAAGCCATGCGATTGTCCCTTGAGAGGGAGATGGATTTGCATGTAGATGAGGAAATATTGGTTCCAAAGAATGAACCTCAAGATGTGGAGCAACCACATGCGGAGGATCATGGAGTGGCAGAAAAAACTCATGCAGATCCATCCACTAGAAATGGTAGAAGGCACACCACAAAAGTTGATAGATTGAGACTTGATGTGACAGAGTATGTAGGAGCACCTACTTCACTGCACAGACAGAGATAGTCTCCAGATAGGTTTACTGGATACATGGCTCTTATGAGGAAGTGTATTGTGACAGAACCATCCTCCTTTGAGGAAGCTGTGAAACAACCAATTTGGGTTGACACTATGGTTGAGGAGTATGAATCCATCGTCAAGAATAGTGCATGGGAAGTTGTCCCAAGACCGATTAGAAAATCAATGGTTGGATATAGATGGATCTATAAGGTGAAGAAAGTGACAGATGGGAGTATAGATAAGTACAAGGCTAGATTTGTAGCGCGGGGATTCTCACAAGTTGAGGGAATTGACTATGAGGAGACTTTTGCGCTGGTTGTGATATACTTATCAATTAGATCTATCCTTTCACTCTCAGCGTAGATGGGGTGGCGGATACATCAGATGGATGTGAAGACTATGTTTCTCAATGGAGTTACTGAGGAAGAAGTGTACATAGATTAGCCAGAAGGTTTCGATATCTTTGACAGTGAGTTGCATGTGTGACAACTCAAGAGATCACTATATGGGCTGAAGCAAGCACCTTGTGCTTGGTACACTTGGATTGACAACTATTTCACCAGGTTGGGCTTCACCAAAAGTGAAGTGGATGCGAACCTGCACCAGATTGTGGTTGATGGTAAGCTCTTGATTATCGTACTTTATGTTTATGATCTAATTTTGACAGGTGATGAGCAGCTGATAACTTCTTGCAAGGAGGATCTTGCAAGGGAGTTCAAAATGAAGGACATGTAGGGAATCCTTCACTATTTACTTGGTTTTGAAATATGGCAGTGGGATGGTGAGCTATTTGTTTCTCAAGGAAATTATGCCAAAGAGATTCTGGGTAAGTTTCACATGGAGAGATATAAACCCATGGATACTCCTCTTCCAGGAAATTGGAGGAAAGAGGATGCTACTTTAGGAGAAGTAGTGGATGCTAATTTAGGAGAAGTAGTGGACTCTACTGTTTACAGGAAGCTAATGGGTTCACTGATGTACTTGGTGAATACCAAACCAGACATTTGCTGCGCAGTTAACCAGCTGAGTCAAGCTATGGTTAAGCCGAACAAGCTCTTTTGGAAGGAGGGGAAGCATGTCTTGAGATATCTCAGGGGCACACAAAGTATGGATTATGGTATAGAAAAATAGAGGGAGTGAAGCTTCAAGGCTTCATGGATGCATATTGGGCAGGTATTTCATCAGACAGAAAGAGCACATCATGAGGGATCTTCAACATATTATCGAAAACAATTTCTTGGTAAAGCAGGAAGCAACGATCTGTGGCACTCAGTTCAACCAAGAAGGAGTACATGGCAGCAAGTCAAGCTTCATGTGAGGCCATCTAGATGAGAAATATCCTGGTTGGTTTGTTTGGTTCTCAGATGGATCCAATAGTGATACATTGTGATAACCAGAGTTGCATTAAACTCTTGGCTAATCTGATTTTCCATGATAGGTCCTAGCACATAAACATCTGGTACCACCATCTTAGATATTGTGTTCAGAGGCACATTATTTTACTTCAGTACATTCCCACAGAAGATCAGGATGCATATATTTTGACAAAGGTGCTCTCCAAGAGAAAATTTGAATACCATAGAGGCAGGATCAAGGTGGTAGATAATCCATTTATTGTTGAGAGGGAGTGTTGAAAATTCAACAAGAAATGTGTGTCTAATTTAATTTTCCCTTAATTAAAGTGGACAATAAAATGTAATCCTATCTCATCATCACTTGTAATAGTTAACTAAGTGTGATAAACTCAGTTAGCTCATGAATTTCGAGTTGAGGTTGGTTGGTGAGGAATGCAGAGTGATTCTATTAGTTATGGAGTTTGAATTTCATTTAGTGCATTAGTTTAATGCATGAGAAATCGGTCAACTCAATTAATTGAGTTAAAGTCAGTTGAACTAGTTGTAACAGTTTGTTGCACTAGTGAGAGATCAAGTGAATTAAATCAGATTTAATTCACATGCAGTAATCTTCCATGCAACTGATGATTTACTATTAATAGCTGCATGCATGTTAGTTCCAGTGGAGACCCAGTTGAAACAAATGTTAAATGGATGTTAACTATCAAGTGTATCATTAGTAGGTTTCCCACATGCAACAAGACATCCATTGGATTTCCCATGAGCATTGCGCAGTTTTGGAAGGCTGAATTTCCTAAAGAATAGGGATTGCATTCCACATGAATTGCGCAAGCAAGGTAGGATGATTAGAGGCAGGAAATTGGCTAAGTGTTGGTCGATTTTTTTCGGGTCAGTGTGAGATAGTTGTGAGAGTGCAGGAGACTCTTGTAATAAGAGTGCATTGTAATTGTTTCATGATTCCATGGTGAATATACAATAGAAGATAGAGGGGTTTTTAGTAGAAATATTTCCTCGGTAAAATATCTATGTTGTGGTTTGATTTTATTCTTTCTTTACTTGTTGTGATTGGTGATCGTGTTTATTTTCGGCAATTGATTTGTAGTAGGATTCAGTATCTTGCTTTAGTACATTTCTTGATCGGATTGAATATGTTGATATACATATGTTTGTATAATTTCTACAACTGGAAGCTTTTGGACCTCCAAAAGATCATTCTCAGTCAAAAAATATATGAGGGTACAGTTCCCCCACCCTACCAATCTCAATCCATTTATATTTTCTTGGATTTTTTGCTTTGATCCTCTCATGAAGGTACTTCACTTTCCCTTGTTTTGAATTCCTCGTCTTTCTGTCAAAGATGATATCTCGCTACAATTTTCCAACATATTTAGAACAAAAAACTTCCCTTGAAGGAATTTGAACATTCCCTCCTCAATTTTCAATCAAATGAAACTTATTCAATTTCAAGTTCACTTCACCTTGAACACTATTTCCATAACATTGCTTAGTATTTCTAGTCTTGCACTTGGCTTGAATCTTTACCAAATGTGATTGCCATCGTCATGAACCTTCCTTATTCAAAGCCAAAAAATTATCAAACCCATAAGAAGATTTATTAGAACCAATTCCCTCTTTTTCAAATAGCTTTTGCATCTGTTTTTGACCCCTGCATTCTTTAACACTAGCATCTTGTTCACACCAATGTTCAAAAATGATGCATCCTGCTGCAATTTCCCTTCATATTGTTTTCCTCTTTTAGGAGGAAACATGTTAGACTACTGAAACATATTATCACATGAATTAGAAACCTCAATGAAATCAGATTTCAAACTTGATTCATATCCTTGAAAGCTTTTGATTCCTCAACATATTTGTGCTTAAACATTAACAATGCAACATTTTGACTAGCATTAACAATCCTCTTCATTTTTCCATCATTCGCAAGAGATAAACTAAATTTCTTGCTATGTGCTCTAACAATTTTCTCAATTCCATTCTTGAACAAATGATGTTTATTCTCATGGTGATGAAAAAATTATCTCCTATCATTTAGATATGGGCTTTCCAAAACAATACCACATATATCAAGAGGAACTATATCAAGTTGTACCTCATCAAGGAAGTTTGCACTGATGGAAAATCTAAGTATGCATTTCCTTGTCAGTTGAAATTTTTCATTCTGACACATCCAACCTAAAGGATAAGGTTAGGATGAGGAATGGTTTCCAAATTCAATTTGTTTACAATGTCTTCAGAAATAAGGTTTACTTGTCAACCACTATCAAACAATGTATCTATCTTGGTATGTTTGTAAATAAATCTAATGTGGAAAAGATCTATTCTTATTTTTTCATATTGAGTTTCATTGAGACTATTTTAAGAAATAGTAATTGAAATGACCATATCTTTCAATCCCATGGTTGTGATATTTGTTTCATCCATAGAATCTAATCCTATGTCTTGTTGTATAGTTGCAGCAACCTTTTCGTTCTCCTTGTTTTTAAACTTTTTGGGTCTCATCTCAAGATGAAATTTCCAACAATTGTCTTCATCATGGCCCTCTTTGGAAAAATGTTTACATGTGAAGTTTTCTTTCTCCGTATTGATGGAATCATTCCTTTTCCCTTTTCCATTCTTCTTCCCCTTTCCTTTGTCTCTAGACTCAAATGAGTTCTCACTAGTTTCATCAGAAATATTCTTCCATCTTTCTTCTAGATGTGCTTCTTGTACACAAACATCATCTAAATTTGTATGGTTATACATGAGAATAGTGTGTCTCAAGTAGCTATGTAAACCTCCAATGTATTAGAGTAAAGTGTCTGGAGAGTATAAATCTACACCCAAAACCAATGCTCTCCTTCTAAACACTTGGGTATAACTCTGCACACTTTGACCCTTTAATTTCATAAAGTTTTGCCAATTCATGATAGTTTTATGCATGTATGCTAAAGGACAAAATTTTGTTCTTAATGGAGCAAAAAAATCATTCCAAGGGGATAGAACCTTACCGTATGTGTCTCCATGTCCTCTTGAGTTCTGGCTTCCCACCAAACAAGTGCTGCACTTTCCAACCTTAATTAAGAAAGCTGAATTTCGGTCTCATCATCCTTGATCCTTTGTATCCTGCAATACACTTCAAGCTGATGAACCCAATTATCTAATTTCTCATCATTTACCTCTCCATTATACATAGGAAAATCAAATTTTATGTTAAGTTTCAAAAATGGAGTTTTACCATGTCCCTTTGGAGAATGTGGAGGTGTTTTAAAGGGGTTGTTGAGATTCAACAATAAAATTTAGCACCTACACCTAGTGCATTAAGCACCAAGACTAGGGTGGGGCCCACAATGTTATTTTTGGGTGCATGTCTATTTGGTTATCCCTTAATTAAGATGGACATTAAACTGTATTATATTCTTAATGTGGACTTGAATCAATTAACTGAGAGTGATAAATTCAGTTAGCTATTGGATTTCGAGTTAAAGGTATTTGGTGAGGCATGCAGAGTAATTCTAGTTGTAATAGAGTTTGAAGTGCAGTGGTGCATGAGTTAATGCAAGTTGTAAATAGTTTAACTCAGTTAAGTGAGTTAAACTCAGTTGTGCTAGTTGTAGCTGAAGATACACTAGTGAGAGATCTAGTGAATTAAATATCAATTAATTTAGAATCAATGATCTCACATGCAACTGGGGATTTACTATTATTAGTTGCATGCATGTCAAATCTAGTGGAGACCCAGTTGATTTCTAGGTGAAAGGGAAGTTGACTATCAGTTGTAGGATTATTGGGTTGCACACATGCAACCAAACACCCATTGGAGTTCCCATAATAGTTGCACAGTCAATGCAGACAATAATTCCTATCTTTTAGGGATATTTACGATTAGGGATTGTGCAAGCAAGACCGGATGTCTAGAGGCTGAGAATTGGCTATGTGTTGGTTAGTTTTGCATATGACAGTGTGAGACAATTAGCTGAGTACTGAAGGGCTCTTGTGAGAATAGTTTTGTATGTAATTGTTTCATGATCCATGCTTAATATGAAATAGAAGAGAGTGGGGTTTTTATCTATAATATTTCCTCGAGAAATTATCTATGTTGTGTGTGATTGATCTTTCTTCATGTTCATGTGATTAGCAATTGTGTTTTTAATTCAACAAAAGATTTGTAGAAGCTATTCAGTATTTAAATTTAGTACATTGTTAGATCGGGTGAATCCAATATATACATGTATGTTTTATAATTTATACATGGTATCAGAGCATAGGAAATTGTAGAAGTGAAGCAGGAGCTGAGTTTATGACTGGATAGAATTCGGATTTCAAGAAAGACATTCTTGGTGCTATAGCTGATTCAGGATTAAAATGGATTTCAATGGCTTGAGGTTAGAGTATGCACTCGAGGGCAGCTCGAACTATATTTCTTGGAAGGACAGGATGGAGGCAGTACTTAGAGACAATGGCTTAAAGGAATTCATTGACACTGATGTTCCTAAACTCATTGTGACAGATGGTACAGATCTTGATGCATGGAAAAATAAAGTGAGAAAGGCGAGGAGGATCCCGTTGGAGGCTGTACGAGACCACATTGTCTCAGGATTCCATGGGAAAGCCACACCATATACTGTGTGGAAGGATTTGACGGATCTATTCCAAAGAAAAAACCATAGGAAATTGGTGCTCAAAGATAAACTCGGGAAGATCAAGATGGAAAAGGGTGACACCATTCCAAAATATATAACAAAGTTTGTCCAATGTCGGGATCAACTGGGGAGCATTTGAATAACAGTTACTGATGATGATTTGGTGATCTTGGCTCTCCTAGGACTTCCCAAGATTTGGCATAGTTATCAAGACTCTATCAATGGAAGGGAAAAGTTGCTAGATTTCCTCGGCAAAATATCTATGTTGTGGTTTGATTTTCTTCTTTCTTTACTTGTTGTTATTGGTGATTGTGTTTATTTTCTGCAATTTATTTGTAGAAGGATTCAGTATCTTGCTTTAGTACATTGCTTGATCAGATTGAATCGATTGATATACACATGTTTGTATAATTTTTACAACTGGAAGCTTTTGGACCTCCAAAATATCATTCTCAGTCAAAAAATAGATGAGGGTACAGTTCCCTTACCCTACCAATCTCAATCCATTTAGCTTTTCTTCGATTTGTTGCTTTGATCCTCTCATGAAGGTACTTCACTTTCCCTTGTTTTTAAGTCCTCGTCTTTCTGTCAAAGATGATATCTCACTACAATTTTCCAAGATATTCAGAACAAAAAACTTCCCTTGAAGGAATTTGAACATTCCCTCCCCAATTTTCAATCAAGGAAAACTTATTCAATTTCAAGTTCACTTCACCTTGAACACTATCGCCATAAAAATGCTTAGTATGTCTAGTCTTGCACTTGGCTTGAATCTTTACCAAATGTGATTGCCATCGTCATGCACCTTCCTTATTCAAAGCCAAAACATTATGAAACCCACAAGAAGATTTATTAGAACCAATTCCCTCTTTTTCAAATAGCTTTTGCATCTGCTTTTTGACCCCTACATTATTTAACACTAGTATCTTTTTCACACCAATGTTCAACAGTGGTGCATCCTGCTGCAATTTCCCTTCATATTGTTTTCCTCATTTAGGAGGAAACATGTTATACTACTGAAACATATTATCACATGAATTATAAACCTCAATGAAATCAGATTTCAAACTTGATTCATATCCTTGAAAGGCTTTAGATTCCTCAACATATTTGTGCTTAAACATTAACAATGCAACATTTTGACTAGCATTAACAATCCTCTTCATTTTTCCATCATTCACAAGAGATAAACTAAGTTTCTTGCTATGTGCTCTAAAAATGTACTCAATTCCATTCTTGAACAAATGATGTTTATTCTCATGGCGATGAAATAATGATCTCCAATCATTTAGACACGGGATTTCCAAAACATTACCACATATATCAAGAGGAACTATATCAAGTTGTACCTCAACAAGGAAGTTTGTAGTGATGGAAAATCTAAGTATGCATTTCCTTGTCACTTGCAATTTTTCATTTTGACACACCCAACCTAAAGGATAAGGTTTAGGATGAGGAATGGTTTCCAAATTCAATTTTTTTACAATTTCTTCAGAAATAAGGTTTACTTGTGAACCACTATCAAACAATGTATCTATATTGGTATGTTTGTAAATAAATCTAATGTGCAAAAGCTCTATTCTTATTTTTTCATATTGAGTTTCATTGAGACTATTTTAAGAACTAGTAATTGAAATGACCATACCTTTCAATCCCATTGTTGTGATATTTGTTTCATCCCTAGAATCTAATCCTATATCTTGTTGTATAGTTGCAACAACCTTTTCTTTCTCCTTGTTTTTAAACGTTTTGGGTCTCATATCAGGATGAAGTTTCCAACAATGGTCTTCATCATGGTCCTCTTTGGAACAATGTTTACATGTGAGGTTTTATTTCTCCTTATTGATGGACGCATTCCTCTTCCCTTTTCCATTCTTCTTCCCCTTTCCTTTGTCTCCAGACTCAAATGAGTTCTCACTAGTTTCATCCGAAGCATTCTTCCATCTTTCTTCTAGATGTGTTTCTTGTACACAAACATCATCTAAATTTGTATGGTTAAACATGAGAATAGTGTGTCTCAAGTAGCTATGTAAACCTCCAATGTTTTTGAGTAAAGTGTCTGGAGAGTATAAATCTACACCCAAAACCAATGCTCTCCTTCTAAACACTAGGGTATAAATTTGCACACTTTGACCGTTTAATTTCATAAAGTTTTTCCAATCCATGATAGATTTCTGCATGTATGCTAAAGGACAAATTTTTCTTCTTAATGGAGCAACAAAATCATTCCAAGGGGATAGAACCTTACCGTATGTGTCTTCATGTCCTCTTGAGTTTTGGCTTCCCACCAAATAAGTGTTTCACTTTCCAACCTTAATTAAGAAAGCTGAATTTTGGTCTCATCATCCTTGATCCTTTGTATCCTGCAATACACTTCAAGCTGACGAACCCAATTGTCTAATTTCTCATCATTTACCTCTCCATTATACATAGGAAAATCAAACTTTATGTCATGTTTCAAAAATGGATTTTTACCATGTCCCTTTGGAGAATGTGGAGGTGTTTGTGGAGGGGTTGTTGATATTCAACAAGAAAATTAAACACCCACGCCCAATGCATTAAGCACCGAGACTAGGGTGGGGCCCACAGTGTTATTTTTGGGTACATGTCTATTTGGTTATCCCTTAATTAAGATGGACATTAAACCATAATATATTCTTAATGTGGACTTGAATCAGTTAAATGAAAGTGATAAATCCAGTTAGCTAGTGTATTTAGAATTAAAGGTAGTTGGTGAGGCATGCAAAGTAATTCTAGTTGTAACAGAGTTCAAAGTGTAGTGGTGCATGAGTTAATGCAAGTTGTAAATAGTTTAACTCAGTTAAGTGAGTTAAACTCAGTTGTGTTAGTTGTAACTGAAGATACAATAGTGAGAGATCTAGTGAATTAAATATAAATTTATTCAGAATTAGTGATCTCACATGCAACTGAGGATTTACTATTATTAGATTCATGCATGTCAGATCCAATGGAAACGCAGTTAAGTTCTAGGTGAAAGGGAAGTTGACTATCAGTTGTAGGATTATTGGGTTACACACATGCAACCAAACACCCATTGGATTTCCCATGATACTTGCACAGTAAATGCAGACAATAATTCCTATCTTTTAGTGATATTTACCATCAGGGATTGCACAAGCAAGGCAGGCTGTCTGGAGGCTGAGAATTGGCTATGTGTTGGTCAGTTTTGCATATGACAGTGTGAGACAATTAGCTAAGTACTGGAGGGATCTTGTGAGAAGAGTTTTGTATGAAAATTTTTCATGATCCATGCTTAATATGAAATAGAAGAGAGTGGGGTTTTTATCTATAAGCTTTCCCTGAGAAATTATCTATGTTGTGTGTGATTGATATTTCTTCATGTTCATGTGATTAGCAATTGTGTTTTTAATTACGTAAAATATTTGTAGAAGCGATTTAGTATTTAACTTTAGTGCATTGTTAGATCGAGTGAATCCAATATATAAATGCATGTTGTATAATTTCTACATGGTATCAGAGCATAGGAAATTGCAGAAGTGAAGCAAGAGCTGATTTTATGACTGGATAGAATTCGATTTTGCAGAAAGACATTCATGGTGCTACAGCTGATTCAGGATTGAAATGGATTTCAATGGCTTGAGGTTAGAGTATGCACTCGAGGGCAGCTCAAAATATATTTATTGGAAGGACAAGATGGAGGCAGTACTCAGAGACAATGGATTAAAGGAATTCATTGATGACGATTTTCCTAAACCCATTGTGACAGATGCTGCATATCTTGGTGCATGGAAAAAGAAAGTGAGAAAGGCGAGGAGGATCCTGTTGGAGGGTGTACGAGACCACATTATCTCAAGCATCCATGGTAAATCCACACCATGTAATGTGTGAAAGGATTTGATGGATCTATTCCAAAGCAACGACCATATGAAATTTGTGCTCAAAGATAAACTCAAGAAGATCAAGATGGAAAAGGGTGACACCATTCCAAAATATATAACAAAGTTTGTCCAATGTCGGGATGAAATGGGGAGCATTGGAATAACAGTTAATAATGATGATTTTGTGAGCTTGGATCCCCTAGGACTTCCCAAGAGTCGGCACAGTTATCAAGACTATATCAATGGAAAGGAAAAATTTCCAGCTTGGGAATGACGGTGGTCGGATTTGGCGCAGGAGGAGTTCAGAGGGAACCCCAGAGATGGATCTTCATCTAAGAATGAGGATGAAGAGGATTGTGCTTTGGATACCAAGGCAAGGAAGGGGAAGGGGAAAAAAATCCATTCTGAATTCGAGTAAAAGAATGGAAAGAAGTAGGACATGTCCAAGGTGAAGTGTTTTCACTGTCACAAGCATGGGCATTTTGCTACTAACTGTCCACAAAAGAAGACGAACAAGAAGGTTGGAGGATCTGCAGCTGTTGAGGCCCTTGCCTCAAAATTTGAGCTTGAATTCTCATTTATCACATGCATGGTGTCTAGTGTATTGGGATCTGTGTGGTATTTGGATAGTGGCGCTTCCTTTCACCTGACGCGAGATAAGGAACTTTTTCAGTGACTTGTAGGAGAAATATCTACATATGCATATTGAAATGGGCGAAGATGGATGGTACAGTGCTACTGGGATTGGTACCATTACCTTTCAGAGGGAGTTAGATAAACCCTTTCAATTAAAATATGTAATTCATGTACCAGGTCTGAAGAAAAATTTGGTCTTAGTTGCAATGTTGGAGGATAGAGGCTATGATGTTGTTTTTAGTGATGGAAAAGATTTCCAGTGACATAAAACAACGGGACAAGCTAAGAGGATAGGGATTTGAGTTAATAATCTCTAAAAGCTGGAGGTAGATGGCTGGGCAACAATGATGGGCAAGGCAGATCAAGTGGTGAGCCGGGATGAGGGCAAATTATGGCATAGACGATTGGGCCATCTTCACCATGGAGCCTTGAAAGTCATGTAGTAGATTTCTACTAGTCTTCCGAGGGGTACACTTGCAGAGTTAGACACATGCAAGGAATGTAATATGGGAAAATATGTAAAGGCCACCTTTCATGAGAAGGAAAACCGAGTTTCGGGGATCCTTGAGAGAGTTCACACAGACATGTGTGGTCCTTTCTCAGTTGCTTCAACAACAAAACATAAGTACTATGTAATATTTGTTGATGAATTTTATCGTAAGTGCTGGATCTTCTTCATGCAGAATAAAGATAAAAAATTCTCTAAGTTCTGTGAATTTAAAGCACTGGTGGAGAAAGAGTCAGGGAAGAAAAAGAAGGCTTTTAGGAGCGATAATGGTGGAGAATACATCTCTAACAAATTCAAAAAATTCTGTATCAAAGAAGGAATTCGAAGAGAACTCATAGTGCCTCATAACCCACAACATAATGGGGTCACAGAGAGGAATAAAAAAACTATTATGGGTGAAACATGAGCGATGTTGCATGATCAAGGCCTACCGATGCATCTGTGGGTGGAATCATGCAATACAATGGTACATTGAAAAACCGTTTTCCTCATAGAGTACTTGGAATGAGTAAACCTAAAGAGACTTTCACTGGTAAGAAACTGGATGTTTAACACTTTAAGATTTTTGGCTCATCTATTTATGTGAATGTGATCAAGGACATCGGGAAGAAGCTGGAGCCAACATCTGAGGTTGGGATTTTTGTGGGGTACACTGTAACACCCCATAATTATTGTGTGTATTTTCCAAAAAGCAGAATGATTGTTGTGTGATGGGATATAAAATTTGATGAGGAGAAATCCATGCGGTTGTCCCTTGAGAGGGAGTTGGACTTGCATGTAGAGGAGGAACTATTGGTTCCCAAGGATGAGAATCAAGATGTGAATCAGTCACATGAGGAGGTTCATGGAGTGGAGGAAAAAAATAATGCAGAGCCATCCATCAGAACTAGAAGAATGCGCACCACAAAAGTTGATAGATTGAGATTTGATGTTGTAGAGAATGTAGGAGCCCCTACTTAATAGCATAGACAGAGACAATATCCTGACCGATTTAATGGATACACGACTCTTCTAAGAAAATGTATTGTGACTGAACCATCTTCCTTTCAGGAAGAAGTGCAGTATCCAACTTGGGTTGATGCAATGGTGGATGAGTATGAATCCATTGTTAAGAAAAATGCATGGGAGATAGTCCCAAGACCGGTCAAAAAATCCGTGGTTGGATCGAGATGGATCTACACGGTAAAGAAAGTTGTTGATGGGAGTGTGGAGAAATACAAGGCCAGATTTGTGGCCTAGGGATTCTCACAGATTGAGGGGATAGATTATGATGAGACTTTTGCACCTGTTGCAAGGTACTATTCCATAAGGTCCATCCTTGCACTCTCAGTGCATATGGGTTGGCACATTCATCAGATGGATGTGAAAACTACGTTTCTCAATGGGATCATTAAGGAAGAGGTGTACATAGAGCAGCCTAAAGGTTTCTAGATCTTCAACAGTGAGTCGCATGTGTGCAGACTCAAAAGAGAACTATATGGGCTGAAGCAAGCACCCCATGCTTGGTACACTCGGATAGACAACTATTTCACCAGACTGGGCTTCACCAAAAGTGAAGCAGATGCAAACATGTACCAAATTGTGGTTGAGAGTATGCTATTGATCATTGTTCTTTATGTTGATGATCTAATTTGGATTGGTGATAAGCAGCTAATACACTCATGAAAGGAGTATCTTGCAAGGGAGTTTGAAATGAAAGACATGGGAATCCTTCATTACTTCTCTAGATTGGAAATATGGCAGTGGGATGGTGAAATTTTTGTGTCTCAAGGAAAGTATGCAAAGGAGATACAGGGTAAGTTTAACATGGATATCTGCAAACCCATGAATACTCCTCTTCTAGGAAATTGGAGGAAAGAGGATGATACTTGTATAGAAGTACTAGATGCAACTGTCTATCGACAATTAGTGGGTTCGCTAATGTATTTGGTGAACACGAGACCAGGCATTTTCTACGCAGTTAACTATCTAAGTCAAGCTATGGTTAAGCCTACCAAGATCTTTTGGAAGGCGGGGAAGCATGTGCTGAGATACCTAAGGGGAACATCAGAGTATGGTCTATGGTACATACGGACAGAGGGAGTGAAGATGCATGGCTTCATGGATGCAGATTGGGCTGGCAGTCCATCGGACAAAAAGAGAACATTAGGGGGGATCTTTAGCATTGAATTGACAACATTTTCCTGATACAACAAGAAGCAACGATCCATGGCACTCAGTGTAGAAATTTTAATAAAATTATGTATTTATTGGATTCTCCTGATATAACAATTATATTCCACTGTTAAATACAAAATCATTCTACTTAAATATTTGCAGAAATTTAATCGCCAATTGCAAACACATGAAGAAAGATCAATCACACATAACATAGATGTTTTTACCGGGAATGCATAAATATAAAAACCCCACTCTCATATATTATTTATATATCATGGATCATGAAACAATCTCATACAAAACTCTAATACAAGAGCTCTTAGTACAATATACAATCGTCTCACACTGTCATACACAAATTTGCAAATACATGCACCAATTTACTGCCTCCTGACAGCCTGCCTCCACTACACAATCATTGATGGTCAATAACCTCTGAATGATTAATTATAGCCTGCCTTGATTGCGCAATAATAATAGGCACATCAAATGTGCACCCACTAATGTCACAACTGATAGTCAAACTATCCCTTTCACCTACATCTCAACTGGGTCTCCACTGGATCTGACATGCATGTAGTTAACAGTAGTAAATATTCAGTTGCATGTGAGGCCACTGATTTTGAATTAATTAATAATTAATTCAATTGATCTCTCACTAGTGTATCTTCAGTTACAACTAGCACAACTGAGTTTAACTCGCTTAACTAAGTTACACTACTTTACAACTTTCATAACTAGACTTCCAACTCGTTTACAACTTCGAATCATTCATTTACAACTAAGTCCACTTGCATGTCCCACCAAACAACCTTAGAACTCAAAATTCCTTCAGCTAACTGGTTTTCCACATTAGTTAGCTGAAATCAAGTGCTTCAAGAGAATATATTAATATTTATTGTCAAATTATTACTAAGAGATAATAATAACTGACATGCATTCTATTTTTAGACATGCGATCTATAAATAGACTTCGCCCATGCATCTAAAAATATAATCTCATCTATAAATAGAATTTTATCACCATTCTAAAAATATACTCCCGCTATAAATAAAATTTTCTCAACATTCTGAAAATAGACATACACCTAAAAAGAGCCTGTGTGGGCCCCACCTGGTGTAGGTGCTTAATTTTCACTAGGATCAAGGATGTTGTTTCCAAATGCTAATTTCACTGTTTCTTGTTGAAAACTTCAACACTACCTCTCAAAAATAAAGGAATGCCTTTGCATGCGACATGCAACTCCATGCATTCACCTTGAAACCTTTGCATGCACCATGCAACTCTATGCATGCACCCTGCAACCTTGTATGCAACACTTATCTAGTGTTTCTCGCACATGCAACACTTGCATCCAAAACTTACAAAACTAAATAGCCTCCAAAAAAATGAATCAGTATAATGCATTTGTCATCAAATTATTCTGACTTCTTCTTAGCTACTACACATTTCTTCAAGAACCACTGCACTGTTGAAACCTCCATTCATGCACTCTGCACTTGCTGTCAACTCTGATCCATGCTTCAGTATCCAACACTATCACTTTGATTTCATGTCCTCACGACATATGACTGCATTAATCCAACTGATCATGCTATTTTTGTACTGTGGGCTCCTCGTATCCAGGTTCAATTCATGAGATCCACACAATCTCAATGAATCCTGCCCATAAATTTCTTCTTGGGATTATCAATGCATGTCGCCCCACCTCTCACCTGGTGGTATAGCAGCATGCACTCCCTCTGCCCATCTGACACGAAATTTCTCTGCATGAGTGGTTTCTCCCACTCCATGATCCTCATCTTGTGGCTGCTCCACATCTCAAGGTTCACTCTTACTTGCATGCAAATCCAGTTCCCTCTCAAGTGTCAATTGCATGGCTTTCTCACACTTCCCAACAGTAGGAAGCTCAGTAAAAATCCCATCTATAACAAATCTATAGATATTCTTAACTCGAATCCCAACCTTCTTAGCTTGCCTTGTTGCTTTGTGTCGCAGGAAAACTTTTCCTTCACTAAAGACAACATCATAGCCTCTATCCTCTAACATTGCGACTAAGACTAATTTTTTCTTCAAACCTGGCACATGCATTACATATTTTAAATGAAAGTGTTTACCTGACACCTTCTGAAGGGTAATGGTACGAATTCCAGTTGCACTATATCGTCCATGATTTCCCAACTCAATATGCATATGGATATCTTTCTCCTCCAAGTCAATGATAAGTTTCTTATCTCCCATCATGTGAAAGGAAGCACCACTATCCAAGTACCACCCCAATCCCAATGCACTTAACACCATGCATGCGATCAATGAGAAATCAAGCTCAAATTGCGAGGCAAGAGCCTCACCAGCTGTAGCTCCAACAACCATATTTTTCTTCTTCTTATGTGGAATTTTTGTGGCAATATGTCCATACTCATGACAGTGAAAACACTTCAGTTTGCACATGTTGTGCTCCTTGCCATCTTCACCGGCCTCATATTTAGAATTTAATTTCTTCCCCTTCCATTTATTTTCCTTGGAAGCTAAAGCAAAATATCCTTCATCATCAAGCTTTGATGAAGAGCCATCTCTGGTGTTCTGCCTGAACTCCTCCTGCACTAGATTCGACCACGGTTGTTCCCAATCCGACAGTTTTTCCTGTCCGTTGACAGAGTCTTCATAACTGTGCCAAATCTTAGGAAGTCCCAAGAGAGGAAAACTCACAAAATCATCATAAAAAACAATTACTCCTACACTCCCAAGCTCATCCCTGCATTGGAATTTTTTTTTAAGTATACTGGAATACTGTTGTTCTTTTCCATCTTGATCTTTCTAAGTTTATCCTTCAACGCCAATTTCCTATGGTCGCTAATGCTTTGGAAAAGATCTGTCAAATCCTTCCACATAGCATATGGAGTGGATTTCCCATGAAGGCTTGAGACAATGTGGTCTCTTACACCTTCCAACAGAATCCTCCTCGCCCTTGCTACTTTCTTTTGCCATGCATCGAGTACTGCAACATCTGTCGAAGTAGGCTTAGGAACATCTCTGTCGATGAATTCCATCAAGCCATTACCTTCAAGAACCACCTCCATCCTGTCCTTCCAAGCAATGTAGTTTGAGCGCCCTCGAGTGCAGACTCTAGCCGCAAGCCATTGAAAGCCATTTTGACGTTTACTCAACTGTCGCACGAAGAAATTCTTGCAGTAAATTCAAATTTTTTCCACCAACAAACTCAACTACTGCTTCAAAATTGCAATCTTATTTTCTCTGATACCATGTATAAATTTTAATACAATTATGTATTTCCTGGATTCTCCTGATCTAGCAATTATATGCCACTTTTAAAGACAAAATCCTTCTACTTAAATCTTTTCAGAAATTTAATCGCCAATTGCAAACACATGAAGAAAGATCAATCACACATAACACACATGTTTTTATTGGGAAAGCATAAAGATAAAAACCCCACTATCATATATTGTGTATATATCATGGATCATGAAACAATATCATATAAAACTATAATCCAAGAGTTCTCAACACAGTATACAATCGTCTCACACTGTCATACAAAAATTTGCAAATACATGCGCCAATCAACTGCCTCTTGACAGCCTGCCTCCACTGCGCAATCCCTGATGGTTAAGAACCTATGAATGATTAATTCTAGCCTGTCTTGACTATGAAATACTCATAGGCACATCAAATGTGTGTGTGGTTTCATGTGTGCACCCACTAATGTCACAACTGATAGTCAAACTGTCCCTTTCACCTACATCTCAACTGGGTCTCCACTGGATCTAAAATGCATGTAGTTAACAGTAGTAAATATTTAGTTGCATGTGAGGCCATTGATTGTGAATTAATTAATAATTAATTCACTTTATCACTTACTAGTGTATCTTCAGTTACAACTAGCACAACTGAGTTTAACACACTTAACTGAGTTAAACTACTTTACAACTTTCATAACTACACTTCCAACTTTGCTACAACTTCGAATCACTCAGTTACAAATAATTCCACTTGAATGTCCCACCAACCAACCTTAGAATTCAAAATTCCTTCAGCTAACTGGTTTGCCACATCAATTAACTGAAATCAAGTGCTTCAAGAGAATAGATTAATATTTATTATCCAATTATTATTAAGAGATAATTATAACTGACATGCATTTGACATGCGATCTATAAACAGACTTCTCCCATGCATTTAAAAATAGAATCTCATCTATAAACATAATTTTCTCACCATTCTAAAAATAGACTCCCGCTATAAATAGAATTTTCTCAACATTCTAAAAATAGACATACACCTAAAAATAGCCTGTGTGGGCCCCACCTAGTGTAGGTGCTTAATTTTCACTAGGATAAATGATGTTGTTTCCGGATGGCAATTTCACTGTTTCTTGTTGCAAACTTCAACACTCAGTTCAGCGGAAGTGGAATACATGGCAACAAGTCAAGCTGCACATGAGGCTATCTGGATGAGAAAGATCTTGGTTGGTTTGTTTTTTTTTTTTTCAGATGGATCTGATAGCGATTCATTGTGATAATCAGAGTTGCATTAAACTCTTGATTAATATTTTGTTTCATGATAGGTCCAAGCATATAGATATCTGGTTCCATCATCTCAGAGATTGTGTGCAGAGAAGGATAATGTTTCTTCAGTACATTCCCACAAAATATCAGGATGCAGATATTCTGACGAAGGCGCTCACCAGGAGAAAATTCTAATACCATAGAGACAGGATTGGGGTGAAGGATAATCCCTTTCTTTTTGAGAGGGATTGTTGAGATTCAACAATAAAATTCATCACCCATGCCTAGTGCATTAAGCACCTAGTTTCATTAAGTACCCAGACTAGGGTGGGGCCCATAGTGCTATTTTTGGGTGCATGTCTATTTTGGTTATCCCTTAATTAAGATGGACATTAAATTGTAATCTATCCTCAAGGTGGACTTGAATGAGTTAAATGAAAGTGATAAATTCAGTTAGCTAGTGGATTTCGAGTTAGAGGTAGTTGGTGAGGCATGTAAAGTAATTCTAGTTGTAACAGAGTTCGAAGTGCAGTGGTGCATGCGTTAATGAAAGTTTTAAATAGTTTAACTCAGTTAAGTGAGTTAAACTCAGTTGTGCTAGTTGTAACTAAAGATACACTAGTGAGAGATCTAGTGAATTAAATATTAATTAATTCACAATCAATGATCTCACATTCAACTAAGGAATTACTATTATTAGCTGCATGCATGTCAGATCCAGTGGAGACCCAGTTGAGTTCTAGGTGAAAGGAAAGTTGAATATCAGTTGTAGTATTATTGGGTTGCACACATGCAACCAAAAACCCATTGGAGTTCCCATGGTACTTGCGTAGTCAAGGAAGGAAAGAATTCTTATCTTTTAGGGATCTTTACCATCAAGGATTGCGCAAGAAAAATAGGTTGTATGGAGGCTGAGAATTGGCTATGTGTTGGTCAGTTTTGCATATGACAGTGCGAGACAATTAGATGAGTACTAGAGGGCTCTTGTGAGAAGAGTTTTGTAGGTAATTGTTTCATGATCCACGCTTAATATACAATAGAAGATAGTGGGGTTTTTAGCTTTAAGATTTCCCTAGGAAATTATCTGTGTTGTGTGTGATTGATATTTATTCATGTTCATGTGATCAACGATTGTGTTTTTAATTCTGCAAAATATTTATATAAGCGATTCAGTATTTAACTTTAGTACATTGTTAGATCGGGTGAATCCAAGATATACATGCATGTTGTATAATTTATACAAGGGTTGTTGTAGAATATGATGATGGTGAAGATGGAGGTGAAGAGAAAGGTGGAGTTAGGGGTTGTCTATCACCATTACCTCAATTCCCTTTTGGAGGCATGTCTCCATTTCATCCATCTCCCTTTGGTGGATTTGAGCTCTCACCTCTCAACCTTGAATTCCTCTCCTCAAAGAGAACTTTCACCATCTCATTCATGCCAAATAATGATTTCCTAAAATCCTTCTCATACTCAGCCATATTTTCAGTCTCTCCTTGATGTGCCATGAATGGTGAGGCTTTTGGTGAAACTTGAGGTGAAACTTGTGGTGGAGATTGTGGCAAATGTGCTCTCCTTGAACTCGCTTGAGGACTTACTCCAAAAAGTTTTCCTTCTCCTGTTTTGAGCTTCAACCTTATAAGCATCAGAAACACTTGCAACAAAATTAAACCCTAAAAGCAACCAAAGAACCAAAGCTTTGATACCAAACTGATCTGTATATGTAAATTTGGAGGTTTATGATAAAATTTGCAAGTGAAATTGTTAGGGTTTTTATGCATTTATGTAAGTTTCATTATCACATAAAAGATGATTTTTAACTTAGTTTTTCAGGAAATAATAGAGACAACATTACCATAACAACAAATAGAAGACAAAAAATGGTGGAGCTCATCCCTCATGGGCTACATCTCCTGGTCCAGCTTCCAATGTTGGGCCTCTTTCATTATGCTAAAAAATAAGTGTTTATATGGCTTTGTAGTGCTTAGAATGAAAAAATAAGGTCTCCAATGGCTCTAGAATAATAAAAAACCCTAGTTGGGCTCTTTCTACACTTAAAAGGGTCAAAAAATGATTGAGTTATGCTCTAGAGTTGTTTTCCTCCTAACTGTCCTCCAAATCGCACCCACCTGCTATCCATCCTAAAAATTACTCAACTTTCACCCACGAGGGGTGATAATTTTTCCCCATGCCAGCGAGATTCATGTCGGTTCGGATGTAAATTGTTGCTTCATTAATTTTCACAATAACCCCATGAACCAACAGAAATGGGTCACTTGGCGCAATAGGGACTATTGGATCCCGGGTTGTTCAAATGGATCCCGCCATTCGGCTGACCCACCTGCGGCTGGGGTTCGGTGTGGAGGACTATGGTTAAGTTCCATTTGCATGCCATAACCTTTAACCAAACCCCACTTCATTTGAACCATGGTAATAACAGTGGATTGTGGTAAGGTTTAACCTCCAAACTGCGTGCCAAAAGTTACTCCAATTGAACTGGGTTTGGATATTAATCTATAGTTGATGCACGAGTTCCATCGGGGGTCTGAACCCAATTACTAATGGAGGTATCACTATGGATTGAGTTGTGGTTTCTGTTGGTTTGAACGTTGAAATTTGTGCCAACAAACTTAAACCACAACTCCTCCCCAGACTTTGGTCATGGCATATAACATATGATTTGGCGATAACATATGGGTTGGCATATAACATATGGTTTGAACGTATATTAACGCCAACAATATAATATATGGTTTGGGAAATATAATATATGGTTTGTGGTCGGGGTTAACCTCGTACCCCTGGCCGCCTAACCTGTGGTCTCGTGGTTTGGGTGGACCAAGGGCCAGGATTTAACCCTGACCCTGACCCCTAATGGACATTACAATAAAGTTTAAATTGAACCCACCACTTGTGTATATCAAAGAACACCTATGGTGGAACGGTGGAGCACTGCGCTACCAACTTGGAGGTCTACTGTTTGAATCCCATGGAGGCCTGGTTTGGCCATATACCAAAAATTTTCACCATGAAGAGGAGGGCACATGGTTTCCTGCCATTGGCCCACATGGCTCTCCCTCATTACACCAACACAACGACCCATAAACCAATCACAACCACAAGATTTCGACCAATATGAAGATGAAAAGTTTTAGCAAATCATTGGCCCACTAAAATACGTAGTCATGCCTAGTCACTTGCCTATTCAGCGTATAGACTGTTGACTGGGCATACCTGCAACCCAAAACAAAAATTTTAGTTTTTTGGAAAATCAGTCAGAACATGATATCAGGAGCATACATATTGGTTTTGAGTGAAACGAGTTGCGTTGGATTCAAGGCGACGAGATATTTGTTTTGGCACCGGTTTTGAGCTGTTTCGATCACTTTGAATTTTGAGAATTTTACTGATCCATTGGATCAAAAATTGAGGGTGGAAGTCTTTGGGTCTCACAAGATATAAAATGAATGGAAAAAATATAAATGAGAACATAGATCATTAACATGTAGTATTTAGATAGAAAAATGTGTTCAACATGCAAAGATGAATCCAATTGCTTAGATTCATTCACAAAAGATATAGGTTAGCCTTAAACATACTCAAGAGATTGAAGGACTTCATCTCATAACACATATTGATTATGAATATATATTTATGCCCAAAATTCTTCAAACATGCTCAGAACCTAGTATAGGCATTCTTTACAGAATACAGGGCCACAGTGAAATATACCCCATTCTTCAGGGCATATATTCCAAAGAATTAGAACATTTTCAGATGGAAATGTAATGAATTACCTATAATAAACAATAGGTACCACTTCATTGAATATTCATATTTATAACTTCAACCCGTAGTCCTTGTAAAATTTTGAACCAATGCCTTACTTTTGGAGTAATTTTCAAACCAATGCCCTACTTTCGAAGTAATTTATGTGCCAAAGAATCCCAAATTAAAATATTTTCCCCTTTACTAAATTTTACAAATTATATCCTTATAGTCCAAATAAATAAATTATATAAAGCCAAATAAGCACACTTCCCTAGAATTATAGCAATGGGCTATCTCCACAATCTTTCTCATCATTACAGGTTTTCTTAGATATTCTCAATAAGCATCAAAATAATATCCAATGTTGTTGCTCAAGAACCAAGGTGTCTCCTAAAATATCCAAGGTGATCATTATTAAAGTGATGCTAGAAATGGAACACTAACCACTCTTACGATCCCTCCACTCTAGTAGCTCAAACCCTACTACACTTTTCTCGATACTAAATAATGTATGCATTTAGAATATGACAATCAATTCCTATAGATATAATCTCCATGTTTGAATTCCTTGGGAGGGAAATATATTTAATGTGCTGACCATTTGTATGTGATTCAAATTGAAACATTATATAATTTTTCATCCATGTTGATGCTTGTAGATTGGAAAATTGAAGGGATAATATTATAGGATAAATTTTAACAACAAGACACAATTTGGAGAATTTGGTCAAAAACATTTTGGATCTTGTTGTAGCAACCCTTTTTTCTACCCCCCATGTAAATGTCACTATGTAAATTAATTCACGCAAATAATGTGGAAATACAAATATTGACTGTGTTGGAGTGGATACAGATTTAGATATTGAGGAGGAGGGGTTGCTTGTACTAAGTGTTTAAACCCAAACTCAAACCACTTCATTTATTTACCCTATCCCCTTGAAAAATTAAATGGTCTATTGGTGCAAGCATCAAAGGTGTGTATGGGCTCCATGGGTGAAGGATGACCCAATACTATCCCTATTATCGTGGGATGGATTGGAGAAGTCAACATGAGAGAGAGGGACACGAAAAAAAGGAGACACATGCAGAGAATGGGGAGGGGGGGGGGGGGTGAGGGGGGGACTGTAGTGGAAGATACAAGGGCATGGAAAAAGTGCATGTGCAGGATTGGTAGCACTCATGAGCACAATGTTGCAAAGAGGCCTTGTATTAAGATCCGAACATGATTCCCTTCATTCTAGTGTGACCGACGCATGTATTAGTGTTGGATTGGCCAAGAATACTCAGGGGAGATATTGAATCACTCAGTTCTTTCCTTGGGGATGAGAAACCAATCTTAAAGTGAGATCGTGCTCCTAGACTAATAAAACCTTCCTTGAATCTTGGTTGAATCCCTACGATTGATTTTTGAGAGATAGATAGAGTCACTATAGTGCTTACTTCCTGAGATTAGTTGAAAAACCACCTGGATAATGAAATCCTCCTCTCGATTATCTATTTGACTGATTATTGGTGTGAATTACCATGAGAAGTTGACTCCTAAGACTATGAATCTCGCTCGAGGGTAGTCAAATACAAGAAATATTGTAGTGTAGCTAGCCTATGGTTTGGTGGGGAGTTAAATTCCCTCCCTCAATTTCTAGTCATTCAAAATTATACATATAAGTGTATTTACTTATATATATATATATATATATATATATATGTATTTTCACTATAAATGATGAGTGATGATTGTTATGTTTTATGACAATGTTTGTATCAACATTAATAATGGAGTACTATGCTATTCTTATTTTTCTATGATGATAAGCCTTATATGTATTTCTAATGGTGATAAGGGGCTTGGAGGACTTTGTGTTTGCTAATAATTTCACGAAGTGCATAACTAATTCATATGGTCATGTATGATTTTTGGACGTGCCTAACTAAATTGACATAGTGTGTGAATTTCATTATATAGTATGTTATGGATGTCATGGATCTTTGTTTTTTTCAGACTATTAAGTGTCTTTCTTGGTCAAGGACTAAGAATGATGTAACTTATAATGTATCAATGGGCCTAATAGTGTTGTTTGGGATTAATTCTATGGAATGATATGATGTTGCATATTTTATGTTATGGATATCATGGATCTCTCACTATTTAATATTTTTGAGTGTCTTTCCTAGTCAAGGCCCTAAGAATGATGTAATATATGATGTTTTAGTGGGCATGATAATCTTTTTTGTGAATCATTCCATGGATTTATATAATGTTGTGGATCTGATTTTACAGAGCAATATTGGCTATGGCCTAGCTTGTTAAAATGTTGATAGTAGGCATGATTATAGATCCATGGATTTTATGATGGCTATGCATAATATTTTTCATGTTAAGTGTTTTAATAATGGTTTTATCCCTATAAATGGGGGTTTTTAATAATTCCTTGCTTGAAGGAGAAACTTGGAAAAGTCCCTTGAAGTTCTCAATCTTGATAAGTCTAAACATTGTAGAAGGAAAAACGTATATGGGACTAGATGAGTTGTTGGTGGATTTTGTATCTAAGACATATATGTTTATAGAACTTGTCATCTAATGCATCTGGATATGATATGAGGGGTGGGTGCAATTGGGGCTAGTGGATGCATCCTGAAATCTGGGCATTCAACTAGCCATCTCCTATGTAATATTTGAAAAGTATATTCGAGTGGAACTTGATTTTGGGAGTAATTTTAGTGTAATCGGGGTGGGGATTTATTGGAATCTTATAGGCACAAGGCCCCAAATGTGATGTGATTCATATGTTGGATGGAGTTTAAATTATCTAGAGTGGGCCCCTTAATGGGTGGTGTCCAATTTTTTTTTGAGATCACAACTTATCCAAGGGTCGAGAGATTGAGGAGGAAGACACTTAGTGCATAAGTATTGTAGCATCATATCTAAAATATGCTAGATATAAGAAATAAAAGTGATGAAATATAATGTGAGTGACTACTATAAGATCCATGAGCGCAATTAAGGTGGTGGATGTGATGAAGGCTACTATAGCTATGTGGATGCCTCGTGGGATCCACAATCTACCTTGTTAGAGTCCTATGCTATAGTAATAAAAGTCAGGTTTAATATTTTCATCATTTTGGTAAATTTTTAAAAGTGTTGCCATGATATCATAGAGATAAAGTCCTTATTTTTTGTGAAGAATGTGAGATTAAGTCTCAGTGTCAATTTAGGATAGGGTATATTAAATTTTTTGAGTGATGACAAAAATCTAGTCATCAATTTCTTGAAAGATTATTTTTGTAAATATAGGGTTAATATGTCATATAATTCATGGATAAAGGTAATAATTGGTTTGGTTTTTCATTATTTGGACAAGTTAGTATTGTATTTTCAGTCAGTTGCATGGACAAATCAGATATTACATCATATCCTTGTCACCATAAGTTGTTGTTTCGCTTCTCCTTTATCATTTCAATTAAAGGAAGTCCTAGACTGCATGGAGGATTAAAATATATGTTTTTTAGTTGAAAAATCCATCGAGCATGATACTCATCCTCCTCAAATGCCCTGAATATCAAACACGAGCTTGCTACATTTATACTGCAGGGGATTTGTTGTTTTCTTGCAGAGAAAGTGATGGTTTAAAGAACATAAAGAAATTAAGGGGTATGAGGTTCTTGAAGATGTTGATGAATATCTAGACATAATCTACAATCTATTTGTCTCAATTAAATTTGAATGAAATTTTCTATTTCACAAATGAGAAATTTGTTGCGCTCAGCTGTTGCACTTTTTCTGTAGGTGATGGTTTTCAATAAAGGAGGTTTACAGTTTGAATAGATGTTTCCTAATAGGTATGTGATGTTTTAGGGGTTCTATTCTACCTGTTTGACACATTAAAAAATATAGAAGATGATAATAAATACAAAAATGGTGAAATCGTTGCATTTTTGCTGCGCTTCTTCTAAAGGAATAAGTAACACAACAAATTTGTTGCACTTCTACACAGTCAGTAGTTTGAACTTTCAATCTGACTCTAGACCTCCTGAAATCAGTTTATATGGTTATGGTATGTTGAAGGATGATGTGTATATTGGTACAAATTCATTAGTATTCCCTTAAGACATCAAAATTCAAGTATTAATTATATAGTATGGAAAGGAAGTTCGTCACACACAGACTGCTTTTGTAATCATTTTAAAAATCAGATTCTGAACAAACTGAAATGAATTTTGAAAAACCAAAAGAGGTTTTGTCAAAAACAAGCTAAAAAAAAAAAAAAAGTCCTTTAGTTTATTCACAGGTGTCATGTATTGGAATATTCGAATGCACATTTACAACCTATTTTTTAGATTTCATCATTTCCTGTTTTAGTCATGATCTTTGGGCATGGATTCTGAGGATTTGGATAAGAAGTTTCAAAAACTGAGAGTTGTTTCTCTAAAAAACAAGATCATATACAAAATAATGCTTCAGTTTTATAACAATTGTCATGATTCAAGAGATATGATCTAATATTTGACCCTTATTTTTCATAAATTTGATCCCTATTTCCTAGCAAGAAGTTCTAAATCTTAATGTAACTGAATCTATCTTTGCGGAAATTGTTGAACTTGACCTCCTTAAATTGGGAAATATTTTTTCCTTTATATTTTGTAATTTTTTATGAGAAAGGAGTTGGTCAGTGTGTGATAGAGAAAAAACATTATGCATTGTACATTTTCAATTGAAAAATTTCAGTGACTAATGAAGGACAAAGTCTACTTGTTTAGCGATTCCCGTGTCAATCATTTATGGTGATTTTTATCTCCTGTTTATGTTTATCTATCTTATGTTATAGCCATGCTTAAATTTTATGTCTTCAATGTTTATTTAAACAATTTCATTTTAGAATTCACTTTCAGGTGCTCTGCTATAAGTAACTAAACATTTTAGTGTTTTTTTTTCCCTCTACCATAATATCTAAAATTCATCCTTAGCTAGAACAATGTTACCGATGAAATAGGTAACCTCATTGTTACCTACTTTTTGAAGTATCAAGAAAAACACCCGATTTTGAAAAAGTGGCGATGTAGAATCAAGAAAAAAAAAATTGAGCATGTTTTTGGCACTTTAAGTTTTTTTCATTTTGTTTTTTTTTTAAGTGATGTTTTTTATGTCGATTTTGAATAGTGGTGGTGTATCATCACCAACGTTTTTTTATAGGATTGATTTTGACACTATAGATTTTCTAATGTCTTCTTCTTCTGTGAGATGTTTATTTTTAAGTGCATTTATGTACTTGTGTTTTAAAAATAAAAATTAAAATTAAAATAAAAACTTGTAATGATATCTTCACTTTTTCACATACATAAAAGATGGAAAAAGGGTCAATATTCTAAAGTTTATATTTTCTACATGTTTATGTATTGTTAAATAATTTTTCAATGCACATCAAAAAATTATCGCTAAAAACCCAATATTTTGATCCATATGACAAAAAAATACACTTTTTCAATATAAATACAATGCAAAAAATACACTTTTACAGACTCTTTGTTGGAAAAAACATGTTAAATAAAATAATTTTTTGGGAGAACATTAACAAAAAAAACTTAAGAAAATAACATTTTTATTGAATTTTATGTCAAAAAATAATAGCAATCACATGTTTTTTGCAAAAAAAAGGTTGTTCTCATAAAATATCAAAGTCTAAACATTACAAGTAAAACAGATTAATAGTTCTCAAAAATAAGCTTTGTTTGCAAGCATAACTTAAACATCATCAACAATATCAACTAATACATCTTCAACATCATCTAGAACAACATTGATGGCTTCTTCCGCAACATTTTCTTCTTCATTTTGATCATTGTCGTCTTCTAATGGATATTTCATGTCAGCAAATCTTCCAAAGTGTCCCTTTCAAATCATTCCATATAATGGTGGTTGAGGTTCCTTTTCTTTTTTTGCCACACGTGATTCATTAAAATCTCCTTTCCTCAAACCAACTTCTTGCTTCGCATCTGGAAGGAATTTAAGAGCGTTAATTCTTTGTTGAATAAATTTGCATTGAACTGGGTCTTTCTCAATGGCAATGCAATTTCTTTCTTTTAGTAGGCAACATGCTAGTGTTGTACCTAATCATCAAGCACAAAAAAAATAAGTAATAAAATTAGTATGGAGACATAAAAAGTAAAAAAGACAATATTTAAATTTAAATTTGTATATTAAAACTTACCTGAACCTGAGAATAAATCCAAAACCCATTCTCCTTCATTTCAACATAGATCTATAAGATAGTTAATCAATGCTTGTGGTTTTTGATAAATGTTAACTATATCTCCTTTTGCATCTTTATCCTCATATGTTAGTTTTCTTACAACTGCATCGTAAACCAATACTTGACTATGACTCTTCCCATCTACTCGATTCATGATAATATGCTTATAGCTATCGTATTTTGTCCAACATTCAACATGGATGAACTCACAGTCATTTATAATAGGTTGATCTTCGGAAGAAACAATATTTGACTTTTGCTTGTAACATAACATAGTAAAAGTTCAATTAAATTTTACATGAATAAAAAAATTTAGGAGGAATCAAACATACAATTTCAAAATCTTACCATGTAAGTTGCATCCTTGAGTTTGCTTTACCCTTGAAGCTTGTTAATAACATTGGAAACTATGTGTCTGAATGAAATGTCACAAATCACCAAAGTGGTGATGTTGTCACTTCTTGAAAACCCATAACCACTTTACTAAAATCTTGATAAGTATATGGTTCTCTATCATATTCAATGTCTGGGAAATTGAAACCATGAGGAATATCTGCAATAACTAGGCCATATTCCCTTTTAGGTATTAGTGATGCAATGTCTTCACATTCACCTTGTATTATTTGATATTGGACACTGTCGAGCCCATTCCAAATGTAATGATTAAGAGTAGGATCAAGTTCAACATTCATAAGACACTTCCTTCTCATGTTCTCCATCTTAATTTTTTCAATAAAGCTTTTGAAAGTATCTGGTACTCCATTTCCATCCTTCTTCGACATCTTTAATGACACACACACACACACACACACACACACACACACACAGATATATATATATATATATATATAAGTAATAAAATAAAAATAGTTTAAATATGAATAAAATGAATTTATAAATCAACATACCTTATTGAATGCAATATAAAACTCTTTTAGTGTTGATGTAGAACTTGCTTCTGGGTAGTTGCGTACAACATCATCCCAACTGTCTTCATTCAACATTTTAACCATATGTTCTTGTATTTTCATAAAAAATTTCTGACTGAATAAATCAAGTTAAAAACGTTAATATATTGACATGTATAACAAATTCTACCAACATCATTATGTTTTATTTAAAATAAAATTATAATGAAAGAAATAATTCAAGAAACTTACTTTTGAAATTATGCACACATTTCTTCCATTGATAATTCACCCGACTTCACACGGGCTAATACTGATTTGACTAATTTATCATCCTTCACACCTTGCATTGTTCTCCAAGGTGTAATAGTCATATCCTCTGGAAGCTGCTTCATTTAAGGACCCCCCTTACTGTTGGTACATATTATGGGTTTACTCTTTCTAACCTTCTGATTTTTTATGGAAATATTCTCCCACCGATCAAAAATATCATCAATCAAATCCCATACCTCCCCAGTTCTAAATGCCAACTAAAAAATGTTATCTGTGCCTCTGAAGAAATTTGTGTTCAATTTTCCATCTTTTGATTTTTTTTCATCAATTTGATAACCTGTTTCCATTAAACATTCCTTTCGAAATGCTACACTAACTTGTGTCTTATCCCCACCACATTTTTCTATGAATTCATTATGAATAAATCTGACCCTTTGGATGAAAGTCATTTTCATTCTGTACTCATTATCTGCATTATGATCCCATGCCAATAACTTTGATTCTATTTTTGTTAAGCCAACGTAAATGATGCATTTCACTGTTTGAAAAAGATAGTTATTGGGATATTCTGCAATCAATTGTCTCTTAGCCTCTATCGAATGGTTCCCTCCAATTACATAATATTTATAATCAAAACATTTTGTCTTGTCAAATGCTTGTTTGTTGGGAACCTGACATGGATCGACAAGAACCACATAATCCACCACATGCGCATATGGATTGAATCTGAACAATGTTTTCAGATTATGTACATGTAAGTGATGGGCCTTCTTAATTTGATATTGAGATTGTCCTTCATCTGGGCCATAAAATTGGTTAACATTAAGCTCAAATGTTTGGCCACCAAGAATTAATTTATTCTTCCTCAACTCTTGTCGAATAGCATTTTGTTTTGTTTTAATAATGTCATCCTCTACTTAGCACCTGGTGTTATGATTTCTCTGCTTCTGTGAGAGCTTTCAATTTGTTCTTCACTGCTGCTCACGACCTTTACAGGTTCACCAATATTTGATTTCCTAGTCTTATTGGATAACATATCAGTTTTTTTATAAACAAGCTCTCCTTCATGAGGTAAAAGAGAGACATCTTTGGCGATTTTTCTTTTTGGTTTCTGATCCGTTTTCTCCTTTTTCACAACAGTTCTAATCTCCTCCTCACTAATTCTATCATAATTTTCTGTTTCATGTTCGACACCTTCAAAAGAAACATGTTTAAGTTTACTAGATTGACCCACCTTAGCAACTCTTGGTTGATCCCCTCTTTGTACTGTTGCAGTGTCACGAGCTATTGCTCTTTGCTTCAATCTCCTTTCCTCTTCTTTGTCTTTGTGGAAAGTGTTGATCACATCCATAAAATTTGGCACCAACATATAAATACCTTCAAACATGTTTGAAAGACTCGGAACAAAATCCTATGAAACAAAATAAAACATGTCAATGATCAATAATTTATAAAAATTGAATCATCCTTACAATAATGCATAGAGGAAATAAAAATAAGCATACTTACAATGTTATTTGCAATGTTGCTTGATACTTCTTCAGAAAATTTTGAAGATATTTCATCTGTGTCATACTTGACGATTGATAGACGATATCTAACCTTCTCACGTTTATGAGCCTTCCTTGCAAGAACATAAATAGTGTTTGTATTCGGGACCATACATATGTCTCGTACTCTGCCCATCACATCATATGGCTCATTTAAGTCAATCATACCACAAAGAAGATAGATGTGTATATCAGCCTCCGTTTCACTGTCTTCAAGATACCATGAGAAATCAGTTTTATCTATTTCCTCGACGTTCTTCCAATCAGAAATAAGCTTTAATGAACCTGGTGCCCCACTTGCTTGACTTTTATTAGTGTGTGCAACAATGTCCTTATTGCGTCCAACAGTGTCCATAGTGCGTCCAGCTGCAACTTTAGATTTGGGAGTTGTATCCATAGTGCGTCGAGCTATAGCTGTAGATTTGGGAGCTGCTGCCTTAGGTGCAGAAACATTCACAGAAATATTTTTTGATGCCATTTTCCTGATATATATATATATATATATATATATATATATATATATATATATATATTAGTTAATGGAAAAATAATGCGGATAAAATAAATTTAATAAACAAAATTTATTTCTAAAACTAAATAGCTTGAAATTAAAGCAGTAAAATTAACTATAAAAATTTTCATTTAAAAACAAAATATTATAAGTCATATGTATATATATCTATATAATATGTTTTGAATACATTTTATAAAAAAATTAAAAATGTGTTTAAATTGTATAAAACAATTTTAAAAAAATAAACTATTATTTTCAAACTTCAGTTTTTGTTTAATATTAAAAAAAAAACAAAAAAATTACTAACTATTTATAACAAATGTTAAAATTAAATTTTATTTTTTTTAAGACAATGATTTTATTAAAAAAACTTATAATCTTTTAATATATTTTAAAATTTTAAAATTTAATGTTACATTACATATCAATTGAATAAAAATAAACAAAATAAAAGAAAAGAAAAATTTATTTTACTTTACATAGCAATTAAATAAAAAATTTTAAACTTAAAATTATAAAAAATTAATATAAAAGTTTATAAATTTATATAATCTTTTAATATATTTGAAAATTACAAATTTCTATTTCACATTACATAGTAATTAAATAAAAATAAACAAAATAAAATAAAATAAATTAAACAAAATAAAAGAAAAAATTAATTTTTTTATAATGTTGTTTTAATACTTAAAAAAAAAAATAAATATTTAAATGTTAAAAACAAATGTTATAATATTATATTTTTTTAATTGTATTGTTATATAGTTTTTTTTTTATTAATTTATTATATTGTTATATTAAAACAAATGGTTTTTTTTTTATATTTTATTTATTATATTATATTGTTTTTTTCTTTAATTATATAATGTTTAAAAACAAAACATAATTGTTATTTAATAATATATATATATATATATATATATATATATATATATATGTGTGTGTGTGTGTGTGTGTGTGTGTGTGTGTGTGTGTGTGTATGTGTATGTATTTTGATATTTTTAACAATTATTATATAACAATGTTTTTATTATATTATATAACAATTTTTTTATTATTTTTATATATAACAATGTTTTTATTAATTTTTAATTGTTTTATTAAAACAAATTATAAAAAAATAAAAAAATAAAAAAAATAAAAATAAAAATAAAAATGTTTTTTTAAAACAAATTAAAAAAAAAAAAAAAATTAAAACCAAATTAAAAAATAAAAAACAAAACAAAATTAAATTGTGCCTGAAAATCATGAGTCGCTGTCGACTGTGCCCGTGGACGCCGCAGGCCGGCCGGGCGGCACCACGGGGGGAGGCCTGGGGCCTGGCCTTGTGGCCGTTCCGTGGTGTTGCCCGTGCCTGCCTCCGACGCCCTCAGTACTTGGGATCGGGGCCGGGGCCGATTCCGAGAATCGGTTTTTTCCACCCGTCGGCCTCGAGGCCCCCGTTGTCACTGCAGCCGCCCTCGTACCGTTCCGGCGCTCGGCAGTGCTCTACTAATGGTAGCTCATGATTTTTTATTTTTTATTTTTTTTTTAATTTTTAATATTTATTTATTTTTTTAATTTTTTTTTAGATATAATATAATTAAAAAAAATTGTTAAAAATATCAAAATATAACAAATATATATTAATTTATTTATTAAATAACAATTATGTCTTGTTTCTAAACATTATATAACTAGCAGTTGCCCCAGGAGGTGCAAGGAGAGGCCGATAGGAGTATCGTTTGTTGATTATTAATTTGAAGTAATTGTAGTTTTTGAGATGAAGGAGATTTTGTAGAATTTTGCACAAAGATGATGTTTAATTCTCAGTTGTGCAGTAACAGACTTATTGTTCAATTCTGAGTTATGCAGGTAGAGACTTATTCGATGAGTTGTGTAGCAAACTTTACAATTAAACACTGTGAGATCCAAAAGTGATCTAAGATTTGTGATCACTGTTAGTTGTTAAAAAAAGGTTACCAGAACAAACAAAATATGCAATACTGTTCAGTTGGGTCTGACTATTCAGAAGAACCAAGGAATCTGAAACCAACCTTCATTAGTCAAAATCGAAGTAATTCTTTGGTCAAAATCCAAGAAATCTTGTTACTTAGCAGAAAACAAAGTACATGAAAGAAGAATGCATACCACTTACTTGTAAAAGCTTGTGGAGAGTACCAGAAGCAACAAAAAACATAACAATAAAATGCAAATATCTACTGTCAAGTAAATAGCCATCTTCAAGAAGTAAATTAGGACTTACATTCTTCAATCTATGTCATAACATAAATGTATATTCTAAGAGAAAGATTAATGTGGCCCTGTTGTAGGAGCTCCTTCTTCAGCTACCACCACTCACATAAGCCTTAGTACAATATTGTCCATGTTGCAGTTTACTTTGTATGCCTGTCACTATTAAGCATGGTTGCATTTAGGTAGTTTTGCTCTTCTTCATCTTTCATTAAACTCTCAGTACAATGTCTCGTTACTGCTACTGCATTATTTCCTCAAAATTAGCTAACTCAAAGCGCATGAGAGGTGGAAAGCTGAATGACGGAATCCCATCAACAAAACCCACGAGAAAGAAAAAGCATAAAAGTCTGTTGATATAGTGAAATCCAATAGTATGAAACATTACTTTGGTAGAGAAATGTCTAACTTTTAATTGCAATACTTATATTAATTTCATTTCCCAATAAACGTGTTTTTCTTTCAATACACATGCATTATATATTTCATTAACGTGCATTTAATATGTTATATAATCATACATTTTTTCCATAGTAGAGGTGTCTCATTTAACACTACTGTATAAACAAGGAGGGTCAACACCTACTTTGCTTTAACATCAGTGATTCACTTTTCATATAAAAATATTCTATGTTGTTGTGCTTTCTGCTAACGATTTGAACCTAGCTCCTGTATAAGCAAGGAAGGTAAGCATCTTTGGCTCCTACATCAAGTGAATAAAAGTCCCTTTGAAACATTTCTATCCTTGCTGCAAAGTTGTAATATGTACTTCCAAATCAATTCGAAATGGCAACTTTCTCCAAGCGAAGTGGTGTATCTTCTCCATTAGAAAGTATTTCAGCACAGAGGGAGATACCCTTTAATATTATAGCACAGTGGAAGGAGCTCATCCTTGGGGATAAATATATTGTCTATTAAACTTGTGTACAACAATAACTTTCTATTATTATAACTTACAGTACACCCACTACCTGTACAAAATGATAGCACTGTACTGGGGAATCTGCTAACACAAATCTTAAATGATACAAAAAATATTGTTAAAAATATTGTAATGAGAGATGATGAATATGGAGTGGCTAGAACTAACCCTGGTAGAACAGGGCCAGAGAGGCCTTGTTATCACCTCAAAAGAAAATAAATTCTAATTAAAAAAAATAACAAAAATAAACTCTGGACTTAGTCACAGCAATATGCTATGGGGATTAGAAGCTCGCCTTAGGCTCATAGACAATGTTGTTAGCAATAGCACATGGTCCACCAGCATTAGGAAACTAAAGGGGCTACTTGATGGGAAAAATAATTTTTTGACAGGATTGTATTCTCACCCACCAAACATTTGTTTAATGTGACTGGCATTTTTGCAAATAAGGGGGCTAATCTGGCTTCAAATTCATTGAAAGAAAAAGACATAGTCTGACTGGCAAGGCCTTGAAAGCATTCAAATTGCAAAAAGTGGGTGTGTGGTTAGAGAGAGGTCTCTTTCTCATTTATTTCCACCACTCTAATACTTCCCTAAGAGTAATGGTTGTAAAATAGGAGAGAACCCAATTGGTAATTTGGCCTGAGCGAGTCTTAGATCTAAAAGACAAGGTTTTTGTGGTTGAATACTGAATTTTATGCACGAACATGAGGAGCATGAGTTTTAAGAAAAGCTGTGAGCTTTGACTACAAACAAAAAACTCAAAGATTGACCTGCATATTCAGGGCCTCAAGATTCAAACGATGCGGCAACTAAAACGTAACCAATTCAAGTAACCAGTCAACAATATTTATCAATAAGAGTAGTTAAAGTAGCAATAGTTGGAAGTAAACCCATCTGAAGCATGTCATGTAAAAGCACATTTTCTTCTTCCACCTTGCCAATCTTACAAAATCCTCTTGCAACAGCACTATGAGCAACTTCAGGAGGAACCACACGCAATATCTCATTTTCATTCCTCAGTCTAAAAGCTCCCTACAAATCATCGGCTCTGCAGTACCCATTGACCAAACTAACAAAGATATTATGGTGAGGAACAAGTTCCTGCTGCAACATTGTATAAAAGAGTTGAAAAGCTTCTTGTATCTTTTGTTTATTGTGAAAGCCATAAATAAGCGTAGTGTAAGTAAGATTATTAGGTGAAAGCCCTAAACCTATCATTTCACTAAAGAGTTTAGTAGCAGTCTTCATATCACCAACACTAGAAAACTTATCAATCATCATGTTAAATATCAAGTGATCTAGAATAATATATTTCTATATCATTTGCTCCAATTTCTCCTTTGCTTCATTCAGTTTTCTTGTTTCACAAAGTCCAAGGATGAGGGCTTTGTATGTTAAAAGACCAGGAACAAAGCCATTTTGCACCATTCTGTTATACAAGTAGGAACTCCTCTATAGCAGTCCTTTCTTGCTGTTCATTTGTTCTCTTCCCTTGTGCTTGAGGGTTGCCTCTTTATTTATTTATGTGCTTAACATCAAAGAGGATAAGAAGAGGAAATAGTGAACACACATCATCTGAATGTTGTATCACCTTCAATACATGCCATCTGCATGAATAATAATACTTCTCATTAATCTGTTTATTAAACTCATGTTTTTTATTTTAATACACATGCATGATATATTTCATTAACGTACAAAAAATATGTTATATAATCATACATTTTTTCCATAGTAGGGGTATGCTCATTCCCTCTTCCTATATAAGCAAGGAGGTCTAGCACCTCTGCTTTGGCTTTAACATCAAGTGATTAAACACCCTTTCTAAATATTTCTATATTTGTTGTACACTTTTATGCAAGAACAGATTTGAACCTAGCAACTTCCTGTATAAGCAAGGAAGGTAAGCATCTTTGGCTCCTACATCAAGTGAATAAAATTCCATTTGAAAAATTTCTATCCTTGCTGCAAAGTTGCAATCTGTACTTCCAAATCAATTCGAAATGGCAACTTTCTCCAAGTGAAGTGGTGTATCTTCTCCATTAGAAAGTATTTCAGCACAGAGGGAGATACCCTTTAATATTATAGCCTGGTGGAAGGAGCTCATCCTTGGGGATAAATATACTGTCTATTAAACTTATGTACAATAATAACTGTCTATTATTATAACTTACAATACACCCACTACCTATACAAAATGATAGCACTGTACTGGGGAATCTGCTAACACAAATCTTAAATGATACAAAAAACATTGTTAAAAATATTGTAATGAGAGATGATGAATATGGAGTGGCTAGAATTAACCCTGGTAGAACAGGGCCAGAGAGGCCTGGTTATCACCTCAAAAGCACATAACTTCTAATTAAAAAAAAGAACAAAAATAAACTCTGGACTTAGTCACAGCAATATGCTATGGGGATTAGAAGCTCACCTTAGGCTCATAGACAATGTTGTTAGCAGTAGCACATGGTCCATCAGCATTAGGAAACTAAAGGGGCTACTTGATGGGAAAAATAATTTTTTGACAGGATTGTATTCTCACCCACCAAACATTTTTTTAAGGTGACTGGAATTTTTGCAAATAAGGGGGCTGATCTGGCTTCAAATTCATTGAAAGTAAAAGACATAGTCTAACTGGCAAGGCTTTGAAAGCATTCAAATTGAAAAAAGTGGGTGTGTGGTTAGAGAGAGGTCTCTTTCTCATTTATTTCCACCACTCTAATACTTCCCTAAGAGTAATGGTTGTAAAATAGGAGAGACCCAATTGGTAATTTGGCCTGAGCGAGTCTTAGCTCTAAAAGACAAGGTTTTTGTGGTTGAATACTGAATTTTATGCATGAACATCAGGAGCATGAGTTTTAAGAAAAGATGTGAGCTCTGACTGCAAACAAAACACTCAAAGATTGACCTGCATATTCAGGGCCTCAAGATTCAAACGATGCAACACCTAAAACGTAACCAATTCAAGAAACCAGTCAATAAAGTTGATGATAAAATAAGCATTGCTCCTGCCAATGCAGGTAGAGTGGAAGTAACGAAAACTAAAAGGTGAGATTCCTTCATTTTTGACGTATCACTGTTGAAAAATCTCCAAGACTCATAACCGAAGCAATTTGATTGACCCTAAAATATCCATGAAATTGCAGCAGAAAGAGCTCTGCAACGTTGGGGATTGATAGATCTACATGACATCAAGATAGAAGAAAGGCGTTGTTACCTAACTTGATCGTTAGGTGTTCAAGACGAGACAGTGGGCGGAGAATGGCAGAGACGGAATGAAGAACATCAACCCCAAAAACCCGAGCATATTCTAATTCGAAGCTGAAATCTTGACAGTTGATTTTAACAAACTCAGATCCGTGGCACAGCTCAAACCAGAGAAAAAAATGAGATGCATATTACATACTAAATAAAACACCTGCTCCGAATATTTCCGGAGTGTATGCAAAAAATAATGTCAGACAATTAGAGAAATATGGAAACCTGAAAGTGTGGTGACCTCCACTAATGTGGAATCAAACCAGGTACATGAAGATTATAACATGGTTACGGACAACAGAACAGAAATATAATAACATAGACTCAAAGCCAATTGAAGGAAGTAGAGAATTACTACATATATTAGATCTGCTGCTGAGAAATACAAGGGGAAGCCCTCTATTAATAGCAACCTGGGAGGAGTCCAGCATTTAAGGATAGTTGGCAAGTATAGCAAGTATTTAATGATCTACCCAAGTTAACTTACAAGTTTCAACTGTCTGTAGAAGGTGAGTATTAAATATGTTGACAAATATGAAGTTTTCAAGGTAGAATAGAACATAATAGCATGAGTAAAATGTGAAAACCTTGAAACAGAATAGATTATAATTTATATTCACATAGATATACAAATTTGAAGGTGAAGAGATATATACATGTGTACAACAAAAGTTTGTTGAAACTAAATATCTAATCATAAATACATGATGATGCATGGCATCAGTAACACCAACTGGTGTCTATAGTGACTCCACGTTCAAAAAGGGGTTCTTTCCATTCAGCTCGCATTTTTCCTTAGAACTCTTCGAATATTTTGTAATAGTGCAATAGTTCCACGCAAACGGTACAGAGGCAATGAATGGGGTGAAAGGAATCTGAGCTGTATATCATGTAAATTTCGTTCATGCTGGTCAATCTCTTGGCAGCATTCATAGAGCATGTTTAAATCCCTTGAATCCATATCTGTTTAGCATGAAAGAAGGTAAATAGTTATTGTTAGTGTTAACGGATGGTAAAAGTAAAGTAATTATAGAGTTTAAAAATAACTAAAGCAATCATAAAATTCTTTTAAACATTAGGAACATAACGATTAATAGAACAAATGTAAAAATAAGTAATTGTATATTCAATTTGGATGAGGTGAAGGTTTGTTTACCTCTTGGTGAAGATGCAATGAAGAGTGTATTGTTAGATAGATTGTATTTGTCTATATAGATTTTGATGTGAGCAATGACTCTTTTTGCTTTCTGCGTTGTAGATGTGGATTTCCTTTCATGCATGAAATGCGTGAAAATGGAAATGCTGGATGGATTCGAAGGTCTGCTAGAGATCTAACTCTTGAAATGGCGGTGAATGTTAGACCTTGGCGTTCTTTGGGGCCGATGTCAACTGTCGCTTTATCTAATGTAATTCCCTATGACTTGTGTATTGTTAAAGCCCATGCCATTCGAAGTGGTATCTGTCGATGTGTGCCCCTTGTGATAGGAGAAATGGGCACATATGTGGGGTGTGAAATGTCCCATGGTGTTCCTTTGTATTGTTTGAAATCAACGACCACGAAGGATGGCAATTCTGGAGGCTTTGAGTCAGGTGCATAGCATATTGAAATGACTGTGCCAAGTGCGCCATTTACAAGCCTTGCATGTACCCATAAATTGCAGGTCAGCATAAATTTTTGTCCATTGCATAACAAAATCGTTCTGTCTAGTTGTTCTTCTTCAGATGTAGTGAATTTTTGTTCCACATGTTTCTCCGCTGAGCACATAGCCCACTAGTTTGTGTAATTTTTTCAACATTGATTTGTTATGCAAGGCAACTGAATTGTTTGTTGCATATAAATGCATGGAGTCCTAAAATATTTTTTAATCTTCATGCGTAATAGAGGAATATGTTCTTGACATTAGTAGCTTCCAATCTTCGATTTTAGATGTCCCATCCCTAAGATTTGTGAGAATGTTGCGGAAGGCAATCTGGGAAGGGTCAGCACCTTACTGGTGAAAAATAGTTGTGAGCGTAATGAATGTATCAAAGTTGTGCCAAAGTGCAGTACTACGTGATGTGCCAGCATACAGAGGAATGTCTTTTATAGGTGGTAGCTGGCCTAAATCCCCAACAAGGATAATGGATCGATTACCAAATTGTGTATTTCGATGGAGGGGAAATGCATCTCGTAAGCGATCATCAATACGGGAAAGCATTTTTGGCCCGATAAAACTTATTTCATCAATGAGGATGTATTGAATATGGCGGAGTTGTTCTTGGAGGTGGAGGAGTGGTTGTCCTTCAAGAGGATGCATTGTTTGGATAGGGATGTGAAGGGCATAATGAATTGTAAGTGCATTTATGTTGAAAGCTGCAACACCGGTAGGTGAAAGTACCAACAATGGGCTTATATTTGGTGAGGAGATTTCGATGAATGCACATTGTAGAGATTTTATTAAAGCAGATTTTCCCGTTCCAGCTGTCCCTTGTATAATGGTTCTAGTTAGGGGTTTTGGAAGAGGGTTTTTGAAATGAGAAGTAATACGTGTGAAAGATTTTTGTTGGGTAGAAGATAATATGTGATTTATGGGAAGGTTTGAAGAGGGATGATGTTGATTTTGAATATTTGAGCGATTATATTCAATGAAATTGATGGCAGTTTCTTGCAAGTGGAGAGGTAGGGAAGTATGAGACCAATGATGGTTGAGGTCAAAGTCACGATTGCCAATGATTTCAAGGGCATCAATTTCGATGTTCTCGCCTGGGTGAAGGTGAGAGATGATTTCCCATTCATTCATTTGAACGGGTTCAAGGGGGATGTCAGGAGGGGTAGATACAGGAGTAGATTCATCTTTGGATTGTGGAGATTGTGGGTTTTCATTTTCACGGTGAACATGCCATGCTGTATATGTTCCTTTCTTTTGTTCCCAATGTGCAATGATTTCCTCATTGCTACATCCAATGTCATTGGGGAGGGTACGGAAGGGGAAATACAATATTAATTCAGCCCAGCAGAAGTTGGTGTAGCTTGGATCAGTAGAGGAAGGGATTGTGGTGTATCGTGGCAAGATATGGAGAACTATGGGAGGAGAAATTTGCTTCCACTGGTTTTTTTTACGATGAGGAGAAAATGACCAAGAGCGTGCAACTTCAATGAGGGGAAATGGATCTAATGAAGAAGGCCTATTCATGTATGCAATAATAAATGGTGGTGTTGAGGGTGGATTTTCATAACCATCTAGAACACGTTTGAATACAGTTCTATTAACATTTAGAGATACAAATGTATGACTACAGAGTGTGAGAGGTAATTTTTGCAACATATGGCATATTTACTGCGCTCCAATATCTCTTTCTGCTATGCTTTCTGTAAGGAGTTTTCGGACAACAGTGATAGTAGGTGCTTCTGGAGTGACGTTGTTCAAGAGGCGAAATAACATTTGGCTATAGCTTTCTGACTTTTTTTATGCTTTGGCTGCATATTTAGAAATATAAGCTAACACAGCATGGCGTGAAAGCACTGGCTAACAGTCAACATTTTCTCTCCAGATGGAAAGTAGATCAGCATTATGAATGTTCAATATATCATCGTTACATGCAGGCTTGTAGATTTTCTGAACTTTGTTGTCCATTAGCAGTGAAGATGTGGGATTTAACTCCCATGGTACTCCGCAGCGACATGTGAGAACTTTGTTTTTTTTGCGAAGACAAGAAGCTGCATGGCACTTTGTATGGCGCTGGACACAGTTGACAAGCTCTTCATAGTCATCTGTCTGCATTGATGCAAAAATTGATCTTGTGTTGAGAAGACATGGGTCCTGCTCTACTAATTGGTGGAGTAAAGTTGCACAATGTTGGAGTTGTCGCGGGTTCCAAGCAGTTACATAATGGTCAAAATATTTTTGAGCATTGAGAACTTCTATTTCATTTTTCCAATTGAGGGAATCCATATTTGGTGCATCTTTCAACCAAAGGAATCCATGTATGTGTGCAGATCCTTGATGCTGCCATTCGTATCTGCATGCAATATCGAAAAATATTATTGTTTAATTCTACTGAAGTTTAATATTTTGTTTAAAAAGTAATGGTAATCAAAAGTACCTGCACCAATAGTCGATTGCATGGAGGCCTTTTTGTAAAACTTCCTCGAGGAAAATTGAAAATCTGCAATGCATGTATTGGGATGTTAAATGTGGATTGTTAATTATATTTTGAGTTCTCCACCTGTAATGAGCATCTGAATTGGAGGGCACCTCGGTAGGCATAATATTGTGCAGATCAGGCCATTTGGTATGAACAACACTTAGAGTGAAGAAAAATGTTGGACTCCCAAGTTGTGTGATCATGTCAGTTAGCTCATTATGACACTTGTTCCAAAAAGAGCGTGTACCTCGTAGGGATGAGCCAAAGTGCATGACCATTTCTGGAATTTTTGAATTTGGAAAGTCATGAAGACATTGCTGCAAATCTGATACAGTTGTTGGTAAATTGTTTTCAATGTTTTTTTTTAAAAAAACATTGGCATTTGATTGGCTACGGTGGTGCATCAACATGTTATATATGTAGTAACGGAATCTTGGATGCCGGTCGAAGCGATTATCATGGTAGCGTAACAAGTGACAGGCATATTCGTGCAGCTCAACTTTTGTAATTCTTGGTTGTGCGATCATGGAAATGCCTGTAGGGAAAAGTGTGGGAAATGCCATAGAAAAGAGGCCCTCAGTAGTGTATTCATTCATAGGTGATAGAGATATTGTAGGCCAATCAATTGAATTTGTTGATTTCGAATTTGTGGAGTTCAAGTAAGCATGAATGCGATCAAGTTCATTACAGGAGTTTGGAAGAATTGGAACAAATGAAGAAGGTTGGATATCTAATGAAGGTAGAAGGGAATTAAGATCATGAGTAGTGTCGACTATGTTTTCCTGGGGTATAAATGAAGACGTGGTTACATTATGAAGAAGATTAGAAATATCAGTAGGTTGATCTGGTAGAGCGGAAATTGCAAATGGGTTGAGTTCAACATCTTTATAGTAGGGATCGTGAGTGAATTTGTATTCTAGTGGTACTAGAACACGTGATTTACAAACGATGAATTCATAAGATGTTTCAGAAGGGTTTTGCCTTCTAACAATGAGGACGTCTAATTCAGAAACAAGGCGAGGTAGATATTTCGCAATGGTAGTAATGTCTTGAGGGAAGCTGATTGTATGGTCGCTATATTTGTATTGACCACCACGAGCATGTGTTACTTGTAGAATCGGATTTACACGTGCGATCAACATTTCTTCAATCTGTGTTAAATTCTGAAGGACATATGGTTGTTCGCCAGGGTCTATGTTTTTGGCATGAGTGAAATGGTTTGAATTTTTTGATGTTGCACATCGAGAGCAAGAGAGGGTACCATGCGAACATTTTGTTTTCATGCCTGGATATGATTCTTTGCATAGTGTGCAAACATGAAATGGAGAAAGGTTATCTATTCTTTGCCTAGAGCGACGATGTTCTTCATTGAGGGGGGGTTATATAGGTTTTGGAAAGAGGGAGTCTCTTTTCGTTTTTTATAAAGAAGTCGTCGTCGCGCATTTATTGCTTCTTTATTTTGAGCATAAAGAAGGCAACGTCGTGATTTTTTTTCCGCATCTTCATCATTTGATGACATATCTAACAAAGTACAAATAATTCTATGTTAGGGATGAGGTGTGAGAATTACAAATTACAAATTGAGGTATGAATGCATATGAAATGTATGACATTGTGTTGAAAGATGAAATTTCTAAATAACTATTAATAAGTGCTAGAAAGAGTTTGAAATCACTTTGAAATAGATGTTGGTATAAACCTTTTTTGTAGTGCCAAACATAATTATTTATGTTATTGAAATGTGAAAGGGTAAATATACATATTTGTAGTCATTTAAAAATGTTATTGTAAAATTAACTGTGCATTACAACAACATGGTTGTATTTTACATTGGTATGGAGAAAGGAACTATATAGGGATGTTATTTTCTATCTAGAGAAATAAGAAGGTGTAAATATAAGAACAAAGGTCAAAGGCGAGGAGCAACAGAGCGCTGTGAAATGGTAAGTGCGGCAATGTCTTTTAGGATTTCCGTGCATGCAACATCATATTTGATTTCTTCTAAACTTAGCAGAATAGGTTGCAAATTCTCAACACCATTGTAGTATTATTTTTTAATGGAAAGTGACAAAGAGAAGTGGCGCCCTGATATACGACTACATATTTTCTGAAGATCAGCTAGTTCAATGGAAAGGAGGAACAAGTCTTTAGCTGTGATGCCCATGAGCTCATTTCCCGCATCATTGAAGACAGTGACATTTTGAAGCTATCCAGTGTGGTCATGCAATTCGATTTTCAGTTTGTAATGGTAGTCGCATTCTGGAAATTCACTGTTGCACTTTGTACAATGCCAGAGATTGTTAGAATGGTGGCTTACTTTTTACATGCATTGTTTCCCATTGTAATCCAATGGACAAGCAAGGAAATAGAAATCATCCATGCATAGACGAGTTATTGTGGCACGAACTGAAACCCATACTGCTTTCTCAAAGATTTCCATGCTAGATATCTCCTAAATTATCTTTTGTGGTAAAGCTCGCTTGGAAGACATAGAATAATTTCTGCTCAATGAAGGAGACGAAGAGCTGTAGCCTGTATCACGGAACCAAGTTTGGAGTTGTTGAGTTTCTTCAATGTCTGGATTTATAAGAAGTGCGGTAGTGGAAATTGTCCCAATAGTGATTCCATTAAATTTAGTTACCCAACCTCCTTTGACACAAAGGATTGGTGGGTTTTCAGAAGAGTGGACTCCAGCAAGGTCCTTTCCTATAGAGAAACATTGATCTCCCCATATTGTTAAATCAATGCTGAAACCTGACTTGTCCTTAAATGTTATTGTTTTTTTTAATATTTCAGTTCCATCTCTTCTTCTTATTGTAGAAGAAGGGGAGGTGGAGCTAACGACACCAAGAACATCGAAAAGTGTATTTGGGTTTGTGGATTTGACTTCAGCAATAGTCCTAAAATGAAAGATTTGGTAAGGAAAGCTTGGATCATCTTCTGAACATGGTGTCATAGTTGATGTTGCAAGCAAGTAAATCTCCCATTTGTTGTTTAAATGGTTGTAGTTTGGGTTTGTTTGCTTAATTTTTCCATTGGAGACAATATATAGTTGCCCAAATTCAATGAGATTGTACAAAGATTCAGCTAAATCAACGAATTTAGAAAGATGGATTTCATCTTTGTCACGACCAATGAGGTCAAAGCCGAAAACTTTTCCTGACCCACGCGCAGTGTTGTAGTTCTTCAAGGGTGTTTTTGATAATACTCTACCTTGAATCGACCAATACTTCCGGTATGGATTGAGTGATGTAAATGATACAAGCGATGTTGTAGGTGTGCTTGTTGGAGTTTAAGTATTTGGAAGAATATTTTGTGCTGATGAAGAACTTGAATGAGATTCGCTTGTCTTTGCATGCAATAGCGATGACAAGTCCTTAACCAAAGGTCTGCTACGGCACAAAAATTCAAATTCTAGGATTCGAATGGATCTGAAATGGATGAAGAAATTATTTAAAAATAAAATGAATGTTAAAATCATTTTTATTCAGGAATAATGAAAAGAGAGTAAAGGGAAAAGTTCAAAACAAAGCCTAATCTTACGTAGAGTTTTGGGACGCTATGCAAGTTGATTTTGTAAGTGAAATGATTGAACCGATCTGAATGTCTTCAGATGCAACTTGTGCGCCATAAGAAAATGGGAGCAAATTCCTGTGTTGATATGTCCCGTCAGAGAGAGTGATGTGATAGTGGGAAGCGCTGGTTTTTGATGAATAGACAAATCCGATGTTCACTACTTGCAGAAGAGGTTGAATTTCAGTTGAACCATTTAGCAATTTGGGGATGGCATTCTCGGTCAAAATCGGCTCCATCATGGTAGCAAAGTGCAAATTTTTGATTTCCAATGGTAATACCTGCAATTTATTTTAATGCATTGGAAGAGATATTAATGCATTAAATAAATTGTAAGAAAAGCATAAATTAGCATTTCTGTAATCGTTATCTAATATATTACTCGATAATGAACACTTAGATTTCTAATTAAATGCAATAATAAAGAGGAGGGCACAATAAATCCATGTCTCCTTAGAAATGCATGTTCTGCACGTGGGAAACATGGTACTAAAACAGATGAATCCATTAGATATGATCACTAAATTTGTGATTTTTTGGAGCATTTGTTCGAGCAAGCAGAGTTAAAAATATTTCTTGGAATAAAATACAAAGGAATGTGCAATTAATTTAGGCTCTAAGGCATACCTACAAACATTACAAAGGCATGATACATATATGAAAGAATTCAAAAAAATCACTGAATTGTTTTGTCAATTCGTTTGATGACAAGCATATAGACATATATTACAACTCCAGGGAAGATTATCCTAAGCTAAATTGTACAAATCCAGGGAAGACTATCCTAAGCTAAATTGTACAACTCCAGGGAAGACTATCCTAGCTGGTATCGAGAGTTCATAGTTGCATTGTTGTAGCTGTATATAGTGCATTGCAGAGGCTGATATAGGGCACTGTGTAAGAATTATTATTGCAGTAATACATCTTTTGTTGATAGTTATGGGAATGTAGTAGTATTTCAGGAAATTCTTTTGGTACTGGATTCTAGAGCTACATTCTTCTTGGAATTCGTGGCTTTCGATGCTAAATTGTACAACTCCAGGGAAGACTATCCTAACTGGTATCGAAAGTTCATAGTTCCATTTTTGTACCTGTATATAGTGCATTGCAGAGGATGATATAGGGCACTGTGTAAGCATTATTATTACAATAATACATCCCTGTGTAAGCATTTTGTTCCATAGTACCCTTCCCTTTATGACTTTTTATTTATTTATAAGAAGTTTGTCTTGTTTTCTTTTTGTATCTAAATTTACAAAAAGAGAGACTTAATTTAGGTTGTGAAATTGCATCCTGCTCTACTGCTTTAAAATATACACATATATATTCCTATAAAATGAGGCCAACGACTTCTGTTGCAGTGCTTATAGTGAATTCCCCATAATTTCTTGCTTGTTCAAGTAATATAATAGGAAAAGTAGTTTAAAGAGTTTCTAATTTGCCAATAGCCATGGAAATGTAGCAGTATTTTAGGCAATTATTTGGGTACTGGAGTCTATAGCTACACTCTTCTTGGAATTAGTGGCTTTTGATGCTAAATTGTACAACTCCAGGGTAGATGCTAAATTGTACAACTACAGGGAAGACTACCCTAACTGGTATCGAAAGTTCATAGGTGCATACAAATCTGTTGGAATGAAAAACTAATGGAACTGCGAAGACAACATAACAATAAAATTGCAACAATAGATAGGAAACAGGGAACAACCAAATACATACACAGACTCATTGCTACTCAATGACATTCACTTGGTTATATGGAGAAAAGAATCCAGGCAAACTTGTCCAGATAAGCAGAAATAATATCTTTAGACAGCCGTACTTCTTTTCATATTTGAGGATACTAACACTAATATCTTATCTATATATTATATATATGAAACTGACTGAAATATAGTATCTATATGAAACCCACTCTAAAAATGTTAAGTATTCCCTTTAACAACAAAATCAAGCACAGATCTGGTACAGAGTATCTAAATACCTGCACCTTGCAATCACTATTAAATTAGATATAACTGTAAATCTAATGACGCGATAAAAATCCTAAAAATATAAACACAATAATAATTCTGATCAACATCTCTAAAGAACCCGCTGTGATATGCACCTGGAGATTGCTAAGCTTGAGATGCATATTTTCCGTTCACACAAATAGCCATTCTATCAAATATTTTAAAACTCTTAAGATATACAAACTCAAGCTTTACAATCTTGAGGTGCACAGGTTCAGACTGGTCTGGTTGGTCGCCAAAACCAGGATAGTTAGCATTGAAATCCAGCGTCCAGGATCCTAATCTTGTTCCTGTAAATGCCCAAATGTCATGAGGGGTGCCAAGTGACAACTAATTAGTCCCAATGTCTGGACCAGTCTATCACTGTTTGCAGAAGTTCGACGGATGAATTGAGAAGCATTATTATTTGCACAGATTTGGAGAAAATTTCAGCAAAGTATATGAATCCTTCGGTTTCTTCCATGAGGGTCATCTCAACACCTCTGGAAGTACATGATTTCACATATAAACAACTTCGTTTTGCCACAAAAAAATTCAGCTCTGCCAATGTGATTGGAAATGGGGGCTTTGGTTTGGTGTATAGGAGTGTCATGCTTGATAGCAGAGTGACGACCATTAAATAGCTTGACAGAGATGCCCAACAAGGAGAACGTGAATTCAGAGTTGAGGTCTGGTTTCAAAGTTGTTTCAATACATATCTATGGCGTTTCAATATTGAGCAAAAATAAGCTGTAAAAATCGAAGCAACCATAGCATAAAAGGCTAGAAGAACAATCTTCAAAATAACTAAATTCCATCACAGCCCAGGCAAGAATAAGCGAGCACCGAAGGAAAACGAATTCTGTCTGAGAGTCTGAGATACTAATTTGATGCAACCTAATTATAAGTTTGGTCAATTTGATGCAAGAGCCTTTCACATTGAATGGGAGAGAAAGTAATTCAGTAGCATAAGAAGAAAGAAATGGCAGAAGAAAGAAAGTGCAAAACGATGAAGAAAGAAAGGGCATTACCTGTTCTTCTTTGATGAGTGAAGTTGAATTTTCTTTGAGGAAAAGACTGCTATGCGTTGCTGGTGGCTGTGCTGTCCGTTGTTGTGGAGCTGCAGGTGGGAGAAGAATTTTATTTCGGAAGTGAAGAAGAAATTGGAAGGTGGCATTATTTCTGAATCCGTTTGTAGTGGAAGTCTGAAAAATAGGACAGAATTAATTCACCCACTCCTTGGTTGCATTACCGACCAGCCACCGCACTGTCCCAGAATGCCGCCGTTTAAGGGTTGGGGAGATCGTGTACAGCATGATACGAAGATTTATCCTCTGTGAACTGCAACTACCGCTCGAGTTTTGAAGCTGCACGCGAAAGGGAGTCTGCGGGGAAGACTATCCTAAGCTAAATTGTACAACTCCAGGGAAGACTATCATAGCTGGTATCAAGAGTTCATAGTTGCATTGTTGTAGCTGTATATAGTGCATTGCAGAGGCTGATATATGGCACTGTGTAAGCATTATTATTGCAATAATACATCTTTTGTTGATAGTCATGGGAATGTAGTAGTATTTCAGGAAATTCTTTGGGTACTAGAGTCTAGAGCTACATTCTTCTTGGAATTAGTGGCTTTCGATGCTAAATTGTACAACTCCAGGGAAGACTATCCTAACTGGTATCGAAAGTTCATAGTTCCATTGTTGTACCTGTATATAGTGCATTGCAGAGGATGATATAGGGCACTGTGTAAGAATTATTATTGCAATAATACATCCCTGTGTAAACATTTTGTTCCACAGTACCCTTCCCTTTATGATATTTTTTTTATTTACAAGAAGTTTGTCTTGTTTTCTTTTTGTATCTAAATTTACAAAAAGAGAGACTTAATTCAGGTTGTGAAATTGCATCCTGCTCTACTGCTTTAAAATCTACACATATATATTCCTATAAAATGAGGCCAACGATTTCTGTTGCATTGATTACAGTGAATTCCCCATAATTTCTTGCTTGTTCAAGTAATATAATAGGAAAAATAGTTTAAAGAGCTTATAATTTTCCAATAGCCATGGAAATGTAGCAGTATTTTAGGCAATTCTTTGGGTACTAGAGTCTATAGCTACACTCTACTTGGAATTAGTGGCTTTTGATGCTAAATTGTACAACTCCAGGGAAGACTACCCTAACTGGTATCGAAAGTTCATAGGTGCATACAAATCTGTTGGAATGAAAAACTAATGGAACTGCGAAGACAACATAACAATAAAATTGCAACAATAGATAGGAAATAGGGAACAACCAAATACATACACAGACTCATTGCTACTCTATGGAATTCACTTGGTTATATGGAGAAAAGACTCCAAGCAAACTTGTCCAGATAAGCAGAAATAATATCTTTAGACAGTAGTACTTCTTTTCATATTTGAGGATACTAACACTAATATCTTATCTATATATTATCTATATGAAACTGACTGAAATATAGTATCTATATGAAACCCACTCTAAAAATTTTAAGTATTCCCTTTAACAACAAAATCAAGCACAGATATGGTACAAAATATCTAAATACCTGCACCTTGCAATCACTATTAAATTAGATATAACTGTAAATCTAATGACGCGATAAAAATCCTAAAAATATAAACACAGTAATAATTCTGATCAACATCTCTAAAGAACCCGCTGTGATATGCACCTGGAGATTGCTAAGCTTGAGATGCATATTTTCCGTTCACACAAATAGCCATTCTATCAAATATTTTAAAACTCTTAAGATATAAAAACTCAGGCTTTATAATCTTGAGGTGCATAGGTTCAGACTGGTTTGGTTGGTCGCCAAAACCAGGATAGTTAGCATTGAAATCCAGCGTCCAGGATCCTAATCCTGTTCCTATAAATGCCCAAATGTCATGAGGGGTGCCAAGTGACAACTAATCAGTCCCAATGTCTGGACCAGTCTATCACTGTTTGCAGAAGTTCGACGGATGAATTGAGAAGCATTGTGTATTTGTGCAGATCTAGAGAAAATTTCAGCAAAGTACACGAATCCTTCGGTTTCTTCCATGCGGGTCATCTCAACGCCTCCAGAAGTACATGTTTTCACATATAAACAACTTCTTTTTGCCACAAACAAATTCAGCTCTGCCAATGTGATTGGAAATGGGGGCTTTGGTTTGGTGTATAGGAGTGTCCTGCTTGATAGCAGAGTGACGACCATTAAACAGCTTGACAGAGATGCCCAACAAGGAGAACGTGAATTCAGAGTTGAGGTCTGGTTTCAAATTTGTTTCAATACATCTCTATGGCATTCGAATAATGAGCAAAAATAAGCTGTAAAAATCGAAGCAACCATTGCATAGAATGCTAGAAGAACAATCCTCAAAATAACTAAATTCCATCACAGCCCAGGCAAGAATAAGCGAGCACCGAAGGAAAACGAATTCTGTTTGAGAGTCTGAGATACTAATTTGATGCAACATAATTATAAGTTTGGTCAATTTGATGTAAGAGCCTTTCACATTGAATGAGAGAGAAAGTAATTCAGTAGCAGAAGAAGAAAGAAATGGCAGAAGAAAGAAAGTGCAAAAAAATGAAGAAAGAAAGGGCATTACCTGTTCTTCTTTGATGAGCGAAGTTGAATTTTCTTTGAGGAAAAGACTGATGTGCGTTGCTGGCGACTGTGTTGTCCATTGCTGTGGAGATGCAGGTGGGAGAAGAATTCGATTCCGGAAGTGAAGAAGAAATTGGAAGGCGGCATTATTTCTGAATCCGTTTGTAGTGGAAGTCTGAAAAATAGGACAAAATTAATTCACCCACTCCTTGGTTGCATTACCAACAGCCACCGCACTGTCCCGGAATGCCGCCGTTTAAGGGTTGGGGAGATCGTGTACAGCATGATGCGGAGATTCATCCTCTGTGAACTGCAATGGCCAGTCGAGTTTTGAAGCTGCGCGTGAAAGGGAGTCTGCGGGGACAAAAACTGGAGGCGGTCGGTTTTTGCCAACAGATCGGAACAGGTGTCAGGCAACAGGTGTCAGCCAGAGATTAAAACTGTTAGGGGAACAGGTGTCAGCTGGACATTAAAAATGTTGACGATGAAAAACTGCATCTCATTCAAAAGAGAAGGCCTATCGGCCTAATTAAAAGAAAAAAACAATACAATATAATAAATAAATAAATAAAACATTTGTTTTAATATAACAATACAATAAATTAAAAAAAAATAAACTACATAATAATACAATTAAAAAAAAAAAATGATATATAATAAAACAATAAAGAAAAACAAAATGAAGATTTAAATTTAAAAGAGTAAAACTAAGATTTAAAATTAAAAAAATAAAATAAAATAGAATATAAAAATCAAAAAATTCTCAAAAAAAAATAAAAAAAAATTGAAATAATGAAACCACTAATATATTTATGATAAAAAAAAAACAAATAAAAAATGTTATAATATTACTATTTTTTTATGTGCATGGTCGTTTTATGGATTTTTCTATCTAGATGAACATATAAGTCTTAAAAAAGAAAAAAAATTCTAAATTTTTGTCTTTAAAACCCTAAAAAATTTAGTTTTTTTGCATTTTATTCACTAAAAAAATATAAACAAATTAAGGTTTTTGAACCTAAAAACCTTAAAAAAATAGTTTTTGGACACAAAAAACTATAGAAAAACAGATTTTCCCCAAAATCGTCTTTAAATTGACAGAATAGAAGGAAAACTAACCTTTGAAATGCAGAAAGCTGCTGTCACCAATGCCAACACAACGGCTCCACAAAATTACGAATAGCAACACAATGCCTCCAATGCCAATGCAATGCCTTCACGAAGTTACCAATGCCAATGCAACACCTCCACAAAATTACCAATAGCTACACAACGCCTCCAATGCCAATGCAATGCCTCCACGAAGTTACCAATGCCAACACAACACCTCCAGAAATTTGCTCTAACAAATACCAGAAAACTTGATGTGATGTGATGAATAGAAACAATCATTCCTATTATATAGCGAATATTGTCTGATTGGTTTACTGTTTAACGAATGTGGGATTAAAATTTCAAATTTCAAATATTTACATTTAGTTTATTATAGTTCATACTATAGTTAAACTACTTATTATTTGCGTGTAGTTATCATAGTTAATATTTTATTTAATATTTACATGTACTAAATATTGAATAATTCAAATATAATCTTAGATTAAAAATTAAAATATGAAATACTTACATGTAGTTAATTATAATTAATATTATAGATAAAATAGTTAATATTTGCTTTTAGTTATCATAGTTAATATTTACATGTAATCAATGTTTAAAATCACGGGATTAAATTTTAAAATCTAAAATATTTACATGTAGTTAATTATAGTTAATATTATAGTTTAAATAGTTAATATTTACATGTTATTTTTGTAAATATTTACATGTAGTCAATCTTAAACCATTCAAATAAGAAAATTATTTTAGTTTCGAAGACATGCATGAAAGGAATATTTTATGGATATTTTGAATAGAAAGTATGGTGAAATATTTGAAGACCAACAGTTTATTAATAAATTTTAAAATATATTTTAGATGAATATAACGTAAGTTTAAAATTTAAAATATTTATATATAGTCATTATAGTTAAAATAGTTAATATTTGCCTGTAGGTATTATAGTAATATTATAGTTAATACTTACATCTAGTCAATGTTAAATCATTGAAATAAAAACATTGTTTTAGTTTGGAAGGCATCCATGATAGAAATATTTTGTGGATATTTTGAATATAAATATCGGTAAAATATTTCAACAAAAACAGTTTATTAAAAAAAATGTTAAATACATTTTGTACCAACTATTTGAAATGAAAATTTTGGAGGGAAAGTTTTTTGCGAAATTTTTTGGGGGGAAATTTTGGAGGGAAATTTTTTCGCGAATTTTTTTGGAGGGAAAATTTAGAGGGAAATTTTCAGTCTTTAAGCTATATATTGTAAGTGGGAGAGGAATTTGTATCATTCAACCTATTCTTGTTGAAAGCCATGGTTTCTTCTGATAGCGAAGTTTTTCTTTGTACAACATCAACATCTTCGTCACGCAACAACTCTATTCAGAGTGATGAATATAATGGGAGTTCGTTCACCATGAATAGAGAGTCAAAAAATTGACTTGGTCGTAACCCTAAAGATGATGAGAACAAAATTGATGAAGCGCAGCAAAATGAAATTTCTGTAAATCGGGCGCCAGTTATACCACTTACTCCTAATCCTAAGGATTATGAAAGCAACAGTGATGAAGGGCATGATGAAGAATTTCCAGAGTCAAAAATTTCACTTCGTCCTAATCCCAAGGATTATGAGGACACCATTGATGAAGACGGAGATGAAGAATATCCACTTCAGCTTAATCCTAAGGATTATGCGAGAACAACAAATGAAGAGAGGAATAAAGAATTTGTAGAGTCAAAATATCCACTCTGTCCTAATCCTGAGGAGTATGCCAGCACCACTGATGAAAAGGGGGATGTAAAATTTCCAGAGTCAAAATATCAAATTCGTCCTAATCGTAAGGATTATGCGAGCACCGCTGATGAAGAGGAGAATGATAATGTTTCAGAGTAAAAAAATCCAATTCGTCCAAATCCTAAGGATTATGCCAGCACCACTGATGAAGAGGGAAATGAAAAATTTACAGCGTAAAAATATCCACTCCGTCCTAATCCTAAGGATTATGCAAGCACCACTGATGAAGAGGGGGACAAAAAAATTCCAGAGTCAAAATTTCCACTTCGTCTTAATCCTGAGGATTATGTCAGCACCACAGATGAAGAGGGGAATGAATAATTTGAAGAGTCAAAATATGCACTTCGTCCTAATCCTAAGAATTATGTCAGCACCACTGAGGAAGAGGGGAATGAAGAATTTGCAGCGTCAAAATATCCACTTCGTCCTAATCCTAAGGATTATGCCAGCACCACTGATGAAGACGGGGATGAATTTCCAAAGCTAAAATTTTCACTTCATCCTAATCATAATGATTATAATTTAACCACTGATGAAGGGGGGGATGAAGAATTTCTAATAAATATAGATTCAAGGCATTCACTTATTCCTAATCCTAAGGATTATGAGAGCTTCAGTGAGGAAGGGGAGGGGCAGGATGAAGAAATTCTAGTGAATACAAATTCAAAGCTTCCACTTATGCCTAATACCAAGGATTATGAGAGCACCACTAAGGAAGGGGAGGATGAAGAGTTTCTTGCAAATGATAATTTTAGAGGCACAAATCTGAATATTGCATTTTCTCCAAGTGACCATTTCAAAGACACTCATGGTGATGAAGAATTGAATCCTCCTAGGGAAGAATTTGAAAGCATGGGTCAAGATGGTGAAGAATTTCTTTTGAGTCAGGGTTACAAAAGTGCCGATGATTCTTGTGAAATGTTTTCTTCAACCGATGATGGTAAAGAAAATTTTCCACGCAATGATGTTGATGAATTTCTTAACTATGTTGAGGATGATGATAGTGGGGATAATATTCCTTCTAATGGTGATGAAACTAATTTTACAAAGGATGATGGAATGATGAAGCCGTTGCAAGCAAATATTGCAACTAGGAGTAGGAGTAGACCTTTTCATATCAATCCAAAGCATTCCAGTTATACAAGGGCGAGGAAAAAATATCTCACAAAAAGAAGTTCTGTCGTTCATTTGATTTCAAGTGAATGTTGTCGAAGGGATTGCTTGAAAAATATGGATTTCAACTTTGTTTTGGAGAAAAGGAAAACATATATGTCAATGAATAAAAGCATGTAAAATTCATATTTAGTGGGTTGCATGCAATCTACACTAGCAGGTTATGATTATCATATTGGGAATGTATTGCTTTGCAGAAAGGCGTTCAAAATGTTGCACTCAATTGGTAATTGTCATTTGTCAAGAATCCAGGATAGATTGGAAATGGATCCCACATATTATTCAGAAGCACGTTATAAACGGGAGGTGGGGCCGTTTGCAAATACTGCTAAGACATGGATGAAAGACTTCTTTTCAAATCATGGAGAGTGTATGCCAAATAAAGACATAATACATATTCCAGATAATTTCTTGAGACGCGAAATATTCATGTTATACAAAGATTATGCAGAAGCTGTTGAAGGAATTGGTAATTTTATTACATATTCTTATTTTACAAGGATATGGAAAACTGAATTCAACAATGTTCGTATTCCTAAGAAGACAAGGATGGGGATTTGTAGCACATGTGCTTCTCTTAAAGCAAAAAGAGATAAATGTCAAGGGGCAGAAAGAGGTATGTGTTCAAAACATTGCTTTTTAAAATTTGATACTTATCAACTATGAAAATATATTTATTCATATGTTTCTTTTATTTTATGTACAGATTCCGTTGTCAAAGAACTTCAAGACCATCGCAATCAGCAAACAAGTGAAAGGAAAAATTTGTATAAACATCGAAAGAAGTGTTATGATCATCCAAATAAATATATGGGATTGATAATTGATGGTATGGACCAAAAGAAAACACTTCTTCCACATTTTTTCCACACGCCAAAAAAATTACAGGAGGAAAATTTCATCCAGTTTCACTTGGTTGGTTGTATGGTATTTAATGAGAAGATGTTTCCAAGAGTTTTCTTCACAACTCCAAATATTCAAAATGATGCAAATCTGACCATAACTATAATCCATGATGTGGTTACTCATTGGTCTGTGATTCTTCCTGAAGTTTTGTATTTACAATTAGAAAACACAAGTCGTGAGAACAAAAATCAAGTTCTTTTTGGTATCTAAACATGCTCGTTGAATTGAGGATTTTTAGAAAGATAAAGGTTGGTTTCCTTCTTGTTGGGCATACTCATGATCATATTGATCAAATGTTCAGTCGTTTTTCGGTAACATTGAGGAGGAAAGGTGTTGGCAGCCTACCATCATTAATTGAATGTATTAAGAAATCGTACATTCCAGAGCCTGTTTTTCATGTGTTGGAAGAAACTATTGACATGCGAAGGTTTATTTTTGGATCGCATGGTGAGGAGAAATGCATTGAACAATTTAACGACATTAGCTTCCAGCATCAATTTTGTATCAAAAAAATTGATGGGATAACACTTATATTGGATAAGAAGTATTCAACTGTTGAAGAATGGGGACCATCATCAGGTTTAGCATTTTTGAAATTCATTCCATAGCATCCAATATTTTCATCAAAGATATTGTTATTACAGTCAGTTGTTGAACTCCATAATTCACGAAGGCAGAAGAGAGACATAAATTATTCTGAATGTTTAGAGGAAATTAAAAGATGTATTAGAGATACATATGAGTACTTCGATGCTGCTGATTCAGTTTGGTGGGAGTCTTTTTTCAGTAATCAAAGTGATATGATTTCAAGATCAATAAATGAGGATACGCTTTTGAAGACTCCTTTTTTTTGGCCACAAAATATGTCAAATGAACATGAACATCAGGAAACACACAATGTTGAACAACAACAGCCTCAAGTTATTATTAATTCCCCACAGGTAGAGGAACGAGAAATCTATATTGGTTCTAGAAGATCACGTGCACAACATGAAGCCATGGAAGACCTTTACAGGGGTTCTGTGCAGGATCTTAAGGAGGGTTGCATAATAGCAGTGTTAGCAGATGAAGATCCACTTGGCTATCCATTCTGGATTGCCAAGGTTATAAAGGTCATTAATGAAAATTAAGAGATTACAACTGTTGATGTACATTTTTATGCCACAAGTATCCACCCTTTCAATGGTGTGTACAAGCCAGAGATGGTAGTGGAAAAAAGAATTGGCAGAAAGAGAAAAAGAAAGGGCACAAATATAAATCGTCGCCGCACAGATGTCTTAAAATTGGAGGATGTTCACATACTTGTGTATGACTTCAATTTGACAAAGAGAGGAACTCTTCGGTTGCAGACCATAAATATTTTGAATAAATTGCTACCAGAACAATTAATGTTGAGATGGGACTCTGCAGAATGTAGACATAGATCTACAAGACTTTTGAACTCTGAAATGGTGGGCATGCATGTTGACTCAGATGGAGCACTAGTTGATGAAAGAGAAGAATATGGATCATCTTCATCTGCATCGAGCCATTCATTTGAAGATGTAGGTTATGATGGTGTGCCAAAACCTATGGTTGATTTTGAATAACTATCTAAGACACTTTTATGTAATTGATGTTTGCATGGTAACTTGAAATAAAATTTTTGACTTCCATCTCATTTTTCATGAAGTTATGAGACATTTCTATGTTTGTTGGATTATATGTTTTAATTATGAAGAATTCATCTCTTTAGAATATTGACAATGCAACAATGAATTACAAAAATAATTTATGTTATATTCAATGTACCAATGTTGATATTTTAATTATAAGTAAAATAGAAAATAGAAACTAATGTTGAATTTTTAGATTATGCAATGATATTACCATGATATTATGTATTGTTACCATTTGGTATAAGATACTTTTAAAAATTTTAATAATTATATGCGTCATTGAAAGGGAACACTTTGTTTTGATGCTTGATTTTTAGGTTTTGGTTGAAATTAGATTTAAATTTGTCTTATGCTAAGATTTGAAAAAAGATAAGTTTTTATCCTTTAAAATTAAAATTACTATTACTTGTTTCTGTTCAATGATAATTTTTTCATTTACTTGTTCATTTTTTTAAATTGTTTAAGTCTTATAATTTCTCCATAATTTCATTGTTCAAGTATGTTGAAAACTTAAGATTGAAAAACTTTAGATTTACAACTTGTCATTAATATGCGCTACCAAATTTTATCTTTAATGTTATGGTTGACAATAATTACAATTTTGGGGTTGTTTAGAGTCAAAATATTTTATGTTTAACAACATGGATGAAAATTGATCAAAATAATAAGCCCTTCAGACATGTATTTGTTTATCTTTAACATTATCTATCAAAAATGTTAGAAATTTACGATTTTAAAAAATGTCCTAATATGTTGTCTTTAATTCCATTGTTACAAGTGTCAAAATTATGACAATTTTTTTTTTGTTATTCCAGCATCAACTGGTTTTGTTTTGAGGGTGTTTTTTCAATCCTTTTTTCAACAAACAATTTTTTTTTAGCATAATTTTATAGAATGTTGAAATTTGACCTTCAAAAAAAACCAAGTGCGTTCTGGAAGACACACTTTTTGTTTTTGGGGTGTTTTTACATGTTTTTTGAGACTTTTTGGGCTAGAGTTCCCGTTTTGAGGTCAGGTTACCTATTTCATCGGTAACAGTGTTCTAGATGCTTTAGATATTATAAATTTCATTATTCTTCTACTAACCTCTCGACAATGAAATTTGACAAAGACACCATAAATACCTATATTGCCCCGGTCTAAAGATTCTTCATTTTCCCATCATAGCACTGAAAATCATTATATTAAGTAGACTCCATGCCCAATGGATTTTATCTCTCCCCTTCCACGAAACTGTTGAAATCATTTTACCTTAATCTATAGACCTAGCCTAAGATCCAAAAATATTCATAAGAGAGAGCCCTCTTTAGGTTTGGAAGGGCTAGATTCTAGCCCTAAAGTTTGGTTTGTGGCTACCTTTGGGTTTCTCTCTTTAGTCTGGAGGAATTAGAAAGTGCTAACAGTAACATTGAAAAGAGTGTAATGAAAATTCAATCTAGTTTTGTTAGTTTTGTGTTCCAAGAGAAAAATTTCTATGTATATTTTTGTGATCACCATTGTATCTTTTTTTTTTTTAAGAATTTGTTTGCAGGTATTATCTATATAAGGTTAAAACATACACTTCCTTATTACAATATTGAATTTACAAAGAAGGATTTACTTTATTCAAGGTATTCCCTAATATATGGTGGATGTCATGAGAGTCCAAGGAATAGATGGAGTAAGTTCGGTAATTGGAAAGACCAATATCTTGTGTTGGTTGATATACCTTACCATTATTTGGGCTAGTAGTTGGTTGTACAAGAATTTGAGGTCAAGGAAAAGAAATGTGGATGCAATTTCATAGTTAGAGAAGGAAGACGTGGCATGGGTGGTTGCAAAAGGCGTATTGAGGCCTCCAAAGGATGGATTACTCCATCCCTATGGCCAAGGATGGTTAGGTGGGGGAGCCATCCAAGGTTGAACAAGCATGCACCATGGTGGATAAAAGTACTACATTGAAGGGTTAGTCCAATAAGAATTATAATATTTCAGATTTCAGACTTCTGCGATCTATATTTTGTTGTGGTGTGGTTTCTGAACCCATCACATTAAATGAATCTTATATCGATGTTTCAAACCATCTACCGAGGTTCATTATCAAGATAGAAAAGTATGAAAAACAAACCTCAGGAATGATGAATAAATAGGAAAGGGTTAGTGAGGAAAAGAATGAGCCGACAAGTTTAATTGTATGAGTATTTTTTATGATATATATATATATATATATATAAATTAAAAATAATTTCAATTTTTTCTATATTTTAATATAGAATTAAATTATATAAGTATTTCATATTGATGATTGCTATTAACGTGTTAATTTCAATTTAAATTATTTATAATTGCTATTTATTATAGATTAATTAATGAAGAATGGATTTATATTTATGAGTTAATTTAAATTTAAATTATTCATAATTTTTATTTATTATTAAAAAGGATTAATATATAAAGTAGAGATTTAATAATTTGACATTAAGAATTTGTTATTAGTTTTGATGAATGAAATTAATAGATATTATAAATTGAAATTGTGTTAGTTAAATGTTATAAATATGAATTATATTAGAGCAAGAATAGATCTGATATTAATTTATTGGTATAAGGTATCCGATAATAACCTTATACCAATAAATTAATATCAGATCTATTCTTTCTCTAATTTAATTCATATTTATATCATTTAACTCACACAATTTCAATTTATAATATCTATTAATTTCATTCATCAAAACTAATAACAAATTCTCAATATCAAATAATTAAATCTCTATTTTATATATTAATCCTTTCTAATAATAAATAACAATTATGAATAATTTAAATTAAAGTTAACTCATAAATATAAATCCATTCTTCATTAATGAATCTATATTAAATAAAAATTATAAATAATTTAAATTGAAATTAACACATTAATATCAATCATCAATATGAAATACTTATATAATTCAACCCTTTATAAAAATTTAGAAAAAAATGAAATTATTTTCATTAAAATATATATACATCATAAAAAATACTCATACAATTAAACTTGTCGGCTCATTCTTTTCCTTTTTAACTCTTTCCTATTTATTCATCATTTCTGAGATTAGTTTTTTACACTTTTCTATCTTGATAATAAACCTTGGTACATGGTTAAAAACATCGATATACGAATTCATTTAATGTGATGGATCCAGAAACCACACCACAAAAAATTATAATATTATGGTTGGCCTTAAATCATACCTTGAGGCTTTGGCTACCATGGATGAATAAAGAGTTGAACTTTATTCTTGGAAAGAGAACTTGTTGTAGGAGTTATATAATTCAATTGATTATCTCTCTTATCCTATTGAGAGTGTATTGAGAGTGTTTTGCATTGTTAGTCTTGTGGTTTTTTTTGGTGGAATTAATGAATCTACCAAGTTGGAATACTGGCTCCGACTGTTTCAACTAAGTCCAGTTACCTTCTTTCAATCTCCATTGGATTTAAAATATAACTTTTGTCTACCAATGGGAAAGAGACATCAGATCATTTTTCTTGCTGATCTGGCAAGAAAGTGATATTTAAGCTAATTTGGGCTTAGCCAAGCCACATTTAAAGTTTTGCCTCTTTGGGAAGAATACTTTTTAGGGATGTAGAATTTAATCTATATGAAAAATTATTCTAAGATGCAAGCAAAGTGAACTATCTTAATCCTATCTCAATTAGGAAGATATAGATCTATCCCAGTCGAGAGCAAGATATTTTAAATAATTTGGATTTAAATGTGTCTGGCTTATAAATAATATCAAGCTAACGAAGTAGTTCAATTAACTGAAGTTATGAATACCAAACACATCCTATATAGAGACCTCTTATTAACTGAAATAATCAATTAACAACACTCAGGAAGAAGTTCGCAAAATTATATTGATCATTTAATTAGTTTGGAAACTAAATTGTCCTCCTAAGACTCGCATTTTTATGTGGCGTGTCCTTGAAAACAAAGTCCCCACCTGGGACGTTCTGCAACATAGATGTTTTCAGGGCCCTGGCTGGTGCTGTCTGTGTAATTCTGATGAGGAATCTGTAAATCACCTTTTCCTCAACTGTCCCTTCATTAAAGGGTTGTGGTTGGAATGCTCTAGGTTATTGGGTCTCCATTGCAGATGGAAGGGCTTAACTGTGTCACAGGCTTGGGATGCCTGGTGGGTATCTCATGCTGAGCAGAATCTAAAAGCTCTGCCTCTCCTTGTGATCTGGGGTTGTTGGTTGGCACGTAACCGCTTACTATTTGAGGGAATGGTTAGTACACCTGTGGTCATTGGTGCCATGACTATAGGTCTGCACTCTGCTTTTCCTATCCATATCCGTGCCGCCAATCAGAGGGTGGTCCTGCTGTTGGACATTGATAGGAGTATGCCATGGGGCTTTTTTGATGGGGCGATGCAGCAAAATGTTTGTGGTGGTGGGGCTCTGTTGTTTCTTTCTGAAGCACATTGGTTTGAGATCTTTGTTGGGCTTGGGGAAGGAACTAATAACAATGCTGAACTGTTGAGCCTTAAGATCCTTCTGTTGTTTGCTGTGAAGAAAGGATGCAGAAAGTTAAATTTTTATGGGGACTCCTTGAATGTGATTAATTGGATAAAAGGATTTCAACAATGCAGAGTGCACCATTTACAACATTTGCTTCGCTCTATTAGGGAGATTCTCTCTTCACTTGAATCTTTCTCCTGTCAACATATTTATCGAGAAAATAATGACATGGCAGATCGAGCTTCTAAGAGGGGGATCCAACAGGTCGTGGGTTTCTGGAGGATCATAAAACATCTGGATGGCGGTATCTCCTAATATTCACATCTATCCTTATTTGTCTGAGAGGCTACTACGTTCTTTGGTTGACATGACAACTATTTGCCAACAGGATGCATACTTTTTCTTGCAGTGGGCGAAACTGTATAACAGGCGTGTTTTGTTATAGCTTACGGGCTGCTCACACCTAGTGAACGCTTTCCCAGTATTTTTGCTCTTGAATACTGCGAAATCCCTGGTAATTTTTCGATTTTCTCAATTGATGCGCTACAACAGAGGGCGGAACACATTTGTTAATTGATAAATAGAGTCTTTGGTTCCCCTGGGCGGTTTTTTATTCAGATTTTTTAGTCTTATTTTTTGGATGCGTCCAGAGGGTCCATTTGAATGACTGAGCTATATCTGGACCCTTGTTGAGCAGTTGAAATCTTTATTCTTGGCAGTGGATCTTGCTGGACTGTTTTTAGTAGAGCAGTGTTTTTGCTTTTTTGAATAGCTTGTTTTCCAAAGGGACTTATGATCAATTTGTTTTTTATGAACATCTTATATAAGCCAGCTTTCTGGTTATGCATAGGCATGTTTACACTCTGTAACTGAATTTTGTAAACAAACTCATGGGTTTGTTTTTTTGAACACACATCTATGTGTTTCTCAATGTAATTTTGTACTCACCTGCAGTAATAAAATTATGCTTTTTTCTCGAGGAAAAAAAAACTTGAATAATTAAACAATAATATACGGAAAAAGTTCACAACATATCACTATTCAATAAATTAGTTTTATAAGACAGATTTCAAAGTAAATAGTTACTCCGAAATTAGAATTCAACCCATAGAGTAGAGATAAATAATAATATAAAATTGAGGCAAATTGCCCATATCGACAAAAGTGTACAATATGGAAGTAAATTGACACATTCCTATTATCATAAAATAAAACCAACATTTAATATAATAGTATTATAAAAACCAATTTATTAAGCCCATTTCTCTAGCTCTGATTTCTAATATTCCTTTACAATGCCTGAACTTCTTCTTTCAAAACCAGAGCTACAATAGTGCAAATTCTGTTCATTATATATAATTCAGAATGTAAAAGAAAAACCTCAATAATCCTCAGATCTGAGATTTCTCTCCTCCCACCTACAACTCTAAATTCCTATTACAGAAGTGCTTTTAGAATTCCAAAATTGCAAAGGAGAGAAGTACTTATTACATTTTGCAATTTGCTATTTATAATATTTGCAAAAGAATTCTTAACAAGAAAGTTTGTTGAAGAAGAAATCTGCTCAAAATTTTTTATTTGCTCAAAATTTCATTCTTCAATTGCTGGAGAATTCTCATTGATTGAGATCTTTTTCTCTTCATCTCTTCAACTAATTGCCCGCAAAAACAAATCAAAACAAAATTAAAATGCAAAAATAAAATCAAAATGCCAAATCTGGAATTAAAATAAATCCATTCAAAACTTAATTAAATAAATAAAAAAGGAAATCTAAGCTTTCTATTGATGCCTGTGAGGATTTAATTGGAAAAGGATATTACTGATGAATAGATCTGCACTCAGAAAAATCTTGGGCAAACGAGAATGCATAAAATAAAACTCAGAAAATTGATTTTGATTTAAAAATTCAAAACTTGATCTTCTGCCTAATTTTAGACCTATTAAATGATCAAAAATATTAATGAAACCTCCTTAGAAATGTTCTCCATGATTTTATTTATCCAATGAGTCATCCAGGGCCTTATTTGGCCAAGTAAAACTCCGTTTATGAGCTTCCATAGTTAATGAGTCAAAACTACCGAAATTCTGGAATTTCCGCTGCTTAGGCTAAAAATGGAATTTTTTAAAATAAATCCTAATCTTAAATTCACTGTTAATTGATTATTTTATTAATAAAATATATAATTAATTAAAATTTAAACCAAATTAATTACAGATTAATTAAAAATAAAAATAAAAAATATTTTATTAAATTAAATTAAAAATGTGAAATTAATTAATTTGATATTAAAAAAATAATATAAACGAAAAACACATGTCCTTGTTCTAGTGGTTGGTGTGGTCCACGTGGATGGGCCATGAATGGGAGAACTCATTAGAGACTCGAATGGAGATAAGAGGGAGGCTTTAATGGAATGGAGAGGGAGTGTATTTAACGAAAGGATAATGAAAGATGAGTGGAGGAATAAGGCGAAGGGTGAGGTGAGGATGACGTGAGGGAGAGTGAGGTGGAGGTATGGGAGTTATAAGGAGAATAAAAAATTTTTATATTAAAAAAACTTAACCTGTTGCATAAAACTAAAAATCGTACATCGCAATTTTTAAAAGACGAGCTTGAGGTGTTTAAGCGAAATTGCGATATCGCAATTTCACAATTATTTCAGCCTTTTTTAGAAGAAAGGATGTGTTGTTAAGTGGGGTTTACGTGGGATTAAACATCCTACAATTTAGACTTCAATTCTTTTGCAATTTTGGGATTTTGGGTTTAGCAATTTGTTTTAAAATAACAATTTGGAGTAAATTACCAATATCTCGAAACGTGTTTTCGTCTATTGTACAATTTAGTTGGGCCATTTTGTAGGACTGTTAGTGAAAAATGAAAAATTAGTAAAAATTAACTAAAAATTAATATTTACAATAAAGACTATTTTAATGGCGAAAATTGAAATATCATACAATTTATACATTTTTTAACCCAAACGAGGAAATGATCAAACTTCAAAGGAGTGTCATTTACAAATTGGTTGACCAAATGGAGTGAAACAAGTGTCGTTGAAAATCTTGTGAAAAATCGAACTCAGCAAAGCAATCAAAACAAAATTTCAAGGAAGATGAAAAAATCACAAAAATGTAGGATAATTAACTTAATGAAAATCCTAAAAGGTGTTTAGCCAAAATTTTTGTAGAAAGGGTCCCCATTATTTGAAGTACATAAATAAAAAATGGGGGGAGGGGGGGGGGGGTTGTGTTTTACCACAACAATGGCAACATGCGGGAGAAGAACCAATTATCTCTGATTAAAGATAATGAATTTTAATTTACCCAAAAGTTAAAAATAATGGAAATCAAAAAATCGTCTAACAGTAAAACATCTCCATAGGTTCCACATAAATAGATTAAGCAATATGAGTTTGTAAAGATAAGTACTTAAAACAGACTCGAGTAAAATTGATGAATCCAAATTTGGGAAAAAATATTTTTTAAAACTACCTCATATGAAGTAATAGGAAAAAGGTACGGATAGGAGTTTTTGATAAAGCATATGTCCATTTTATGATTGTCTCTGACATTGCTTCGTTGCCAGCAAGCATGAACAGTACCTCGACGAAGTTGTATTTTATGCCATACAAGCCTAGTCCCGCTGCCAGCAAGCATCCATAGCCCTGACAAGTTTATGTGTATTTCCCATGCTTCCTCTTTTAATCACCCTTTTGAAAAGCGCATTTGCAATATTTTAATTTGTGATGTATTTGAGTGAAAGAGGTGGGATGGTAATAAATATTTATTTTTAATGGACATAGTACTTTCATAATGTTGACTCCAAATTCTTTCCCTACAACTATCAATCAGAGGTTTTTATGTGGAGGGGTGGGAGGGATTCATTGTATTAAACTGAAATTAGTTCTTTCCTTGAAAAAGTAAACTCAATCACTTAGAAAGGATGTGTGTTCCTTTATGAAAAATATTTAAATCAATATAGTTTTATTCCATAACTTGATATTCCCTTAAAGATAAATGAAATTCACTTAAATGGACAGAGTAAAAGATTTCACATGTATGCCAACAACTGTAAGGTAAGAAAAATGCCTTTTACATCAGTCATGGAAAATTCACCAAAATAAAATCAAAACTGGAAGTAAAAGGAAAATAATTCCTAAACTAAAGTAAGAAAAGAAATCAACAAATGAAGAAAGTAAAAACTAAAAGAAAAACAAAATTTAAAGATAAACTCCAACAAGGCCCCTTATATGAATTATCTAACAAAGGATATAAAAGAAAATAAGCATGTGTATGTTTATTCCTATGTTGAGATTTTTTTTTTATCTTGCAGAGTTATAAGAAATGAAGCTCTCAAAATGTAGAGGGTGAATAGTAGCGATGATAGATAATACGCTAAATGGAAATTTTCTGTTTGTTGCAAATTTCCTTCTTCCGAAGAAAAACCCTGAACAGAGCATCTTGTTGGGTATGTGTTATATTCTTTCCACGACTAGCCCCATGTGTTGTACGTTGCACCGGGCGCAGCAAGGGGGTCACAAGGGGGGAGGTAGCCCCCACTGTTGGAGTTCGGGGCAGCGGCCCAGTGAAAATTTGTTTGGTGTGCGGACCCACTCATAGGCGAACCCACACATGTTTTGTGCATGATTTTGCACATGGTTTTGGGGTACGATGGTTTTCGGCCCCTAGTATTTTGTAGATCAGGTCAAGGGAACTACGGTTATGTTATAATCCAGGATTAATGGATTGGGGTTTATGTATGCTTCGGCATGTATATATATGTGTTGTAACACTAAAAGGAATATAATGAAAAATCAAGCTGGTTGTCCCGATTTGGGATCCAGGGGAAAATATCTGTGTTTATTTGTTTTATGTTTTATGCTCTCGCTATTGTTTATTTTCTGTTATAATATTCTTGTGTAGATAATTTCTGTTCAGGGTTAAAACCTACATTTGGTATCAGAGCTATTTCGGCTTCAAGGGGACGCCTTTGCTGCTGAGGGTTTTTTGCTCGGGCCTGAGGTAGACCCTATTCAGTGGGAGATCTACGGGATCAATTCTTGCGGTGAAGGAATATGGCGAGCGGCAGCAAGATAGAGATAGAGAAATTTAATGGTCAGAGTTTTGAGTTATGGAAGCTCAAGATGGAGGATCTGCTGGTGGATAAAGATCAGTGGATCGCGGTAGATCCGGGTACTAAACCAACTGCAATGTCAGATGAAGACTGGAAGAAACTGGATTGGAAGGCTAAGAGCACAATACGGTTGTGTGTCTTAGATTCAGTATTGTTGAATGTATCTGGGGAAGCTACGGCGAAGAATTTGTGGGAAAAACTTGGGACTTTGTACCAATCTAATTCTCTGGTGAATAAGTTGTTCCTGCGGAAAAAGCTGTATAACCTGAGGATGAAGGATGGAGACTTGGTGACAGAGCATCTGAACGCCTTCAATACTATGGTAAGTTAGCTGTCATCTGTTGATATTAAAATATCAGATGAAGATAAGTGCATCAGTTTGTTATTTTCTCTACCATATTTTTGGGATAGTCTGGTTATTGCAATAGGTAGCAATACAACTACCTTGAATTTTGATGACATTGTCTCAGCCTTGTTGTCGGAGGAAATGAGACGGAGAAATATGGAGGGCCAGAAGGAGATGCCTTATCTGTACGAGGAAGGTCCCAAAACAGAAACAAGAATAAGGTTTTGAGTGGGATATCCAAATCTAGAGGGAGATCTAAATCTCCTAGAAATTTTGTAAAGGTATGCTGGAAATGCAGAAAGGAAGGGCACTACAAAAAGGACTACAGATCTAAAGCTCCTGAGAAAGGAAAGGGATATGATGATGCTCCTTCTGCAGAGGAAAAAACCACCTTAGATGAAGGTGGGGATGTGTATTTGGCTTCTTCTTCAAATACACATGTAGATCATGAGTCATGGTTGATTGACTCAGGTGCATCCTTTCACTTCACTCCCCATAGGGAGTGGTTCTGCGAGTATGAGAAATATGATGGTGGTGATGTCTTCCTAGGGGATGATAGGAAGGCCAGAATCGTCGGATGTGGAAAGGTCAAGCTGAAGCTGCAAGGTGGAAGGATTAGAACACTTCCTGGTGTTCTGCATATTCCTGCATTGGCCAGAAATCTGATTTCTGTAAGCAAGATGGATGATGCAGGTGTAAAAACAGTGTTCGAGAAAGATGCCTGCAAGATGGTTCGGGGAGCATTGGTATTAATGCGGGGAGTTCGGACTGGAACTCTGTACAAGCTACAAGGTAGCACTGTTATTGATGGGTGTAACAGTTATGTGGTTCCTGAAAGTGGAGCGGAAAACCTAGCTGTCTCTGGAGAAAAGACCATGCTATGGCATCAAAGGCTTGGACATATTGGAGAGAAGGGCCTTCGGATACTGCATAGAAATGGTATGGTAGAAGGTATGACTAATTTCTCTCTGGATTTCGATTTCTGTGAACATTGTGTATATGGGAAGCAGAATCGGGTGAGTTTTCCTTCTGGTGCTAAGAGGGCGAACAAGATATTAGAACTTGTGCACAGTGATGTGTTTGGGCCTGTGTCAGTTCCATCACTGGGAAAGTCCGTGTACTATGTTTCATTCATAGATGACTTCTCAAGGAATACATGGATATATTTCTTGAGGAAGAAATCTGAAGTCTTTGACAAATTTAAAGAATTTAAGGCTCTGGTGGAAAACCAGACAGAGAAGAAGATAAAGGCATTGAGGACAGATAATGGTGGGGAGTTCTGTCAGAAGGAATTTGAAGAGTTATGTAAGAAGTGTGGTATAGCACGACAGAAGACTACTCCATACACACCTCGGCAAAATGAAGTTGCAGAAAGAATGAACAGAACACTGATGGAAAAGGCAAGAAGCATGCTCAGTGGTACCGGGTTAGGACAAGAATTATGGGCAGAGGTAGTGGAGACTGCATGTTACTTAGTTAACAGATCACCTTCATCAGTGTTGGAGGATAAGACCCCACATGAGGTATGGACTGGTAAGAAACCCTCTCTTTCACATCTAAGGGTATTTGGATGTGATGCATATGTACATGTTCCAAAGGAGAAAATGACCAAGTTGGATAATAAATCTGAAAGGTGCATCTTTATTGGGTATAAGGATGTTTTAAAGGGTTACAAGCTTTGGAACCCAGAAACAAGGAAGGTTGTGTACAGCCGAGATGTGGTGTTTAGAGAGGTGAAAGATGTTGTTACACATGAAGTCCTACCAAAGGAACCTGAGAAGATAGAGTTTGAGCTAAAGGAGGATGAATCAGACTCTATAACAGAAGAAGACTCAGAAGATGAAGAGCCACAAACTCTAGCTTTGAGAAGATCAGTTCGGGAAAGAAGGCAACCAAAAAGGTATAGTCCATCTGCTTTCTATTCAGGTTTTTCCTTAAATATAACTGATGATGATCCTAGAACTGTCAGGGAGGCAGTATATTCCGAGGATGGAAAACTCTGGAAGGAGGCCATGGTTGATGAAATGGAATCCTTGCACAAAAAAGAGGCATGGGTTCTGGTGGAGTTGCCGGCTGGAAGGAAGCCCATTGGGAGAAAATGGGTGTTTAAGAAGAAGATGAATGTAGAAGGCAAGGTGGAGAAATTCAAATCTCGGTTGGTAGCAAAAGGTTATTCCCAAGTGCCGGGAATTGATTTTGGTGATATTTTCTCTCCTGTTTCCAAAGTTACTTCTATTAGATTACTTTTATTTGTTGCTGCTGCATTTGATTTTTAGATAGAATAGATGGATGTGAAGACAACATTTCTTCACGAGGATCTAGAAGAGGAGATCTACATGAAGCAACCTGAAGGCTTTATGGTGAAGGGTAAGAAAGAACTGGTATGCAGGTTGAAGAAGTCTCTGTATGGGTTAAAACAGTCACCAAGGATGTGGTATCAGAAATTTGATACCTATATACGGGGACTTGGCTTCACTAGAAGCAAGGAGGATCACTGTGTTTATTTTAAATTAATTGGTGACCGTGTTATTTATTTGGTTTTGTATGTGGATGATATGTTGTTGATTGGAAATGACAAAGAAATTATCCAAGATTTGAAGACCCAACTGTTCTCCAAATTCGACATGAAGGATCTTGGCGCTGCAAACTATATTTTGGGCATGGAAATTAAGAGAGATCGGGCAAAGAGGAAGCTCTGGTTAAACCAGAGGAAGTATGTTGAGACTATATTGCAGAGGTTCAATATCCAGGATAGTAAACCGGTGAATGTTCCTATTCCTGTAGGTGTAAAGCTATCTGCTGAACAGTGTCCCAAGACACAAGAAGAAGAGGAGTATATGTCTCGTGTTCCATATGCAAGTGCAGTGGGTAGCCTGATGTATGCAATGGTCTATACTAGACCAGACATTACACATGCAGTGGGAGTATTGAGCAAGTTTATGTCAAACCCAGGGAAGGAGCATTGGACAGTAGTGAAGCGGGTTTTCAGATATTTACGTGGCACTAGTGATTATGGCTTGTGCTACCAGGGAAGACCAGGATTGGAAAGAATGTTGGACATTCGTGGTTTTGTTGATGCGGACTGGGCTGGAGATCTGGACCAAAGAAGATCTACAAGTGGGTATGTGTTTAGACTATTTGGAGGCGCAGTCAGTTGGATGAGTAAAAGACAGTCTGTAGTGGCTCTTTCAACTACAGAGGCAGAATACATAGCAGCCACTCATGCAAGCAAGGAAGCAGTTTGGTTGCAGAGATTGTGTTCAAGTATGGGGTTGATACAACAAGCTATAAGGATAGACTGTGATAGCCAAAGTGCAATTTTCTTGGCTAAGAACCATGCTTATCATTCAAAGACAAAGCACATTGATGTTCAATATCACTTTGTTAGAGATATGGTTGAGGCTAAAAGGGTGTTGCTGGTAAAGGTGGACACTTTGAAGAATGTTGCAGATGCATTGACGAAGTCTGTGAGCACTCAGAATTTCTCTTGGTGTAGAGAAACAATGGGTGTTGAAGAATTGGCCCAATGAATAATCTCTCCTGTGGCCCCTTGTTGAAAGAAAACAACAAGTGGGAGAATGTTAGGTATGTGTTATATTCTGTCCACGACTAGCCCCACACGTTGTACGTTGTGCCAGGCGCAGCAAGGGGGGAGGCAACCCCCACTTTTGGGGTTCGGGGTAGCGCCCTGGCGAAAATTTGTTAGGTGTGCAGACCCACTCATAGGCGGACCCACACATGTTTTGTGCATGATTTTGCACATGGTTTTGGGGTACGATGGTTTTCGGCCCCTGGTATTTTGTAGATCCGTTCAAGGGAACTACGGTTATGTTCTAATCCAGGGTTAATGGATTGGGGTTTATATATGCTTCGGCATGTATATATATGTGTTGTAACACTAAAAGGAATATATGAAAAATCAAGCTGGTCGTCCCGATTTGGGATCCAGGGGAAAATCTCTGTGTTTATTTGTTTTATGTTTTATGCTATCACTATTGTTTATTTTCTGTTATAAGATTCTTGTGTAGATAATTTCTATTCAGGGTTAAAACCTACACATCTTAACTATTTTCTAATGAAATTAATGCTTAAAGAAACATACTAGAGGTTCAAAAATTCCTAGTTTAACTGATTCGATGAGGATCATTACTGCTTTTCTCAAGAATCTCAAAGAGTAAAAGAAAATGAACATCGAAAATTGATATGGTAGAGGTGCGAAAGGTTCATGAAGCCCTGAAAAAACAGAGTTCAATATCAACAAAAACTAAAACAAAAATGAAGAAATGAAAATAAATGGAAGTGGGCACATGAATCTTACCATTGGAGAACTGCATTTAATCTTACCTGAAAGTTATCATTTCTCCAACAAAAGATAACTTCTTCCTTTAATTATAATTAAAATCATGAAGAAGTTTTATTGACCCAAAATAATTATTTATTAAATCTAAAGTAAAACAAAGAGTAAAATAAAATAAAACATTGTTTCATGTTCAAGGAATCGGGAATAAATCGAATCCATCAGAATTAAGGATGAAGATATGATCCTTTATGAATTGCAACGATGAATGTTCTCTTGCTTCTTCCATTCTGAATTTATATCAACCCCAAAATATTAAAGTTGATCCAAAGCCCCGAATAATGTAACAATATATAAAGAGGATTTGAATCTCTATATGATAAGTATGGAGAGAAATTTAGAATAAAAGAAAATTAAAAATATGAATTAATCATAAGTAGATTACCTTGCCGAATTTTTTGCATCACGAGATTCTTTGCCATGCATAACTTTAAAAGTCGCGACTTCCACCTTTGTCGATATGCGATTGAGCGTTTTCCATAATGATTAAAAGACAGTGGTGTAGAGACATATATCAGTGTTTTATCACATTGGAAGATCTTAAGCCAAAGCTTCATTTGAGTTTTGTGATGCGATATAATTGTTGCGATGGAAAAGTTGCGATATGAACATGTGCAATAGGAAACTGCGATGGAGTGGATGCGATATTGGAGAATAGTTATATCGGGAGATCGGAGAATAATTATGCTAGAGGTAGGAGACGTAGATATTATTCTTGAGATAGCGGAAATGTGATAGATGACATGGCTCATTGGTGGGACTGGCTTTGGACTTTATAAGAAATCAGCGATCATAAGATTTGAGCATGAGATATAACATTGTATATATGATGATTTGTGATGAATAACAGAATCGATGGTTTTATTATATGGGTTTAATTAAATATCGGATCCGGGACATTGGAACCTATAAACATATGTCCCTACCAAACTTGTGATTTATGAACGGATGCAATATCTTTCGAAAACGAATTTAAAATGTTGTATCGGGTACGGGGTTGGGTGGACGTTGCAATTTTTAGCGAATTCATTTTATCAGAGAATGAGGGACAAGGAATATCGGAAGACTTGCATCAGAGGTTTATTATTTGGAAATGGCAAGAGCTGGCTCCGATTAAATATTACGATACAAAATGTTGCAATACAGATGATACGATATCAGAAGAAAAAGTTCATCGGAGATCGGAGGGAATGGGCATATCGGGGGATCAGAGATATTTGGAGTATGTCATTTCAGAACCTCTGATATGAAATTTGCGATATATGATGAGCCATATGTGGGGCTGATGATTTCTTAAAGTATTCAATTAAAAAAGAAAGTGACTGATTTAACTTTTCTTTAAAATAAATAATCCTTTAATATTTTAATTAAGTTCCAGAATATCTGATTGGAAAGTAATTGTACTAAATCTTCCTTATGAAGAGAGTTGTGAAATATAATGATCTGATATGATTCCTCTGAAAATTTATTAAAACTTATCAGGATTTCTTCCCTGAACATGTTGCGAATTTGAAAAGATCTGGTTGTTTGTTTATCTTGAGTTTTCATAATCAGCTCAATGAAGACCTACAAAAAAAACAAAAATAGAAATAAGAAACAACCTTTGAAAATTAAAACTAACAATAGATGATGGTGAGCATGTAAACACATACCTGGAAGAAATTCACTGTAACTTTTACCTCATGAGACTTCAAGTTCTCCCAAATTTTCCAAAATTTGCACATGTTCAACATCACTTACTTATTTGATCTAAAATGCTAAGTAATGAGTTCTCATATTGCATCCACCTCAAATTAATATCGGAGGAGAAGAGAGGTGAAAATAAGCTCTTTTCAGGAATACTTGAGAATAAAAACAATTGTCAATTTTTAGAAAATTCTTGGAATTTCTTCATGTATAATCAATGTGATGAATTTCGAAAAACAAGACAATTGAAGGCTTGACAAATATATATGATTTGATAATTCAAGAGCTTCTAAAATATTCTAAGCTTCTTTTCTATAATTGGCATGGGATGCCCAAAATAAATTGGATTCATTACTTGCTTTATTGAAAATATGAAATAATGAAATAAATGCAAACAGAAAAGAAAATTAATCTATTCCTATTTCGAACTCAATGTAGGAAACATGACTAGGTATAGTCATACTTCCAATGTAACCATGTAAGCATTTTAATTCCTGCATGTATGTACATGTCAAACATTAGTAACAAAAATGAAAATATAATTGAACTAAGGAAACGTAATCTGAAAGAATAATGTACATTCATTGTTAGCAACTTATTTACAATCACCTTAATTTGAAATGTCCTTTCCAACTGAATTTCAATTGGATCATAGAAATCTAGATGGGTTTACATTAATGATTGGGAAATATTCAAAAGAGAAGATGATAGGCCAAATTGTGGATAAGAAATTTTAGATACAATGGCCTGCATGAATTTGTTAGTATTATGTGCAAGTGTTAAACTATTAACAATCTTTCGTGAAGGAAAACTTTCCAAAACTTTCCAAATGTCTTTCAAATGGATCAATGAAAAACAAATGGAAGACCAAGATATCCAATGGAATATTATTAATTGAATTAGATTGCCGGTCATATTGTGAAAATACACTCTTTTTTTAGCACTGCTCTCGAGAAATAAGAAGTAATTGATAAGGAATGAACATCAATTGAAATTTAAAATTTAATAGCTCTTGATGTTCACAATTATAATTTGAAACTTCATTTTTCCATTGAGGTAATGGATTAATTGAGTGTTCAATTTTGAGCTGCTCAATATGCCATCACAAAGTATCTAAAGGTATAATACTAAAAACATAATATAAATCTAAAGTTAAAAATAAATGGTGGAATAATAAAAAAATTGAATTATAGTTTACGCTAGTGTTACAATTATTATTACAACACAATTGGGATTGACTTAAAGCAATTTCCTCTACACAAGAATTGGGTAGAATAATGCGATCATAATGATTGTTGATACCCACTTGTGAATTAGAGAGAATGTTATGACTCTGAATGGGAATGAGAGCTTGATCATCATATAAATCATAGATTGGAATGGTTTATTGAATGCTGAAATCAAGAGTATGATTAATTGTTTGAAAATGAGAACTCTTTGAAATAATTTCTGAATTAGATTGTTCTTCATTTTCACATGTGATTAGACTTTTATCATGAAGATTCAATTGTAAAGAAGATAGATCAATATACTCAATGTCAAAGTAGCTATCATAAATGACCTCAAGACATTCTTTAGAATTCCCTTTGATCTCATTCAATGTATCAAAACAAGAAGGAATATTGAGCTGATGTTCATTAATGCCAGAAAAATGATCATTAATTAATTCTATAGCTTGATAAAAAATAATCAGCTATTCATTTATATCAGCCTCTCTGTTTTCTGAAATATCTTTAACGGGAAGAGAGGAAAAATTTCTATTAGAAAAATTATCAGGATAAAGAGAAAAATATGAATCTGAAACAATGCATTTGAAAATGTCTCTATTTGATAACACTTGTGCATTTTCTTCATTGCAAATTTCAGATTTAAGATCATTACATGGCTAATTGTGCATTCTTGAAGAATGTTGCTTTGTTGTCTTGAATTTGACATTTGCTTATCGCAAAAGAATTCAGAATTTTGTACATCAGATTGCATATTATTGGAAACTTTGATCGATGCTGGTACTTGTCGGATTATGCTCAAATTTTATGATTTTAACTCATACCGATTTTCAGATTTCAAAGCGGTATCTTCTTCAAGAGTGTTGCTAGTATCTTCTTGCGGTTGATTATGAATGGAAGGAAGAGAGAAAATATGTTCAAACCAAATTAATAATTCTTCTTTCGAATATTTATCTTCAATTTTAAATTCTAAACAATTCAAACGAAATCGAATATTAAAATCAAGAAAATATTCACTTTCAAACCTTCGTAGATCTTCAATTTTGTTGCATACTTGTTCGTAGTCATAGGCATCAAATTTACAAAGGAAAATTGTAATAAATTTTTCCCAAGTGTAGATTGAGGAAACTTGAAGTGATTGACACCAACTTCTGGATTTTTCCAAGAATGCAAGAGTAAAATCCTGCATAAAATACCTTCATCAATTCCTTGAAAAATAGAATTTGAAATTTTTTGAATGAATTGTAAAGCATGATTAAACATAGAAGTATTCCTCTTACCGTTAAACTTTACCTGAGACAAATGTCTTAGTATTTCTGGTGGAGTATTGGAAGATGCACATCCATAAATACAACTCCAAATTGGAAGTTTTAGAGGAGTCATTGAAATAAAAATAAAATGTTACAATACAATGACTCCAAAGGAAAACAAGTCTCAGACCCTCCTTCTAGCGCAAAAATGTTGATGCCTCAAAATTCGTTGCAACAACATAGGGGATGACCACCCGGTCTGGACCTTAAAGCAGTTACTTTTCCATTTGGAATAGTGGCTCTGACTGGTTTAACTAAGTCCAGTTACCTTCTCTCAATCTCCATTGGCTTTAAAATATAACTTTTGTCTACCAATGGGAAAGAGACATCAAATCATTTTTCTTGCTGATCTGGAAAGAAAGTGATCTTTAAGCTAATTTGGGCTTAACCAAGCCATACTTAAATTTTTTCCTCTTTGGGAAGAGAACTTTTTAGGGATGTAGAATTTAATCTATATGCAAAATTATTCTAATATGCAAGCAAAAAGAACGATCTTAATCCTATCTCAATTAGGCAGATATAGATCTATCCCAACCGAGAGCAAGATATTTTAAATAATTGGGATTTAAATATGTCTGGCTTATAATGAATATCAAGCTAATGAAGTAGTTCAATCAACTGACATTATGAATACCAAACACATCCTATCTATAGACCTCTTAACTAAAATAATCAATCAACAACACTCAGCAAGAAGTTCACAAAACAATATTGATCATTTAATCAGTAACTTGAATAATTAAACAATAATATGTGGAAATTGTTTTCAACTTATCACTATTCAATAATTCAGTTTTATAAGATAGATTTCTTAGTAAATAGTTACTCATAAATCATAATTCATCTCATAAGAGTAGAGATAAATAATAACATAAAATTGAGGCAAATTTCCCATATCGACAAAAGTGCACAAATATGGAAGTAAATTGAAACATTCCTGTTATTATAAAATGAAACTAACATTTAAAATAATAGTATTATAAATACCAATTTATTAATTCCATTTCTCCAGCTCCGGTCTCTAACAGTCCTTACAATGCTTGAACTTCTGCTTTCAAAATCATAGCTACAATAGTGCAAAACTCTATTCATTATACATAACTCAGCATGTAAAAGAAGAACCTCAATAATCCCCAGATCTGAGATTCCTCTCCTCCCACCTACAACTCTAAATCCTATTACATAAGTGTTTTTAGAATTCCAGAATTGCAGAGGAGAGAAACCCTTATTACATTTTGCAATATGCTATTTATAATATTTGCAAAAGAATTCTTAACAAGAAAGTTTGTTGAAGAAGAAATCTACTCAAATTTTTTTTTTTTGCTCAAAATTTCATTCTTCAATTGATGGATAATTCTCATTGATTGATATCTTGTTCTCCTCATCTCTTCAATTGATTTCCTGCAAAAAAAAATCAAAACAAAATTAAAATGCAAAATTAAAATCAAAATGTCAAATCTGGAATTAAAATAATCCATTCAAAAATTAATTAAATAAATAAAAAAAATGAAATCTAAGCTTTCTATTGATGTCTGTGAGAATTTAATTGGCTAAGTATATTATTGACGAATAGATCTGCACTCAGAAAAGTCTTGGGCAAATGAGAATGCAAAAAATAAACTCAGAAAATTAATTTTGTTTTAAAAATTCGAAGCTTGATCTTATTCCTAATTTTAGACCCAATAAATGATCAAATATATTAATTAAAAATCTTCATAAATTTTCTCCATGATTTTATCTATCCAATGAGCCATCTTGGGTCTTATTTGGCCAAGAAAATCTTCGTTTATCAACTTCCAAAGTTAATGCGTTAAAACTGCCGGAATTTTGGAATTTTTGCTGCCTAGGTTAAAAATGGAATTTTTTAAAATAAATTCTAATCCTAAATTAACTTTTAATTGACTATTTTATTAATCAAATATATAATTTAATTAAAATTTAAACTAAATTAATTACAAATTAATTTTTTTTTATTAAATTAAATTAAAAATATGAGATTAATTAATTTAATATTAAAAAAATAATATAAACCAAAGACACATGTCCTTGTTCTAGTGGCTGGTGTGTTCCCACGTGGATGGGCCATGAGTGGCTATGAGAACTCATTAGAGTCTCGAATGGAGATAAGAGGGAGGCTTTAATGGAATGATGAGGGGGTGTATTAAATGAAGGGATAAGGAAAGGTGGGTGGAGGGAAGAGTTAAGTGGAGGAATAAGGTGGAGGGTGAGGTGAGAATAATGTGAGGGAGAGTTAGCTGGAGGTACGGAAGTCATAAGGAGAATAACAAAACCTTATATTAAAAAAATTTAATCCATCGCATAAAGCTAAAAATCGCACATCACCATTTTCAAAAGATGAGCTTGAGGTGTTTAAGCGAAATTGCAATATGTGATATTGTGATGTTGCAATTTCACAATCACAAATTATTTCGGTTTTTTTTTTAGAAGAAAGGATGTGTTGTTAAGTGGGGCCCACATGGGATTAACCATCCTACAATTTAGACTTCAGTTTTTTTGAAATTTTGGGGTTTCGGGTTTGGCAATTTGTTTTAAAATAACAATTTGGAGTAAATTACCAATATCTCGAAACGTGTTTTCATCTGTTGTAATATTTAGCTGGGTCATTCTGTAGGAACGTTAGTGAAAAATGAAAAATTAGTAAACATTACCTAAAAATTAATATTTAAAATAAATACTAATTTAATTACGAAAATTGAAATGTCATACACTTTATACATTTTTTAACCCAAACAAGGAAATGATCAAACTTTAAAGGAGTGTCATTTACAAACTGGTCTACCAAATGGAGTGAAACAAGTATCGTTGAAAAACTTGTAAAAAATCAAATTCAAAAAAGTAATCAAAACAAAATTATGAGGAAGATGAAAAATGACAAAAATGTAGGATAATTAACTTAATGAAAATGCTAAAAGGTTTTTAGCCAAAAATTTTGTAGAAAGGGTCCCCATTATTTGAAGTACATAAGTCAAAAATGGGGGGGGAGGGGGTGGGGGAGGAGGGGTTTGTGTTTTACCACAACACAATATTATGTTCGTATGGAACTTGTGAATTTCCATGCAATGCACATGCTAGAAGAATATTGTTAAGTTTCAATGAGTTTGTAGTATCCTAATTGTGTGTTTCAAAGTAAGATATTAATGTAATTTACAAGTCACCAAGGAAAGCAAACCACACTTCCAAGAAATTAAAGATCAGGATTGCCAAATTAAAATAGAACACTTATACCTAATGAACCTAGAAAGCTTAATGATGTAAACTAAAACACAATAGAACAATCCAAAGAAGTAAATCATGCAAGCATAAATAAATCACACATGTAGTAAATCAGTTACTTTCTCAATTTTTATGGTGATCTTGATCCTTGGAAGAAAGATGTATATGAAATGGTGAAATTTGGATACACTACAATATGCATAATCCAATTCAACTAAATATATTAAAATAAATACTACAAATATGGTAAATAAAGTTATGAAAGATAGCCTTCAAAAAATAGAGTAAATTACGTATTGAATATTGTGAGTTGTGTTATCATCCATAACTTTTCAGTTTGTTAAACATGTCAAGTTTGTAAGTAGATTGGTTAGGGGTCTAATAAAAATCATGAAATGCAAATTTTTATGATATGGTGTGAGTTTTTAGGTTACCTTAAGTTGTTAGGGGGTGTATTTAAGTCATGTCAAAGGGACAAATTCGAATTTGATACTAAAATCAATCAAACTTGTCAAATCTAGCCACCTGTCAGATTTTTCTTGAGTTCGTAACACATTTAGTGCAAATTTAACAGATTTCGCTATGAAATCACCTAATAGATCCACAACGAATCTGACACCTATTAAAATGAACTCGCTACAGATTTCTATTTTTCTGCAATGGTCTCTGTAAATTGATGAGTTGTAAAATTATGAGTAGATTGAGGTCATGCTGGTTAGGTTAGGTTCATCATTAAAGGATTTGAGCATGTTTGTTCATCAATTACCATCCTTTTATGAATTTCATCTCATTCTATTTCCTTATTTAGCTTTCATTCTCCACGCTCTTTTCTTCCATCCTTGTAAAAACTATTCAAACAACTCATTGTCTCTGTTAGCCATTTAAAGTCTAGGTGTTGTCATACCAACCTCTTAATCCCCAAGCAGCTTATTGTCATCTAGTTTTGACTGTGCAGGTGTGAATTTCTAAAAGAGGCCAGCGCTGCAAGAAAAGAAGATGGCTACACAGAGGAAGACAAATAAAGGAGGTTTACCATTCAGATATGAGCTTATAAGTCCAAAATTAATCATGGAAGATCCTAGTTTCATAGAGGCTTTCACGAAAGCAAGGTGCATGCAGTTTTACCAAAGACTACAGGGTCATCATACACATGTTTCAAAATATTTTGCACTGAATTTCAAAGGAACTTCTACAAAGGTGGGTATCCTCCATTTTCCAGTTTCACCTGATAGCATTTCCCAGGCAACAGGAATCCCCAGGATAGGAGAAGAGTGGTTTAAAGCCACTAAGTTCAATTTACAAATTTGTGATGATTTTCTGAAACCTGAGTCTATAGGGATAAACATGACTGTAGGCATTCCTAGAAACTGTCTCAAAGAAAATCATTCTAAACTACTGATGATGATACAAAAATATTTTACCTACGAGGGTAGGTTTCATATGATCTACTTATATCACTTCAATTTGCTGCTTCATTTCATAGATAAAAAAATAATGGATATCCTTTCTATATTTTTAGAAGTCTTGGAAAAATATCAGCTAAAGTGCAGGGTAGGCCTGAAATAAGTGAAACTTATATTTTTTACCATGGATTAATCAAATTTCTAGTCCTGGAAGAACTGAAAAAACTAAACAGAGATTGGGAAACCTTTTTGTTTATGAGTGGCTATGACATATATGCTCCAACTCCAAAGAAAACTCCTAAGTCCAAGAATGTTACTCCTAGACAAAAGATGGATACCATTGCAGAGACAGAAGGTGATCTTCAAGAAGGTTTGCAAACTTCAGTTGAACCCATGGAGATAGAGACTAAATTAATTCAAGAGGTAGTACCTCATCCAGTATCTAGAAAAAATGTTATAGAGTTTGCTACAATCAAAAAGTCCAAACCTGCTGCAAAAAGGCCTAAGAGAAGAACAAAAGACTCCATTGGAGGTAAAGGTAGGCTTGAAGATATTTTACAAGAAATAGACATTGAAGAGACCCCTGTATTGAAACTGATAGAGATAAAAGGATCCAAAACTAAAAAGAAAGGTCTCATTTATAAGAAGTTAGATTTCTCTATTGAAGATTCAGGTTTTCTATTTAAACCTAGAAAGCCTCTCACCAGGTCACAGAATGTTGAGATTGTTAAATATGATAATAAGCAACAGAAGAAAGATAAAGGAAAAAATCCATTTGTGGAAGAAATCATAGATTTGTCTCCTACTGAGACATAAATTACTAAGGTCAAGAAAGATAAATTCAAAAGGAAGGTTCAGAAGAAGTCTGAGGTAGACTTACTGAAAGAACAACTCAAAGATGTAGAAGAAATTTCCAAACAGAGGAAAGGTAAAGAAAAGGTCACGGGGAAAAATGAAGGGGAGCTTCTTAAAGAAAAACTAAGGGGGGATAGAGAATAGCTAATTGAAACAAAAATGGAGCTAGAAAAATACAAACAAGACAGACAATTGGTAGATGAGATGGAAAAGAGAGTAACTGATCAGGTCACATTTTTTGAACAAGCCCTTGCAAAGGCCAAGAAATTGCTGAAAAGAACCCAGCCTTTACGTATCATGATGAAACACACAAGGAAAAAGAACTTATGGTTGCAGGAAGAAAGGAAAAATCTTAAGAGGCAAGTCATAGAACTGAAGGACCAAATGGAAATGGTGAAAATTGAATTAGAGAAGAAGGGTTTGAAAATGAAGGTTGTAGAGGAAGCTATTGAAGCTACTCATGGAGAACCTGCTGCTAAATTAAGAGGTAACAATGAAAAACAACTCTTTTTTTGTCTTATTCCATCATATCACCCTCAAATACACTTATGGACACTTTCTAGGCCTAAATTCCAAATTCTGTGAAGTCTATGGGAAATTAGGCAATTTCGCAGCGTGTCCCACACTTGAAGCCCAGATTTCGCCACAGAAATTCTGAAGATGTTTTTTTGGTTCAAAATCACCAATTTTGACTTGGTTGAGGAGATCTAAAGAATGTATTTAAATTTTTTTGACCAATCAATACCATCCACTGGCCAGAAGTAGTAGGTGTATAGCACAAGTGGCCTAAATTTCTTCGCTACGAAATCTCATTGCGAAAGTGCCTAAAAAGCTTTGTTTTTGCAGTAAAGTAAGTTTTTGGAAATGTCTGAAAGATAAAGATATTTTTCAAGGTTATTTTCCACATGGAATGTAAAAGAGTATTATAGAAGCAGTTTTTTGAATGGAAACACTTATCATAAGGGTGGTTTGGAGATGCCAACTCATCATGCTGCCACATCATCAACATGACAACTCATAATCAGAATCTGTGGAAAAATTCCTATATTCTAGCCATAATGTTTTATTGTTAAATCATACCTTTTGCCACCTCATAAGGCTGCTCTTTTGATAAATACATTTTATGTATGGAGTTTTAATAGTTAGTTAAGGTAATAATGAGTGAAAGATTCCTATTAGGTTTCTAATTCTTGGAAACATAATTATCTCTACTTTTCCTCCTTGTAATCAGTTGTTAGTTAGATTAGGTGTCCTTGAAGGTATTTGATGGTCTAGCCCAGCAGGTATACATGATGTAAAGGTCTATAATTCTATAAATAGTGAGAGGAAAGAGTTTGAGAGGGTTGGGAGATGGTTACTTGACACTACCACTATTGTAATATTTTGATATCAGTAATATATAGTTGCAGTAGCCTATTTCTGATATGAGATTCTTCTCTGTATTATTATGTATGTTTGTTCTATCAGTTAGTTTCTTTTTCTCCAGTATTCTAGCTGTATAATCACTTGGAATTCATGATTACATGCTCCAACTTCCTGTATACTCCTAGTCTGCTGTAAATATCAAGATTTACTAGTTTTCTTATGTATACTCACTTGGAATTCATGGTGACATGCTCCAACTTCATGTATGCATATAGCTTGTTGTTTTTTCTTTCATATATGGTTTTATAAGAATACAATTGCCCCAGCTTCCATGAGATAAATTTACTTGTGACTTAGTTTTCATATTGACTCCATAATCCCAATGGTAGTTATTGGTTTACATCTTTCACCTACACAAAAACAACACATTCAATCCAATTTAGAGTTAACCATCTGATTCCAAGTTATTCATTGAATATCATTTATCCTTTTGAGAGAGCCCTCTCAGACTGGAAAGGATAATTTCCAGTCACAAGTTGGTTTTAAATAGTTACTCCAAGTTGACCATTGAAGCAACCCAACAAGACACAATTTGGTGATAAAATTTTGGCGCTATTGCCAAGGACGAAGGTGTAAATTTTCCTTGGGAAGAATGTAAAAGTTTCAGTTCTAAGGTTTTAGAGCAGCAAAAACTTAGGCACATACTGGATGTATTTCTGCTTTGGCGACTCCACACATCAAATAATCAATTGGAAGGTGACTCCACAACTTGAAGATCATTAGCTTGATGAAGTTCCAATATGAGTTCCATTGCAAGAATGAATTCCAGGTATGCCCCTATGAATTGGTGTCACATCCCTGGTTTTCCAAATCCTATCCCAAAATTCATTTGGTTAACTTGTCTTCCCAAATTTAAAATTTAAAAGAAAGACAATGTTGTTGTTCATTTGGTTAGATTCCATATGCATGTACGCAGACTTAAGGTTCAGTTTCCTGAGGATTGTCTCATGAAGATGTTTATGGTCACTTAGAGGGAAAAGCATGGTCTTGATACGAAATCCTACCAAATTGTTTCTTACATTCTATTTTTGATTTCCATGTTGTGTTTTATGAGATTTATAAATAATGTCATTCTTCCTTATTGCTGGTCAAATACTGGCGTAAACATTTTGTGAGTTTTATTGAATACTTGGAGGATTGTTATGAAGATGATGAGTTCATGGATGAGGAAATTTTAGAGTCCCTTCATGACAATACATTTCATCACCAAAAGAAAGGGTAGCCTCTCTCTTAGATGAAAATTAAACCCAACAAGAATTTATTTATAACAATCATGTTACATCCTCTGAGTTTGATGAACATTTGCAAAAAACTTGTCAATTTTTTGATCATCAGGAATATGAGAATTATTTCCAATAGCAGGAGGAAATACTAGAAGATAATTGCTATAATCCTCAGGTAAAGGAATAAATTTATTCTTCATGTCATTCCTTGCATCAACCTACAACAAATGAAGAAAATTCTGAAAAGCAAGTTTTATACAATCAGATATGCATGCCTGTTGAATCATATGAAGAATTACCTCTAGAAATTCCTGTGGCACATGCTGAAGCAGTTCCTTTTGAAAGCGTCCAAGAATAATACAAGTATTTCTTCCTCCCAAATGAAAATAATGATCAACATATTATTTATTTTTTATTTGAGAATGGTCACAAGAGTTATAAAGAAAAATCTGAACAAGGAACATTATTAAAGGATCATATTTACTCACATTTTATTGTTGATCAACAAGAATTATTTGTGCATACTCTTAAATATCCTTTCGCAACTCTGTTGGAAACTTCTATAAAAATGAATTTCATAATGATCTTCAGTTGTGTAGACAGATTCAAATGGTGGAACAAGTTATCATATCTCAGGAATAGCTTTATGATCAAAGAAGTGGAATCGTTGTTCCAATCTAGTACTCAACTTCTTGATTGGCTTCATTGGAAGTGTGAGATCACTTGATTCAGCTCTTATGTTGAACAAGTAGAGTAGGATCATTTGTATATAAATAGGCTTGAGGATCAAGCATGTATAATTTCATTTTCTTAGCAGATATTGGTTTTTTCAATGCCGAGGTTACAAGTCAGAACAGGTTGCAAGTTTTCATTTTTGAGGATGGGAACAACCCAATAGAGGTGGCACTGGAACTACTAGTTCTTTGTTGTAGCATAGGGGCAACCATCCCCATTGGAGCCACTGTTATCATCCATAACCTTTCAGTTTGTTAAACATGTCAATTTTGTAAGTAGATTTGTTAGGGTTATAATTAAAAACATGAAATGAAAATGTTTATGATATGGTGTGAGTTTTTAGGTTACCTTAAGTTGTTAGGGGGTGTATTTAAGTCATGTCAAAGGGAAAAATTCGAATTTGATACTCAAATCAATCAAAATTGTCAAATATGGCCACCTGTCGCAGTTTTCTCGAGTTCATAGCTCATTTAGTGCAAATTTAATAGATTTCGCTATGAAATCACCTAATAAATTTGTAGCGAATATGCCACCTGTTAAACTGAACTTGCTACGGATTTATATTTTTCTGCAACGGTCTCTGTATATTGATGAGTTTTCAAATTATGAGTGGATTGAGGTCATGTTGGTCAGGTTAGGGTCATCATTAAAGGATTTGAGCATGTTTCTTCATCAATTACCATCCTTTTATGAATTTCATCTCATTCTCTTTTCTTATTTAGCTTTCATTCTCCACGTTCTTTTCTTCCATCCTTGTAAAAAATATTCAAAAAACTCGTTGTCTCTATTATCCATTTAGAGCCTAGGTGTTGTCATACTAGCCTCTTAATCCCCAAGCAACTTGCTGTCATCTAGTTTTGACTATGAAGGTGTGAGTTTATAAAAGAGGCCAACGCTGCAAACAAAGAAGATGGATATGCAGAGGAAGACAAATAGAGGATGTTTACCATTCAGATATGAGTCTATAATTCCAAAATTAATCATGGAAGATCATAGTTTGATGGAGGCTTTCATGAAAGCAAGGTGCATGCGATTTTTCCAAAGAATACAGGGTCATCATACACAGGTTTCAAGATATTTTGCACTGAATTTCAAAGGAACTTCTACAAAGGTGGGTATGCTCCATTTTCCAATTTCACCTGATAGCATTTCCCAAGAAACAGGGATCGCCAGTATAGGAGAAGAGTGGTTTAATGCCACTAAGTTAAATTTACAAATTTGTGATGATTTTCTAAAACCTGAGCATGTAGGGATAAACATGACTGTAGGGATTCCTAGATCTGTCTCAAAGAAAATTATTATAAACTACTGATGGTGATACCGTAGTATTTTACCTATGAGGGTAGGTTTCATATGATCTACCTATATCACTTCAAGTTGCTGCTTCATTTCACAGGTAAACAACTAATGGATATCCATTTCTATCTTTCTAGAAGTCTTGGAAAAATGTCAGATAAAGTGGAGGGTAGGCTTGAAGGAAGTGAACCTTCTATTTTTCACCATGGACTAATCAAATTTCTAGTGTTGGAAGAACTAAAAAAACTGAACAGAGATTGGGCATCCTTTTGGTTTATGAGTGGCTATGAAATATATGCTCCAACTCCAAACAAAACTCCTAAGTCCAAGACTGTTACTCCTAGAAAAAATATGGATACCTTTGCAAAGACATAACATAATCATCGAGAAGGTTTGTAGACTTCAGCTAAACACATGGAGATAGAGATTGAATTCATTCAAGAAGTAGTACCTCATCCAGTATCTAGCAAACATGTTATAGAGTTTGCTACAATCAGCAAGTCCAAACCTTTTGCAAAAAGGCCTAAGAGAAGCACAAAAGACTCCACTGGAGGTAAAGGTAGGCTTGAAGATATTTTACAAGCAATAAATATTGAAGAGACCTATGTAGTGAAACCGCTAGAGATAAAAGGATCCAAAACTAAAAAGAAAGGTCTCACTGCTAGGAATTTAGATTTCTTTGCTAAATATTCAGGTTTTTTGTTTAAAGAAAACCTCTCACGAGGTCACAGAATGTTGAGATTGTTAAAGATGATAACAAGTAGCAGAAGAAAGATAAAGGAAAAAATCCGTTGGTGGAAGAAATTATAGATTTGTCTCCTACTAAGACAAAAATTACTAAGGGAAAGAAAGATAAATTCAAAAGGAAGGTTCAGAAGAAGTCTGAGGTAGACTTACTAAAAGAACAACTCAAATATGTAGAATAAATTTCCAAACAGAAGAAAGGTAAAGAAAAGATCCCGGAGAAAACTAAAGGGGAGCTTTTTAAAGAAAAAATAAGGGAGGCTATAGAAGAGATTATTGAAAGGAAGATGGAGCTGGAAAAATACAAACAAGATAGACAATTAGTAGATGATATGGAAAAGAGAGTAACTGAGCAGGTCACTTTTTTGAAGAAGCCCTTGCAAAGGCTAAGAAATTGCTGAAAAGAACCCAGCCTTTACGCATCATGATGAAAAACACAAGGAAAAGGAACTTATGGTTGTAGTAAGAAAGGAATAATATTAAGAGGCAAGTCATAGAACTAAAGGACCAAATGGAAATGGTGAAAGTTGAATTATAGAAGAAGGGTTTGAAAATGAAGGTTGTAGAGGAACCTATTGAAGCTAATCATGGAGAACCTGTTGCTTAATGAAGAGGTAACAATGAAAAACAACTCTTTTTTTTCTTATTCCATCATATATCACCCTCAAATACACTCATGGACACTTTCTAGGCCTAAATTCCAAATTTTGTGAAGTTTGTGGGAAATTAGGCAATTTTGCAGCGTGTCTCGGGTTTGAAGCCCAAATTTTGCTGCAGAATTTCTAAAGATGTTTTTTGGTTCAAAACCACCAAGTTTGACTTGGTTGAGGAGCTATAAAGCCCATATTTAAATTTTTTTGACCAATCAACACCATCCACTAGTCAGAAGTAGCAGGTGTATAGCACAAGTGGCCTAAATTGCTTCGCTATGAAATCTCACTGTGAAAGTGCCTAAAAAGATTTGTTTTTACAGTAAAGTATGTTTTTGGAAATGTCTGAAAGATAAATAGATTTTTCAAGGTTATTTTCCACATGGAGTGTCAAATATTATCAGAGGAGAGGTTTGCCGAATGGAAACACTTATCATAAAGGTGGTTTGGATATGCCAACTCATCATGTTGCCACATCATCAACATGACAACTCATAATCAAAATCTATGGAACAGTCCCTAAATTCTAGCCATAATTTTTATTGTTAAATCATACTTTTTTCCACCTCATAAGGCTTTTCTTTGGATAAATCCCTTTTATGCATGGAGTTTTAATAGTTAGTTAAGGTAATAATGAGTGAAAGAGTCCTATTAGGTTTCTAATTCTTGAAAACAAAATTATCTCTAATTTTCCTCCTTGTAATCAATTGTTAGTTAGATTAGGTGTCCTTGAAGGTATTTGATGGTCTAGCCTAGCAGGCAGACATGATGTAAAGGTATCTAATTCTATAAATAGTGAGAGGAAATATTTTGAGAGGGTTGGGAGATGGTTACTTGACACTACCACTATTGTAATATTTTTATATCAGTAATATATAGTTGCAGTAGCCTATTTCTGATCTGAGATAAATCTATCTATTCTTATGTATGCTTGTTATATCAGTATTTTGCTTTGTCTCCAGTATTCTAGTTGTATAATCACTTGGAATTCATGATATCATGCTTCAACTTCCTGTATACTCCTAGTTTTTTGTAAATATCAAGATTTATTAGTTTGCTTATGTATAATCACTTGGAATTCATGGTGACATGCTCCAAATTCTTGTATGCATATAGATTGTTGTTTTGTCCTTCATATGTGGTTTTATAAGAATACAATTTCGCCAACTTTCATGAGATAAGTTGACTTGTCACTTAGTTTTCATATTGACTCCATAAGCCCAATGGTAGTTATTGGTTTACATCTTTCACCTACACAAAAACAACACATTTAATCCAATTCAGAGTTAGCCATCTGCTTTCAAGTTATTCATTGAATATCCTTTATCCTTTTGAGAGAGCCCTCTCAGATTAGAAAGGCTAATTTCCAGTCACAAGTTGGTTTGAAATAGTTACTCCAAGTTGACCATTGAAGCATCCCAATAGGACGAAATTTTGTGGTAACAAGTTGCAATACTATAAGGACACAAAAGTACTTGTCATATTAATCAACAACATAAAGAACACAGTTATTTGTTTCAATTAGTCAGTTGCAACACCATATGATGGAAAAGTAACTTATCAAGATAGCGAGTTGCATTAGCATGCAAAAATTAACTGATTAAAATAACAATTTGTAGCATGACAAAGTGAATTATTAGATTAAATATTTGCTGCAAAAAAGAGTAAGTTTTTTGAATCAATGAATTTTTGTAGAGAATAATAAGTTTTTGAATTAAAAATTAGCGTAATATAATAAGTTATTGAATTAACAAGTTGCATCAAAACAATGTAAGTTATCAAATTAAGAAGTTGCAAGAATGTAAAGAAGCTAGAAACTAATCTATAAGGTTAAAAGTAGTACCTGAATAAGGCGAGGTACTATTTACAAAAGTAGGCCGCCTAAGTTAGTAGCACACCATTCACATAGAACAAGACTAGAAGCATGATATTGTATTAATAGAAAGTTCAAAAATCAAAGTACAATTATTTATGTCCTCCTCTAGATGAATTAAAGCAGGATGTTTTATGCACAACAATGGAGTCTACATTGGATTAAGAGGTTCAAGGACAACCATGAGAATATTTATATTCTCATGTTATTCTTCTTGGTTTCAATAATTCACTAAAATGTAGAAAATATCAGACAAATGCTAACTCATTCAATTGTTGTGACATGTGGTAGTTGTGTTTCTCTTCTATTATGGTTATGCTTTCCTTAATAGTGGCTAATTATTTCCTATCACTTTCTTCATTAGGCAGTCAAATATTTATATTGCAACCATTAAGAATATTTGTGTGGTTAGAGGATGGATGGAATTGTACTATGCTAGCTATCTCTGAGTGAAAAAAGTTGTCTCAATAAGTAACTGTCAACGTGTTATAATATCAGGCTTAGGTGTGTTGCAGCAATGGAATTAGGAAAGTTACAACATCATTATAATGATTTGTTGTGTTGTAGCAATGGATATGTAGCTTTTTACTTCACTCTATTGTAGCAATGGAGGTACAACTTTGTTCCTTTCTGTATTGCAGTAGTATACTTACAACAATGACTCCATCATGTTACAGTGGTGGAGTTGTAACACTACGCTCTCTCATGTTAGCACTAGACCCTGTTAATCTTGCAACAACTAGAGTTGCATATCTTGCCTTGTAGTTATGTTGCAACACTTGTCCTGTAGTCGTATTGCAATGGAAGGAGTTACAAAACCATGTTGCAAAAATGAGGAACCTGGGAGTTGTAGTGATATGCGAGTGTTGCTACAAATTGAAATTATTGCAACAACACACAAGGTTATTGAAGAAACTATATTTCACTGCCGCTTCAATACAACCTGCTTGAGCCTTCCTGAATTATTTCTCATAGATTCTAATAGGCTGGCATAAAAATGTAGATTCCTTCCTATATACATATGAACATTAAAGTGACATAATAGGAGCATTATTATAACTCAATAAAATCTGCATCAATATGGGAAAAATAGGTGATATGATGGTATGAAAAGGATGAAAGGCACTCAAAAATATTTTGGAAGGGCATTAAAAATATTCCAATTTGGGCACCCATCAGATATGTCATTTCAACAAGCTTAAGCATGCTAACTAGAATTACATTCCAATTTGACCCTAGAAGGAGGTTTGTTGGTGCTAGATCATAAATGTTGGCTTACTCAAACTCTAATATGACCAAGGATTATTCCTTTTAAGTAGATAATACTTTAATTAATTAAAACACTAGAAAAACAAGAGGTCATACCTTAACCTTTACTTCTTTATCCTTCAATCTAACCACAAGGAATGGCCTTTTCCAAACCACTCAAATCAATATTGACTAAATTTTGAGGTTGAAGAAGCTTACTTGAGTATTTTGGTGAGATTAAAGGGGTAGGGCATTTCTTTCAATAAGCTCAAAGGTCTAAGTGAGCAAGAGTATGAACAAACACTTCCCTTAATTAGTATGATATTTCAAGTACCCAAAGAGATAATCATGAATGTTGAAGGCCCTTAGATATTCCTTCTCATGATTTATCACTTACTCATATGTATACCACATCTCTTAGCTTCATCAAGAAGCCTATAATTGTACCATTCTAGTTTCTAAGTATTGGGAGCTCATAATGACCCCTATATTAGATATCAAAAATAAAGATGCAGGCCTAAATCCAACAGTAAGAGTTGGTTCTTGCAATGCATGTAACACCAATTTTGGTAGAGTGTAGAAATCTTTTCCAAGCTAGGCATATAGCCTTTAGCCTAAGCAAGAGACTGGGAGCTTGGACATCAATTGAAGAGGATTATGAGTCCTAATATAAAATTCCCAAGTAGATATTGAAGGAAACTAGTAAATTATTCGGATGTTCTGTGAATACTAATTTTCTTAGTTTTCCTTACCAATTTATGGGAAAAATCTCATGAATCTTTTGTCTCCCAACAAGCCAAAATAGGGAATCTTATTCTTATTCATGAGTATATATTTCCCTCCCATAAATGGTCAATACTTATATGACCACCAATTAATACCTATTTAAGGTATGATTCCTAACCAACATCTATGCTAGTATAAGACAAAATGAAGACTAATATCTCTTCCCTCCCAGCTAATTCAATTATGCTAGAAGTCTATTAAGGCTCAACCACCAAGAGTGGCATGTGAACTAGGTATTTAAGGAAATAAATCCATCCTCAATATCATCTACAAATAAATATCCATGGAATTTATAATAACAAAGCATCATTAATTTATAAAATCGATATGAGAATTAATATCCATACATTATGACAAGAAAACTTCATACATTTAACTAGAAGGCATTGATCAAACTGCACATTGAAAAAATCATTACACGTGTAGAGACACTTATATAGATAATAAATTTCCTACAAATAAATATGGGTGAGCTCTTTTCCACCCAATTATAAGCTTAGATATTCCTTTCTCTTTCTATGATTGGTCAACCCCTAGCTAGACTAGGAACCACCAAGGGAACTCAATTCTCTAAAGGAAATTATGCAAATGAAGGTAACTCTCCTTCATAAGCATTCAAATAAAAGTGACATCTCTACCCAATGAATTTGAGGTCTTCATTAATTTAACTTATTCCTCCTTAGTTGGCTTGCATTATCATAAGATAATTTGTCATTGCCTACACAATCCCTTATCACCTTCCCCTCTCAGTTCTTCCTTTCTCACCCAAATAGCACCTAATTTATAGCCCTACTTAACAAATTAAAATTCAAGCCTCTCTACTCAATTATAATGCTCAGTTTAAATTTATATATATCATAATCATTCAACCAAATTTATTTCTTGTGAATGGTGCCTCTCTACCTAATTTTTATCTAGATATTAGAGTCCAATTTGTCTAAAACACTGAAGCAATGTTTCAACTTATGATTTAATATCTCTTAGATTATGAATAATTTATCTAGGCCACTTGTGTACTTTGAAATAATCACATGCATGTATCACTACTAATATGAACCCCACATGTGTCACTCTCTTCCCTCAAATCTGATTCTCGATTTTTCTAGACTAGGCCTAGAAAGGATGGAATTTGTGGTGAGTACTTGCACATGCCTATGATTGGCATCCTCCCTATTCCAACTACCTCTCCATATCTCCAAATTGTGGTAGTTTCTGTATCAACTACTTATTCTCTCATTAAATAATTTTTTGGTAATGGAAAGAGAGACAATGCAATATAAATTCAAATATGGAATAATGGTTCTTAGTAAGGGTTATCAACACAATAGGTGTTGAAACTATCTTGTACCCCAGATCTGGTCTATCTCTATACTTGAACATAAACACATTGAAGGTACCCAACTAAAATCACTTAGCACAATGGAAATGTCACAACATTGAAATCAATTAAGTACACAGATTTATGTGGCCTAAATATCAACCTTTAATAGTCCATTAATAAAGAATCATTAGGGGTCTCGTACTGGGGATCATGGCCCTCCATATATTTGATAAAAATAGTATACATAGTATAAAATTAGGGCTTGAGATCTATTCCATCATATCTACAATCTTCACAACAAAATACAGATGCAATTCTTGACTTACTTACTAAAGGCATTCCTCGGTCCTTTTAGTACTCTTGTCCATTGTTCTTTTGGATGTCCTTTGCATCCAAGTTCACATAGAGAATAACTCTCTTTTTCCTCTATCTACATGCTGATACACACTCTCAATCTACTATATCTTCTTCCTCAGATGACATATCTAATTTTCTTCTTGCAAATCTGACCCTCCAGAGCTCAGATACAAATATGATGTTCTAGCACTTGGATCTCAATTTATTCCTATAGATATGGCCTTTCAAAACTCAAATATGACTTTCTTCTTGCAGAACTAAGCTTCCATCTATAACCTATTCCTATGATCCCTAGCCCTTGCTAAGGGTAGAAGGAGGTATTTAATCTGATGACCAAACCTCCAAAGAGATGGGGTCTACAATTTTAGATATTTTCTGAATTTATCAAAACTTAAAACATATGAAATCATTGTGTTCATCTTGTCGAGACCTTTCCAACAATATACAAATTTCCTCAATCTGACGCCTATATCAAAAGGTATATTCGTTCATATATTGGTCTATCAGATAGTGCCACATCATTGTGACCTGCCATGTGGAACCCATATGGGCATCCACATCATCACCACTTGGCAACATAACCCCAACTACCAACCTATTTAGACCACTTCACATATTATCCCCATTCCATGGTTTACTAGGCCCACACACACACACACACACACACACACATATATATATGGCACAAAATTTATTGAGGCGCGAGTCCCTCTATGGCCAAATCACCCTGGCAATAAAATATAGGTGGTATCCCAATCCAATCATTCGTTGAAAGTGTCAAGGAGAAAGGATTGTGGTTACATGGATTTACCTATGGACCCTCCTCCAATCTGTACCAAATCAATTAGGTACCATCACACAATCATCTATACCACACCACATCATCCCAACCTATGGTATTTTGTGAGGCATTCATGTCGTTGGGGTTAGGTGGAGCAGCCACTTGGCCACTCACCACCTCAACTTTGTTCTAACCAATCGCGTGGTCACACTCCATTACATTTGTGCCTGTGGATCCCATCACTCCTACCTCTATGACGTATGAAACTCAACAACTCCAACCTACGACAGAGACACTTCACCATATCAACGATTGAGATTTAATGAGAGGCTTCCATGTTGACAACCCACAATGTCATGTCACCCTGGGAATGAAATCCCAAAAGATACGAATGGGCCTCCACTTGAAATCTTTGGGAAAATTCTTCTCGGGTTACGTGGATGGCGCTAATCATTCTAATACATCCAATTATTTTTGGTTCTCTAACCTTCATCGCTTGGTTACAATGCTCACATACATGGTCCTATTATGATTTGAAGGAAAAACCCCTTAAAATCATAAGGCATCAACCTCGCACGACCAAATACAAATGTGTATACTATAAATATATTATAGTCATCCCTCTTAATCTTATAATGTGTGCACTTACATAGTGACACTGTCCTTCCTAAGATTAAAAGGGCTTTGGCCCAGCCTACAAGTATATATATAGACACACACACACACACACACAACAATATCCCTTCTAAGTATAAAAATGATAAAATAAGGATTTTAAATCCATATTTTCTAGTTTCATAACAAACACGATAGGGGTCTATCCATTCATCTAAACTAAGGCCCATTAGACGAATTTCAAACTCATGATAGATCCAAAATATACAATCCTATTAGGCTAATGATAAGAAGAAAACAAGATCATGAATGCATTCCAGAATCCAATCAATTACTCAGGAATTACATATAAAATCAACATTCCTCAGCATGCAGAAAATCACATTCTGTAACATATTACAAGCATTGGACAAACACATTGAAACAATACCATAATATGACTTAAGACCACACATTTAACATATGCAAGAAATTCAAGGTGAAAACATTGAGTATAATTATATGATTTAATGTGCTCAAGCACTGATTTTTGGACTTCAACTCTCTACCTAACCTTAGACACATTGCAGCCAAGCCTTTCTTGCAGTAGTCACCCTCGAGCTATATTCCAGAACTTGAGGTAGAGTGCTTTCAGAGGAATTTTAAACTGACATTATTAGCTGAAACAGGGTGTCTTGAGGACGTGTCCCTCACCCACCAACTATCACAATCAAATAAACAAAATGAACCACTTTACTCTTATAGTTAACATCCACTCAAGGGACTAAAACAATACCATCAACTAAAACAGGGCATCTCAAGGCTACCTTGCTTTCACCCACTAGCTATAAAAAAATTTGACATTGGGAAGGGATAAATTCATTTTGTATAGATGGACTTATAATACCACATCCCAATATATCTAGAGATTTAAACACAAAGAGTCTCAATTCCTATGTGGAGAGTGGGATGTGGTTAATGATACAAAGGTTTTATCATATGTGTTACCTCTGGAGGAAAAATAGTGCACTCTCCAACATCTTAGTGGAACTTCCACCTGTGTTCTCAACCCAATCAAATGGAACTATCAATGTTATCAACCCACTAGCCCTATGTTCCTCCACATTTTAGAATTTTTCAACCAACATAGTCTCCAATGGATTTATCATCCTTGTGAGGCACAACCACTGCTCAATGATTATCATCTAGCAAGCCCTTTTGGGTTCCTTAGCTGGAATATCATATGAACTTATCTCTCCTTGAATTATCTCAACCCTCATGTCCTTTTCTTCCCTCTTAGCAATACATCTTGATCATCAGGAGCCTCAAAGCCTCCCTATCTTTTTTTGTTCCCTTTTTATGCTTGCGTGTATGAATCATGTATAATTATTTCTTTCCTACAGGATCCTCTAGAACTCCACTTCTTTCTTCAACATGAGCCTTTTAGCCTCCCCTATTAATTTCCACCGTCAATCCTCTCGACCTCCACTTCCTTCTCATTGTAACCGAAAAACCACCCTTGTATTTTCATGGTTCAACATAGAACCTCCTCGTGGCTAGCACATCACATATTTATTCATAATTTTTTATTATTTTCTTGCCTTTCATTTTTCTCCAAGGAAGCACAGTCCTTATCCTTTTTGTGTTTTCATTTAGCTAAATTATTAACACAAACATCTCTATTAAAACCACTCAATCATCCCATGGATGATATTTGAAATAACCAATTCCTCAAGCAATCTCCCTCAAGCGATGGAATTTTTCCCTCTCTTAACCATTTTTTTAATTTATGGTTACATAATTACAAGGAAAATGTTTACAAGGGGAATTAGCCCACGTCAGATGTCACAATCCCCACCCACTTTGAGGAGCACCATCCTCAGCGTTCTAATTCCCAACATAAAGGAAAATATGCTTAACCCAAACATAAATGATTCAAAATTTTATATCTATAGCTTGATTACAATTACAATTTGTATATATGGTCGCTTTCTCAACAAGTCAATGGATATATAACCTTTAAATCAACCATCTTTCAGTGGCTAGTTTTATAATATGCTTGGTGCTTTTGTTACGCACTCTAATATATTCAATTTTCTTCCTTTTGTCTTGCAACAAAATTTATTCACCCAATCTAGAAAATTCCCATGCTTCCCTCAAACATGGAATACAATTTCTCATGATATTCATCATAAATAAATCATAATAATTTAGATTATACCACTTTTCCTTTGAATGGGTGCTCAACCATTCACCCACATGTCATTAACAAAACCCACTAATCAAGTTTTCTCAATAGCTCCTTGTTGTTACCCCACAGTAGCTGCAAATCAACATAGGGATTCATGCAAAGCATAGAGAATATGATTTTAGCCATGTAGAGAGAGATATATAGTTGTTGTGAGGAGGTTTTATCAACTACAGTGCTCTTGAAGGAATAAGAATGCACTTTAAAGCAGCTTAGTGGAACTTCGCTTGTGTTCTCAAACCAATTATGTGGAACTATCATTAGGTGTTATCAACCCACTAGTCTTGGGTGCCTCAACCTCATAGACTGTATAGTCTCCATTGGATTTATCGGCCTTGTAAGGCACAACAACTACTCAATGGCTATCAACCCACAAGCCCTTTAGGTTTCTTAGTTGGACTTATTGGAAATGTGTTGTCATTTATGGAAAAGGAAATGGAAAAAGATGCTTGATGGAAAATTACAATGGAAAATATTGGCAAAGGTGCATGAAAATCATTGATGGAAAAAAAAGGCAAGGATAGTAGAGGTAGCACATGAAAAGAAAAGAGTGGCAAAGGTAGCAGAAATGTTGCAGTGTATTTGGAGCCAATTATGGAGCAATAGATCAACTATGTTGTAGGTGAAACCCATATAGTTGGAAATATCTTAGAAAAATATTTCCAACGATATATATAAGTCTTAAAATGGCCTTATGGATTGATAGATAGAGCCAGTCAAAGATCTGTGACCCCAAGTCAACCTAGCAGAGTTAGAGTTGGTCAGAGGAGCCTTTGGGGTGCAACCAAAGTTGGCATAAGTGCCCAAATCAGCAGAGAAGGTTATAAAATCCTCTAATCAAGAGCCCCAGACTCACATGGAGGCCAAAATAACAGGGAGAAGAAGTCACATTGGAGAAGGTTGGACATGCGGAGCCCACCCAAAAGGCTTAGCCCAAAAGGTTCACCCCATCATTAAATCGTTATGCGAGAGGTCTAAATGATCGGGTAGAGGTGGCAACCAGTGCAAGTACTAGCCAATAACGAGAAAGAATGAGAGCCTTCCCATAGGCCAAAGGCAGAGCCTAAAGCATAGGTTGGCCTGACGAAGGTAGCCTGATGGTCTCACCATGACGCAAATCCTTTGGCACACAAAGGGAAGGTGCGAGAAGAGGAAGAACCATGACACGACAGTTACGTGTTTTCCAATGAGGAATGGAGCAGGTGGAGCCCACTCAACCGACGTATAACCTAGCAATATGTGTTATAAAGCCCAAGGATACACATTGGGGTATTAACGCAAGGACATGATGGCATAAGAGTCATCCAATGAGAATGAAGTGAGAGGCCCACTCTACCAGCTCAGGAAGTTCATGGTGAGGTCGGAAGAGAAGCAGAGATGGTAAAACATAACAGGCAGTGGAGCAAAGAGTCGACCTGAAAGATATTTGTAGAAAAAACAAAGGGAAAGGTCGGGAAGCCAAAAATAAAAATAAAAAAGGATTGGGTCGTAAAACAAGCCTCGAGGAGGAATTCTCTCTCCTCTTTGATAGGGATAGGTGGCAGCATGTGATTGGCTCGGATGACAGAAAATGATGATGTCATCATAACCAATAGGAGCGAGACATGTGGCAGGAATATTCGAAAATTTTGGGCACCCAAATGGCCATTTTATAGTGGAAATTTGGACCGTTCACAGGTCGACACATAGAACGAGTGAGGTCATATTGACATCATCCCAAAGGTTGGAGCCCAATGGTTTAGATTTTCTGCATAGAGAAGTGGTCGGGAAACATGCGCCGATACATGTAGGCATTAATGGTGGATAGAGGCAACTTATGAAAATAGGGTCGAGCAGACTCTACCATCCATCTCATCCCATTGGATGGAGCTCGATGGTTTGTTAGTGGTGAACGCAGTGGAAGCACCAGGTAGCAGCAAGGTTCAGGCATGGTGGCAGACCAACAACAAATAGGAATGAGAGCGAGAGGACCCCATTAACATCTCATCTGGCTTATAGGAGCCCGAAATATTTAAACATGGTACAAAGGGATTTGCGAGGATATAGGAGCTATGGGCTAAGCACCCACGTAGGTATCATGCAGTAGCTAAGAGACCAGTGGCATGGTGGAAGCAAAAGGCACTAATTTTTGGGAGTACTGGGCTCAGCACTTGGGCCTATCTCTTAGTTTTTTTTATGTAGAAACTAGCCCTAGGGCAGAAGAAAGGAGCCACGAAGGCTCTTGGGAGTTTCAACTTATCTTTTTGACTTCATCTTTGGTTGTTTCACGTAGAAACATAAGAAATGGCATGGATCTATTTATATAGACAATTGGCCTGCATACTGCTTGAAAGGGTTTAACGCCCAGAGCCTAATCTGTTGGTCACGAAAACACATTCTTATGGCAATGAAAATAGGTAAGGTGCTTGCGAAGAGGGCCTAAAGCCCAAATTTGACAGATATCATATCAGATATGTGTTAAAATAAGAAAAGGGTCGGGAAGGCCTTTTGGGCTACAAAAAAGTGTTGTGCATGGAAAGAACGAGTTGGCAGCATGAATTTTGGTGGCAGCAACATAGATGGATGAGTTGGAAACATTTTAGTAAATTTGCAAAGGCTTTGGCATGAATAGTCAACAACTTTAACAAGTAACAACTAGTCATTGTATGGTAGTTAAGACAAAAACAAACAAAACAACATAATGCTAATTAGCATGAATGAGTTGGTAGTTTGGAGTGTCGAGAGAAATAGATAGGTAAGAGGCAGCTTTAGCATATTTTCCAGAAATAAAAAGTCGATAGCCAGTCTAACAACATGTTGGTGGAACTACTTGTGAAGAGGTAGGTTTGGAAAATTAATCCAAGTTTAGAGGACTGGTAAACTTGAAAATCATAGCTAAAACCTGTTAAATTTCCAGAATAACAGATTTGAGCACAAACGTTAGAGGTTGAGTTTCAAACAATAGTATTGGAATCAAGGACTTCAAGAGTAGAATTAGAAAGCTCAAATTAATAGGATAGAGGTAAAATTAAAGACTCATGCACAGATAAAAGGCAAGATAACTGAAGATAAATAAAAAATTATAAGTCCATAATTCCTTCAAATGAAAAATTCAAATAAGCGGAATTTGGTTGAGTAAGCTATAAAAGCTAGTAGTTTTTTTGGGGGGCTTTTGTTTTGGACAAAAGATAAAACCATTTTTGAAGTTGCAGACTATCACTTGCAGATACGGTGAGTCGCAAAGAGACGTTGCGGGGTGTAAATAGCCATTGCGGGTTTCATGTGGTTGTTGGGCAAGTGCCAGAGTGTGGATAGGCAGCGGCACAAGTGGCAAGAATAGGTTACAGTAAACAAGGAGAAAGACTCTGAGAAGTAGAACGAAGTGTAGAACAGAATAAGGAACGATGGAGTGCAACAAGGTAGTAAAGAGAGAAAGAGGGAAGGACTGCAAGTGTGAGGGAAGACGATATATAAGGAGGAAAGAGAACAAAGGAGTTAGTCTGTCATGTTGTGGGTTTGGTGAATAGAGCTCTGCGGAGACTCTAATACTGAATGTATTATGCTGTAATGGAAGCTAATATAATACACATATTCTTATGGTGGTCATGATTTGTGTAACGAATTAATTTCTTATTGTGTATGGTGTTTTATGTGATTAATCAAAATATTTTTTATAAGCTCTGTTTGTGGTATTCGATATGGTTGATCTATTTTTTAAATGTTATGTAATAAGAGTTATTTTATGCATAATCATAGGGTATGTATGTTAAATTATTGAGGGTTAGCTTCACATTTTTGTTGTGGTTCTGGTTTTCCTATCTCAGTAAGGTCGCAGAACGCCTTGGGTGAGACTCCTTGCTCTCCTTTGAGTAAGGTGAAAATTTCGGTGTTGTCCTAGACTACAGCGGGATCTTGTTGGCCTCTGAGCCTGAACTTGGGTATTTCCTAGAAGTCATTCTTTCGTGAAAAAATGGTTCCGTTGCTGGGACCTGAAACTATATCAGAGAACTAGATCATGGGAAATATGAAGTTGGTGGGATAATCATGTAGATCGGTTCATATCACAACAAGCTAAGCTCCAACATTAGAGGGAAAGGAATATCAAAGATCAGATCCCGTTTTCTGAATCAGCAAGTGACTTGGATGATATCTTTTGGGGAAAGTTTCTTGAGGAGCTCTCCAATTTTTTGTGAAGGCTCCAAGTGAAAAAAAAAAGTCTAAAGAATCGAGTTGATCCCGTCACAACTGGATGCACGCAAATCTGACAACATCACATAGATTGGATACTGATCTAATGAGAGTAGTAAGTTTTTGGGTTCAGTCCACAGTAGAGGGGTATACTATAGAATTTGTGATGTCATTAATCATTCGCTAAAGAAGAAGATATCTTCAACTCCAGGTTTGAGGGAACTTATTGAAAGAAATTCCTTTGTGGATTAAATCTCTAATGGTGGACGAGGGACTACAGGCTTTCCCAAGTCTTGCTATGGAAGCCTAAACACCCAATACTGGGGGAAGGAATTAAGGGAGAAATGATATGAAATGGGAAAAGGGGGAACTAGGGAAATGGACGTCGGAAGTTGCAGCAAGTTAAGAGGTCTAAGAGCATATCGAAGGACAAAAATCACCGAGAAGTGGTGGGAGAGGGGAATATGGGAGTTTGAGAAGAAGAAGAGGAACACACACCAACAAGAAGAGGTGCCATGAATGATAGTGGAGAAAGGAGTTGAGATAGGGCCCATAGGAATGCAGGGGTCCACCCGAGAAGTTATACAGGTTCATAGGATCCCATCCTGAGAGGAGAAGGGAAATATGTCTAATGGAGAGGAGGACACAAGCCTCGAGAATGATTCAGATGTTGAACGGCACATTGCGATGGAACAACTGTTTCAAGAAGTATCGGCGGCCTCAATGCAAGGTAATCCTATTCCCGAAATTCCAGGTAGAATTTTTCCTAACCTTCCCTTGGTACTCTATCACCCACCGGATACATTTTTTATAAAGTTTCAAAGGTCGAGTAAAATATATAATATTCAGTCTAGACTATAAGTAAAAATTAGCAGTAGTGCTAGTATAGGAATTTCTCAACCAGGAACTAGAGGGTTTGTACTAATTCCACCTACACAGACAGAAATGGCTGGGTCATTTACCAGATATCCTGAGTTTTTAGGAAAAAGGAATGATGATGTGGAACAACACTGGTACTTGTGCGAAGGAATATGGAGAGCTCGCCAAACACTGGATGTTGCTAAGCTAATTGAATTCCAAACTACGCTTCATGAAAGAGCACTATGGTGGTTCATTAAATGGTCCAATGTACACCAACATCCAGCCATAGATGATGTCAATAGGGAATTTGTGCAAGAGTTTAAGTTTCCGCAGGCTAACCAACAAGGGTTATCTGAGCTATGGGAGATTAAGAAATGGGAAGGAGATAACGCTTAGGAGCTAATGAGAATATTCAAGGATGAAATTGGGAAACTGAGTTATCCAATAGACCCAAATCATCAATGTGACTGGTTCATCAAGGCCCTTCTACCTCTTACTGAGACACCGTTGACACAGCAGAAGATTGACACGCTCCAAGATGCGCTCAAATAGGAAATTTGAATTGAAGCAATGGCTAGATATCCACAAGAATTCCGCGGAGGGGTAACTGCCTAGGATCCTTCCATACTGGGACTACAACAAAAAATTTCAAATTTAACAGAGAAAATCAAGGATATTCAACCAACACGACTAGTGCGAACCAATGTATGGTGCACACATTGTTTTCTAAAAGGAAGTCTAGTCTCAGAGTGTCCTAGGTTGAAAAATGTAACCACTGTTGGAACATCATCAGCAGGACCGCAAGGGCCACCACCAGTGGGAGGAGTTTCGCAAGTGAATACGCAAGGCTTTTACCTTGGCCAAATACATTTCCATGGATTTTCGAACTAGTATAATACAAATTCAAATGAATATTGTGAGATCTACAAAGGAGTTGGCCACCCCGCTCGACTGTGTCCCATTCTAAAAAAGTACTCCAATGTCCCAAACAATGTTTATTGTGAGTTATGTGCCTCAATGACCCATCACATAGACCAGTGTAGAGATTTGGATGCATTGGCTGATAGATTGGACAGAACATCTTAAAGGGTAAGTGAGGCTCCACGAGGACGAGGAGGACCAGGAATGAGAGGGGGTAGAATGGGTAGAAGAGGGCCCCTGAGATGCTATAACTGTGATCAAGAGGGAAATTTTGCAAGGGAATTCCCATTACCAAGAAGGCCATGGTGTTCTCAGTTCAGAGTAAACACACATGCCACAAAATATTGTCCTGAGTTAATAAAAATGTGGGAAGAGAGGAATAGACAGCGAGGCACTAACTTGGATGATGCAGACTCGAGATTGTTTTAGGTGCATTCATTACCAAGTGTAGCCATAATAATGAGAGGAAGAAATAAGACAGGATAATATGCAAGAGAAATGGATCCATTAAATCTGATAAAAATAGCATCGCTAAAGAAATCTTATAACTCTGAACAACAAAAACAATGTTAGGTCCCTATATTACTAGTATAGTCCCTTATTTTATTAGTGTAACCCCCTTATTGTTATTATTGTACCCTTGTAACCCCCATTTTGTTATTATTGTGCCCTTAAATTATTATTTTTAGGTCGGTTAGGATTACATTGTGGCCCACTAGGATTACATTATGGCCACATGGACTCCTATATATATAAAGGAGGTTTTGTAAATTGTATCATCCAATAATTTTTCATTCATGTAATTTATTGGAGGTTTCCCCCTCGAAGTGGCTTATTTCTAAGGCGTTGATATCTCTTTTCTTCTATTTTTGGAGCTGGTTACACAACATTTGGTATCAGAGCTTTGGATTCTAGGGTTTCGCTGCTCCAAACAGGTCATAGTGGAATTTTCGCTATAAATTTTTTTCTACGAAGTTTCAGAAGCTAAAAGTTTTAGGGTGCGAAGCCGAAATATTGAGGAACATCATCAAAACATTTCAGAGATTGGTTCGCAATATTTTTGGAGATATGATCTGTGGAAGTTAGGTATTTGTTCACGCTCCTAAAAATATCATCATGTAATTTGTGCTATAAATTTTTTTCTACGAAGTTTCAGAAGCTGAAATTTTTAGGGTGCGAAGCCAAAATCCTAAGGAAAATCTTCAAAACATTTCAGAGCTTGGGTCACAATATTTTCGGAGATATGATCTATGGAAGGTAGTGCTTTTTCAGGCTCCTGAATTTCATCTCAAAGAGGTGATCGTGGGAAAATATTCATAGCTCTCTCTCTGAGAATCAGATTGGAGTACCGTAAAAAGTGGTCACAAGTACACAGACTGTAGTTTATTTTCTATCAATTTCAGAGCTGAAAGATGAAACAGTGACACGTGGCAAGTCGTACAAGTTCGCTATACTGAACCAGTCCATAATTAGGTCATTGTGGGAGATTGGACACAACTTTGTCTTGGAGAATCAAAATCAGGTCAGACCTGTGGAATTCGAAAGATAATTTAGAGGGATATGTTGGTACTGAAATTAAAATATTGAAGTGCTGCAATCACATAGATAATCCAATTTCAATATCGATCTCCTCAAAAGCAAGAAAAATGTGTGTATTTTTTTTTCCCGAATTGCATAAGTCTTGTTTGAAGAATCAATTTGAATTGATTCCAAGGGCATATTGTAGAATACATATCAGTATTGGGTTCTAAAATATGCCCCGTAAAAATAATTCAACACCCATTAAGCCTTCAGAAGGCTCTACTATGACTCATGAAGATGAAGAATTGCAACATGATCTATCAAAATTACAAGAGCAAGTGAAACAAATTTCACTCTTGCAAAGAGCAACAAAAAATGAAATGGAAGTTTTGAAGAAAGGCGTGGAAGTGAAGATGGACAGTTTGAAGAAAGGCGTGGAAGCTAAGATGGATGGCATGGAAGCTGGCATGGAAGCTAAGATGGATGACATGAAAGACAACATGGAAAATATGAAGAATGATCTAAAAGCAGACATCGAAGGTTTGACAAAGTTGATACAAGAAATGTTTCCTAATGGTGAAAAGATAGTAGAAGAACCTCATGATGAGAACAAAATAAATGTTAATCATGATTTCATAAACTCTAATGTTGGCGGGAAGAACAACCATATTCCAAAAATGGATATGAGGAAGTTTGATGGAAAGGATCCTGTAACATGGATACTACAGATGGAGCAATATTTTGATCTCCATAGCGTGCAAAACACACAAAAGGTACGCATTGCAACTTTACATTTAGAACAAAATACATTTGTATGGTATCGATGGCTTTGCTCCCGTAAAAAAAGTGTCACTTGGTCAATTTTTACGGAGGAAATGATAGCACATTATGAGGATACAAAGAGCAACACCTTCTTTAGCCAATTGATAAATCTCAAACAAAAGGGTTTAGTGGGGGAGCACATTGAGGACTTCCAAAATTTGAATATAAGGGTAACTGATATTCCAGAGGAACACAGGATCGATCTCTTCATAGGCACTTTAAAGGATAACATCCAACATGAAGTTCGCGTTTTGGAACCATATTCATTGGAGAAGGCATTCAGGTTGGCAAGAAAAGTTGAATGTAAAATAATGGCGACAAGGAAGCCTACCACTCAATTCTATAAAGAAGGAAGTGTTGCTACACCTATATTTCCACAACCTACAAGGTTGACACCACAACAATTGGAAGAAAAAAGAGCAAAAGGGCTTTGCTACAGTTGTGATAGCAAATACACTAAAGGTCATAAGTGTGCTGAGAAGAAATTATTTTACATAGATTGTGAAGAGGAAGAAGAAAATGAACAAGAAGAGGATATACACCGGGAACCAGCCCTAGAAGAGGAAGAAATGAATCCGACCATATCGTGTAATGCACTGGCAGGAATTACCACTCCTCAAACTCTCAAGATAGAAGGACATATCAAGAAGAAAAAGGTAATAGTGTTGATTGATTTAGATAGCACACATAATTTTATTCATTGTAAGGTAGTCAAGGAATTAAATTTTTTCCTATACCCAGCACCAGAATGTCAAGTGATGGTTGCAAATGGAGGAACTATAAATTGCTCTGGAAAATGCCATAATATCAAGCTAACCATGGGGGAATATTTATTGACTATTCCAATGCTTTCCATTCCTATGGGAGGTGTTGATTTTGTACTAGGAGTACAATGGTTACAATCTTTGGGGATGGTAGCTTTTAATTTTCAAGAACTTTTCTTGAAATTTTTTTCAGAAGGAAAGGAATTCGAATTACGGGGTATTTCAGGGACGCCGAGAAAGATAATAAGCTCTAATGTCATGACAAAGCTTCTAAAGAAATAACAACGAGGCGTAATTGCACAATTTTTCTCACTAGAAGTTCAAACATCAAAATCATCTATTTCTGCAGATCTCCAACAAGTCTTGGACAATCATTCCAAGGTGTTTGAAACTCCCAAAGGACTCCCACCTATTCGTGATCATGATAATTCTATTCATTTGATTCCAGGAAGTGTTCCTCCAAACATCGGGCCTTATAGATATCCTTACGTCCAAAAGAGCGAAATTGAACGTATGATTGTATAAATATTATAGGGAGCTCAATAAGCTCACCATTAAAGCCTCTAATATTTATAGGGATCTCAATAAGCTCACCATTAAAGATAAATTTCCCATTCCTGTGATTGATGAATTATTGGATGAATTACATGGAGCAATTTATTTTACCAAGTTGGATCTTCGTTCAGGATATCATCAAATTAGAATGAAGACTGAAGATATTCCAAAAAAAAGATTCCAAACTCATGAGGGTCATTATGAATTTTTGGTCATGCCTTTTGGCCTTACCAATGCACCTTCTACATTTCAAGGGTTGATGAATTCCATTTTCAAACCCTTCCTTAGAAAATTTGTGCTAGTGTTTTTTGATGATATACTAATCTACAGCAGGTCTTGGAAGGATCATGTTGAACATGTTGACAGGGTGCTCAAACTATTGCAGGAGAAACAATTATATGCAAAACATCCAAATGTTTCTTTGGAGTACAAGAGGTGGAATATCTGGGTCATATTGTATCTCACGAGGGTGTTAAAGTAGACCCTAACAAAATTAAAGCCATTAAGGAATGGAAAGTCCCCACAACCATAAAGTAGTTGCAAGGATTTCTCAGGTTAACAGGGTATTATCGCAAGTTTGTTAAGAATTATGGGAGAATAGTAGCACCTCTAACAACATTGTTGAAGAAAGATGCATTTTCATGGACTCTTGAAGCAACTAAGGCCTTTGAACATCTTAAAGGGGCAATGTTCCTAGCACCGGTCTTAGCTACGCCGGACTTCACAAAAACCTTTATTTTGGAATGTGATGCCTCGGGAAATGGAATTGGTGCAGTTTTAATGCAGGAAGGAAGACCCATTGCTTTTGAAAATCGTCCAATCAAAGGAAAGTATTTACAGAAACCTATTTATGAGAAGGAAATGTTAGCAATACTACATGCACTAAAGAAATGGCGAACTTACCTAATGGGAAGACACTTCAAGGTAAAAACTGATCATGAGAGTCTTAAACACTTTTTGGAACAAAGACTATCTTCAGAAGAGCAGCAAAAATGGGTCACAAAGATGTTGGGTTATGACTTTGAAATAATCTACAAAAAGGAAAGCTTAATGTTGTTGCAGATGCACTCTCAAGAAAGAATGAAGAGGTGGAAGCATTGCTTTGTGCCATTTCTATTATCCAACCAGATTGGATAACTGAAGCAAGAGATGAATGGAAGAAGGACAAAGATGTATGGATATTCATTCAAAAGTTGCAGCAAGATCCTAGTACATCTTATACATTTAGTTGGAAAAATGATTCCTTATGGTACAAAGATCGCTTATATCTTTGTAAGAATTCCCAACTAAAACAAAATATTCTTTTGGAATTGCACACTTCTCCTTTAGGAGGACACTCAGGATTTTTAAAAACTTACCACAGGGTGAAGAAAGAATTTTTTTGGGATGGCCCTAAATATGATATTCAAAAGTTTGTGGCGGAATGTTTGGTTTGCCAGCAGAATAAAGTGGAAACAATTAAGACCCCAGGACTTCTACAACCTTTATCCATTCCAAGTCAACGTTGGGAGAAGATTTCAATGGATTTTATCACAGGTTTACCTAAGTCCGAAGGAAAGAGTGTCATCATGGTGGTAGTTGATAGACTTACCAAGTATGCACACTTTTGTGCTTTATCTCATCCATTTAAAGCAAGTACAGTTGCTACTACATTTATGGACGGAATTCAAAATCTACATGGAAGCCCAAGGGTTATTGTGTGCGACAGAGATCCCATTTTTACTGGAAATTTTTGGACAGAGTTATTTTCTTGTTTAGGTACTCAATTAGCTCATAGCTCATCTTATCATCCTCAATCTGATGGTCAAGCTGAGATAGTAAATAAATGTTTGGAAGGATATCTTCGTTGTTTTGTATCTGATAAACAAACACAATGGGTCAAGTGGTTACCTCTCGCTGAATGGTGGTATAACACTTCCTTCCATACTGCAGCAAAAATGACCCCATTTATGGCACTTTATGGATATCATCCACCATCCATCACATCATCCTTAATGGAAAATTCGAAGGTTCAAGCAGTGGAAGATCACATCGAGCATCAACAAGAAGTTCTCCAACTCTTAAAGGATAACCTGAATTTGGCACAAAATCGAATGAAACAACAGGCAAATCAACATCGTAGCGAGAGAAGTTTTGATGTAGGAGATTGGGTATTTTTACGGCTACAACTATACAAACAAATGTCCCTCAAGCAAGCTAAGAAGGATAATAAATTATCGCCAAAGTACTATGGTCCTTACAAGGTGTTGCAAAAGATTGGTACTATGGCATACAAATTGGAGCTTCCTGCTTCTTCACGAGTGCATCCATTTTTCCATGTTTCATGCTTAAAGAAGGTTATAGGTAAAAATCTTCCAGTTCAAACAATATTTCCAGAACTTGATGAGGAAGGAAAAATCATATTGGAACCTGAAGCAGTCATAGAAACAAGAACTCGTCAGTTACGGAATCGATCAATTTTAGAGTATCACATCAAGTGGAAGAACTTACCCACTGAAGATTCTACATGGGAGGATGAGAAGTTTATACAGAAGCACCCAGAGCTACTCAAGCGTTGAGGAAAACACTTTTTTGAAGGAGAGGGGCATGTTAGGTCCCTATATTACTAGTATAGTCCCTTATTTTGTTAGTGTAACCCCCTTATTGTTATTATTGTACCCTTTTAGCCCCCATTTTGTTATTATTGTGCCCTTAAATTATTATTGTTAGGTCGGCTAGGATTACATTATGGCCACATGGACTCCTATATATAGAAAGGAGGTTTTGTAAATTGTATCATCCAATAATTGTTCATTCATGTAATGTATTGGAGGTTTCCCCCTCGAAGTGGCTTATTTCTAAGGCGTTGATATCTCTTTTCTTCTATTTCTGGAGCTGGTTAGACAACAAACAATATTTCAAAGAAGTAGTGGAAACTTTTTCAAAATTAAGCACCCATAGAGACCTACAATAGATACAACCATCAAAAGAAGGAGAAAATACTGCAATGAAACGTAAACCAATAGAATAATGGTTCTGACAATTCATGAGCATCATAAATGAGGTATAAATGTTGGAAATGATGAAATAGAATTTGAAGATAGTCGTTGGGGAAGGAATGGAGCATATCAACCCAATCAATGCTAATATTATAGAGGCATGTGCGAATGGTGAAAAGAAATAAAAGATGGACATGAAAGGAATTCTGAATAAATGTGCAAGTTGCGGGGTTCCCAATAAGGGGTACAATGCTAGACTTAGGTTCATATGTTAATATACTTCCAAGAAAATTCTGGGAGGCGCTATGAAAGCCTAAGTTGGAATTCTCTCCCATACAGTTGTGTATGGTAAATTGGTATTTTATTTTACTAGTGGAAACATTAGAATATGTTGAGGTTGATGTGGCAGGGGTAAATAATTATACTGATTTCGAAGTGATCGATATTATGGGTGATAAATACCCATACCCAGCCTTGTTGGGGATTGACTGGGCATTTGAGAACTACACAGTCATCGACATAAATAAGGAGATAATGCTATTTTAAGATGGATAAGTCAAGGTAATTCAGCTATTAGATCCATATCAAGGGCCTCGGTACACAAAAACTATCGACACCAAAGAAGATCCAGGACTCCTCGACTAACTATATCGGTTGATAGTAGGAAAAAGAGGATACTATTTAACTCGATGGCAGAGGGGACAGTAAGTTGGCGTAGCACCTAGAGCTCTTAGGTGGGGTCTGAAGTCACATGGGACGGCTGGCAACAAGGAGGGTACGAAGTCAATATTAGAAGGTGCGCAACCTTTTGTGGATTCAACTGGATCAGGACAGAGGTAAGAGGGTACCCTATTCTTACCTGTATGGAAAATGTCAACACATTTATCAATAAAGTAGATGATAATTTCCTAGAGGAGCATAAAGTTACTTTTAGTGAACGTGGCATTGAAATCAAATTCAGCAAGGTGGTGGGGAAACCATTGCAACCACCTTCACATCTAGGAAAATGTTGCAAGGGGTTTGAGAACGAGATTCAAAGCATCGGCGGGGCTGCAACCAAATAAAAAGTACAAGGGAAATTCAGTCCCCCGTGCGCATATAAAATACTATGAAGACCGATGGGAACTAGAGGACTACCCCAAAACCTTGTGGGTGCTTAACTTTGTGCACTCGCTGGACACAATCCTGTAATCGTGGTATCTTACGAAAGAGAAAAAGAAACAAACCATTAATTGGGAATTACTGGTTGATAGGTTTGTAAAGATATTTTCCTTCGAGGAAGACACTCAATAGTTAACAGACGCCTTACAAGCCATGAAAAGGATTATGTTCACCCGAGGGCCCGTGGAGACTACGGAACATGCTTCTTTAAATCAGAAACATGAATCAAGCTACCGAGAAGTAGTGGCTTGTGGTAAGGTATATCAGGAAATGGATGACAATGATCTAGAGAACCTGAGACATCTGGCGTTTGAAGAAAAGGAAGGGGATCGAAGAATTCAAGATGAGCCTAATATAGAGGGAATGCACTTATTACCACTCAATATCAAAAAACATAATATAGGGAGTTCCGAGAAACCCAAATTAGCTTCCATTGGAGACTATTGGGATGAAGAAACAAAAAAAATATTTTTTTTATCTACTAACGGAATAGGAAGACCTTTTTCCCTCTTCTGTATCAGAACTGAAGGGAATCAAAGGAGACTTGGGGGAAATGCACATAATGTTGAAACTGGAAGCCAGACCGATGAAACATAGGCCATATCGATTAAACCCCGGAGTAAAATAAAAAGTGAATAAGGAGATAGACAAAATGTTGGATGCGGGGATGATATTATTGGTTGAGGAAGCAGAGTGGGCCAATCCTATATTCATACGAAATAAAAAGGGAAAGTCAGATATAAGAGTATGCATAGACTACCGGAGTCTAAATAATGCATGTGTGCATGATCCTTTTCCTACACTATTCAGTGATGAAGTGTTGGAAAATGTAGTAGGGAATGAGGCCTATTGTTTCACATATGGGTTCTCTGGGTATCACCAAGTCAAGATAGTTGAGGAGGATAAAAGGAAAACCACATTTGCCACCAAATGAGGCTTCTATGCTTATCATGTGATGCCTTTTGGATTGAAGAATGCACCGAAGGTTTTCTCAAGGATAGTCATAGAAGCATTCAGAGAATACATACACAAATTTCTAGAGCTTTAATTGGATGACTGAACCATATACAATTTGTTGAAGAAACATGCAAGTCTGCTCTGTATAGTGTTTGATCAGTGTAGGAAGCTGCAAATCTCTCTTAACATAAAGAAATTTATTTTCACAGTTCCCTTTGTAACATTGTTGGGTCACGTGGTGTGTAAATAGGGAGTGTGTGTCGACCCCGCCAATGTTACAGTAATTGTTAATATGTTACGGTAATTTTAAGTAACTGAGGTAGTTATTGGGGCATACATGCTACTATAGGAGGTTTATCCACAACTATGCCTACATCATTGCCCCATTGGAAAATCTACTAAATAAAATAAAACAATTTGCATGGACCAAATATTGTAATGAAGCACTGGATGCACTAAAATAAAAACTAGCAAGTGCACCTATCCTGACATACCTAAATTTGGATAAACAATTCCATGTGCACATTGACGCTTCTAGCATTGCATTGGGGGTAGTGCTGGTGCAACCAGGGGAAACAAATGTAGACCATCCAGTATATTTTGCAAGCCAAAAACTATCAACTACAGAGAAGAACTACACAACCACAGAAAGGGAAGCTCTCGCGATGGTTTACTCCCTCCAGAAGTTTCGCCACTATTTTCTCGGGGGATCCTTCAAATTATTTACAAACCACTCAACATTAAAGTATCTAGTAAAAAAGTCGGTGCTTGAAGGCAGAATCTACAGATGGCTATTATTATTCCTAGAGTTCACATTTGAAGTTATAGTGAAGCCAGGGAAGTTGAATGTGGGACCTGACCATTTATCAAGACTGGAATCAGGAGAGAATGGTGGACCGGTCAACGATCAACTACCAGATGCGGATTTGTTCTGCATGGAAGCTATATCATATTATTTGGAGTAAATAGCAACATTTTTGGCTTCATGAAAGTGCTCGGAATAATACACGATCATCCAAAGGAAACATTTAGTCTTCAGGGAAGCGAATTACCAGCTCATTACAAGCCATTTGTACAAAATGGGACTCGACCAATTACTGAGAAGGTGTTTATTAGACCATGAAAGACCTGATATTCTATGGGAATTCCACAATGGAGTTGCGGGAGGACATGTTGGGGGAAAATGTACCACAAGAAAAATACTATAAGTAGGGTTATGGTGGCCCACGATGCATAAGGATGCTAAGGAATACGTAAAGAAATGTGACGTGCATCAGAGAAATGAAAAACCTTCACACGGGGATCAACTACCATTACAACCCGTTAGAGAAGTGCAGACAATTGAAAAGTGGGAAATTGACTTCATATGACCCATAGCCAAAGTTGCATGCCATTCCCAGGCAAGGTATATCATAACTGCAACTAAATATCTGACTAGGTGGGTTGAAGCAGACCAGTAAAGTATTGTACCGCAAATATAGCAGCTAGGTTCATTTTTTAGAACATTATTACAAGATTTGGCTTTCCAAGTATTTTGACAAGCGATAAAGGCACACATTTCATCAATGCCACAGTCAAATCACTCCTGCAAAACTTTATGATACAACACCACAAACTTCAGTCGGTATCACCCGCAGGCAAATGGGATCATAGAAGAATTCAAAAAAAATTTAGAAAGGGGCTTGACAAAAAATTTTAGTGAAAACCGGGACGATCGGGATGAGAGGATTCCAACTACATTATGGGCATACAGGACCACTGTGAAGAGATTACAAAATAAAACACCATTCCAGCTAGTGTATGGAAAATAACTGATCGTACTACCAGAGTTTATTGTTTCCAACCTCTTTATTGCTACAACAACACAGATGTACGAAGAAGGGTCTATAGCAAGGAGTCTCCAAGAACTTCAAGAATTGGAGGAATCAAGGTTCCTTGTGGATTTCCACCAATTGGTCCTGAAGCACTGCGAGAAGGCTTGGAATAATTGACATATTAAGAAAAATAAATTCAACATCGGTGGTCGTGTAATAATCTATGATATCATGTTCCAGAAGTTTCCAGGGAAATTCAAAATGCACTAGATGGGGTCATTTTATGTCATAGAAATCTGGGACTTAGGAGGTATTAAGCTTGCATAGTTAGATGGAGTAATACTACCTTGTTGGGTGAATGGCACACACCAGAAGCCCTTCCACGAATGATAAATTAAAATTTTATTTAGAATAAACGCTCGCACCTGAGAGAAGTCTATAGGTTATATTATTCAATAAATATCTCGCACCCGAGAGTCGTCTGTAGGTTAGGTAATTCGATTTCTGCAAGTCTGTTAAAACATCACCCACTAAATAATGTCTTTGTTGCGAATATTCCACCGTTGAATAGTTGCAGCATGAGGACCATACCAAAACCAATTATGATCATGGGAGTACCATATGGCTAACAACGTCAACCATTATTCTATCATAATTATCAATCATTTAGTTTTCAGTCCGTAGCTTCAGCAAAAATTTGAAAATATTTTTCGTAATTAGAAAAATTATTCTGTAATAAAGTTTCCACATCATGTTTGTTCAATTTCAAAGACCACCGTCAGCAGTGTCAGAGTCCACATCACCCAAAGTAACCACCCACACGATTGTAGCTGTGGAGGGAACTTGAAAAATTAATTAGTTATCCAGTCGCATCAACTCCCATTGTGAAAAAAAATTTACTTTTTCTGTATGGAGGAGGAAAAAACCAGAGTGCCAAAAGACAGAGCATTGGAGGATAGAAAAATTGTTGTAACGATTAGTAACAACGCACTAGCAGAATTCTGAAGTTACAGAACAGAAATCACAGTAGTATACTAGAGAAGAGGTAGCATGACAGAGAAATTGTTATTAGTAGCGAAGCTAGATCTCGACCAGAGAATTCAAAAATTAGAGCCATTGACAGGGAAATATGAAAATGAAAAATTGGTAGACAAATACTTCACGGATTCATTTCATTTTCTAGCACTGAAGAGGTAGGTTTACATTGAAAAATATGTGAAGGAAAGCGGAAGCGAAGTGGATTGGGTCCATTCATATTTTCGAGGAATTTAAAGGTCTACAATCCTCCATCTGCAAAGCCTACCAGTGTTCCGCACACAAGGAGAAGCAATTCAATACACGCATTCTCTGATCAGCAGAATCCACAATGGTTCCCTATGGCTCGGCAAGGAGATAAATATTAATGCAAAGGACATTCACCGTCTCACCGAGATATCAACAACTGGGAGCGATGTGGCCATGACATTCCAAACCACCTCAAAGAGAGTGAATGGTGGGAGAGAAGTATTATTAAAATAAGTATGGCACTAAGAGAGGACGAAAAGGGGCGAAGGTAGACCTGATTAATAGACCCAATGTAAATTTTTTATTTTATTTGGTTTCATGCAAGACCATGAGGCATTATACAAAAGGGGAGTGCACACTGGACGCCATCTCAATTGTGGAGCACTGTGTGCAAGGGGAACAACTCAACTGGTGTGCTTTATTGTTGCAGGAACTCTTCAAATCCTGCGAGGAAAACTTCAGAAGGGCCACTTGATTTATTTATGGGTATTTGATAATGGCACTAGCCATGTGGAAGTGGTTCCTACCATGGAAGAGGCCACATGCAGAGATAATTGAATACCAGCCATTATCCCTTAAGTATATGCCGTGGAAGTCTCGGGAGATCCCAACAATATGGAGATAAATGAAGAAGCATTTACAGAATGGTACAAACAACTACTAGATGTTATACGCACCCAATAGATAATTCATAGGATGTTGTTGGACAAGTACTCCAAACAAATATTGTTTGGAGTCTCGCATGGCGATATGTGGCTTAGACCCCACTGCGTCATGGACGATACATTTCAAAAGAGACCGTTGAAGCTCTAGCTAACAAAAGAGGATTTTCATACAGAGGTAATGTCATGGCCAAGAGTAGCAGGGGAGATTTGGTACAAGAAGCACAAATATTCCTTCGATGCCATGGTTCCTTGACTACTTCCAGGAGAGACACTAGCAGATGTAACTCAATGAACCTTGCAGATACATCTCCAACAAGTACTGCAAAAACTGGAAACAAGAGCTCAATCATTCAATAGGGTAATGGTAAGTATTGGAGCTGCGAGTACTCCCTTTCCTTCATTTACTGAATTCTAAGATTTTAATATTGTGTTAGCTTTAATTACAACCCCGATCCTCACCACTCTCCCTGCCACCACCCTCCATTCCCAATATCAGCCAACAACCGTTCCCCTTCAAAAAACCCAAGCAACCAAGCCACCCATCCTAGGCCCCAAAGGAAAAAGGGCCAAAATCGTAAAACCTACCCAAGTTGTGGATTTAACAAAGGAGGACCTTGTAATGCAGATAAGTACATGAATTTCTATTGCTAAAGAACCAGATAAGAGTACCCAAAACCCCTTTTATTTGCCGCAACACAATCCTCCATCATCCTAGGGCACCCTGAACTCCTCCTTGAACACCTCGAATTAATCTCCGCATACCTCCCATAATTCCATGGACCCTTCAACGCACACCGCATCCACTTTTGAGACCATTTATGATGCAATTCCAATAGGAAAGATGATGGGGATCGAAATCAAGGTAAAATTTAAATCATGTACTGCCCAAGTAACTACAGTTAACCCAACCATGGTAGAGCAGGGAACTTTCCTTAAACTACTTATTCAAATAGACTTACCAATGGTTGAATCTACACCAAGCAAAACCCCATTTTCAGAACTTCAACAATCCCTACTAGAATTGCCTCCATTCATTTCTATTCCTCCATCAACCCTTAATCTAAACCCAACTCAAACCCTGATAATGTTTTTGAATCAATCAAACTTCCCGCAAGGATAATCTAACCGATCCATTGCTAGCGGCCAACTGATCAGAGAGAGACATCCACGTCTCAAGGCCATGAGAAACGGAGACCTTCAAGGGTGGAAACCAAGTCAATTTTTCAATTGCATACAAGCAGCAACACAACAAGAATAATCCCTTCACAATTATCTGGTTCAGAAGGATTAACAACGACAACAACAGGTACATGCGCTTATTGAAAGCACAACCAGCTATAGCAGGAAAGGGACACTCTCACATAGCAGCTCGATCAAGTCATCAAAAATTTCCAAGGATTATGGCCTACAATAGTAGGAGTAGTGAAGGCTTCCCCATCAACTATGTGGGCATGTGATATTGTGGAACACTCCCTCCATGTAGAAACCTCAACGATGAAAATGAGGAACTCCGACAGACCTTGTCAGCCAGAACGGTGCTGCAAGTTCCAGCTATGGTCTACGAGAAAAAGATAACTCAAAAGAAGGATTAGATGAATCAACTAAAGGAGACACTGGGAAGTACAATCACTGAGGCATATACATTACTGGAGCAAATCCACAAACACTCAAACTCACTAGCTATGAAAGCTCAACCTATATCCGAGAAACTGCATAATCTCGTTACAAAAATCAATGGAACCACTGACCCAGCTACCTGCAAATAGCTATATGATCAAGATGATTCCTTAAAGATGCAGATTCAAACAATCGTGGAAACCTCTGCCAAGACCAAAAAAATCCTTCATGACCTCAAGCCTCCAATCAAACAGAAAGCAAAATTGATTTAGCAACTGGTCTCAGACTCAGAACCTCAATACAATTCAATGTTTGTAAATCTTCCACAGCCAGCCGACACCACTCATGCAGAGAAATTGGTACACGCTACAGAAACACTAATGAATACTTGGAAGGAGGTTATCAATAACTTCCTTGAGCTCAAGGCAGAGGCCATAAATAAATTACCGAAGTTGAGGCCTTTGTTTGAGGAATGGGATTCGAAGCAGGTGCACCAAGGGAAGTCAAAAAAAAAACCGAACTAGTAGGAGGGCATAGTAGAAGACCACATGGAGACCGCACCATCTAGGGAAAATTGACTCATGACGAGTCAATAGCTTGTGGTCGAGGCCTATTGGGGCTGGTGTTTTGAACAAAAGATAAAACCATTTTTGAATTTGTGGACTATCAGTTGTGGATATGGCGAGTCATGGAGAGTCGTTGTGGGGTGCAAAGATTCATTGCGAGTTACGGATAGTTGTTGAGCAGGTGGCAGAGTGAAGATAGGTAGTGGCACAAGTGGCAAGAACAACTGATAGTAAACAAGGAGAAAGACTTTGAGAAGCATAATGAAGTGTGGAACAGAATTGGGAACAACGAAGCGCAGGAAGGCAACCAAGCGAGAAAGAGGGAAGGACTCCTAGTGCGAGGGAATATGGTAGATAAGGAGGAAAGAGAATAAAGGAGTGGGTTTGGCATGTTGTGGGTTTGGTGAATAGAGCTCTATGGAGACTCTGATACTGAATGTATTATATTGTAATGGAAGTTAGTATAATACAAATATGCTTATGGTGGTCATGATTTGTGCAACTAATGAATGTCTTATTGTGTATGGTGTTTTACGAGATTAATAAAAAAATTTCTGATAAGATTTTTTTGAGTTATTCGATATGGTTGATCTCTTCTTTGAATGTCATGTAATAATATTTTCTTTATGCATAATCATAAGGTATTGATGTTAGATGATTGAGGGTTAGCTTCACATTGATGATGTGGTTCTGCTTCTCCTATTTCAGTAAGGTCACGACACGCCTCGGGTGAGACTCGTTGCTCTCCTTTGAGCAAGGAGAAAATATCGACGTTGTCCTATACTATAGCTAGATCTTGTTGGCCTCTGAGCCCGCACCAAGGTCTTGCCTAGAAGTCATTATTTCACCAACATTTTTGCATAGGTGTATGACTCAGAATTGTGAGAGAAAAAAATTGTTGCTAGGGTGTTGCATTAGAGAGGGTTGTATAGGTGTTATTCGAATAGTAGCAAAGGTTTTTGCAAGGGTTATATAAGAGGTGAGCAACAGTAAGTGGAGACAAGGGCTAGGTGTTGCATGAGGTGAGCAACAAAGTATTGCAGAGTAGATATGAGAGTTGTTGATCGTTGATGTTGCATGCTTTTTTAAACAACGAGAAATTGCTGAAGGTGAGTAAATCATAACGTTTTTATGAGAAATCATAAATTTTTGAAGGTTATGGGTTTTTGTGTGGTTCTACAATATCAAGGGGGATAATTAGAAAATAACATGTAATTATCATACTTATACTTTTTTTTCACATTTACAAAATACATGATAGTACCTGCAAGTAATCCTAATTTATCACATAACCATTCATTACACTATGACACCCAACATTCACTTTGCACATGCATATAATCAAGATACAAGCCATGATCATAGTGTTATAACTAGCACCTACGAAAAGAAATTATCAAATCACTTGACTCTCTATTAGAGTCAGAAGGCACCATGTGTTCATTTATTTTGCAATAGATCCCATTCAATATAAGTGTTGAACATGGAAGTTGTGTGTTTTCCTTTAAGATAATCAGGGTCAATAATTATGCCAAACAATCTATAATGTTTTTTTTTTTTTTTTTTTTAAGTTTCGAATTTTTGGATGACCAATGCATAAAACAATTTGCAGCAACTATGTTTAAACTTTTAGATAGTATTAATTAATAGGACAAAGGGTTGTTACTTTTATTCCACAGAGTAATTTAGATTTTTGTAGTTGATTAAGAATAATATGTAAGAAGATATGATTATTTAATTATTTGAAAAGAATATTTTAATAATCATAAGTGTGAAAATTTTCAAACAATGTCTAAAATTTTAACAAAACATATTTAACATTATGAAGATGTTGATAATTTATTGATGAGAGGGACTTACATAAACAAACAGTTCACTAAATCATTCTCTGATATAGATAATAACTTTAGGAAGAATATACGACAATTGAAACTCAATTAATATTACCTAGTTACCTTCATAACAATTAAATACATGTAGAAACAATATGAAATGATAAACAAGAATAAATCACAAGGGGACAAAGTTGTATGAAACAAATCCAGAATTCTTCTTTTATTATTAATGATCAAAAATTTTACACTGTTTCTTACAAAAATTCTCATCCAAGGGTGCAACCCTTAGTAACTCGAGAATGAGAGCTATTTATACTAGTTATAGGTCTAATAAAATAACTAATTTTCAAAAATAGTACAATATGATAGAAAGAAGGAAGTTGTTGAAAGATGTGTTCCTGTTTTGAAGGAGATTGTTGATGACTTGGCCAAAAAAATTTGTTGTGCTGATGACTAGACCTAGAAAATGTTGATATGTTGTTCTATGTTGGATTTTACAATTTACTCAATGGTATCACATAGTTTATCCCATCTTTCCTCGCTTGGGATTTTTAAATTTACCATTTTCCTGAACACCTCATCCACTTCTGTGTATCTTTCAAAATTAGGTTTGCTGAGGAAAAGATGCTTGATCTCATGTTTGATGCTCAAATAAAACTCTAAGGCTTCTAGAAAAGTCTTGCATGTAATGTTTCCTTTGATCCCTGCAAATTTTGTCCTGTGGTTGCAATGGTATATAGTTTCTGACAGTAATCTTCAAGTTTGATCAACTTATCATCCATAACTACCAATCCTGGTAATCCATTTTTATTCAAGACATTGAATTTGGTATGAAACCTTTAGACAAAAATGTCCAGAGTTTGACATTCGGTTTCCAGTTGATTGATCAAACTCTTCTTTTGTAATACCTTCTTATTTTCAAAAATTGTGGTTGTTCTGTCAGAAATATTAATTTCTTCAAGCTCTTCTCTATTCTTTGAATTTAACACCTTGATCATATCTGTATCTTCTATTGGTTTGGTCTTCAAGGTTGTTTTTTGTACTTCAATCTCTATCCTGCATCTGGTTATAAGTTTCTGTTGCTCAAATATGATTTGTATGGATGGCCATACCTCTGTCATAGCTTGGCTAATGTCTGTCCAATTTTTTTCCTTGGCTTGGGCCATGGTGTCAACCTGTTGAGGCTTCGAAATTTCGTTTCCACAACATGGGGGAAAACGACTGAGTCTGAACCTTAGAGAAAGTCCTTTTGCGTTTGGTGTGGTGGCTCCAACTGGGGATGAAGGGACTAGTTTCCCAATAAGGATTATTTTGGGGTGTGTTTGGTTTATATAACATGCAATGGGAAATGATTTTAATCTATCACATGCATTTATCTAAAAATCATCTATTCTACTATATACCTGAGGTGTTATTTCCTTTATGCGATCTAAAAAATATATCTTTCAAATATTAGTAATGAAGATTATTTAACAGTTGAAAGAGATGAGAATTATGTAAAGATGATTCTTTTAAAAAAACAGTTTGATTAAAATAATTTTGACAATTTTATCACATTCATATGTGTGGTTATATATCAGATAAGAAATCATAGACAAATATTAGTACAAAATTGCATTTAACATTCATTTATGATAACAGTTCAAATATATAATGCAAGTAAAGAGATAATTGTCAATCTAGAAAGCAAACCTTAATAAAAATGAATAGAAGTACCATATACACGAAGTCATAATCATATAAACTAACAGTAGATTTTATGCTCCTCTTCACTTTCAAGCAATTTAAAGAGTACAATAGTGCAACATCAGTTAAATAAATTCAAATGTCAAAAGATAACGGATTATGTTCCATTAATCCATCAAAGAATTTACAAACTTACAGAAGTGAATTCTTTGCAAATGTTTTTGATCAATTTCTGGACCCTTCTCTAAATGCATGAGAAGATTTTAAATACTAAACTAAAATATGTTTAAAATATATTATTACATAAAAATACAGGAGGTTTCAAACAACCATCCTCGTAAAGAGTAAAATTCAACTACAATCTAGGAAAATAAAGTAACAATATAACTATGAGTGTTGATCCTCCTTTTGGATTTGATCCCGAAGTTGACAAGTATCTAGCATGGGTTGAACTTGAGCTGGTTCTGAAATTCGTGATATGACCTGGCCCTTGAATACTGCATTTGAAAGTGTTGGCTCTGAATTTTCTGTTGAATCAGTTAATGACTGCAGGGTTTGCTACTGATGATAAGGTTTGATCAGAAAATTCCAATAATTTTCTTGATCAAACTTATTTAATTTTTTAATCATTTCTTCCCGCATTTTTGTCTTTTGTTTCCACTATGCTTCTAACGGCTTGATTTCTGAGAGAACTTTAAATGTGGACTCTTTGATAAGCTTAGCTTTCAAAAGTTGTTCACAAACAGATTCTGTGATTTCTTTTGTTAACCTTGATGCTTTTGTTGTTTCTTTTTTTTCTTGTCTTAGCTGTCCTTCCCAATCTTTAAATAAAATTTCCTTTTGAAATTTATGTACTAGCGTAGATCAGCTTCCTTTCCAGAGTCTGATGCTTTCCATTGAATGAATTCATTAATTTTCTTCTCAATTTTCTCACACTCAAGTTTCTTGATAGCCACTTGTTGGATCAGGATTTCACTTGCATCATAATAAGAGCTAGTGATTGAAGCTTGTTGGCGAAATAATCATTGTTTCTACTTTAGCTTAGCATTCACTTCCAATTCTTCTCTTATGAATTGCTCTACCCATGGTTGGATTTTTAATTTTTTTATTGATGCTTCTAGTTGTGTTTTCTTTTCTGTAAGTTGCACTTGATGCTGTAAAGTTAATCTTTCAAAATCCTTTTGAAACTGAGACATTTTAAATTCCATTTTCTTGCTGGAGTTAAGCTTTTCTTTCTCTAACAGTATTTCTAAATCTTGTATTTCATCTTCTCTTTTCTTTAGTAACAATTGAACCTCAGTAGCCTTGTCAATAGTGGCAGTAGCATATTCCCTTGCAAACTATGATAGCTTAGTTAAATGTTTAGTAGGATCAGCTAGAGGATCCTTCCATAGAACATCAACAGATTCATTTGTAAGATTTGAAACTGTATCATCCATTCTTCTCCTTTTCTTCTCTTGACTACAACCTTATGGCTAGGACTATAGAAGACATCCAATGAAGGAATTTCTTCAATTTGTAAAACTATATGCTCTATAGGGTAGGCTAGAATGATCTCTCAATCATGAGTTTCAGGTACCTGTTGTAGCGGTATTGCAGTTTCCACTAAGTTATGAGAATGCTCTGGCATCTGAAAACTGGTAGATTGATCAATATTAGGATTTGGTTGTGATGTTTGCAGTGCCTTAGAAAACTTTTTCCATTCATTCTTCAAATCCTTTGGCTGAGATTATTATGCCTGATCAGGTGTATTTTGGATGTTTTGAATTTCTTGGGAAGACGATCCAATTCCTTTAATTATTCCTTTCTCTTGCATTTCAATCTCTTTAATTACTTTATCAATTACCTTTTCTAGGCTCTCATTTCTATTTTCGGATTTCCCTAACTCGTTTTCAGAATTATGTTATGATTTCCCTGACTCATTTTCATACATGTCTTTAGCGTCATTATCCAAGCTAATACTTGGAGTTGGTCTATTGACATCTTCAATAATCAGTAAATCCAAAGCAATCATTTCCAATCTCTTGTTTCTGTATGATTGGAAGGCTTCAAAGTCATCTTGATTGAGCTGACTTGATGAAATTTTTAGTACATCCGTAAAATTTTCAATGCCTTGAAAGAAATCATCAAATCTATATATCTCTTTCAAAAAAGGCTTCAATTTTAGCCCTGCGTTGAAATTATTAATCACATCATTGGGGTCATATGGCCATTTTTGCATTATAGCCAAATTCAACAAATTAATATTTGAAACTTCCTTGAAGGTATGGCCAATATCAAAATGTCTAAAAGTACTGCACTGCAAAGGGAAATTAGGTCAAATGGCCTTCTTGGCATCTTTGAGTTGCTTCAAAATGCCATTTACTACAAGTTGGTAAGAAATTTCTCTAGCAAGTAGCTTGTCAGGAACATAATAGGACAGGACGTGGGGAGAAGCATAACTCCCGAAAACTCTGACATAGGTGAAATTTTCTTCGACAAACCATCTGGCAACGGGAAAAATGTATATACTAGCCTCTTTGGAAATCCTAGGGGCTTTTTCATTAAATATAATGTGATGCATAGGTAGAATGACTCTATAGAAAATTTTGTAAAAATGTAGATGAAAATTTGACTCCCAAAGGGCTCTGTGGTAAATATGGATTGGAGTGGGGTCTTGGGTTGTCCACTTCCATCCCATGGTACGAAACATCAAACAAAAGAAAATTGCATCCATTACATATGCACTCATGTAAAAGGGGGGTATTTCCCTAGAGGAAACACTTCTTTTACTTCTATATTCCATGATATTTTTGGCCAAATTATTAGACAAGATCTTTTCCCAATTCAGAATTAAAGAATTGACGATTGTGTCAATTAACGAGACCCTATCTATAGAAAACCTAGTACTATCAGGCTTTGCAAACAATCTACACAAAATTCTAGTAGCGTAACAATAAGGGGAATTAGGAATTTGTGTTATCGGGTACATACCGAGTTTGTCTCATTTCAGCTTTCCTTGGTCATCCTTCCATTTCTTTATAAATTTCATCAGGTTTGGATGTTTCTCTGTAAATATTTGGACAAAACCTTTGTCATAGTTTTGTTGTGGGACGGGTAAGTGGTACATTTACTCACATCTTCTTCCGTGAATGAACCAATATTCTTATCCTTTGAATTATTAAATGTCCTATGTGCTATGTTCAAGTGGTAAATTACCCACTTAACCATATCTGTATAGGGGATAATCTTCGGCCTCATTGCTACTTTATGAATGAATGAGCATGCAACGATGAAATAATACGGGTCTGAAGAAACTGAAGCGTCTGCTGTAGAAATTTTGGTTGTTACCCTTGGTTTTTCATTCTCGAAGAGTTGGTACATTGCCTCCCATGAGTAAATTCCGCAATCCTTGTTGCAGGTGGTATCTGAGAATAAGGCAGACATATTTGAGTTTTCAATAGATGATGCTTGGGAAATTTCCTTGCCTTTCTTGTTCATCCCTGTTATCCTTGCTCCCTTAAGTGGTTTCCTGAATTTAAGTGAACAGAGAAAACTTTTAAATCTGAGGTGAATGAAGAGAAGGATAGAGTTAAAAAGATATAATAAAAAATCTGGCGTTCAATCATTAAAAACAAATTCGAAGTAGATATCAATCTTTCAAACCTTACAACCATTAAATTTCATTAATCACCAATAATTCTTCCTATCAAATCTCTTACACACCTTTACGTAAAATGTCTATTGGATCAATTTAATATGTTAGATATTATATCTGGTTGATTAGATATGAATATTTCACGCACTTGAGCAACAACTATCAATATCGCATGTCGAAACTAAAAACTATTTATCTTGGTTATGTTTTCCATTACCGATGAATTTCGTGAAATGCAATCTGAGAAAATCATAGATCGCAATTTCCATACAGTAATAAAACTGTTGAGATTCAACAAAAAGATCCTAGTGAAAATTATGCACCTACACTAGGATGGAGCCTCAGGGTATTTTTAGGTCGATGTCTATTTATAGATGCATGAGTGAATTCTATTTATATGTGAGGTTAATTTATAGATGTATGTGCAAGTTATATTTATAGAATGAATGTCTATTTATAGATGCATGTCGGCTATTATTATCCCTTAATACTAGTTGGACAATAAACAATAATCTATTCTCAATGAGCACTTGGAAATAACTAACTGAAGTGGAAAATCAATTAGCTATAGGAATTTCGAGTTGAGTGGTTGGTTGGTGGGACATGCAAGTGGACTTAGTTGTAACTGAGTGATTCAAAGTTTTAACAGAGTTGGAAGTGTAGTTATGAAAGTTGTAAAGTAGTTTAACTCAGTTAAGTGAGTTAAAATCATTTGTGCTAGTTGTAGCTGAAGATACACTAGTGAGAGATCAAGTGAATTAATTATTAATTAATTCACAATCAGTGACCTCACATGCAACTGAATATTTACTAATGTTAACTACATGCATGTCAAATCCAGTGGAGACCCAGTTGAGATGTAGGTGAAAGGGACAGATTGAATATCAGTCATGACATTATCGGTTGCACACATGCAACCACACACACATTGGATGTGCCCATGAGAATTGCATAGTCAAGGCAAGCAGGAATCCATTCATTTAGGGATTACTATCGGCTGGGATTGGGTAGTAAACGCAGCCTATCTGGAGGTAGTAAATTGGCTAAGGAACTTGCCAATTTTTGTATGAAAGTGTGAGACAATTGTATGATGTACGAGAGCTCTTGGATTGGAGATTTGTATGAGATTTTTTCATGATCCATGATATATACATAATATATGATAGTGGGGTTTTTAGCTTTATGCTTTCCTGGTAAAAACATATGTGTTATGTGTGATTGATATTTCTTCTTGATATTTCTATTAGTGATTGTGTTTTCAATTCCGCAAAGATTTTATAGAAGCGATTCTGTATTTAACAGTGGCATATAATTTTTAGATAAGGAGAATCCAAGAAATACATATTTTGTATTAAATTTCTACATGTTATCAAAGCACAGGAGATTGCAATTTTGAAGCAGGAGCTGAGTTTGTTTGTAGAAATAATTTGAATTTCCAGAAAGACTTTCTTGGTGCTACAATTGAGTTAACATCGAAATGGATTTTAATGGTTTGAGGTTAGCGTATGCACTCGAGGGCAACTTGAACTACATTTATTGGAAGGATAGGATGGAGGTGGTGCTCGAAGATAATGGCTTGAAGGAATTCATTGACAATGATGTTTCTAAGCCTACTTCGACAGATGTTGCATTACTTGATGCATGGCAAAAGAAAGTGGAAAAGATGAGGAGGATTATGTTGGAAGGTGTACAAGACCACATTGTCTCAAGCCTTCATGGGAAAGCCACACCATATGCTATGTGGAAGGATTTGATGGATCTTTTGCAAAGTAGCAGCAACCATAGGAAATTGGCGCTCAAAGATAAACTCAGGAAGATCAAGATGGAAAAGGGTGACAACATTCGAAAGTATCTCACGAAGTTTGTCAAATGTCGAGATGAACTGGGGAGTGTGGGAATAACTGTTTCTGATGATGATTTGGTGAGCTTGGCTCTCTTGGGACTTCCTAAGATTTGGCACAGTTATGAAGACTCTGTCAATGGACAAGAAAACTTGTTCGATTGGGAACAACTGTGGTCGGATATGGTGCAGGAGGAGTTCAGGTGGAACACCAGAGATGGCTCTTCATCAAAGCATGATGAAGAAGAGGATTGTGCTTTGGTTTCCAAGGCAAGGAAGGGGAAGGGGAAGAAATTCCATTCTAAATCTGAGTCTAAAGGCAACAAGCTGGATTTTTCCAAGGTGAAGTGTTTTCATTGTCACGAACATGGGCATCTCGCTACTAACTATCTGCAAAAGAAGAAGAACAAGAAGGCTACTGGAGCTGCAACTAGTGAGGCCCTTGCCTCACAATTTAAAATTGAATTCTCCTTGATCACATGCATGGTGTCAATTGCATTAGGATCGGTGTGATATTTGGATAGTAGCGCTTTCTTCCACATGACGGGAGATAAGGAGATTTTTAGTGACTTGGAGGAGAAAGATCTCCAGATGCATATAGAGATAGGCGATGATGGACGATACAGTGTGACTGGAATTGGTACCATTGCCTTTCAGAGGGATTCAAGTAAACCATTTCAATTGAAATATGTTATGCATGTTCCAGGCCTGAATAAAAACTTGGTCTCAGTCGCAATGTTGGAGGACAGAGGCTATGACGTTGTTTTCAGCGATGGAAAAGCTTTCCTGCGACATGAAACAATGGGTCAAGCCAAGAGGATAGGGATTCGAGTTAAGAATCTCTACGAGCTAGAGGTATATGGCTGCGTTGCCATGATGGGCAAGGAAAAAAAGGTGGTGAGCCGAGATAAGGGCGAATTATGGCACAAGCGATTGGGCCATATTCATCATGGAGCCTTGAAAGTAATGCAGCAAATATCTACTGGACTTCCAATGGGAACACTTGCTCAGTTAGATCAGTGTAAGGGTTGCACCATGGGGAAATATATAAAGTCCACCTTTCATGAAAAGGAGAACTGTGCTTTGGGGATCCTTGAGAGAGTTCACATAGACGTGTGTGGACCGTTCTCGGTTGCTTCAATATAAAAACATAAGTACTATGTTATTTTTGTTGATGAATTTTCTCGTAAATTTTGTATCTTCTTCATGCAGAAGAAGGATCAAACATTCTCAAAATTATGTGAATTTAAAGAATTAATGGAGAAAGAGTCGGGGAAGCAAGAAAAGGCTTTGAGGAACGATAATGGTGGAGAATACATACCTAACAAGTTCAAGAAATTCTGCAGCAAAGAATGAATTCGAAGAGAACTCAGTGCCTCATAACCCACAACAAAATGGGGTCGCGGAGAGGAAGAATAGAACGATCATGGGTGCAAAATGAGGGATGTTGCATGATTAGGGCCTACCAGTGCATTTGTGGGTGGAAGCATGCAACACTGTGGTTTATGTGAAAAATCGTTGTCCTCATAGAGTACTTGGCATGAGTACATGTGAAGAAGCTTTCACTGGTAAGAAACCAGATGTTTCTCACATTAAGATTTTTGGCTCATCTGTTTATGTGCGTGTGGCCAAGAATGCCAGGAAGAAGCTAGAGTTGACTGCTGAAGTTGGGATTTTTGTGGGGTGCACATAAACACCCCATAATTATCGTGTGTATTTTCCTAATAGTAATATGATTGTTATGCGACGAGATAAAAAATTCGATGAGGGGAAAGCCATGCAGTTGTCGCTTGAGAGGGAGCTATACTTGCATGCAGACGAGGAATTGTTGGTTCCAAATATGAGTCTCTAGATGTGGATCAGCCATGGGAGGAGGTTAATGGAGTGGAGGAGTCCACTCACAAAAGCTAAACATCACAACTAGCAGAAGGCATACCAAAAAAGCTGATAGGCTGAGACTTGATGTTGCGTAGAATGTAGGAGCCCCTACTTCACATCGCAGATAAAGACAGTGTCCTGACCAATTTACTGGATACATGGATCTCATGAGAAAATGTATTGTGACTAAGCCATCTTCCTTTCAGGAAGCAGTGCAGGAGCCCACATGGGTAGATGGAATGGTGGAGGAGAATGACTTCGTTGTCAAAAACAGTGCTTGGGAAATTGTTCCAAGGTCAGTTGATAAATCAGTGGTAGGTTCGAGATGGATCTAAAAGCTAAAGCAAGTTGCTGATGGGAGTGTTGAGAAATACAAGACCAGATTTGTGGCCCGGAGCTTCTCACAGATCGAGGGGAAATATTATGAAGAAACCTTTGCACCTGTCGCAAGGTATTCTTCCCTAAATACCATCCGTACTCTCTCAGAGTAGATGGTCTAGCGCATTCATCAGATGGATGTGAAGACTGTGTTTCTCAATGGGATCATTGAGGAAGAGGTGTACATAAAGTAACATTAAGGATTTGATATCTTCAGCAGTGAGTTGCATGTGTTCCGACTCAAAAGATTATTGTATGGGTTGAGCCAAGCACCCCGTGCTTGGTACACTCGGATAGACATCTATTTCACCAGACTGGGCTTCACCAAAAGTGAGGTGGATGCAAACCTATACCAAATTGTGGTGGAGGGTAAGATTTTAATCATTTTTCTTTATGTTCATGATTTAATATTGACTGGTGATGAGCAGCTGATACACTCATGCAAGGAGTATCTTGCAAAGGTGTTCGAGATGAAGGATATCGTCCTCCTTCATTATTTCCTTGGATTGAAAATATGGCAGCGAGATGGTGAAATTTTTGTCTCAAGGCAAGTATGCAAGGGAGATACTGGGTAAGTTTCACATGGAGGGCTACAAACCCATGGATACTCCTCTTCCAAGAAACTAGAGGAAAGAGGATGATACTTCTAGAGAGGTAGTGGATGCTACTATCTATCGACAATTAGTGGGTTCGCTAATGTATCTAGTGAACACGAGACCGGACATTTGCTATGCGGTTAACCAGTTGAGTCAAGCGATGATTAAGCCTACCAAGATCTTTTGGAATGTGGGAAGGCATGTCCTGAGATACCTGAGGGGCACATCTGAGTATGGTTTATGGTATAGAAAAACAGATGAGGTGAATTTTCATGGCTTCATGGATGTAGATTGGGCAGGCAGCCCATCACACAGAAAGAGCACATCAGGGGGGATCTTTATCATTAGATCTACAGTTGTTTCTTGGTACACGAGGAAGAATATATCCATGGAATTTGGTTCAGCTGAAGCAGAATACATGGTAGAGAGTCAAGATGCATGTGAGGCTATCTGGATGAGACAGATCTTGGTTGGTTTGTTTGGTTCTCATTTAGATCCGACAATGATTCATTGTGATAATCAGAGTTGCATTAAACTCTCGATTAATCATGTGTTTCATGATAGATCTAAGCATATAGATATCCTGTACCATCATATCAAAGATTGTGTGCAGAGGAAGATCATGTTGCTTCAGTACATTCCTACGGAAGATCGGGATGCAAATATTTTGACGAAGGTGCTCAGCAGGAGAAAATTCGAATACCATAGAGACAAGATCAAGGTGAAGGATAATCCCTTTCTTGTAGATAGGGAGTATTGAGATTCAAAAATATTATCCTAGTGAAAATTATTCACCCACACTAGGATGGAGCCTCAGGCTATTTTTAGGTGGATGTCTATTTATAGATGCATGAGAAAATTCTATTTATAGATGATGTCTTTTTATAGATGTATGTGCAAGTTTTATTTATAGATGGCATGTCTATTTATATATGCATGTCAAATATTATTATCCCTTGATATTAGTTGGACAATAAACAATAATATATTATCAATGAGAACTTGGAAATAGTTAACTGAAGTGGCAAATCAGTTAGCTATAGGAATTTCGAATTGAGTGGTTGGTTGCTGGGACATGCAAGTGGACTTAGTTGTAACTGAGTGATTCGAAGTTGTAACAGAGTTGGAAGTGTAGTTATGAAAGTTGTAAAGTAGTTTAACTTAGTTAAGTGAGTTAAACTTAGTTGTGCTAGTTGTAACTGAAGATACACTAGTGAGAGATTAAGTGAATTAATTATTAATTAATTCACAATCAGTGGCCTCACATGTAACGGAAGATTTACTACTGTTAACTACATGCATGTCAGATCCAGTGGAGACCTAGTTGAGATGTAGGTGAAAGGGACAGATTTACTATCAGTTGTGACATATCGGTTGCACACATGAAACCACACACACATTGGATGTGCCCATGAGGATTGCACTGTCATGGAAAGCAGGATTTCATTCATTCAGGGATTGCTATCAACTGGGATTGCGCAGTAGAGGCAGGTTGTAAGGAGGTAGTAAATTGGCCAAGGAACTTGCCAATTTTTGTATGACAATGTCATACAATTGTATGATGTACTGAGAGCTCTTGGAGTGAAGCTTTGTATGAGATTGTTTCATGATCCATGATATATACATAATATATGATAGTGGGGTTTTTAGCTTTATGATTTCCCGGTAAAAACATCTATGTTATGTGTGATTGATCTTTCTTCATGATAGTGCTATTGGCGATTGTGTTTTAAATTCCGCAAAGATTTTGTAGAAGCAATTCCATATTTAACAGTGGCATATAATTGTTAGATCAGAAGAATCCAGTTAATAAATATTTTTTATTAAATTTCTACAAAAGCTTTCATTTGGTTATTCACTATGAAATGCGAAGTGTGCTACGGAATCGCGCCGATGCATTTTATCGGACATTTGAAGTTTTATGATTGTTGCTTTATTAATTCGTCTGGTGTTACACAACATTTTGTCACTGTCCCTGCAATCCCTCACCCCGCATATTGAAGGGTCTTTCCCGTGACCTGTGAGCAGTGTCATACTCTGCAAATACCTTCTTTGCATCCTTCTACATAAGGACATGATTTCTCTTGTTGAAAATTTCCTTAGAAAGCACTCAGAAACCTATGTTTGGCATTGGCACAGGTAGCCAGTTCACCCCTCATGCCAATAGGGGAAATTTTCACTAGAGCTTGCACCAGATGGCACTCTGTCTCTTTGTTGTGCCCGCACCAGCCTTTTTGGGAATTTTTTTTAACAAATTATAGGCGGAAGTTTCCTTTAACCACCTCAAGAATGACTCATTGCAAGTGGTTAAACTCGATAAGCCATATATATCTTCCTTTAGGAAATGGTTGATGGGACATTCTTTGAAGATAGGACTCCCCCCATGCTTATAGGGATCCTAACCTCTCCTTCTCCCTCTATATAAACAAGCCTTCTCCCTTTACAAAAGCTAGTTGAACATATAGCCAAGAAGATGAACTTGGAGAAGAGATATTATAGCTGAGTAATCACTATAGAGAAGGTTGAACCAAGGAGGATCCTATAGAGAGAGCCCCGTCTGAATTCCTGACGAGTTTTTTCAGACGTGCTCCACTGGAACCCTGCTGGAGGAGATCGTAATGTCGAAGCCTGGTTGTACTCTACCTTCTTTAAATTAATATACTCAAGTACGGTATTGATTCCATCTTTGTGTTATGTTTATTTGACGCATTTGATTTAGTCTTCTTCGACTGACTGATAGTTAGGAATGCGAAATAGTATGTTGTGTATCATCTTCATTTCTTGTGTATGTGCAGGTATCCAGGCATGAGAACAAGCAGATCATGATCTGTCGAATCAGGAGCGAGAGGCATCCATCCTTCTGGATGACATAAAAATGTAGGACCTACGGTAAGTGATCTACCAAATCTTTGTCCATTCTTAACTAGGAATTGATGTCATAGCGTGTCTTGTTTGTGGCTAGACCCACTCTAGGGCTAGTGGGATCGCCTCTGTCCTCAGAGGGGATTTACCTCACCAAAAAATTGGCAACTCCGCTGGGGATCAGTGTGAGTTTGTCTTTCATCCCTTAGGTCGTCTTCTTGGTCTTTTCTTGCTTAGATTGATTTTCTAATTATCTTTGTTGATTCCAAGACCCCTGTTCAACTCCAGAGGATCAGATCTGACCTTTGTTTTTCCAAAATTTTCATTTTTCTAAGGTTGGCTTGATGGGCGCGGTTTCCAGTCTGACAGTCGCACCCACTGGCGCTTGTTTCCAGTTCATCACCCGCGCCATCCCCTGTTTGGCGTGGATTACAGCCAGACAGTCGCGCCATTTCCTGTAGGTGCTATGGTTTTCCCTGTTTTGGAGTTTTTGGTCAGTATTTGTTTTTCTAGGTGTTTTCTTGACTTGATTTGAGTACTTTGAGATTGTTTGTGACTGTGACTAGCCCCCTCCCTTCGATTGTTTGCCCATTTCTTGTCAGCATTGTAGCCCTAGGGTTTTCTAGTGCCTTGGTATGCTAAGCCTCCTGTAGGAGCTTTGGTCTTTTGTTTCACAACCAGCTTCATTATTTTCTTGATTGCATTCAGCTCCCTGGATCCGTTTTGAGTTATTGCATTTGATGGAATGATTCTTGCCTCTTTCATTCGTTTTTGGTCACTCCAAGCATAGCTCACATTTCTTATATGGGTTTGTTTCAACATCTTTCTTCGATTTGAGAGATTGCAACATTGGTTTGAGTTTTTGTTTTGTTTTCTTTTGAGTTGATCGAATTGTTTCATTTCGACTCTTGCTTTGAAATTCTCGAATTAGTGTGAAAGTTTATTTTTCATGTCATTTAGTGCACTCTTTTCTCTATTACATTGAAAAAAAAAATATATTCTTGCATTATTTTTTGCATTGTGGAATTGGAAAATCTTTCGCATAACTAGCATTGGGCATTCTAGGAAAGATTTATCATTTTCATTAGCTTGCATTAGGTACTATAGTGGATGTTTCTTCGTGTTCTTATTATTTTCTATCTCTTGAAAACTCTTAAATTTATCATAGATAGCTCTTCATCGAACGAAATGGTATTTTATGGCATGTAGCTTGCATTTACAGATTCGTGAGATTCAACATTCGGTAGGACCTTGGAATTGAAACATAAATACAAGATCAACTTAAAATTTATTCAATTAACCTAAGGCAACATTGAAACCTAACAGAATATTTAGTGATCTAAGTTAGAGACGTGTTCCGACGTCTTTAAACCTAGCAGCCGTCGCTCACCATCTAGCTTCAGATAGCGCTAGTACGGACTTGTGCTTCCCGTACCATCGACTATATAAAGGGAGACCCCTCTAGGTTGCAATCCTTTTATTCGTAGGAAGCTGAGTCTGCCACTTTGTAACCGTGATACACTGAACAAAGAATTCGGGGAGACTACCTGCACGTACGTCAAGTCCTTGGTTGATTTTTCTTTCATTTTATAACCAAGGTGTATATGGCAGTTCATGGGGACCTGGTACACCCTTTTACCTAGACTACCTGAGCAGTCATTTTCGATATTTACTGACTCCATAAATTTGAAAATACCATCGAGCACTTGTCCTTTCATGCTCGTTTCAAATTGAAAGAGACTAGAGTTATCTTTGACTGTTTCTTGACTCTTAAAACATAAAACAACAAATGTGTGGTTTAAATTTGGTAAAATAAACTACCTACGATTACACGCCCTTTAAAGTTTGATTACTTGACCTGTCTTTGTTTGCCTTGGTTTTGAGCCAAGAGTCTTCCTTTTTGATCTTTTTCCTTTTTTTCGTGTGCTATAGTCATAGTGGTGGAACCATCAGTTTCGTCTACTAGTAGTCCTTACACGGACGATTCATCTGAAACTTCGCATACTTCTAGGTCTGCCGAGCTTGAGCAGCCTGTCATCCCATTAGAGTACCCCTTTGGAGAACCAGTTGAGTTCCATTGACCTCTTTTCAACGCTTGGTTTAGGTTTGGGGTCGGGGAACATTTCCCCCCTCTCACATCGGGATCATCGTTTTTGGCTGCTATCATACCTCCTAGCCCCCGTACTCTTTTTCAAGATCTTACAGTGGATTCAAACATGGACTCGTCTGGTCCTAATGGAAATTAGGGCATTCCAGTTTCTGATGAAAAATACCACCATTTTCCAGAAGACATCCATCCAGACGCTGCTCAATCTTCACCATTGGTGTCGCTTCCAGCTGGATATAGGTCTTTGGGTTAGATTATAGTCGGTATTGCCTCAATGGCAACATCAACTCTGTCAAAGGGGCCGGTTCTCCCATCATTAGGGATGTCGCCGAAGACACCTGTCTCGTCGATGCCTTTTGTTACATCTATCCCCACTAGGCCTACTGTCTGTATGGTTGCATTGGCACCGATTGTCATCGCTAAGTCGTCAAGAGTTTCAGCTTTGGTAGAGACTTCGACTACCATGGAAATCCCTGACAGCCTTTCTTTTGAGGATTATCGACTGGCTGTTTAGTAGCAGAGCTCCCAGACTAATCAATCCTCTCAGGATCTCAATCATCCTTATTTTTCTCATTATGGAGTGGATGGTACCCCGATTTATTCGCTTCCATTTCACTATGATGAGCATGGAAACCTTATCTATTTTCCTTATCCTGAGGCTTATCAGTACATTAATGGTTTTATACCTACCTTGCCTAGGCAACCTTATAACCAATAAGGAAAACCATTACAGGGACAACCTTCGGTTCAGTAAGGATATGATTTTGGCCCTCAAGGACAACCCTTCCAGGGACAACCTTCGGCCCAGCAAGGGTATGCGTATGACCCACAAGGGAAACCCTTACAGGGACAAACTTTGGTCCAGCAGGTATTGTTTTACGGCCCGCAAGGTCAACCTTACAATCCTCAAGGTTAACCTTTACAAGCTCAGCCTTCCAACCAGGGAAACCTCAAGGACCAACCGGGCAACCAGTATATCAACCCGGACCTTCATATGGTCCTGGGGGGGAAATCCATCCCTCTCAACCTTTGGTGCAACCACAACAGCCATATTTTTCGATTGGTCAAAATGTTGCATAGCCAGGACCATCTTATGGTCCTGCCACAGGTCAACCTGGTTATCAGGCACAACCTGGCCCACCCCAACCATCAGGCCAACTTTCTTAGCAGGGGTGACTTGGTGGCCCTCATCAGTCAGGTCAACCTATTCAACCAGGACAACCTGCACAACCTGTTAACCCTGCTCAGTCACCACTCTATTCTATGCCATAGCCAAATCAACCTATGTGCCCGACCTTTTCAGCTCAACAGGGCCCCACTTATCAACAGCCCGTTCGACCCAAGGTGGTTATTTTCCTCAAGGTCAATATCGACCGATTTACAACCCGCCTCAAGGTTCTGCTTATTACCTTCAGCCACCAGGATATAATTATACTCTACAGCAAAATCCCTACGCTGATCAATCGGGATCCTCATATACTCAGAATCAGTATCCTGGTTATCAACCCCTGTATCCTAGTTCTCAGCCGCAATATCAACCGAATTATATGGCTTATACCCCTTATGGTTAGAATCCTCCAGGACAAAACTGATGGGGGCAGAGTTATAATCAACTAGGATGGAATATGGGTACGGGTCCTTATTGAGGACCTTCTATGCCTTTTAACGCTGAATTACCTTTTATCGCCACGTTGGAGTTACCGGATGTGTCCAAATTGACAAATGATCCCATTCTTCATAAACCATATTGGCCCCCGGTTCCAATGAAGGTTCCTGGAGATTTTCCAAGTTTGAGGGCAAGTCTGGAGAAGACCCCCAAGCACACGTCATGAAATACCATTTATGGTGTTCTTCCAATTCTTGGGTGGATGACTCTATCAGACTTCATCTTTTCCAGTGCACTCTCACCGGTGTTGCTGCTAAGTCGTATATCGAACTGCCTCATGGTATCTTTCAAGATTTCAAAACTCTTGCTATGGAAATCCTGACTCATTTCCAGTTGTCAGTTCATTATGAAGTCGGGACGCATCTCCTAACATTCTTGAAACAGAATCGGGCTACCCATATCTCGGACCACATTCATGAATGAAGACAGCGTCGTCGCCTGATCAAGTTCGAAATTCCTGATCAGATTCTTACTCATTGGTTCACTACCTCTTTTGTCAACCATATTGTGAAATACATCGCCATGGGGGCATGTGTAACCGAGGAACAATCCATTGCTCATGCCCAGTACCTTGATTTAGTGTACTCCCAATCGGGCATTTTGTATGAAATCTTGACTGAAGCTCCATGACCTGGGACCCCTAAAGCGCTGGCTACTCCATCAGTTGATGGCATTATTGGTTTCGTATCTCAGACTTCACCCAAGTCTTCCAATGGGAAGTAGAAATAGAATTCTTCCAATACTTCTACTCCTCAGTCTACCCTGGATTTTGGTAAAATGTCGAAGGTCAACACCGTTCAGGCCAATCCTGCGGACAAGACTTCCAAGGGGAAAAATAAGGGCAAAGACAAGGCCAAAGCCAATGCCCTGAAACAAGAATCATCTAAACCTCGTGCTGATGATGGTTCACAACAAAAGCCGAAGTATCCTTGTTTGATTTGTGAATAGAATCACTACACTAAGGATTGTCCTCGACGATACAAGGTTAGTCAACTGCTCAAAGGCACTAAAGGAACTCTGGCGGTCCTTAAAGAACCTTTCCCATCTCAGCAGACCCAGATGGTTGATCAATCGGCACCATATGCGTCATTTAGCTCTCAAGTATTCATGATTAACGATTCTGCACCTGTTTCCATTGTTACTCAGTCGAAGGATTATGCTGGCTCGTGGCAGGCAGCCAGGAAAGAGATCGTCGATGGTCCTCCTCCCCCACCTGCCTCTGGTCCTCTTGAGATTGAAAGACCCAGTGCCAAACCCGTTGTACGGCCACCTTCTAAAGGTGTTCTCCGGAAATATTCCTATAATCCTAACGCATGTGCTGCTCAGCATTACAGTATTGTTGAGGACTTAGCACAGGCGTTGTCCGCGATGTATTCATTGGAAGTCCTCCAGAGTTTTTCGTCTCAACGGAAGGCATTATTATCTGCGATCGGTGGTGTCAATCTTGCTGATTCTAGTATTCTTGCTTTCGACTTAGAGAATTTCGTCCCCTGACTTCCACCAGATTGTGCTTGTCATACAAGTCAATATTAATTGTCTCAATATCCATAAAGTCATAGTGGACGAAGGTACATCTACCTGTGTCATGTCATCTGCTTGTTGGAAGGCTATTGGCTCTCCAACCCTGACTTCGTCACCCAATTCCCTTGAGGAATTTGATGGAAGGGAATCGAAACCCTTGGGTGTTCTCGCTAGCTTACCGATCACGTTACAAGGAAATACGGTCAACGTTGAAGTAGAAGTCGTTGATGCCAAACTTAATTACAATCTTCTACTTGGTCGCAGTTGGACTCACACTATGTTGTGTGTTCCGTCCACCCTCTTTCGACTTCTAAAGTTTCCTCACGAGGGAAAAATCATCACTGTCGATTAGTTTTCATTCTTTACCTCATTTTCTGAGAACAACATGCCATATGTGGATCAGATTCCGTCTCCCCTTGACAGTGTAGGGCCCGGTCTCTTCAAAGACCCCGCTCTCATGGGTATTTTTCGCTTTCCACCACCAAATACTTTTCAAGTTAATATGATCTCTCAGTCAGATGACCCATGGATCGTCCCTTTACCTGAAAAGGTTGATTCGTTTGGGGATTCGATGCCGCTTAGTCCAATCAAAATCAATTATTATGAGCTTACAGCTGCATCTGGTTCCTCCCCTTCTGAAGGTGCTCCTTTGAGCATGGCTCTTGACGTTTATTCTCAATCCCCCTAGCTCAGCGATGTTGATTCGCAGGATCCTCTGAAAGAATTTTTTCCATCCGATGAAGCTATTATGGAAACCATGTCTCTCGAAGATCTACCGTGGAGTGATGGGCATCATCATTCCTCGTTTATGCCCTGCCTCGGGGCCATGTCTGATTGTCTTGAGAGTTTTGCATCCCAAGTTCCTTCTCCGCCACTTCAAATGCCTATCTTGACTCATGAAGTCTTCGTGGAAGGTAACTTGGGTAACATCACTCAAACGATGCCTATCGACATTTCCGTGAAACCGGGAATTGTCGAGAACATCAATGTGGGAGTCACTTGCTTTTCTGAGGAAGTCCAAGTGTACACTAGCCTTTTTCGTGAACTCTGTGATGTTTTCACCTGGTCTTATGAAGATATTCCTGGTATTGATCCCAGTATTATGGTGCATGAGATTCCCACATACCTAGGTGTGAAGCCTGTGTTCCAACGTCTGCGTCCAGTGCATCCTCGGAAAGCCACCACCATAAAATTTGAAGTTGAAAAACTTCTCAAAGCAGGTTTCATTTATCTGATTCCTCTGAAAGAATGGGTATCCAATATTGTTCCTGTGGATAAGAAGCTGGGAGAAATTTGTGTCTGTGTTGATTACCATGATATTAATCGGGCCCATCCTAAAGATAACTATCCCACCCCTTTCATCGATCATATCATTGACGATTATGCAGGGAGTGAGATTTTTTCTCTTATGGATGGTTTTTTTGGCTATAATCAGATCAAAATTCTCTTGTCCGATCAACACAAGACCTCTTTTATGTACCCATGGGGAACATTCACGTATAAGAAACTCCCTTTCGGCTTGAAAAACGTTGGAGCTACATTCCAGCGTGCGATTTCTTATGCCTTTCATGATATTCATCATTTTGTTCAACCATACCTGGATGACCTTCTGGCTCATTCAGCTGCACGAAAAGGCCACCCAGATCATCCTCACCAGATTTTTCTTCATTGTAGACATTACAACATTCGGCTCAATCCGCATAAATGCATCTTCTGCGTCAATTCTGGTAGACTTTTAGGCTTTATCGTATCTAAAGATGGAATTCGCCTTGACCTGCTGAAGGTTGAGGCTATTTTTAATCTCCCCTCCCCATCCTCATTGCACTAGCTCCAGAGTCTCCAAGGGAAAGTGAACTTCTTACGTCGTTTTATCCCAAACTATGCCGAAGTAGCCAAAGGATTCACACGACTTTTAAAGTAGGACGTCCCTTTATGTTGGGATGAGATTGCTCAGTAGTCTTTTGATAGGCTTAAGACGTTGCTCGTCAACACTCTCCTATTACATCCTCTGAATTACCATTGTGATTTCACCCTTTATCTTGTTGCCGCCTTCAGCACGATCGCCATGGTTTTGGTTCAATATGATGATGACGGTAATGAGCATGTCGTTTGCTACTTGTCTCAGAACCTTCTTGACCCTAAAACGCGTTACGCACATGTCGAGAAGTTAGCGTTGGCTATGGTCCACTCCATATAGCATTTTCATCACTACATCCTTTTACGCATGATGACCGTGATTTCTGACTGTAACCCCATGACTTATATTTTGTCCCGGGAGTTGTTGGGGGGAAAATAATCGAAATGGATCATTATCCTCCAAGAGTTTGATTTGGATTTCACTACAGCCAAATCAAAGAAATCACTTGTTTTTGTTGATTTGATTTGTTCTCTCCCGGCCGACTCTGCTCCTTCTCAATTCGAGGATCACATTCCAGACGAAACTCTTTTTCTGATTAGCACCCTCGATCAGTGGTACGGTGATATCATTGTGTACCTCTAGACCTCTACTTTCAGGTCTTAGTTGATGAAGGATGTACGACGCCGCATTCGGCATCAGTCGCAACCCTATCGTATCGTTGGAGATACCCTTTATCGTGTTGGAGTCGATTCCATGCTCCTCCGATGTCTGACGCTTGAGGAGGCTGAGAAATTTTTAAATGACTACCACAGTGGCACCTGTGGTGGTCAAATGTCTGGTTATGCCACTGTACAGAAGATCCTTCATGCTGGCTATTTTTGGCCGTCTATCTTTAAAGACTACATTGTCACAGTACGCAAATGTCATGCGTGCCAGATATATCAACACAAGATGCGTGCGCCACCGGTTCCTTTACATCCTATCATTACTGTGGGTCCTTTTTCCAAATGGGGCATCGATTTTATGACGTGTAACCCTCGTTCGGTCGAGGGGCATGCCTATATTATCGTTGCCGTCGATTATTTCATGAAATGGGCCGAAGCAATGCCTACACTGGCTGCAGACAGTAAGACAACGGCACAATTCATTTTCAATCATGTTATTACTCGGTTTGGCATTCCTCAGGCCATCGTCACTGATCATGGTTCTCAATTTTGGGATTATATGATGGCGGAGCTGACATCTAATTTGGGCCTGTGTCACGACAGATCAACGCCTTATTACCCTCAAGCTAATGGCCAGGTTGAAGCCGTCAACAAATTCCTTGTTACAATGCTTCAACGAACAATTGGGATCCATAAATCAAATTAGCATCTCATGTTGTTCTCAACCCTTTGGGCTTACCGAACATCAATTAAGAGTGCAACCAGTTTTACCTCATTTTAGTTGGTATACGGTCTGGAAGCCACACTTCCGATTGAATGTGAAATCCCTTCACTCAAAATAGCCGTGGAATTATTGTCTGATACTTCACCTGAAGAAGAATTTCTTCTCTACTTAGAAATATTGGATGAAAATTGTCGCTTGGCTGCCTTGGTCATCGAAGCACAGAAGAAGCGAGTCAAAACCCATTTTTACCAAACATTTTCCCCTCGTTCTTTCATCGAAGGCGATCTCGTTCTCCTATACGACCAAGCTCATGACAAGCTGGGGGTCAAAAAATTCCAACCCATTTGGCATGGGCCCTACATCGTTAAATGTGTGTTACAAAATGGGGCTTATGAGCTCATTTATTACGAAGGTTATCCTTTATCACAACCTAGAAATGGGTTGTACCTCAAAAAGTATTATTCTTGAGTCATTCATGCATGATATGTGTACATAGGTGATTTTTTCATTTTTGTGCGTGTTTTGGTTTGATGTGCTGTGTGAGATTTTTTTGCTTATTGGGTTTTGTTTCTTGTGCAGATGTCTATTTACCCTTATGTCCGTTTCGCGGATGGTGCTTCCCGCAATAACAGGAACTTGTCTTCGGCAGCCTGGGTAATTTATGATTCTGTTGGTGAGTTGATTAACTTACAAGGTATTTGTCTAGGACCAAATACAAACAATGTCGATGAATATAGTGTTGTTTTGGAACTATTAACTAAGGCAGTTAACCTCGGCATACGCGCATTACTTGTGAATTTGGATTCGCAGCTTGTTGTTCTTCAACTTAATTGTCATTATTCAGTTCGAAACCCATGCATTTTGAGATTGTATTTGTGTATTCGTTTACTTGAAATACATTTTGATTTCATTACATATTAGCATATACCAAGACGAATGAATACATTAACAGATGCAATAGCTAACATGGTGCTAGATAGACATTTGCACAATTTATAAAAACATCATATGTAAATAGACCCATGTGAGAAAATAGATGTATATATATATATATATATATATATATATATATATATATATATATATATATATATATATATATATATATATATATATATCATTTTTTTGCAACATGTGCATCATATAAAAACCAAAAAATAATATATGTCTATTTCAGTTACATTGTGAGACATGTCTCTCAAAATGTGCGGAAATAAAGCCTAATCGGCGTGGTGCTCATGATATCACATCACTGCCCGTACCAACCGCCTCAAAAAGTGGTGGATACGACTCGACACCCCTACAGTGTGCCTCTGATAGGCCCGAGGAACATCATCAAAATGAGCATAGTCAGGAATCCCACGGGTAATCCCCTCTAGGTTCTGTACTATCTCCTCGTCAATCCCCTCACCCTGAGGATCGAAGTCACGAGGAGTTCGCCTCACTATTGGCGATATACCTACAAGACGTTCTGGGCCAACATCTGCATACATATAGAGTAACTGTAAAAACATGCATATATACCCAAAAAAAAAATTATAAACTCATGAAAATAAAAATGAGTCTCACCTAGCTCTTCGTCCCAATCCTCTCCCTCCGGGAGCGGGAGGTCGGGATCTCCGGTGAAGTCTGTGCCAGCGTAGGGCTAGTCCTCCATGAAAATTAGTTGTCGTTGGAGCCAATCAAAAAACTCTGGCCTCCAGGACATCTATTGGCCACCCCCTGCTCTAGGCATCAGTGCGGCCCATTGGGCCATTCGTGGCTCTGTGGGTGGCAGCATCGGGACAATAACCTCCTGACGCTAGAATATGGGTAATCGTTCCAAGAAGAACGATACCAGAATCGATCCGTACCCAAACTGCTTTAGTTTGGTCTTCTTGCACTAGTGAGCTGTCGTTTGATGTTGATAGTCACGGCCTCGGCCCAGTTGAAGATGGTCGGGTTCATGCACTCTGAGGCAAGAAGTAGTTGTGTCTTCATGGCCTCATGCGGTGCCTGTGATCTAGTAACCCGCATGATAGTGTGTAGAACTACTCTTAGTTCCAGATCAGGGAAGTTTTGGATGTCCACTTTGCCGCTCCCTGTTCCTTTTCGTGCCCCTCAGCACACCCTCTCAATTAACATTCCCATGCTTTCCCCGAAAGGATGAGTACCGGTCAAGATAGGGACTGCACCTCTGCGCGAAAATCCAGTGATGAAATATACATCTGAGACTTCGAGTTCAAGCTCTTGATCTCGAAGCATAAACATCTCTTGATCTTCGTCCCACATTCTTATCAAGTATTGAAGAAATTCGGGCTAATCCCGAAGACATGGCGTCAAGAAGAACTTCTTGAGCCCACAATTCCTGAGGGAATTCATGCATTGTTCATTTTCCATTGCTTGTTCATCCTCCTCACTGTGTTCTCTCTCTTTCCACTTGATAATCATCTTTTTTTTTCTTTTGTACCTGCATGAATTGATCATAGAAACATTGTAAGCCCCCTTGGGTATTAAAATTTGTAATAAATTGGTTGCATTTTCTTAAATTTAAAGGGGATTTTGAGTTGTGCAGTTGGCGCGACCCCTGTGTAAAAAAGGGTCGATTGGCATGGGTCCGTGCCCAAAACCCGCGCCAACCGCGATGCCCTAAATTTTACAAATCCTCCCCTCAGGGACCCAAAATAACAACTAAATGCAATGAAATATAGCTCAAAAGATGGAAAATGGTGTCGGCTCCTACCTGAAACTGACGAAATCTGGATTGGTCCATTGGTTTGCTCACACTCGTCGCTGCAAGATCACAAGGTAAATGGACCACTATTGCTCCACAAAGAGGTAAAAGTGAAAAGTAAATAGTTTTTACCATTTATGGTCTTTTACAACTTTTCAAAATCTAAAATTAGGTTTTAAAACATATTTGTTGATTATTTTCATATTATTTTCGAGGAATACGTTTTACACATGTCTTTTTGTGTAGTGACAGGTTTCCACATGGTTTTGACGAAGAACGAGTTGTATTTTATACTTTTTCGGACTCGGTAAAAACACGAAAAAGTCACTACTGGAGTCATCTTTCAGCTCTTTTCTGACTGTATAAAACTGAAAAGATCGTCAAGTCGCTTGTCATTTTGAATGCATTAAACTGGCTGTGAAACAATATCTACCCAGTATATTTTTACCCCTTTTTCGGGCTAGGATAGATTATTTACGAAAAAGGAATACCTTAGCCGATTGCGACTAAGAGGTTCTCTCGGACACAGTTTTCTACCTTTTCAGATCTGAGGGACTATTTATGAAAATGGACTACTGGATTTTTCTTTTCCGCCTTCTTTTCAAACTCTCTAAACATGAAAAGATGTTGAGTTCTCCCTCTGTCAAACTCGTTAAAACCTGATGACATCGGACTCCGTCGTGATGACGTTACTCGAGTTCCTCCTTCCTAGGGCTCGTAAAATGTACTAGGTTGGATTTTTCCGAAGGAAAAACTTACATCGCAAGCACATGATATCCCCTTCAAGCTTGTTTTCAACAATAATTTGGGTACTCACCAGAAATTGTGGGGGAAAATGGAACCAAGATTGTAGTCTTGTTGGCAGTATGTCGCTCTTGAACATGGCACTTGTCTGCATTCGTGTCGGGTTGGGGACATCTCATCTCGTTTTTTTTTTCCTCCATGGTTTTGGTTAATCTCTTTTGACTGCTCATCTGCTCTTTTCCATGTCACCATGACCTCAGATCCCTTGATGTCAAACACTGCCAATTCCAGTGTCGTGTCGCCAATATGTTCAAGAGAAGTTTTCCTCTAAAGTTTTCAACCTCCCTCTGATTCTCTGTTTGTCTTGATTCACAAACATCATATTCCTCTATCTCGCATTGATGATGTGGGAAAAATTATGGCCCACCTTCGATCAGGGTCCCTTCCTGTCGACTCTAGCTCATTATCCAGGAAGTTGATCTAGAGACTCCCTTCAGGTACCTTGGAGCCTGCATGCCTCAATGGCAGTTTCTTTGCATTCGATGTAAGGTCCACATCATTGGCCTTCAATCGATTGACTCTGTAGGTTTTTGATGTCAGATTACTGTTCACATTTCATGGATTGTACCTTTTTTACCTTAAGAGACATTGTCATTATTGGTGGTTTCTCTCGCGTCTGTTAACAACTTTCATCATTGGTTGGTAATCAGAAAATTTTCTTGCATGTTCGACTTCAGCTCACATATTCGCATGCTCGAATTTGTACTTTTTTTGGGTCGAGATGGAGCGCAAGACCCTGGGTTTTGTCTGATGAAATCCAGGCTGCGGGTTTTTTGTGGATTACTATGACTTATTATGTGAATCTTCTGATTGGATAGCTGCGACCATACCTCAGTCTATTTATTGATCCCTACTGCTATATGGTTGTGTCCATACCTCGAATCTCATTGTTTATATACTCTATTATGGATGGTTGCGCCCATGCCACATGCCATGTACCAGATGTATCAGTTTTACTTGTACTTGCAGGTCTTCCGACAGCAGTGTTTGGGTCTAACGCATTCTCATAAAGCATTTCACCCCTCCCTCTCTCTCAGACCTCATGCTTTAGGAGCATCTATTACATAGCATTTTGTCACTGTCCTTGCAATCCCTCACCCCGCATATTGGAGGGTCTTTCCTGTGACTTGTGAGCAATTTCATACTCTGCAAATACCTTCTTTGCATCCTTCTGCATAAGGACATGATTTCTCTTGTTGAAAATTTCCTCAAAAATAACTCAAAAACCTATGTTTTGGCATTGGTGTGGGTAGCCAGTTCACCCCTCGCGCCAATAGGAGAAATTTGCACTAGAGCCTGCGCCAGCTGGCGCTCTGTCTCTTTTTTGTGCCCACACCAACCTTTTTTGGAATTTTTTTTATCAAATTAGAGGCGGAAGTTTCCTTTAACCACCTCAGGAATGACTCATCGCAAGTGGTTAAACTCGATAAGCCACGGATCTCTTCCTTTAGGAAATGGTTGATGTGACATTATTTGAAGATAGGAATCCCCCCATGATTATAGGGATCCTAACCTCTCCTTCTCCCTCTATATAAACAAGCCTTCTCCCTTTACAAAAGCTAGCTGAACATATAGCCAAGAAGTTGAACTTGGAGAAGAGATATTATAGCTGAGTAATCGCTATAGAGAAGGTTGAACCAAGGAGGATCCCGTAGAGAGAGCCTCGTCTGAATTCCCAACGAGCTTTGTCAGACGTGCTCCGTTGGAACCCTGCTGGAGGAGATCGCAACGTCGAAGCCTGGTTGTACTCTTCCTTCTTTAAATTAATATACTCGACTATGGTATTGATTCCATCTCTATGTTATGTTTATTTGACGCATTTGATTTAGTCTTCTTCGACTGACTGATAGTTATGAATTTGAAATAGTATGTTATGTATCATCTTTGTTTCTTGTGTATGTACAGGTATCCAGGTGTGAGAACGAGCGGATCGTGATCTATCGAATCAAGAGCAAGAGGCAGCCATCCTTCGAGACGACACAATAGCGCAGGACCTACGATAAGTGATCTACCAAGTCTTTGTCCATTCTTAACTAGGAATTGATGTCATAGCGTGCCTTGTTTGTGGCTAGACCCACTCTAGGGCTAGTGGGATCGCCTCTGTCCACAGAGGGGATTTACCTCACCAACATCGGGTCCGCCTCATCGCAACTATTACCGAATTTTCATAAGTTGAACTTTTTTAAAACGTGCGATGCGATTTTTTTTTTAAAGCAGTGTTTAAATATTTTGTAACGGAAGTTTTTAATGAGTAAAAAAAGGTTATAGCGCATATCGCAGCTCCCAACACTTAATATTTTTTGACTTTTTAGGCTTTTAAGCTATGCGATTTTCAATGAACACTAAGAAATCAAAGCAAAAAAGGGAAAGAAATTTATTTCGTAAAGTTTTTTAGACTTAGGCTGAGATAAAATCAGGCTTATAAATTTCCTATTTATTTCAAAGGGTCCCCTTTTAGTGAAAATAAATGGGGGGTGCCGTATGGTACAACAATTGGCGATTCACTTGGGAGAACCAACTATCTCTGATTAGTTTTTTGAAATTTCTAAAAAAAATTTCGAAATAAAAATAGTTGCACGAATGAATTTCAATAAATAATATCTCACTAAGCAATAAAATATCTCTTAATTATAATTCATAAGAATTCCTCTTTAAAAATAAAAGCATGAGTATCTACATCAGTCTTTACTCAGTTCAAAAAGATGAAGCAGGTGGCTCTTTCAGATTAGCTTTATAAATATATGCTCTTTTACCACAGGTATAGCCTCTGATCCAATAGGAAATTTAAGCTTTTAGCAGGGTTACCTTTTACCCAGCGATGATTCATTGTCCCATCTAGTCTTTCTTTCAATCTTCAAAAATAAATTCCAACTTTATATACTTGATCTCTTTTGAAACTTGTTTTCTTTGTTGTAGATATTTTCTATTGTACTTTTATTTACTTAAAAGTCATTGTCTTGGCCTGGTAACCAAATATTGACAATGCCATTCACTAGTTGTAATTAAACTGATCAAGCTAGCTCTTGATGAGACCCCTTTTCCTCTTGATATAATCTCAAGTCATTACCCTATTTTGGTAGGCAGTATTGGTAATGTCAGTTCAACTATTTTCTTATGAACATGGTAAACAAGATCTTGATGAGACTTATTATCTTCTAAGCCTTTTAGCATAATTTTTTAAATTTCCTTCTAAAAAATTGGTAAGTTTTCCCGGATGGGGCGAATCATTGGTCCTTTTGAGGATTCTGGATGATTATTTTTTGAGTTTTAAGATTTCTTATCTATAAAAGAGTCTTTACTATGTTAAATATTATTTTCTTGACAGATAACATAGTAACCATGCTTTACAAAGATGAGAGTTCATCAGAGAATAAATAACTTCATTGAAATTGCATCTTTCAGTAAAAATAGAATCTATTTGATATTCGAATCTTTCGATTATTTCCTTAACATTTCTTATTTCTATAAGCAATAAATCAAAAAAACGTTCCCAGATATTTACTTGGAAAGCCAAAAATCAATACTACACAACTTTTATTTTCCTAAGGAAAATAAAAGACAATAACATACATGGAATAGAAGGGGTTACCTCCTATGAAAAGTATTTCTTTAAAATATTCCCATTAACAAGCAAAGAATCTGATAGATCTTGCAATAAAAATGTTGATGGGCCTATTTCCTCAATGATTTGAAATGGACCTAGCCATTGTCTTTGAAATTTGGTATGTTTACCTTTTTGTCATGTACTTTGTCCCATTTTAATACCAGATCACCAATTTGAAAGTTTTTTGGAGTGACAGAAGTTGAATCAAATGAAGATTTTACTATTTGATGATGATGTGCATGAGTAACTTTAGCACTTTCTCTTTCTTCTTCAAGCTTAAGAATTTTAAATTGTCTTACTTGCAAGGAAGAAGAAAGAGATTCATCAATAAATTGAACTAAGGCAAGAGAAGGAATAACTACATTGGTAGGAAGAACATCTTATTTTCCATAAACAATATTTAATGGAGAAGTGCCAATGGAGGCCTTATGAGTTATTCGGTCCGCCCAAAGAGCGAATATTAATGATTTGTGCCAATTTCGTTGGTTTTGATCGACAGTTCATTTGATGATTCTAAAAAGGTTTTTATTTGTGGATTCTGCTAAACCATTTCCTTGCAGATAATAATTAGCAGAATACTTAAGTTTAACACCTCTTTTGATTGTAAATTCTATCATAGCAGGCCCTGAGAAATAAGATGCATTATCGAACATTAAAGCAGTAGGTAAACCAAACCTAGTTATGACAAATTGATCAATGAAATCAATAATATGCTTAGAGTTGGCTACCTTTAGTGGAATTTCTTCCACCCATTTATATGTAAAATAATATGTAGCAGTGAGAATATATTTATGATTTTTGGAAGATTTAGGAATGATCTCACCGATTATATCTAATCCCCATTGTTCAAATGGTTGCTCGATATTAACTAGATGTAATGGGAAGGGTGGTTTCATTTGTCTTCCAGATGCACTTTGACAAATTTTTCATTTTCTTGCATATTCATGAGCATGTTTGAAAAGTGTAGGCCAATAGTAACCTGCATGCAGGATTTTATGTGTTGTTGTATTTCCTCCAAAATGTCCTCAAGCTGGTCCATCATGGAGTTCCTGCAAAACTTTCTCTACTTTAGTTTTACCTAAGCATATTAATAACACAGAATCAAAGTTTATTTTAAACAATATGTCATTGATTATTTCATATTTATTGCCCTTTAATCTCAAAGCGCGTTTTTTTTTATAACTAAGTTGGGTTGGGGCATATCCATTTTTCAAATAAAACTTAGGATCAGTGTATTGAGATTGCACATCGTTGAGGCTTACCTCTGATATTTGCATATTATTACCTAAATCTGTCTTTGATGATAAATGGGATGCTCCTGTTAGCATTCTGCAAAAACCTTGACCTCTAACAATTTTAGAAGGTCTAATTTCTACACCATATTCTTGTAAAGCAATAACCTAGTTATGCCTTTTCTCTCCAAATTCTCTTTGCATCAATAGTTGTCTCACGACAGAGAATGGAACTATTATTTTGGTTTGAGTTTTAAGCATAAATGGCCTAAAGTGCTTTTTATCTTTAAAGACAAAAAATGTTTGTTTCCCAACAGATGAATAATTTAGTTCTGCGCCTTGTAAATTGGATATTGGTGATTCAATTTGTTGGTCATTAAGCTGCGTTAGAACAACAATGTAAGATGTATCTGATGAGAAGGTGTATAAAGTAAAAGGATTGAGAAAATTGGGGGTAGTCAGGAATGGTGCATTGATAATGGATTGTTTGATTAAATCAAATGCTTCTCTTTCGTTATGTCCCCATTTAAAGACTAAATTTATCTTAATTGTGGTTTGCAAAGGTAAAACTATTTGCGAAAAGTCAGGGACAATTTTTTTTACAAAATTTATCTGTCCAAGAAACGATTGCATAGTTTTCTTGTTATGAGGAAAAGAAATTCTTTTATTCTCTTCAATTCTTTCAGGATCAATATAGATACCTCTCTTTGACACAATGAATCCTAAATGTTTTCCTTCATCTAAAGAAAAATATGACTTCTTTCGGTTTAATGAAATTCCATACTTTCTACATCGCTCAAAGACTTTCTTTAGGTCATTCGCATGATTGGTTGCTTGTATAGAAAAGATTGTAATGTCATCTAGATAAAATACCATTGATTTATTGATGAGTCCTCTAAAAGCTGTGTCCATGGCTCTTTGAAAAGTGGCACCTACATTTATTAACCCAAATGGCATCTTTTGATAGGCGTAAGTTCCCCACTTAGTCCGGAATGTAGTCTCTAATTTGTCATCTGGACGTACGAGGATTTGGTTTTATCTTGAAAATCCATTTAGGAAAGACATAAGTTCAGAACTAGCTACTGTTTTCAGTACTTGTTCCATGGTTGGTAATGGAAAATTGTCCTTTTGAAATGCTTTGTTTAAATTCCTAAAATAAATACAAATCCTAATATCACCATTTTTATTCCTGACATGAACCAAATTTGAAACCCATTTAGAATGTCTAACTGAAAAGATGATCTTTTCTTTGAGGATTTTATTCAACTCTATTTTGATTTGATTTTCAAGGTTCGGGTGAATTTTCCTCAACTTTTGTTGTATAAGTTTCTCATCTGAAATCATAGGAATAGTGTGTTGAATAAAATAAGTGTGTTTGAAGATCAGTGTAATCCCAAGCAAAAACACTTTTGTACATCCTTAATAAATTGACAAATGATAATCTTTCATCAGAAGATAGACCAAGACCTAAATTGACATTTTGAGGTTTATCATCATTTCCGAGATTTACTAACTCAAATATTAAGGTGGAACTTTGAGTTTTAGAGTTAGTAACTCTTTTAAACCTATATTTTATATCATAAAGGTCTTCTAATTTGACAACTGACTTAGGAATTGGATTTTAATCTTGTACATCCTTTATCTGAGTGTCATGTTCATTTTCATCTAAAATTTGATTATCATAATATCCTTCAGATGTAAGGAAATCTATGATATCTAAATCATTATTAAATACTCTCCAATTGGTAATATTGTCAAGGAAAGATGGTCTAAAAATCAATTCAATGGAAAATCTATGAGGACTAAATTTTTGAGATGGAATTAATTTTGATGCTACATTAGCCAATAAATTTGCACTAGCATTTTGTATTCTAGGTGCAGAAGAAATATTGAAAGCTAAGAAATGAATGGTCAATTCTTGGACTACTGATTGGTAATGCTTTAAATTTCCAGAATGAAAATGGATGGTATTTCTTACCTGTTTAAAATGATTTCCGAATCTCCTAGGAATTTCATATATTTGATGTCGAGATCAATTGCTTTGTACAAACCTTGGATTAATGCTTCATACTTTGCTATATTGTTTGTGCAATCGAATTCAAGTTTGCATGCTAACATGGTTTTTTCTCCTTCTGGTCTTATTAAAATACATCCAACTCCTGCACCATATTCTGATTTAGAGCCATCAAAATAAATAATCCAAAATAAAGAATTAACTACTGGTTTATCTACAATTTTTTTACATTTCAAAGTGTATGTCTGAGATTGTTTGATTAAATCAAATGCTTCTCTTTCGTTATGTCCCCATTTCCATGGGTGAAAACCACCCATTCCGGACCTTAGAGCAACTCCTTTTCCGTTTGGTGTGGTGACTCTGACTGGAGATGAAGGGACCAATTTCCCTATAAGGATGATTTTGGACTGTGTTTTTTTTATATAACATGAAATGGGAAATGATTTTAATCTATCAAATGCATTTATCTAACACTTATATGTTCTACTATATACCCGGGATGTTATTTCCTTTATGCGATTTAAAAAATATGTCTTTCAACTATTAGTAATGAAGATTATTTAACAGTTGAAAGAGATGAAAATTATGTAAAGATGATTCTTTTAACAAAATAGTTTGATTAAAAGAATTGTGAAAAGTGTATCGCATTCATATGTGTGATTATATATCAGATAATAAATCATAGAAAAATATTACTACAAAAGTGCATTTAAAATTCATTTATGATAATAGTTCAAATATATAATGCAAGTAAAAAGATAACTGTCAATATAGAAAGAAAAACTTAATACAAATTAATAGAAGTACCATATATACGAAGTCCTAATCATATAAACTAATAGTAGATTTTCTGCTCCTCTTCACTTTCAAGCAATTTAAAGAGTACAATAGTGCAACATCAGTTAAACAGCTTCAAATGTCAAAAGATAACATATTTTGTTCCATTAATCCATCAAAGCATTTACAAACTTACAAAAGTGCATTCTTTGGAAATTTTTTTGAAAATTTTTTGGACCCTTCTCTAAATGCATGAGAAGGGTTTAAATACTAAAATATAATATGTTTAAAATAAATTATTACATAAAAATAGAGGAGGTTTCAAAAAACCATCCTCGTAAAGAGTAAACTTCAACTACAATCTAGGAAAATAAAGTAACAATATAACAATCAGTGTTGATCCTCCTTTTGGATTTGATCCCGAAGTTGAAAAATATCTAGCATGGGTTTAAGTTGAGCTGGCTACGAAATTCTTGATTTGACTTGGCCCTTGAATATTTCATTTGAAAGTGTTGGCTCCGACCTTTTTGTTGAATCAGTTAACGACTGCAGGGTTTGGTACTAATGATATGGTTAGATCAGAAAATTCCAATAATTTTCTTGATCAAACTTATTTACTTTTTTAATAATTTCTTCCTACATTTCTGTCTTTTGTTTCCACTGTGCTTCTAATGGCTTGATTTCTGAAAGCACTTCAGATGTGGACTCTTTGATAAGCTCATCTTTCAAAAGCTTTTCACAAACAGATTCAATGATTTCTTTTATTAACCTTGATGCTTTTGTTGCTGCTTTGTTTGCTTCTCTTAGTTGTGCTTCCCAATATTTAAATAAAATTTCCTTGTGAAATTTATCTACCTAGGGTAGATCAACTTCCTTTCCTGAGTCTGATGCTTTCCATTGAATGAATTCATTAATTTTTTGCTCAATTTTTTCACACTCAAGTTTCTTGATAGCCACTTTCTAGATCAAGATTTCACTTGAATCATAATAAGAGATAGTAATTGAATCTTGTTGGCAAAATAATTCTTGTTGCTGACTTATCTTAGCGTTCACTTCCAATGCTTCTCTTATGAATTTCTCTACCTGTGGCTGGATTTTTAATTATTTTTATTGCTGCTTCCAGTTGTGTTTTCTTTTCTGTAAGTTTCACTTGATGCTTTAAAGTTAATCTTTCAAAATCCTTTTGAAACTGATACATTTTCAATTGCATTTGCCTGCTGGAGTTAATATTTTCTTGCTCTAACAGTCTTTCTAAATCTTGTATTTTGTTTTATGTTTTCTTTAGTAACAATTGAACCTCAGTAGCCTTGTCAATAGTGGTAGTAGCATATGCCCTTGCAAACTTTGATAGCATAGTTAAATGTTTAGTAGGATCAGCTAAAGGATCTTTCCATAGAACATCAATAGATTAATTTGTAAGATTTGAAATTGTATCATCCATTCTTCTCCTTTTTCTTCTCTTTACTACAACCTTATGACTAGGAATATAGAAGACATCAAATGAAGGAATTTCCTCAATTTTTAAAACTATCTGCTCTATAGGGTAGGCCAGAATAGTCTCTTGATCATGAGTTTCAGGTACCTGTTGTAGCGAAGTTGTAGTTTCCACTAATTTCTGAGAATTCTCCGACGTCTGGAAAGTGGTAGATTGATTAGTATTAGTATTTGGTTGTGATGTTTGCAGTGCCTTAGAAAACCTTTCCCATTCATTCTTCAAATCCTTTGGCTAATATTTTTCTGCCTGATCAGGTGTATTTTGGCTGTGCTGAATTTCTTGGGAAGACGATCCAGTTCCATTAATTCCTCCTTTCTCTTGCATTTCAATCTCTTTGATTACTTTATCAATTACCTTTTTTGGGCTCTCATTTCTATTTTTCGGATTCATTATCAGAATGGTTTGAATTTTGAGAATTATTTTCTGATTGCCCTGACTCATTTTCAGACATGTCTTTAGCTTCATTATCCAAGCTAATACTTGGATTTGGTCTGTTGACATCTTCGATAATCAATAAATCCAAATGAATCCTTTCCAATCTCTTGTTGATGTATGCTTGGAAGGCTTCAAATTCATCTTGATTGAGCTGAATGGAGGCAATTTTTAGTACATCCGTAAAATTTTCATTGCCTTGAAATAAATCATCAAATCTATCTATCTCTTTCAAAAAATGCTTCAATTTCAAATCTATGGTGAAATTTTTAATCACATCATTTGGGTCATATGGTCATTTTGGAATTACAGCCAAATTCAAAAAATTAATATTTGAAACTTCCTTGAAGGTATGACCAATATCAAAAGTGAAAAAGAACCGCACTGCAAAGGGAAACTAGGCCAAATGGCCTTCTTGGCATCTTTGAGTTGCTTCGAAATACCATTTACTACAAGTTGGTAAGAAATTTATCTAGCAAGTAGCTTGTCAGGAACATAATAGGGCATGACATGGGGAGAAGCATAACTCCCAAAAACTCTGACATAGGTGAAATTTTCTTCGAAAAACCATTTGGCAATGGGAAAAATGTCTATACTAGCCTCTTTGGAAATCCTAGGGGCTTTCTCGTTAAATATAATATGATGCATAGGTAGAATTTCTCTATAGAAAATTTTGTAAAAATGTAGATGAAAATTTTACTCCCAAAGGGATTTCTGGTAAATATTGATTGGAGTGGGGTCTTGGGTTGCCCATTTCCATCCCATGGTAGGAAAAATAGAACAAAAACAAATTGCGTCCATGACATAGGCACTCATATAAAATGGGGGTATTTCCCTAGAGGAAACACTTCTTTTACTTCTATATTCCATGGTATTTCTGGCCAAATTATCAGACAAGATATTTTCCCAATTTAGAATTAAAGAATTGAGGATTGCGTCAATTAACGGGACCCAGTCTACAGAAAACCTAGTAGTATCAGGCTTTGCAAAAAATGTACACAACATTCCAGCAGAATAACAATAAGGGGAAGGAATTTGTGTTATCAGGTAAATATTGAGTTTGTCCCATTTCAGCTTGCCTTGGTCATCCTTCCATTCCTTTATAACTTTCCTCAGGTCTGTATGTTTCTCTGTAAAGCTTTGGACAAAATCTTTGTCATAGTTCTGCTGCGGGATGGGTAAGTGGTACATTGTCCTCAAATCTTCTTCCGTGAATGAACCAATATTCTCGTCCTTTGAATTCTTAAATGTCCTATTTTCTATGTTCAGGTGGTCAATTACCCACTTAACCATATCTGTATAGGGGAGAATATTTGGCCTCATTGCTACTTTATCAATGAATGAGCATGCAACGTCAAAATAAGATGGTTCTGAAGAAACTGATGTGTTCGCTGTAGCAATTTTGGTTATTACCCTTGGTTGTTCATTCTCAAAGATTTGGTACATTTCATCCCATGAGGAACTGCCGCAATCCTTGTTGCAGGTGGTATCTGAGAATAAGGCAGACATATCTGAGTTTTCAATAGGTGATGCTTGGGAAATTTCCTTGCCTTTCTTGTTCATCCCTGTTATCCTTGCTCCATTAAGTGGTTTCACAAATTCAAGTGAACATAGAAAACTTTTAAATATGAGTTGACTGAAGAGAAGGATAGAGTTAAAATGATATAATAAAAAATTTTGTGTTCAATCTTTCAGAACATGCTCAAAGTAGATATCAATATTTCAAACCATACTCCATTTAAATGTCGTAAATCACCCATAATTCTTGCTATCAAATCTCTTACACACATTTGCGTAAAATGTCTATTCGATCGATTTAAGACGTTATATCTTATATCTGGTTGATTAGATATGAATGATTTCATGCACTTGAGCAATAACTATCAATATCACATATTGCAACTCAAAACTATTTCTACTAGTTATGTTTTTCGTTATTGATGAATTTCGTGAAATGTTGTCTGCGCAAATCGCAGATCGCAATTTCCATATGATAATAAAACTTGCATTTGGTTATTCCCTGCGAAATGCGAAGTGCACTACGGAATCACACTGATGCATTTTATCGGACATTTGAAGTTTCATGATTTTTTCTTTAGTAATTTTTCAGGTCTGACTCATCACAACTCTTACCGAATTGTCATAAGTTGATTGTTTTTAAAAGGCGCGATGTGATTTCATTTTAAAGCGGTTTTTAAAGCTTTTGTAACGGGAATTTTTTATGACTCAAAAAAGGTTATAGAACATATCGTAGCTCTCAAAACTTAATATGTTTTAATTTGTTAGCCTTGTAAGTTATGTGATTTGCGATGAGCGCTAAGAAATCAAAGTGCAAAGGGAAAGAGCTTTATTTCGTAAAGTTTTTTAGACTTAAGCTAAAATAAAATCAGCCTTATAAAATTTCATATTTATTTTAAAGGGTCCCCATTTAGTGAAAATAAATGGGGGGTGTTGTAGAGTACAACACAACCCTTAATGATTCACTTTCTAGCTTTGCAATTTTAATTCTAGTGTATGTGTCTTCTTCATTTCTGCTTTATACAGTGTCATTTTTTACTTTCTGCAACTCTAGATTCTGAAATTTCTTTAACAATTTTTAATTTTTTTGTTTCTGCAAAGCTAATTCTTCTGCTAATTTGGCTGAATCATCCACTATCGATGATGATGGTGCTATTGGTGATGATGAAGATTCCTCTGTACTTGCAACTGATATAGGAATGGCTATGGCTGGAACTAAAGCTACCTGTGTTGATTCCTTTTCCTTAAGGAGTCCTTCTATTTGTTCTTCCATTTTCTTAATTTGTATATTCTGCTCAATGATGAGTTTGAGCATATCATCCCCATTTTTTTCATTCTCTGCAATTTATTTAGACATTGGATCTTCAGTAAAAGGAATTTTTAACTTCTTTCTCAAGGCTGCAATGTCTGCATTCTTTATCTTGAGAATTTCTTCAATTGCATTGTAGTCCTTTGGATCATATCCAATTTTTACTATCAAGTATTCTAACGTCTTCATCTTTGTATATTTAGACATTGATGACAGTTTTTCAATCTTAAGCTGAGATTTAACATTTGAAAGTGTTGTCCTGAGCTTGAAGAGGGACATTGCTGTGGTGGTCATGATAGAAAACAACAATTCCCATATTGCATGTGCATGTCCATTTGATCAATAGGATGTATTTGACTGGTGTCAAATGAGAAAACGACCTTCTTGTAGGTAGCAGGAGACTTTGGAAATGGAACTGAAGCTTGTAAAAATTCCATCTACATTCTTCCTTTTTCACTGTCAAAGGCTGAAAGCAATATGTGTTTGGAGGTTGATGTTTGCTCCCAAAAACTGAGTGTAAACATTAGCTTTAAGAGTTTCATTCTTCTATTTGATCTCTAGGAACTTTGAAAATATATTATGGTCATGTGTAGAAGTATTTTTTGCAGTTTTAATTAGTTCCATAGGTTCCTTGGTAGGAGAAATAGTAGGAGGAGTGTTTGGAATACTGGTTTCAGCTGATGTAGTTTGTGGTGTTCAAACTTCAACCTCTTCAAGGTAAATTATCTTTGATGGTCCTCCCTCTGTTAATGATGTCAAACCAACTTTTTCTTTCTTCTGTTGGAGAATGATATCTTGCATAAGTTTCATGGCATATGGGGTTTCTTCTCTTTCTCTTTTTAGTTGCTTACTTTGAGGAAATAAAGGTTGAACATTTGCAGTTGATAGAACCTGTTCATCTTCTTCCTGATTCATAAAATTTTTGATCTTTGTTCTTGGGGTATGATTATATGGAGTTGTTTTTAATTCAAATCTAAGAGCATAGATTATACCATATGGGTCATAGGACCACGTGAAGCTGGGATGGAAATTCATCTTCTTTAACAATGCATCTGCCTCTAAGCCAACTGATCCGGTGTTGTAGATAAATGATCCAATGCTTGCCTTCATCTTAAACTGTGATTTTCTTTTTCCTGTCATAAATTGAAGGTCATCCATGTTTATCATTTTCCTAATATATTATAGATAAAAAATTCTCATAGAAACATATTTAGGCAACTTATATGGTGCAAGTTCACATTTATACACCCTTATCTTAGTATAGTTTTTATACAAATACCAATATCCTGTTTTGGTTTGTTCACTTAGGTGTAATATTCTTTTAATTTCTTCTCCAATATTTGGTTATTTTTTACTGCTTATGACCTGCTTAACTAGATATATAAAATAATCTAAAAACTCTGAAAATTTTGGCTTTGTTGATGTAGCTCAAAATTTATGTCCAATGAATCACTGATTGATTCACACCCTGATCATCTTGCTTGCTGAGCTGAATAGGAAGTTGATCTCCTTGCTGGAAAAGAAACAAATGAATAATGAAATAACTATATTTAAATAAACCCTGTGCAATAAAATTCATAAACTGTTCATGTATATTTTTAGCCAAAAATTGGTTGAACTTATACATGATGCTAGTTGTTCTTCATTGTTGAAAATAGAAAAGAACCCAAGAATGAGTTCATCAACATATTTATATTCTAATATCCTAATAGGTAGCAAAGAAGGGACATATAGTGTCTAGAGGCCTCAGTAATAATATTGGATGAGTATGGTGGATTGGTTTTGGGTAATTCAACATCTTTTGGAAGAAAAATGTCGAAAATTTGAGTTATTTGTGGGAATGTCAACTTATGGTACAGATCCATAAGTGTGGCTCATGAGAAATGACTGAGTTGGTCAGATTGGGGAATGAGAAGCATTTGATTTATGGTAACATCAGTGATGTTTTTCAGAATGTTTCCATTCTGGGAGACCACTTCTCTTTTGATAGGATCGTATTGGGCTTGACACCATGAAATTAAATTAGGTAATTCGTGGGTTTTGGGGAAGGAAACGAAAGGGAGAAGTTACTCTGAGAATCTAACAAGGTCATCTTTGTCTAGATTTTTTGTCTGAGCCACATTTGTAGTTCATGGAAATCGAACTCGCACTGGAAATCCATTACTTTAAAAGGGCATCTATAAGAGAGATGAGGTCAAGATTGACATGGGCTGTGGGAACATGGATTTCTTCTGATATCTGTTTCTTAGTTTTAGATTTTGGGGCCATGTTGAAAGTTTTAACAGAATTACAGAGGAAAGGAGAATGTATTTTCATGAAAGAATAAAATGGCAATGAGTCAATGAGGACGAATCTAGGCATGGTAACAACTTAATGAGTCAATGGGGGCGACTGCACAATTTCCCTGCAAAAACAATAGTATACTAGTCGAGAAAAAGTGAGAATCAATGGGCCAGAGGATAATTTATAGATTGTGATTTTTTTTCACAGTTTAATGTGACCATAGCGATTAAATGAGATTTGAAGTGGAGGAGTTGACATGGAGGCCAACGGTTTGGGAGTGAGGGCTTTCAACGGGCGAATAGGAAGGCATGAAAGTTACAACATGGTAACAGTCAGGGTGATGTGGCAACATATATATGGTAGGTGGTAGCTTAAGAGTGGTGGAAGGAAAATGGTCAATGCATGGGATATATGACCATTTAGGTGACAAGGGAGAAACCACGGTGGATTTTGGGAGGGGGAGTGGGAGGGGAGGAGTGGTTTCGGGATTTTAGTGGAGGAGTTGCGAACTCAGGAGAGGGCGCCATGTATGTATTTTCGAGTGGCCATGAAAACCACTTTTCGGACACCCCCACCCTCCCACGTTAACGAGAAACAGTCTAGGGGGGTTCAAAATCTCCCTCCATTGTTGATCTGGGCGGGGGATATCTCATCTTTTTAAAAGCAATCGCGCAATATGACCTCCTACAAGAATTTTTTTGTCGCTTAGTGACTTTAGGATTCAAATAATTTATGCGCCATAAATTTTAGGTTTAAATGTTTATAAATTAATACAAAATTAATCCCCCTTTTAAATTAGTCATAATTAACTTATGAATTTATAAAAAGGTGCATCTGAGCTTGCAACCATGTATTTTTCATTTTTATGCACTAAAGCCTTCATTTTTCTTTGGCATCCAAACATTTTATTTTTTATTTTTGCCTCCTTTCTTTAGGGAAATCTAACCTAACGTTTTATCTTGATATGGATGTATAAAAAACACAATAAGCCTAACATTTTTTAATTTATTTTTCTTTCATCCATATCCTACCTTAGCATTTTTTGAATTTATTTTGACTATATATGCTAACTTATCAAAACTAAATAATGATACAACATTGGCTCCAGTTGGGGACTGCTTCCCCCTATGGGATGCATAGAACAAGCAGATCCAAGTGCCTTCTCATCTAGCTATGGAGTCTTTGCTATGAATTTTCTTCAATGTTGTATGTAATGTTTCAGAAATATGCCATTGACAGGCAATGTAGTGAACTGTCTTTGCAAATTTTGTAGAAGAAATGTATTGTTTCCTTCCACTTTAGCAATGCTAAAAGGTCCAAACCATAAGTTATCAAATTTTCAATGTTTACCTCTATCCTCCCTTCTAGCATCCCATCTTAAAATTAGATCACCTTCTTTGAAGTCTCTTTCCCTGGCCTTTCTATCAAAAATACCCTTCGTATTATTCTGTTAATTTCTCAATTTATATTGAATCTCATCTCTATTTTCATTTAATTCAATAATTTGATTTGTCCTTCTAGAGAAATCATCAGGTTCATTAGTATATTATTTTAAAAATTTAAGAACAAGAAAATCCAAATTAGTAGGAAAAATGACCTCTTTACCATAAACCAGTTGCAATGGAGATTTACCTGTTGATCTTTTGGGAGAAATACTGTTTTCCCAAACTGCATAGATAAGATGATTGTCCCAATTTTTCTTATGATCTTCAAGAGTATTTTTTATTACTTTAACCAAGCTCTTGTTAGATGACTCTACAAGACCATTTCCTTGAGGATAATAAGGGGTTGAATGATGTAGAAAAAATCGATATTTTTGGCATAATTAAATCATATTTATACTATTGAATGTTGTGGCATTATCAGTCACTATTTTTTGAGGGAAACCAAATCTAGAAAGAATATTTTATTTAATAAATTTGATCACTACTGTATCTGTAACATTTCTGACTGGAATGGCCTCCACCCACTTGGTGAAATAGTATGTGGAAATTAAAATCCATCTGTGTTGATTTCTTGAAGGAGGGTGAATTTCTCCTATAAAATCTAGTCCCACTGAAGGAATGGTATTGAAACAACAACTGTAACTAATGGAAGAACTACTAGTTTTTTATTACCAGCAAACATCTGACATGGAATGAAACTTCTGACCTTTGCTCCTACTTGTGAAAACAAAGTAGCCTAATAGAAACCCGTTCTTTGTATATTTTATGTTGTGTCTCTCCAAGCGTAATGCCCTTCACAAATCCGTACATGAAATTGCTCAATGATTCCTTCCGTTTTAGTTTCTGTTAAACAAAGCCAACAAAATGTTGAGAGGATCTTTCCAGTACAAGTTGGCATTGATAATATAGTATTTGATAGATTTTAATTTTTTTTTTTCAAAAACTCTTTGAAAACTCAGTAGGACACTCAAAATTGATCAGAAAATGTACAATATCTGCATACCAATATGACAATACAAACTTTTTATCAATGTGAATAGGAATTGTTTGAGTTGAAGGAGAATGTTGTTGTATATTCTTTCCTTGAGAATCATGGGAAGGTTCTTGCGGTGTCTCCCCTTCTGTATTTAAGGAAGGTTCTTGTGGATTATCCCTTTCTAAGTTTGAAGAAGGTTCTTGTGTATGCTTCTCAGATGTTTCAAAAGCACAATTTATGCCTAAAAATTTGGAATTGGATTCAACTAAAAATTTACCTAAACCTTGTCCCTTCACTAACTTAGTGGTTTTAATAGTGAGGTCAAACTGAAGGATTTGACTGATCCACCTTCCACTTCTTCCATCCATTTCTGGTTGGGTAAGAACAATTCTTACAGCAATGTTAGGGACATAAACAGTAATAGATGAGTGAAGGAAATACATTCTGAAAAAATTTAGGGCTTGAACTAGGGCATAGGCATGTTTTTCAATAATATCATATTTGAGTTCAGCATCTCGCATAACCTTACTAAAAAATTCTATGGGTTGATCATGAGAATCTTCATTTTTCTATAAAAGGATAGCAACAAGGGGGGTTTCAGGAGCAAAGGAGAATATACTAAAAGGTAAGGAATAATTAGGGCTGGCCAAGGTAGGAGCTTCAGAAATGGCTTTCTTGATTTGATTAAAAGAATATCTAGCATGAATATTCCATTTAACATCATCATTGTTTTTAAGCATGTCAGTTATGTCTTTAACTATTTCAGCATAGTTGGGGATGAATCTTCTCAAGAAGTTTAATTTTCCTAAAAAGGCTTGTATCTCTTTCTTATTTCTTGGAATTGATAATGATTGAATATCAGATACTATTTTAGGATCTATCACCACTCCTTCCTTTGAAATGATATGTCCCAACAACTTTCCTTCTTTTATGGAAAACAAAGACTTCTTGGGGTTGAGAGATATTCCAAATTTTCTGCACCTGTCAAAAACCTTGATCAAGTGTTTTATATGTTTCTGATCTGAATTAGATAAAATAGTTAAATCATCAAGATAAATAACAAAAAATTTATTCACCTTACATACAAAAGCTAAATCCATAGCTCTTTGGAATGTTTCTCCTGACTTTGATAACCCAAAAGGCATTCTGGCATACATGAATGTACCCCAGGGTGTGGTAAAGGCAGTATTTTCTCTGTCTTTTGGATTTACCATTATCTGGTTATAACCATAAAAACCATCAAGCATTGAAAGCCTATTAGCACTAGAAACCTTTTGGAGTAGTCTATCCATCTTTGGCATTGGATAGTTATCCTTCAGAGATGATTTGTTAAGGTTTCTGAAGTCCACATAGAGTCTAATTTCTCCATTTTTATTTATGACAGGAACTAAATTAGCTACCCAATCAGAGTATCTTAAGGGAACAATTATTTGGGCATCTAAAATATTCTCAAGTTCTTTTTCTATGGTAGGAAGTAGAACTACAGTAATTCTTCTTAATTTTTGTTGATAAGGTTTTGCTTCAGGTTTTAATGGGATTTTATGCTCTATCAAAGATGTGTCATAAGTTTTTAGATCAACATAAGACCAAGAAAAAACATCTTTGTAATTCTTAAGAATTTTAATATATTCAGTTTTAACTTTAGGATTTAGAGATGCACAAATTTTAATATTTTTAATCTCTTCATCAGTCCCAATATTAGTTTCTTCAATATCATCTTCTGGAGAAGCAGAGAGTGGATTTCTAGGAACATCATTTTGATCAAATAGCTTTTCTAAAGGAACAAGGCCTCTAGGAAAAAAAAAATTGGCAGTTGTATAATTTCGTGGTCAGCTACCTTTGTGTTTAGATCTGAATTTTCTTTTTCTTTAGTAGCTTCATTCATATCTAATTTATTTTCTTCAATTTGTAAGACATAAAATTCATCGATAAATTGAAGGAAGGATTTCATTTGTTCATCATATTCAAATAATTTCCAATACTTTAAATTATCTGGAATGGATGGCCTATATTTAACTTGAATTTGGTATTGTATTTGGATTTGGTCTGGCATCTTAAACGAACTAGTAGAAACAACTAAGGTGTTTGCATGAATGTTTTCATTTCTAGGGATGAAATTTATATTAAAAGAATTAAAGGATTTTTCAATTGTATCACAGACTTCATTTCTGTAAGACCTAAGCCTAGGATTCTTTGTTTGACAAAGATTCCTAACCTATATTACTATAAGTTTTGAATCAGTAAAGACACTTCAATTTTGCATCTTTAAAATTTTAGCAAACTGTAATCCTAGAATAAAATCTTCATATTCAGAAACGTTATTTGTGACCTCAAAATATAACTTGCATGATTGAGTGATGTTCTCTTTCTCAGGTGAGATTAAAACAATACCTGCTCCAGCTCCATCTTTGGTACAAGATCCATCAAAGAAAAGTTTCCAATTATCAATTTGAACAGATTTAGGAGTTTCAACTTCATCCTCAATATTAAGTTGAGAATTCTATGAATTATTTGAAGATAGTTGGAAGCAACTAAATTCTTGGTCAAATGCATAAATTGGATGGTTTCTAGCTTGATCTTCTTTGCAGACAGTGTTTAAAAATATGACTTCCCTATATAACCTAAGGTTTTCTCCCCCATATACAATAATAGTGGCAAAAGACATATCCATTTAAAGACTTCCTCCTAGTTTGGCACAACATGATCATGATAAAAGCATTCCAAAATATGGGGGAATATTAGTGACTACTATGTCTAATACAACACTTTTGATTGGTATTTGGTGTAAGGTTACCACCAGGTCTTTTATAAGTCCTAAACATTGCACTCTTTTGGAGTCAAAGGTATATAGGTCATTATAAGTTCGAGTGATTTCCAAATTGAGTTTCTCCATAATAACCTTTGGCATTAGATTGTGTGAAGCTCCAAAATCCAACATACAATTTTATATTAAAGAGTCATGTAATTTCAAAGTCACATAGAAAGGTGGTATGGATTCATCGATCATGTCAGAACTAGGACCAAAATTTATTATGGGTCTCTCATTTTTCAGACTAATAATGTCCCCTTCGACATCCATAGTAGAGCTTTGGATCTATTTTGAAACTCGATGCTTATATCCAGGATTTTTAGAAAGTTATGAAAGTGGAATAGGAATTTTAACTCTTTCCAGCTCTTTTTCAACATTAAAAGCAGTCAATATAGGTTTATCAATTTGTGTAGTGTCATTTGGCTGATTTAGAGGTTGAATGGAAGTATTTTGAGTTTCAGCAGTTTTCACTTGAGGCACAATTATAAAAGGGTTTTTAGGAGGTCTACCAGGACCTGCTCTAGGTATTAAATCATACCTTCTATTAAGTTATGTAATTAAAATCTCAGAAAAGGCTTGATATTTAGAGACTTGAGAATTCTCTTGATCTTCTTGAGATATTTGACTATGATGGATAGGGATAATGGCAGTCTGAATAGATGTATTGCCTATGTTATTAATATATTCAATGATTGACAAAATATTATCATCGGGTTGTAGATCATCAATCATCAATGGTGTAGGTACTTGTTGATCATTGTTTGGTCTCTGAAGAATTTGTAATTGAGGGGCCTTTTTGAACTGACCTTGAAGTTTTGTTTGGGATCTAGCAACAATTTTTTGGAATTTTCTAGGTTGTGTTTAAATATTAGAAATCTTATTTGAAAGGTTTCTAAGAAGTGATGTGATTTCATCTATTTTTGAGTCTTCATTTTTGGATTTAGAGGAAGAAGAAGATTATTGATTTTATTTTAATTTTCTTTGGGCTTTTCCATCTTTGGCCTTTAGTTTCGCTGTGGCAGACCTATTTTCTTTAACCTCTATAGCATTTTTTTGCATTTCTTCTAAGGCACTATCTTTTATCTCTCTTAACATGATGGAAAAATCATCTTCAAAGGCTTTGGAAAATCTAACCTTCGCTGTTGCTACAAGGGGTTTACAATCAGGAGGCATCTTGTGATAAAGTTTATCAAATATTTTGATGAAATCAACTACCGGTTCACCTTAATTTATTTTAAGCTCTTCAAACTCTGTTAAGAAATAAACATGATCCTTTTTCACACCCCATTGATTTTTAAAAATAGTTGTCAATTCCTCCTAGGATCTAATAGAATGAGCTGGTAGCTGTATAAACCAAATTCTAACATTTCCTTCTAAATATTGCACAAAAAATCTCATATAAATATTTTCATGTTCTATGTTCATGTTATCAGCAAAATCTAGAAATGATGCTAGATGATATTCAGCTGACAAACCAGTTTCTCCATTAAATCTCGGGAGATGTTTCAGATACTCAACAGGAAAATCATTCAGTAGATTAGGGAGTAATAGGGTAGCATATCTTTCTTGTACAATGGGTCTAAAACCAACCATACTTGAATATTTAGATGTAGAATATTCAATAGTGGTGGTTGTAGAATAATAATTAGAAGTTGAAGATGAATATGGGGAAGAAGGAGGTGAAGAAGGAGGTGGAAAAAAAAAATGGAATTGAAGATCTTCTTAGGGATCTTAAGGGTGTTCGAATGATCAAATTTTGAACCTCTTCTTAACCTTATTTGTGTTCAAATAAAGGATTAAAATAAATAGAAAAAATATCTTGTGGTTGTGCAGAAGTAGATGGAGCAAATTATGTAACAAGGGATATAAAATTACTAGGTTCGAATCCAGGTAAATTTAGATCCAAATCCTGCTCTGATATAGGAGATTCAGAATATGCCTCGGGTAATTTATAGGACTCCAAAGAATGAACTAACAATGCAGATTGAAAATCCACTCCTTTGGATACTAATTCTTGTGCTCTAGGAGGTATATCTTCTGATTCTATAGGAATAGGTCCAGATATGAAGGGATCAAGAACTGTTGTGGCCTCCTATTCAGGGATAGAAGAATGGATTTGATGTCTTCTTCTGGAAGAAGCTTGTCTTACCAGTCTCTCTGGATCTGTTAAAGGTAAGACAATTTCAGAGTCAGAATGAGACCTGGTATGCTTTGAAGGAGCCAGCTTGGGTTCTATGAAGTCGCTAGGTGAAAATTTTTGACCTAACTAGACCTTTAATCACCTTTAAAGGAATATGGTTTATTTTTTTCCCAGGGAAAAAAATCAAATTATGTTCCCCGAAAACGACGCCAGTCTGATGTTGTCCTTTGAGATAATTAGGGTCAATAATTATGCCAAAGCATCTATAATGTTTTGTTTTGTTTTGAGTTTGGAATTTTTGGATGACCAATGCATAAAACAATTTGCAGAAAATGTGTTTAAACCTTTAGATAGTATTAATTAATAGGAAAAGGGGATTTTACTTTTATTCCACATGGTATTTAGATTTTTGCAGGTGATTAAGCAGAATATGTAAGAAGACATGATTATTTAATTATTCAAAAAGAGTAGTTGAATTACCATAAGTGTGAAAACTTTAAAACAATGTATAAAAGTTTAAGAAAACATATTTAACATTATGAATATGCTGATAATGTATTGTTGAGAGGGACTTACATAAACAAATAGTTGAGTAAATCATTCTCTGATATAGATAATAACTTCAGGAAGAATCCAAGAAAACTAAAAATTAGTTAATATTACCTAGTTACCTTCATAACAAGTAAATACATGTCGAAGCAATATGAAATGATAAACATGAAGAACTCACAAGGGGACAAAGTTGTATGAAACAAATCCAGAATCCTTCTTTTATTATTAATGATCAAAATTTTGTACATTGTTGCCTATAAAAATTCTCATCCAAGGGTGCAACCCTTAATAAATCGAGAATGAAAGTTATTTATACTAGTTCTAGGACTAAGAAAATATCCTAAACTAATTTACAAAAATAGTACAATATGATAGAAAGAAGGAAACCGTTGAAAGAAGTGTTCCTATTTTGAAGGAGACTGTTGATGACTTGGCAAAAAATGTTTGGTGTGCTAATGAATAGACCCAGAAAATGCTGCTATGTTGTTGTATGATGGATTTTACAATTTACTCAATGGTATCACATAGTTTATCCCATCTTTCCTCGCTTGGGATTTGTAAATTTACCATTTTCCTGATTACCTCGTCCACTTCTATGTATCTTTCAAAAGTAGGTTTGCTGAGGAAATATGCTCGATATCATGTTTGATGCTCAAATCAAACTCTAATGCTTCTAGAAAAACCTTTCCTGTAATGTGTCCTTTGATCCCTACAAATTGTGTCTTGTTGGTTGCAATGGTATATAGTTTCTGACTATAATTTTCAAGTTTTATCAGCTTATCATCCACAGCTACCATTCATGGTAATCCATTTTTATTTAATACATTGAATTTGGTATGAAACCTTTGGAAAACAGTGTCCAGATTTTGAAATTTGGTTTCCATTTTATTGATCAAAATCTTCTTCTATAATACCTTCTTAATTTCCAAGATTGTGGTTGTTCTGTCTAAAATATTAATTTCTTCAAGATCTTCTCTGTTATTTGAATTTAACACCTCGATCATATATGTAGCTTCTGTAGGTTTGGTCTTCAAGGTTGTTTTCTATACTTCAATCTTTGTCATGCATCTGGTTATAAGTTCCTTCTTCTCAAATATAATTTGTATGGATGGCCATACCTCTGTCATAGCTTGGTTGATGTCTGTCCAAATTTTTTCCTTGGCTTGGGCCAAGGTGTCAACCATTAATGATTCACTTTCTATCTTTGCAATTTTTAATATAGTGTATCTGTCTTCTAAATTTCTGCTACATACAAAGTGTCATTTTTGAATTTCTGCAACTCTAGATTATGAAATTTCTGTAACAATTTTTCATTTTGTTGTTTCTGCAAAGCTAATTCTTCTACTAATTTGGCTGAATCAGCCACTGTTGATGATGATGGTGCTATTGTTGATGATGAAGATGCCTCTATACCTACAACTGATATAGGAATGTCTACGAATGGAGCTAAAGCTACCTGTGCTGATTCCTATTCTTTAAGGAGTCCTTCTATTTGTTCTTCCATTTTCTTAATTTGTATATTATGCTCAATGATGATTTTGAGCATCTCATCCCTGTTATGTTCACTCTCTGCAATTTCTTTAGTCATTGGATCTTCAGTAGAAGGCATTTTTAACTGCTTTCTGAAGGCTGCAATGTCTCCATTATTTTTCTTGATAATTTCTTCAATTGCATTGCAGTCCTTTGGATCATATCCAATTTTTACAATCAAGGCTTCTAAAGTCTTCATCCTTGTATCTTTAGACATTGATGATAGTTTTTCAATCTTAAGCTGAGATTGAACATTTGAAAGTGTTTTCTTGAGCTTGGAGTGGGACATTGTTGTGGTGTTCATGGTAGAAAACATGATTTCAACAGATTGCATGTGCATGTCCATATGATCAATAGGATGTATTTGACTGGTTTAAAATGAGAAAACGATCTTCTTATAGTCAGCAGGAGACTTTGGAAATGGAACTTAAGCTTGTAAAAATGACATCTGCGTTCTTCCTTTTTTTACTGTCAAAGGCTGAAAGAAATCTGTGTTGGGAGGTTGATTTTTTCTTCCAAAACTGAGTGTAAACATTAAATTTAAGAGTTCCATTCTTCTGTTTCATCTCTAGGAACTTTGAAAAGATATTCTGGTCATATGTAGAAGTATTTTCTACAGTTTAAATTAGTTCCATAGGTTCCCTGGTAGGAGAAACAATATGAGGAGTATTTGGAACACTAGTTTCAACTGATGTAGTTTGTGGTGTTCAAACTTCAACCTCTTCAAGGTCAATTATCTTTGATGGTCCTCCCTTTGTTAATGATGTCGAACTAGTTTTTGCTTTCTTCTGTTGGCGAATTAATTCTTGCATAAGTTGCATGGCAGATGGGGTTTCTTCTCTTTCTCTTTTTAGTTGCTCACTTTGAGGAATTGGATTTTGCACATTTGAAGTTGATACAACTTGTTCATTTTCTTCCTGTAATGTCCCTTCATCCCACTCTTCCTGATTCATAAACTTATCAATCTCTGGTATTAGGGTATGATTATATGGATTTGTTTTTAATTCAACTCTAAAAGCAGAGATTATACCATATGGGTCATAATACCATGTGAATATGGGCTGGAAATTCATCTTCTTTAACAATGCATCTGCCTCTGAACCAGCTGATCTAATATTTCAGATAAATGATCCAATGCTTGCCCTCATCTTAAACCGTGATTTTATTTTTCCTGACACAAAGTGCAAGTTATCCATGTTTATCATTTTCCTAATATATTCCAGAGAAAATATTCTCATAGGAACATATTTAGGCAACTTGTATGGTGCAAGCTCACATCCATACACCCTTATCTCAATATAGTTTTTATACAAATACCAATCTCCTATTTTGGTTTGTTCACTTAGGTGTAAGATTATTGTAATTTCTTCTCCAATCCTTGGTTTTGTTTTACTTCTTCGGAGTTTCTTAACTAGATATATAAAAGAATCTACAAACTCTGAAAAATGTTGGCTTTGTTGATGTAGGTCTGAAAAATTCTGTCTAATGAATCACCAATTGATTCACTCCCTGATCATCTTGCTTGCTGATCTGAATAGGTATTTTATCTCCTTGCTGGAAAAGAAATAAATGAATAATCACATAATTGTACTTAAATACACCCTGTGTAGTAAAATTCATAAACTGCTCATGTATATTTTTAGCCAAAAATTGGCTGAAATTATACATGAATATTGGTTGTTGTTCATTGTTGAAAATAGAAAAGAACCCAAGAATGATTTCATCAATAGATTGATCATTCTGATATCCTAACAGGTAGAAAAAAATGGATATATAGTGTCTAGAGGCCTCAGGAAAAATAGTGGATGGGTATGATGGACTTGTTTTGGGTAATTCAACATCTTTTGGCACAAAAATGTCGAAAATTTGAGCTCTCTATGGGAATGTCAACTTATGGTACATATCCATAAGTGTGACTAGTGAGAAATGACTAAGTTGGTAAGATTGGGGAGTGAGAAGCATTTGATTTATGGTTTCAACAGTGATGGTGATCATAATGTTTCCATTCTGGGCCACCACTGGTCCTTTGACAGGATTGTATTGGGCTTGACACCATGAAATTAAATTATGGAATTCATGGGTTTTGGGGATGGAAAAGAAAGGGAGAAGTGACTCCCAGAATCTGACATGGTCTCCTTTGTCTATATATTTTTGTCTGAGCCACATGTATATTTCATGGAAATCAAACTTGCATGGGCAATCCATTACTTTAAAAAGGGCATCTACAAGAGGGATGAGGTCAAGATTGACCTGGGTTGTGGGAACAGGGATTTCTTCTACAATATGTCTCTTGGTTTTATCTTTTGGGGCCATGTTGAAAGTTTTAACAGAATGACAGAGGAAAGGAAAAAGTATTGTCATGAATAAATAAAATGGCAATGACTCAATGAGGATGACTGTAGGCGTGGTAAAAGCTTAATGATTCAATGGGGGTGACTGCGCAATTTTCCTACAAAAACAACAGTATAGTGGTCGAGAAAAAGTGAGAATCAGCGGGCCAGAGGATAATTTATAGATGATTATTTTTTTTCACATTTTAATGTGACTGTAGCGATTAAATGAGATTTGGAGTGGATGAGCTGATGTGGAGGCCAACGGTTTGGGAGCGGGGGCTTTCAATGGGTGAATAGGAATGCATGAACGTTACAACGTGGTAATGGTCAGGGTGATGTGGAAATGGATATATGGTAGGTATCGAAATGAGAGTGGTGGAAGGAAAACAGTCAATGCGCAGGAGAGATGACCGTTTAGGTGGAAAGGGAGAAACCACAGTGGATTTTGGGGGGGTGAGGGGAGGAGTGGTTTCGGGTTTTGAGTAGAGGGGTTGTGAACTTAGGAGAGGACGCCACGAATGTATTTTAGAGTGGCCATTAAACCGCTTTTCAGACACCACCACCCCCCCATTAACGAGAAACGACCGAGGTGGGTGCGAACTCTCCCTCCATTATTGATCTGGGCAAGGGAGATCTCATCCGTTGAAAAGCAATCATGCAATATGACCTCCTACAAGACTTGTTTTTTCGCTTAGTGACTTTAGGATTCAAATAATTTATGCGCCATAAAATTTAGGTTTAAATGTTTATAAATTAATACAAAATTAATCCCCCTTTTAAAGAAATTCGTAATTAACTTATAAATTTATAAAAAGGCGCATTTGAGCTTGCAACCATGTATTTTTCATTTTTATGCACTAAAGCCTTCATTTTTCTTTGGCATCCTAACATTTTATTTTTTATTTTGCCTCCTTTCTTTATGGAAATCTAACCTAACATTTTATCTTGATATGGATGTATAAAACACACAATAAGCCTAACATTTTTTAATTTCTTTTTCTTTCATCCATATCCTATCTTAGTATTTTTTGAATTTATTTTGACTATATATGATAACTTATCAAAACTAAATAATGTTACAACACTGTGATACCACTCTGTAACATGTCACCTACTATCCCTAGCCCTTACTAAGTGTAGAAGGAGGCATTTACTCCGATGACCCCTCCAAATTCCAATTATGGGAATGGGACCTAAATGTTTTGATCTTTCTCGGCTTCCTCAAAACTTAAAATAAATGACATCGTTGCATTCTCCTCGTCGAGAACTTTCCAACGAGATAATTTTTTCCTCAATCTGACTTCTGTAATCAAGACATATATCCATTCAAAGAATGACCTATCAGATGGTACCATGCCATTATTACCTACCATGTGGCACCCACGTGGCTATCCATGTCATCACCACCTAGCAGCATGACCCCAAATACCAACCTGTTCATACGACATCACATAGTATCCTCATTCCATGGTTTACCAAGACCCCCCACACACACATATATATTTCACACAAGTTATACGGGTGTGGGCCCCTCTATGGCCATGTCACCCTGGGAATAAAATCTCATCAGTATCCCAAAGCAATCCCTTATTGAAAATATCAAGGAGAAAGGACTGGGGTACCATGGACCCTCCTCCAACATATACCAAATTCATTAGATACCATCACACACTTGACTCTACCACACCACATCATACCAGCCTATGTTATTTCATGATGCATTCACATCGTCAAGGTTACATGGAGCAACCACCTAGACACTTGCCACCTCAACTCAGTTATAACAAATCGTGTGGCCACGCTCCCTTATGCCTATGTAGGAAGTCCCCATCACTCCTACCTCTATGCCATATGAACCTTCACCCCTTCAACCAGATTGTTTCGATCAACAGTTGGAAGCAATAGATCGAACGATGAAGGTGTATTCGAGTGTGGGACTAGTACGAGCATTTAGTGTCTAGTTGCAACTCGAAGGATCTAACAGCTTTTATTGAAGCCATAAAATAGTTGATTTTCATATTTAGGTCCCAACATATTCGCCTATTAATGGGCCTTCTTCTACCCAACATTGGTTCCACTACCATGTCAAGGTTCCATCTCCTTTACAATTATGCAGGTGGGCCCCACCACTACCACCTCACCTCAATGATTATGTCCCAACTGAATTCCACCCGAATCCATAGGAAATCCCCAGTAACACGGTCTCGGGATGACTTCCACATACCTTACCATTGGGGTGATGTCACCTTCCACATTTCTCCACTCTAAGTATTCCACATGTCACTTTTTTTGAGGCCACATGAGCCCACAAAAATCCCAAATTCAATTGACATGTTTCTTGTCTCTCAGTTCGCCACGTGGCTCTGAGGCCACTTCACGTGCCAATATGGCCATGGGTCCCACTTTTCCTACATAAAAGGGTAAAATGAATTTTCACATTATAAATTAAGCTTGTGGCCATCCACTTTTTTACACCTGATGACTAGCTCCTATTCCCACTACACCACATCATCTCGGTGGATAGATCTAGAGAGTTTCCATCCTAACTTGTTTCGAAATATACATGGGTAAGTCATTTTGGGTCCAACCTATGGTGGGAAATTCCTTACCATATCAATGTCTAATATTTAATGGGAGGTTTCCATGTTGATGACCCATAATGCCACATCACCCCAAGAATGAAATCTCGAAAGATATGAACTAGCCTCCACTTGAAATCTCCAGGGAAATTATTTTGGGGTTACATGGATGATGCTAATAGTTTTGTGGAATCCAATGGTTCTGGTTTCTCTAGCCTTCAATGCTTAGTTATAATGCTCACATTCATGGGCATATTCTTATTCCAAGGCAAAACCCTTTAATATCCCGAGGACCAAAATCCATGGAAACATATACATATGTGTATACTATAAATCTCTTAAGGTTATCCTTTCAATCTTATAATGTGTGTATTTCATAGTCACACTATCCTTCCTAAGATTAAAAGTGCTTCGACTTAACGTGCAAGTATACACACACACAATGATATCCTCTTGAGCTTGGCACTGATAAGGTTAGGATTCGAAATCTAAATATGTTAGTTTCATAAAAACATGGCAAATATATATGCATTCATTTACATTGAGGTCGATTAGATAAATTTCAATATCATGACATATCATAATATACAGGCCTCTTAGGCTAATGATAAGTATAACACAAGCTCATGAATGCAATCAAGATTCCATTCAATTACTCAAGAATTAAACAGGAAATAAACATTTGTCAACCATGCAGAAAATCGCATTCCATAACATAATATAAGCATTGGACCAACACATTTAAATAATACCAAAACATGTCGTAATCCCACACCTTTAACATATGCTTGAAATTTAAGGTGAAAAAATTGAGTATACTTATCTAATTAAATGTGCTCAACAACTAAGATTCATACTTCAACTCTCCACCCGACCTTAGACACACTATAACCAAGCCTTTATTTTATTAGTCACCCTTGAGCCAAATTCCATAGCATGAGGTAAAGTGATTTCAAAGGGATTTTAAATTGACATTATCAATTGAAATAGGGTGTTTCGAGGTTGCCTCACCTCCACCCACCAACTATCAAAATCAAATAAACACAGTGAACCACTTCACTCACTTACAACCATCATCCACTCAAGGTATTAAATCAATATCATCAATTGAAACAGGGTTTCTCAAGGCTACCCTACCTTTACCCACTAGCTATACAACAATTTCACATCAGGCAGAGAACACTTCCTTTTGTACATAGGGAATTATAATATTTCATCCCAATATCTCTAGGGAATTAAACACAAATATTATCAACTCAATTGTGGATAGAGGGATGTGGTTAATAATAAGGAGGTTTTATTAGTTGGGTTACCTCTAGAGGAACAAGAGTGCACTCTACAAAAATTTAGTGGAATTTCCACCTATGGTCTCAGCCCAATCCCATGGAAATACCATCAAATTTTGTCATCCCACTAGCCTTGGGTGCCTCCACCTCTCAGAAGTTATCAACTAGCATAATCTCCAGTGGATTTACCAAGCCTATGAGGCACAACCATTGCTCATTGATTATCATCTAATAAGCTCTTTCGAGTTTCTCAGTTGCACTCTCAATTGAATTTCTCTCTCCCTGAATTCTCTCAATCCTCATATCCTTTTCTACCTTCTCAGTAATACATCTTATTCATTAAGGGACTCACAACCTCCCTATAGTTTCACATTCTCTTTCTCTACCTTCATGCATGAATCATGTGAGATTCTTTCTTTCCAACATGATCCTCTGAACCTCCAATTATTTCTTCAACAAGAGCATCTTTGCCTCCTCTATTCGTTTCCACCCCCAAGCCACTCAACCACCAATGCCTTATCATTGTAACTGACCAATATCCCTTGTATTTTCATGGATCTACGTATACCTTCCTTGTGGCTAGTGCAACCCATACTTCATCATAAATTTTTGTCCTTTTCTTGGCTTTCATTTTTATCCAAGGAAGCATGGTCATTTTACCTTTTTTTTTCAATTGAATTAATAACATAGTAATGTCTATTAAAATCAATAAGTTAACCATGAATAATATTTAAAATAACCAATTCATTAAGTAATCTCCCTCCTCAAGAAATGGAATATGTGTCATTCTTTCAACCATTTTTATTATTTATGGTTACATAATTACAAGTAAAATGTTTACAGTGTGAATTAAACCATAGGGGATGTCACAATCCCCAACCCCTTGGAGGAAGATCACTCCAAGTGCTCTGATTCAAAACACAAATGAAAACATGCTTAACCCATTTATAAATTATTTGAAGTTTTATATTTACAACTCGATTACAATTATATTTCATATATACAATCACTTACCTATAAAATCAATGGATATATACCCATTAAATCGAACATCTTCAATGGCTCTTTACTAGTGTTCTTGGTTCTTTTTCTAGACACTGCCCTCTAGCCAGCTTCATTCTCCCAAACTAGGAAATTCCCATGCTTCCCTATAAAATGGCATACAATCTCTCATGAGATTCCTCATAAATAAATTGCAATAATTCAAATTATATCTCTTGTCTTTTCCTTTGAATGCGTGTTAATCCATTCACCCACATGTCATCAATAAAGCCCATTTATCATGTATACTCAAAATCTCCTTGCTGTTATGCCATAGTGGCTACAAGAAAACACATGGGTTCATGCAGAGCACATAGAGTCTCAGTTCATCCTTGGAGAGAGACAGATATAGTTAGTAGTGAGGAGGTTTTATCAGTTACATTACTCTCGAAGGAATAAGAATGCACTTTTGAAGAAGGTTAATGGAACTTCCACCTATGTTCTCATCCCAACTCCATGGAACTACCATCAATTGCTATCAACCCCCTATTCCTAGGTGCATCAACCTACCAAAAGTTGTTAACTAGCATAGTCTTCAATCTATTTATCAACCCTATAAGGAACAACCAATGCTTAGTGATTATCATCCAACAAACACATTGGGTTTCCCACTTGGAATATTGTTCAATCTTACTCTGTGATTATCCTCCAACAAGCCTCATGGGTTTCTCAGTTATGCTATCATTATATTTATGCTATGTGACTATTAGCCAAAAAGCAACAAGGGTTTCTCAGCTATGCTATCATCAAGGCTTCCCTACTCTACTAAAATCTCTTATGTAATGAGCATGACGCTCAATGAAGTACATGCCAAAGCAAGGATTTTGATTATTAGTTAACATACCCACTACCATAACCATCAGTATTTCCTTTTCATCCACAAGATACAACATGGGAATATAAATTTCATATTATTATGACATTAAAATAATCAATAAATAAAGGATTTCCATTACCCAATTCATTCATCTTTCAACCAAGGATCTCATTAAACAACTTATTATTTCATTCATCTATCCATTTACATTTGCATAAATTAAATTTTTTTATACCATCATTCTTCCACAAGAATGATTTTGATAAGACCCTATAAAAAAAAATGGCTAAATTTTAATATGTAATCAAAGGAAGCTCAAGAGAACCTCCTTTGAGCCATTTTCATGGCTACCATATTGCTATCCATTATCCCCATGGACCAAACTAGCCCACTTGGTTGTCATATTGGTGTCCACCTAGTTATGGACATAACACACATTAATACCTGTCAAATAAAACCAGAGTTTTTAGAGAAATCCTTGTACATAATTTCATTTCTACTTGTTTTCATATTTAGGAGTGATGCCCCAATGTACACCAACGATGGTATTTCCCAACCCATCAGCCAATTCCAACCTTTCTCATTTTTGTTCATGCTCTTTAATTAATATTCGCAGGGCCTCTCTCAAGTCACATTTTTATTCATTATCCTTGATTTCTTACCAAAGCCCCATGAATTTCCTTCCATGGCCAACCGATGTCCCCAAGGCCCCCAAATCATGGAAAACAAAACACAAAATCAAAAGGAAAAGAGGGAAACAATAAAAATAAATAAATTCATAACAATGATAATAAAATTGAAAACAAAATCACATTTCCATGTGCAAGTAAACAACAACAATGGTACATCAAACATAAAAATCAATCACAGAACACAAAACATAAAACATTCAACAATTACAACAACTTAATCCCCATGAGTTATGGTGCTTCCAATGGTTCAAGGATAAAACTCAACACAAGCCTTCTTCAAAATTTCATGGTATCTTTTTTAATTATGGTGCCCCTCTGATTTCTCCCAGGAGGAATTCCTTCAATGTTTATCACAGAGTCTTGAGGGAATTCCTCCTTCTCTTCTAGTTTCTTCTAGAATTATACCTTGTTGCCTAAGTGTTTGAGATATTTTACCTGCTACTATTTTCTTGTTGTACCAATCTCTTTATGTGTTCCCATTTACATTCAGTTGTTAGTATCATTAATGAAAAAAACTTATTGTTGTTGCCCTACCAGGATATACCAAGCATGTTGTCCTACAACTGTACACATATCTCAGTTTATTTATTAGTCACGTGTCTCAAGATCCAAGGCATAAATATGCATACTTATATCTCAACATGATTTTTAAAATCAAAATTTTCATGCGCATGAGCATATCAATTAAATTACAATCTTGCCAACACATGTTTAAAAATAAGTCTTTTACTAGAACCATATGTATTAATTACATTTAGCCTCCTTACCGAGACAACCACTATACAATTTTAGTATAGATAAAATGCTTCAAAATGTTAATCAACATGATCAATTTTAGAGGTCAACCTTCTTAGTGAGGCTGGTAGTAGTAATTAAGTTCAACCTCTTTTCCAAAGCCAACAATTCATGGAATCTGCAATCTCAACGGGGTAAATTAGAAAAACACATGTATCTATCATACTAATAATTTTTTCACATTTACAAAATGCATCATAGGACTTGCAAACAATCCCAAGTTAGCACATAATGAGTCATTACAATGCTACACCCAACATTCACTTTACACATTCAAACAAGAAATATAAAAGTCATAATCATAATGTTATAACTAACACCTACGACAAGTAATCACGAGACCACTTGACTCTCTAATAAAGTCACAAGATACCATGTCTTCATATATATATATATATATATATTGCACACAAATTATGTGATCGTCAATCCCTCTGCAGCGATGTCACCCCGGGAATAAAATATCAGTGGCAAGCCACTACATTCCCTCATGGAAAATGTTAGGGAGAAAGTTCCAGGGTTACATGGATTTTCCTGTGGACCCTCCATTAATGTGTACCAAATTCATTAGATATCACCACATGCTAGGCTATACCATGCCACCTCATCCCATACTATGTTATTTTACGAGGAATTTGCACCACCAGGGTTACGTGGATCAACCTCCTAGCCACCCACCACTTCAACTCATTTCTAAAAAATCGCTTGGTCACACTCCCTTATGCCTATGTAAGAATACAAGATATCTCCTACCTATACATTGTATGAACCCATATCCCTATAACCACACGTAGTCGATCAACGATTGGAAGCTATAAATTAGATGGCAAAGGTGTATTCGGGTTTGAGACTAGTATGGGTGTTAACTGCTCAGTTGCTTCCCAAATGATCTGAGAAATCTGATCAACCCCATCCAATCATTAATCTTAATCTTCGATTCCCAACATGTGTTCTCGTTAACGATCATTCTATGGCCCAATATTGGTTCCACTACCTCGTCAAGGTTATAACTCCTTTACAATAGTGCACGTGGGCCCCACCACTTCCATCTCACCCTTGGAATTAATTCCTAGTGGGACTGCACCCGAATCCATAGGAAATCACTAGGTAAAATGCATCATGGTGATGCATGTGTCCCTTATCGCCAAGGTGATGTCACTCTCCATGTTCCTATACATTAAGTATGACATGTGTCACTCGTTTTAAGGCCACGTAGCCCCACAAAAACCTCAAATTCGACTAACACGTGTCTTGCCTCCTGGGTCGTCATGTGGATCTAAGGCAACGTCACCTTCCATGCTAGCCATGGGTCCCACTAGTCCTTTAATGTAGGGTAAAATGAATTTTTACATTATAAATTAAGCTTGGGGTCCTCCGCTTTTATATGTCAAATGCCAAACTCCCATCCCCACTATGCCAAGTCGTCTTGGAGGATAGATATAGGGAGTTTCCATATTTCCCCATTTTTAAATCTCATGGGGTAAGTATTTTGAGGTCCATTATATGGTAGGATATGATCTACCATATCAATGTTTGAGATTTAACGAGAGGTTTCCATGCCAATGGCCTGACAATGCCACGTCACCCCAAGAATGAAATCTTGGAAGATACGAATGGACATCCACTTGAAATATCTAAGGAAATTATCCTGGGGTTATGTGGGTAGCGCTAATTTTTCTATGAAATCCAATGATTTTGGGTTCTCTGGCCTTCGAAACTTGGTTACATCGCTCACGTACCAATTATCATTCAAAGGCCAAACCCTTTTATGACATGAGGACTCAACCCCGCATGACCATGTGTGTGTGTGTGTGCATGCTAGAAATATCTTAGGGCTATCCCTTCTGAGCTTATAATTCATGCGATTACACAACCATGTTATCCTTATTGAGCTTAAAAAGGTTACAACCCACCTTGAAAGTATATATACACAGTGATATCCCTCTTGAGCTTAGCACTGATGAAATAAGGATTTGAAAGGCAGATCTATTATTTTCATAACAAACATGACATACATATGTGCATTCATTTACACTAAGGCCCATTACACAAATCTCAAGCTAAATACAGGCCATATATCTACAGTTATCTTATGCTAATGGTAAAAAAAAAACAATCTCATTAATGCATACCAAAATCCATTCAATTACTTAATAATTACACAAGAAATCAGCATTCCTCAAACATTCAGAAAATCACATTCCATAACATATTACAAGCATTAGACCAACACATTGAAACAATATTGAAACAAGCCTTAAGCCCACACATTTAACATATGATTGGCATTCAAGGTGAAAATATTGAGTATACTTATCTGATTAAATGTGCTCAACAACTGATATTGGGACTTCAACTCTCCACCTAACCTTAGACACATTACAACCAATACTTTCTTGCAGTAGTCACCCTCAAGCTACATTCTAGAGCTTCAGGTAGAGTGTTTTTAGAGTAATTTTAAACCGACATTATAAACTAAAACATGGTGTCTCAAGGTTGCCTCACCTCCACCCACCAACTACCAAAATCAAATAAACATAGTGAACCAATTCACTCACTTACAACCATCATCCACTCAAGGGATTAAAACAATATCATCAACTGAAACATGGTTTCTCAAGGTTACCTTTCCTTCACCCACCATCTATACAATAATTTCACATCATGCATGGAACACTTCCTTTTGTACATAGTGAATTATAATACTACATCCCAATATCTCTAGGGATTTAAACACAGAGAGTCTCAATTCAGATGTGGAGAAAGGGACGTGCTTAATTATAAGGAGGTTTGATTAGCTGTGTTATCTTTGTAGAAATAAGAGTGCACTCTTCAACAGCTTAGTGAAACTTCCACCTATGTTCTTAGCCTAATCCCATGGAACTACCATTAGGTGTTATCAACCCACTAGCCTTGGGTTCCTCCACCTCTCAAAATTTATCATCCAATATAGTATCGAATGGATTTATCAACCCTATGAGGCACAACGACTGCTCAGTGATTATTAACCAGAAAGCCCTTTTGGGTTCCTCAACTACACTATCATCTAAGCTTATCTCTCCCTGAATTATTTCATTCCACATATCCTTTTTTTCCCTCTAAATAATATAGCTTGATTACCAGGATCCTCTCTGCTTCTGCTTCTTTCTTCAATAGGAGATGTTAGCACTGGAATCAGAACTTGGATTGTGACAAGTGCCTCACCTGACACATCTTAAGCTCAAGGGATATTCTATGATTTGGATTGGATTGTTGGAAAGTGATTGAATCTTACATCTGTTAAAAAGGTTTCAAATAGATAACTCTCTTTCACACATATGAGGGTACTAAGGCTTGATGTGGTAGCAAGGGTAAATTTTTAATCTATTGGCTAGGAGAATATGAAAAATAAAAATGGGTCTATAGAATAGAATTCCAATGTTTGGATGAATAAATAACACAAGATCCAGATTGGTAATGAATTAACAAAAGAAAGATTTTACAAGACTTACAAAAATTTCATTATACATCAAGAGGTGTATGTTACAAGGAATGATCATGGATAAGTTACCATACATATATTATCAAGAAATATTTCCAGGAAAGACCTATAAAACTAGATAATGATGCATAGATATATCATGAGACTAACAAAAACATGAAACAATATTAATATCACAGTTTGGAACTGAAGAATTCAGATATGGAAATACATGAGATAAGTAGACAATACACACACCAAGATTTCATAAGTCCTCAAGGGTGCTTCTTATATATTATATATTAAAAATGTGTAACACAATATCCTCTATAAAATAAAACCAACAAACCCTTTTGTCTTTGCATTACACAATATTTATACAAAATAGGAGTTATGTATAGAAGTCTCCAATAAAAGTGGAAATCTGTTTTTGGGAATTTATTACAACTCTCTACGTATAGTAGAGTTTATATAAAACATTAAAGAGGAAACTGAAATATAAATAAAGATAGAACATGGCATCATGGAGCTGAAGTTGGCTGAGTAAATGTGGTCGAGTGCCCTCATAGCTTGTCAAAAATTGTCTCCATAAAAGGTGGAATCCAACAACTGAAAGGAGCACATGTATACATATCTGCAAAAATATACGAGTGGCTAACCAACTGGAAGTTATCTGACACCTGTAAAAATATCATCATCATAGATATCTCATTCACTTCATCAACTTTAGTGTCATCCTTGTGGGAATAAAACCAAAAATTAGTTTTCTTGTCCATATATTAAATCTAAAAATAATAGCTACCTCTTCTGAAAAGGGTAGCTATATTCGAAAATATTGAAATTAAACCAAAATGAAATACTCCTTCAGATTTTCAAGGCTCTATATATTCATCTATTAGAGGTCTAATATGGAGGAAAATATTCTAATAGCTTCAGCTTTAGTTACCCTTTTGTTTGACCTCCTCTTTTGTGCTTGATTTTTCTGCTGAGCCTTTTTCTTCTTGGCTTCATTCTCTGGGCTATCCTCAATGTTTATGATTTCATCCCTAAGAGTAGGGTTAGCAATGAGCTTGCTTGTTAATATGAGTTTTTTTTTATGCCTGGTGCGAGGCCTTTGAATGTAGGGGTTTGAAATATATATAGTCCTTTTTCCAAGATGTATGAATCTGCTTTATTCTCCTTCTTCAAACTCTGACCCAGTGTACTCTATATCACTGCTATCCTACTCATAAGATGAATATGAATGTATTATATTTTTCTTCCTCTTCTTGGTTGAAGAACCAATAAATGAGAAGAGTTGAGCTAAGGTAGGTTCTTCCATTGTGATAGTCTCTGAAACTTTTCTTTTCCCCTTCTTGAGTGAGGAAAAGACATGTGAAAGAGTAGGCTCTTTGAATGAAATGTCACTGTTTTGTTGAGTCTCCTGTGTAGCTTATAAAATAGGGTTTGATCTCATGGATTCAGGGCTGACTTCCTCTGAAGGTAGAATAGGGTTGAATGTTAGGGCTTCGGGTCTGACTTCCTCTGAAGGTCCCTTTGTCATGATGAGCCTTCCCCTATGTTTACCCCTTGAAGAGGAAGTTGCTTCCTCTTTGCTTTTAGACACCGTGTTTTTATTAAGCGGGGTATCTCCTTGTTTAAGATTCTTTATACACACCTCCATGAATGACCTCAAGCTCTGTGGTTCCTTGGATGAACTGCTAGTGTAGACCTCATTTGTTGGTTGTGTTGTTGGTGTAGATGTAGTGTTTCTAGCCTTCTTGGCCAAGCTCCTAGTCTGCCTTCTAGATGGCATTGAAGATGAGCCAGCTTGTGAGGGAGTTGATGTATGAATAAGGTTTGATTGTTGTTCTTGAGTTTTCATTTTTTTTTTCCTCCCTACTCTTATTCTTGAACAAACACTGTTAAATCCCTCATCTGTTATAAATTTCTCCCATGTAGTCCTTTTCCTTCTCAAGTGATAAACTATCAATATCTTAATCAAGCCTCTGTGATATAAATTATGAAGAGAGTAGCTTGGGTTCTTTTGTATCTTTTGAGACATTGATAACAAGGATTTGTGGAAGAAAAAGGGTATATTCATGGGTTTGGCACCAGAGATATGGGCAAAAAACCTCATTTGGTATTTGTGAACAGTAAAAAACCTACCTTCACAAGTTATGTAATGATGTACTGTAGCAATGTTATGCTGCCACTCGGGTTTAAAGTATGAAATATGGATGGTAGGAGTCCAACCAATGTGTTCATGCTCAGGATTTAAATAAACAATTGGATTAGCTTTAATGAGAGTTTTATTATTCTTATGCCAAGACTCACCTGTTGCTAAAGTCTGAGATGCCCTTGTAATGATGGTTTCAGTAATGTTGAAGGTCTGAGAGCCAATCCTAAGCTTTTCTCCATCAAAGGTCTTATAAAATTCTTGAGTGACGGCCACGTTCTCACCTGAGAATTTCCTTAAAAACTGGTACCAACCTTCTCCCTTGAACTTGGCCTTAGCACAACTATCCACAAAGCGAGTGTTAGTTGGCTCAGAACGGTTCACATTACCTCCTTTTCCCATACTGCTTTTTGTTAACCTAACCTCCAACACACAGCTATAAAATGAGGAATACCTTCCATGAAACCCTACTTGCTGGCACATGTTAACAAATGGTTTTGAAATGGAGAATAAAAATATTAGTTGCAGTTGTCACAAGAGCAGATGGAATAAGGGTTATGCATGCCCTAAGACTCGGTGAATAGGAATCACACGAACACAGAAATGATTTAAAACCACTGTCAACTCATTTCACCAACTCCAGCACATATATTCATAATTGCTACTCGTACTGCACTTTGACACATATACCCTTTACTGAGTAGAAATATATTTGCATAACCTTAGCAAAAGAATAATCGCCCTTTTAATGCATCCTCCAATGAAAAACAAACATCCTTTAGACACACAACACCCCTTACTTTAACATCTCCTCAATCTTCGAATAGCAATGTTGGTTTCATTTGAATAATATTTCCTTTTCTCCCTTATACTAATTTTCAGGTAATTACTACCTTTCTGAAAGAGATAGTGTTTCCTGTAAAAACCATAGCTTTTGAAAAATATAGTTTCTTCTCATGGAAATAACGCCTAATTCTTGTTAAAAAGTGATAAATACTCATACAATTTAATCCTCTAAGGCTCTTCACCATAAGTTAGGAGACAGGAGAGGATCAAAGACATGACTTACAATGACAACTTAACTTTGAATTTTTTTTTGAAAAATTGTAGTGCTAACAGGAGCCTCTCAGCCTGCTCAGTTTGTTTCCACCACCAAGCCTCTTGGCCTCCACTTCCTTCTCATTGTAATCTGTAGAAAATTGAATAACTGATATATTATTCACCGAGATTCTCCTGATCACTTACTATTTTAGCTTCATGCACAATACAGAATCTCTTCTACCATTGATCATTACATGCGGAAATAAAATCAATTGCATGCGCACATTAAAACCATAAACAATAACACATATGAACACAGTATTTCATGGGAAATCTTAAAGCTAAAAACCCCAAATATCTGTATATTATATGTCATAGAGATCATGTAACAATCATCATACAAAGCTCTTCACAAGCTCTCAGTACAATCTCGAATTGCTACACACTAATCAAGCTATATCTAGCAAAACACATGCTCCAATCTCTGCCACCTGATAGTCTGCCTCTATTGCGTAATCAATGTTGTAGGATGGCTCATAAATAACTTTGAACCACCTGGCTTGTACTGCGCAATCCTCATTGGCTTCTCCAATCACTGGTTGTTGCAAATATGCAACAGTATAGTCACAACTGATAGTTAACCTGCTCTTTCACCTATCTCTGCACTGGTCTCCACTGAAACTGTCCATGCACTGAAGTTAACCGATGTATTCTTTAGTTGATTAATGAGTTTATAATTAGTGAATTAATTAATAATTAATTCACACCACTCTCACTAATTGTATCAATCAGTTAAACTAGATACAAATAGCTCAACTATGTTTAGATTAGTTAAACTGAACACAACTCCATTAACTTCCTCAATCAACTCCACCAAACTCTCTCACATGAGTTCTAATTGAAGTATCCATGCAATAGCTCCACTTAACCCTTAGGAATAGCGCAATTCCTTCTGTCAGCTCCTGTGCCACATCTGTGCACTTAACTGAAGTGCTCCAAGAGAATAAGATAATGTTTATAGTCCAAATATTATTAAGAGCTAATAACATTCGACATATCTATTTTTAGACTGGAAATCTAAAAATAGATTCCGCCCAATATGTCTAAAACTAGAAGTCCATCTATTTTTCCAACTTGACCAACCATCCACAAATAGCATCCTGCAACTCATAGAACATGATCCATATGTCTAAAAATAGACATAGTCTAAAAATAGAATTTGCGCCAAAAATAGCCTGCAGGCCCACTTAGTGAAGGCGACTTCTTTCCACTAAGTTCATCATCTTGTTGCAATCTCAACACTCCCTCTCAACAAGATAAGGATTATCTACCACCCCTATTCTGCCTCTGTGGTATTCGAATTTTCTCCTATTGAGCGCCTTCGTCAATATATCAGCATCCTGATCCTCCGTGGGAATGTATGAAAGTAACATGATCTTCCGCTGCACACAATCTCTGATATGATGATACCGAATGTCAATGTATTTAGATCTATCATTAAATACTATATTAACCGAGAGTTTGATGCAACTCTGATTATCACAATAAATCATAGTAGGATCTAAGTGTAAACCGAACAACCTGACCAGGATCTTCCTCATCCATATAGCCTCGCATGCAGCCAAAATTGTTGCCATATACTCGGCCTCTGCTGAACTGAGTGCCATGGATCTCTGCTTCCTGCTGTACCAAGAAACTGTTGTCGACCCGATACTGAAAATCCCTCCATATGTTCTCTTTCTATCCATTGGGCTCCCTGCCCAATATTCATCTGTGAAGCCACATAGCCTCACCTCATCCGACTATCTGTACCATAATTCATATCCTGATTTGCCTCTGAGATATCTCAATACATGCTTTCCTGCCTTCCACAAGAGCTTGGTAGGCTTAACTATAGCTTGTAAAAGCTGGTTAACAGCATAGCATATGTCGGGTCGAGTATTGACCAGATACATCAACGACCCCACCAACTGTCGATAGACAGTGGCATCCACTACCTGCTCCGAAGTAGCATCTCCCTTCCTCCAACCTCCAGGAAGAGAGACAATAAAAAGCCCTGTGACATGCTCATGGCCTGCTTCTCCCAGTATCTCCCAGACACTTACCAGTAAATAGTCCTGCTGCATTTATCTAAATTTTCAAATCTAAGAAATAATGAAGGGGGCCAAAGTCCTTCATCTTCAGCTCTTATAGTTAATTTGCATGGGTGTATCAATAGTTCATCTTCTCAAATTAAATATACTGCAGTACAATGATCAGCAACCCTCACCTTGTCAGGCATGAGTTGGATCCAGCCTCTCTTGGAATCAAGTCAGAATATTTGTCTGTCTTATACATATATAAGCACAGATTCTTGTTTCATCCATAAACATCTCTGACACACACATGGACTCTCATTGAATATCTCAACCTGGTATGCTTCCTGTGTTACCTCACCTCAATCACCTCGTTAAGAACACGATCTCAATCCATCGTGGAATGCCTTATCCTGCGGCAGAATCAAGAATCGTCCGTATGGAAGAATACCTTGTGACAGGTGCAAAGGTTTCCTCATAATCGATCCGCTCAATCTGTGAGAAGCCTCGGGTAATAAATCTTGCCTTGTACTTCTCCACACTCCCGTTAGCTACTTGCTTCACTTTGTAGATCCATCTCAAACCTACCACTGATTTCCCTTCCGGCCTTGGGACAATCTCCCATACACTATTTCTGACAATCGAATCATAATCTTCCACCATGGCATCTACCCATGTGGGATCCTCCACAGCTTCCTCGAAAGAGGATGGCTCTGTCACGATACACTTGCTCACAAGAGCCATGTATCCAGTGTACCGATCAGGTGACTTTCTCTGTCTGCGTTGTGCTGTAGGTGCTCTTACAACCTTCTCTGTATCTTGAGCCAGTCGTTCAGCTTCTGTAGTGCGCTTCCGCCCTCTGATGGTTGGCGCTGCATGAGTGGTCTCTTCCACTCCATGAACCTCATCTTGTGGCTGATCCACATCCTGAGACTCATCCTTAGGAACTAATAGCTCCTCATGTTTGCATGCAAGTGTGGCCCCCTCAAGTGAACACTTCATGGCTTTCTCCTCATGAAATTTGATATCCCGTCACACAACGATCTTGCGGCTTGTCTTGGAAAATACACATGATAGTTGTGGGGTGTATCAGTGTACCCCACAAATATCCCAACCTCTACAGTCGGCTCCAGCTTCTTCCTAGCATCCTTAGTCACATGAATGTAAACAGGTGAACCAAAAATCCTCAAATGGGAAATATCAGGCCTCTTACCAGAAAATGCCTCCTCAGGTGTACTCATGCCAAGTATCTTGTGAGGACAACGGTTCTGCACATATACTGCAGTATTGCATGCCTCAACCCACAAGTGTATGGGACGGCCCTGATCATGCAACATCACCCGTGCAGCACCCACGATGGTTTTGTTCTTTCGCTCCGCGACCCTATTCTCTTGTGGGTTATGAGGCGCTATGAGCTCTCTTCGAATTCCTTCTACGCTGCAAAAGTCTTTGAATTCGCCAGAGATGAATTCACCACCATTTTCACTCCTAAGAGCCTTCACACCAGCTTCCCCCGATTCTTTCTCAACCGGTGACTTGAACTCACAGAACTTGGTATGTCTCGCTCTTCATACGCATGAAGAAGATCCAGCAATTACAAGAAAAATCATCAACAAATATCACATAGTATTTGTGCTTTTGTTGTCGAAGCTGCAAAGGTCCACACACGTACGTGTGAATTCTCTCAAGGATCATCGTGGCACGACTATCCTTCTCGTGAAAGGTGGCTTTCACAAATTTTCCTAAAGTACATCCCTTGCACTAATCTGACTGCGCAAGTGTACCTTTGGGAAGCCCGGTAGAAATCTGCTGCAAAATTTTCAAAGCACCATGGTGAACATGGCCCAATCTCCTATGCCATAACTCGCCCTCATCTCGGCTCACCACTCCTTCTACCTTGCCTTCCATTGTTGCGCAGCCATCTGCCTATAACTGATAAAGGTTCTTAACTCAAACCCCTATCCTCCGGGTTTCACCAGTTGCCTTACTACGCAGGAAAGCCTTTCCCTCGCTAAAGACAACATCATATCCCTTCTCTTCTAACATCGCCACGGAGATTAGATTCTTCTTCAATCTGGAACATGCATCACTTCCTTCAATACGAAGGGTTTACCGAGACTCCCTCTCGAAAAGGAAATGGTACCGATACCGGTCGTCTTGTATCTACCATCATCGCCCATCTCGATGTGCACTCCAATATCTTTCTCATCCAGATCAGTAAACAAATTTCGATCTCCTGTCATGTGAAAAGACGCACCACTATCAAGAAACCACACTGAACCCATCACACTTGAGACCAAGCATGCGATCAGCGAAAAATCCAGCTCAAACTGCGAGGCTAAGGCCTCTCCAACTTCAAATCCAACAGCCTACTTATTTTTCTTCTTTTGTGGACAACTAGTGGCGTAATGTCCGTGTTGGTGATAGTGAAAGCACCTCACCTTGGACATGTCCTGCTTCTTGCCTTTCGCACTGGATTGAGAAGCATGCTTCTTGCTCTTACCCTTATTTTCTTTGGCAGCCAAAGAAAAATTTTCTTCATCAGAGTTCTTTGATGAAGATCCGTCCCTGGTACTTCACCTTATCTCCTCTTGCACAAGATCCGACCAAAGTCGCTCCCATCCTGGCAATTTCTCCCGACCATTAACAGAGTCCTGATAGGAATGCCAACTCTTCGAAAGCCCAAGGAGAGCCAAGCTTACCAAGTCCTCGTCATCTATAGTCACCCCCACACTTCCCAACTCATCCCTGCATTGGATGAACTTTGTGAGGTACTTGGGCATATTGTCGCCTTTCTCCATTTTTATGTTCCTGAGTTTATCCTTGAGCACCAACTTCCTGCGAGTCGCTCTTGCTTTGAATTCGAATCTATCAAGCTTTCCGAGGGATTAAATGAAGCCTTACCATGAAGGCGAGACATAATATGGTCCTTCACACCTTCCAACAGAATCCTCCTCATCTTTTTAGTCTTCTTTTTCCATGCATCAAGTAATGCAACATCGCTAGATCCCAGCTTAGGAACATCGCTATTGATGAACTCCTTCAGCCCATTATCCTCCAGCACCGCCTCCATCTTTTCCTTCCAGGCTATGTAATTCGAGCTCCCATCAAGGGCATACTCCAATATCAACCCGTTGAAAGACATTTCAATGTATACTCGATTTCTGCACCAAGAATCTTCTGTAGAAAATTCGAATTGTCCACCAGCACAAACTCACTTCACAATTGCAATCTTCAATCAACAATGCTACGATACCATGTAGAAATTTGAATAACTGATATATTGTTAACGAGATTCTCCTAATCACAGAATGTTTAGCTTCATGCACAATACGAATCTCTTCTACCATTGATCATTACATGCGGAAATAAAATCAATTGCATGCGCACATTAAAACCATAAACAATCACACATATGAACACAGTATTTCATGGGAAATATTAAAGCTGAAAACCCCAACTATCTGTATATTATATGTCATAGAGATCATGTAAAAATCATCATACAAATCTCCTCACAAGCTCTCAGTACAATCTCGAATTGCTACACACTAATCAAGCTAGATGTAGCAAAACACATGCTCCAATCTCTGCCACCTGACAGTCTGCCTCTATTGCGTAATCAATGCTGTAGGATGGCTCATAAATAACTTTTAACCGCCTGGCTTGTACTGCGCAATCCTCATTGGCTTCTCCAATCACTAGTTGTTGCAAATATGCAACAGTATAGTCACAACTGATAGTTAACCTGCTCTTTCACCTATCTCTGCACTGGTCTCCACTGAAACTATCCATGCACTGTAGTTAACTGATGTATTCTTTAGTTGATTAATGAGTTAATAATTAGTGAATTAATTAATAATTAATTCACACCACTCTCACTAGTGTATCAATTAGTTAGACTAGATACAACTAGCTCAACTATGTCTAACTCAGTTAAACTGAACACAAAACTCCATTAAATCCTCAATCAGATTTCCACCAAACTCTCCCACATGAGTTCTAGCGAAGTATCCATGCAATGGCTCACTTAACCCTCGGGAATAGCGTAATTCCTTCCACCGCGGAAGCTCTTGTGCCACATCTGTGCACTTAACTGAAGTGCTCCAAGAGAATAAGATAATGTTTATAGTCCAAATATTATTAAGGGCTAATAATATTCGACATATCTATTTTTAGATTCGACATATCTATTTTTAGATTGGCAATCTAAAAATAGATTCCACCCAATATGTCTAAAAATAGAAGTCCATCTATTTTTTCCGACTTGACCAACCATCCACAAATAGCATCCTACAACTCATAGAACATGATCCATATGTCTAAAAATAGACATAGTCTAAAAATAGACTTTGCGCCAAAAATAGCCTGCGGGCCCACTTAGTGAAGGCGACTTCTTTCCACTAAGCTCATCATCTTTTTGCAATCTCAACATAATTGACCAACCACCCTTGAATTTTCATGGGTCTATGCAGAACCTTCTCATGGATAACACAACCCATACTTCTTCATAATTTTTTGTCCTTTTCTTGGCTTGTATTTTTCTCCAAGGAATCATGGTGCTTTTCCCTTCTTTTTTTCCAGCTAAATTAATAAAATATTCATATCTATTAAAACCACTTAGTGAACCCATGACTAATATTTAAAATAATTAATTCCTCGTGTAATCTCCCTCATCAAGAAATGGAGCATGTTTCCCTCACTCATCCATTTTTTTAATTTATGGCTACATAATTACAAGTAAAATGTTTATAAGGGGAATTAACCCATAGGGGATGTCACACCACTACTCATATCTAACTTTCTTCCTGCAGATTTAACCTTCTAGCTGTTGAAAAGTCAACAAGAAATGTGTGTTGAACTTAATTTTCCCTTAATTAAATTGGACAATAAAATGTAATCTTATCTCATAATCACTTGTAATAGTTAATAGAGCGTGATAAAATCATTTTGCTCATGAATTTCAAGTTGAGGGTGATTGGAGAGGCATGCAGAGTGATTCTATTAGTTATGGAGTTCGAGTTGCAGTTAGTGCATTAGTTTAATGCATGATAAATCAGTTAACTCAATTTATTGAGTTAAAATCGGTTGAACGAGTTTTAAAAGTTTGTTGCACTATTAAGATATTAAGTGAATTAAATTAGATTTAATTCACATGCAATGATATGCCATGCAACTGATGATTTACTATTAATAGCTGCATGCATGTCAGTTCAAGTGGAGACCCAGTTGAGAGAAAAGGCTAAAGGGATGTTAACTATCAGTTGTATTATTAGTAGGTTGCTCACATGCAATAAAAAAACCATAGGATTTCCCATGAGAATTGTGCATTTTTGGAAGGCTAAATTTCCCAAAGAATAGGGATTTCATTCCACATGAATTGTGCAAGCAAGGCAAGCCGAGTAGAGGCTGAAAATTGGCTAAGTGTTGGTCAATTTTGTCTGGATCAGTGTGAGACAGTTGTGAGAGCGCAGGAGACTCTTTCGAGAAGAGTTCATTGTAATTGTTTCATGATTCCTTGGTGAATATGCAATAGAAGATAGAAGGTTTTTGAGCAGCAATCTTTCCCTGGGAAAATATCGGTGTTGTGGTTTGATTTTCTTATTTCTTTACTTGTTTTGAATGGTGATCGTGTTTATTTTCCGCAATTGATTTGTAGAAGGATTAAATATCTTGCTTTAGTACATTGCTTGATAGGATTGAATCCATTTAAATAGATATTGTTTGTATAATTTCTACATGGCATCTGAGCGCAGGAAATCAATATAGTGGAGAAGAAATTGAGTTTGTGACTGAATAGCATTAAAATTTGCAAAATTATTTTTTGGTGCGACAGGCGGATCAAGATCAAGATGGCATTCAACGGCTTGAGATTGGAGTATGCACACGAGGGCAGCTCTAATTATATTACATGGAAATACAGGATGGAGGCAGTTCTAGAGGACAATGGGTTGAAATAATTCATTGATAATGACATTCCCAAACCTACAGCAGCGGATGCCGCTCTTCTTGATGCTTGGAAAAATATGGTTGCAAAGGAGAGGATGATAATATTGGAGGGAGTACGAGACCACATTTTCTCAAGTCTCCATGTAAAATTAAATCCATATGAAATGTGGAAGGATTTGAAAAATCTATTTCAGAGTAGCAGTGCCCACAGAAAAGTGGCACTGAAGGACAAGCTGAGGAAAATCAAAATGGAGAAAGGCGACACCATTCCGAAATATTTAACCAAGTTTTTCCAATGTCAAGATGAGCTTGGGAGTGTCGTAATTACTGTAGCAGATGATTACTTGGTGATCCTAGCTCTTCTGGGCCTTCCCAAGAGATGGCATGGTTATCAGGACTATGTCAATGGGAGGGAGAAGCTGCCAGATTGGGAATGATTTTGGTCGGAATTGGTGCAAGAAGAATTCAAGCGGAATACCAGGGATGGATCTTCATCTAAGACAGATGATGTTGAAAAATTTTCCTTGGCTGGTAAGATGAAGAAGGGGAAGGGAAAGAAATCATATTCCAAATCTGAGACCGAAAAGAAGGAAAGAAGCGCAACATGTCCAGAGCGAAGTGTTTTCATTGTCACGAGTGTTATAGGTTAATTTGGGAATTATCCCCCATGACCTTTTCAAACTGTACATCATCCCTAGGACCAATGAAATAGGGTATATCATCCCCTATAATTTCAGTTGCTACATGCCCTAAGACAAGAACAAACCATTCATGACTTCTATTCCAAGATTTCCAAGGTTTGAAGTATATGTTATATCACTTATGAGCTCATCAAAATTGCCTCTCAAGGGACTAACTGTGTTTTATATGTCGCTCCCTCCATTCAAGGGTGCACTACAATGCACTTCCCAACATTCAAGGGTGCGTTGGTCAAATGGGAGTGAAATTCTCATTGTTCCGGAATCTCCACATGTCCAGTGCCTTCTAGAAGAGTCCATATGTTTCAAAGTTCGAATCCAAGTGTCCATCTAACACCTCTGAGCTTGGGAACATGTCTTGCCTATTATTATAAATTCATTGATTGAGAAACTACCATCAGTTGCCCTATAAATTGAGCACAGATCCTAGTGCTAGTAAAGAAAGAAATTTGGTAAATAAATGTTGTTGGATTCTTAATTGAGGGAGTGATAAAAGTGATATGTTTCTGATGAGATTTTGATTGTGATGAGGATGGGATGATGCTGGAGCTGGTGACATTAAATCGATCATTGGTTATAACCTCCCCCTTCTACTCATTAAGAAAGATTGTTGTTCATTTTCCCATATATGTATCTATTTATGGTTCTATTTCTCATGCAATGGATTCTTAATTAATATATACGTTTCATGTTTAATTGATTTAAATCATTAAGATAAATAGGAATTTGTATATTGCAATCTCTTTGTTGTTTAGTTTTTATACTTGCAGGAACTAGTCTGGCGATCTAAGTTGGATTGGAAGCTACATAAAATGCGACAAAAGGAGAATAGGAAGTGATTGGATCACAATTAGGTCCTTTTATATTTCTGTGTGTCTATTTACTCTTACAGAAAGTGATTCCAAAGTCTTTAATCTGTTGTTCTAAATGCACAACACCACATTTAGGGTATTTTATTTATCCATAGATCGTACTTCTGCATAAAAAATTGGCGACTGTGCTAGGGAGTTTCCTATCATTCCTGGTGTTTTTTCCTCTTCTTATCCACCCAATAGAATCTACTTTCACTTATTAGACTTTTGAATCAAATAATTGCATTATAAGTGTGTTCTGTAGCTTGAATTTTCAATCTCTGATGTGCCCAAAGCACTGTTGGTCAAGACACAGTGCATTGCAGTGCACTATCTCCCACTCAGGGGTGAATTGAAACGTATTGTCTCCCCTTAGAGAATGTGTTTCCCCCTTAGCGAACCAAATTTCCTTTGAATTTTTCATTTCCATCACTCTCAGCAATTTTTTTGTTGTGTTTTCAATTGTATGATACCTCTTATAGACCAGTGAATTTTCTTGATTCTTCCTCCTTTGAAAAGTAAGTTTGTTCAATGTCTCTTTAAGTGTTTTTATTTATCATTGACAAATCAAATTCAAATTATTTTATTTCTACATTTGATCCATTTTTTTCGTAAAGTAAATTATCATTAAATTCTTTTTTTCCTGTAGGAAAAATTGTAGTTCCATTATTCTTTATTCCTAAAAGAGAAATTGTTGTTAAATTACTCGCTTCTCAAAGAAGAAAAGATTTGTTTTTGTTGATTTGATGCATATAGTTTCCTTTTTTCATTCACATTAAGGGGACTGAAAAGAAAAAACTTCATTTGCATATAGTGAATTGCGTGTTTTTCATAGGAACAAGTTAGGAAATTTGCATATTAGTTTGTGCACTTTGTTTTTTGCTCTCAAAACTTATTGCTCTTTCCCTTTAGTAGCTAGGATTTTCATTGAAAAGGATAAAATTGAAAAGTTTTCTTATCATTTTAGTTTGCATTTTATGAATTTCCATCACATCATCACGGTGAACCTTGAAAGGAAAATTTATAAACAAGATCAACTTAAAATTTACATCAATTTACCTAAAAAAGCATTGGAACCATAACGATAACATTTAGAAGGTCTAGGCTAGAGACGTGTTCCAGCGTCGTTAAACATAGCAGCTATTGTTAATTATCTGTGATACATTCCGAGTGTGATACCTCACTCCACGTATGTAATTATATCGGAGCTCATCCACGTACCTTCAGGTATATAGGGCGGTGTTCTAGTACTATAAGTATAAGGGGGTGCTCTCACTGTGCGGTTTCGCATTAGACAACACTAATACAGACTTGGGCCTCCACATACCTTCAAGTATATTTGGGAGGATAAATTTAGTTTTCTATCCATCCATAGTGAACTGAGTCGGTCGCCTTGTAAATTGTGATACACCGAACGCAACATTCAAGGAGATTACCTGCCTGTACTTCTTGGTTCACTAGGAGGTATTTTGTAGTTCAAAGTTTCTTGGTAAACATTTTGCCTATAATTACCCTTTATTTTGTTTATTTGTTTTTGGTCATAAAATAAATCAGTCATCGTGGAAGAATAACATCCCTTTCCCCGTCGTTCACATAGAATAGCATTGAAACCACCTTTACCACTGGAAGCAATTTCTGTTCGGCGAAGGTGACATCACTCTACCGAAACTAGTACTATCAGTACCTCTGGTGCGACATCATCCTCACATATACCAGGGTCGACACAATTTGTTTCTACAAATCCTGTTTCATCCATTGTTGTCGAGATGGAGTCCTCACAACTACCTGTGGTCATGATCCATCCAATCAGTGAGACCATACCTCTGGAACCCAACATTATTCAACTAGAAGTTGATCCAGATTCTGTCACTTTTTTGCCAGAACATATGCATCTCGAAGTTGAACGACTGGAAGTTGTTCTTGTATCAGTTTCCCCGCAATATATTGTAGCCATTGAGCCTCCCATATTGCGCAGTCAATCTCCTTAAATATACTTTGGACCTGATGGTGAAATCCTTCCACCTGGTTTAATTTCGATTGAAGAAATACCACAAGATGAAACACGTCCTTTAACTCCAACTCATTTTGAGCAGGAGCTTTACATGTATGAGTATTTTCCTCAATCACCTTCCTTTGTTTTTTTTTATCCTGTGTCTATTTGAGTTCTCCTAGATCCTATAGGGTATCCACTAGGTCATTTGACCATGGCTGACACAACATCCCAGACTCAACCATCTGTTTCAGCTGCAACAACATCTATTGTTGCTTCATCTTTGATGTTTTGTCCATTGACTTCACCCATTTCATGATCTGGAATCCTATATGGTTCCTCTCTTAGGAGTATTGAACGGCTTGATCCTTTATTCACATCTTCAGTGCAATATCAAGTTGGTCCCATCATTAATTCTCCTTGATGGCTGGTGATTTCACAGAAATTACCCTCTAAAATTCCAAAATTCAATGAAAACCCTGGAGAAGACCCGTCAATGCATGTTATAACTTATCATTTGTGGTGCTCATCAAACTCCTTAAATGATTACTCTGTTAGACTACATCTTTTCTAGCGCATGCTCACTGGTCTGACAACACAATGAAGATGGTTCTTTTACTGTGTCAACCTCATTAAAAAATGAATCAAGCCATGAGCATAGTTCCTTTTCTTTTGTCAATATCGTTAATAAATGAAACAAGGTTCCATGAGCATGTTCTTTTCCTGTGCCAAGCTCTTTAAAAAATGAAACAAATCCTCTCATAATTAAAAAACCTTCATTCCATCCAGCTATTAGTAACCAGTAATCTTCTTAGCTGAATGAAATGAATATTGGGGGGCGTCTACTCTTGCAGGGGGCATTTAACATGTGCTCTTGCAGGGGGCATTCAAAACATTCTTACAAATTGCACCCAATCAACAACTGAAGTTTGGGGGAAAAAACAGGTTTAGAGCTCATTTAATTAGTCATTTGATTATTTGCAAATCATATTTAGTGTTATGACTATGGTTTTATTCAATTTTTTATTATGAAATGGGAATTTTTAATCCATTTGATGTTGTTCTAAACAAGTGTGCAACTAAAATAGTGGATTAGTCATGCATATTTCAAGAATGATTTGACCACAAAGCATACTTTTATCCTTATTTTTTGATCTTCGATAAAAATTAAAAAGGACTTGAAGTGCACTTTTATCTCTTTTTCGAGCTTCGATAAATGTGAAAAAGGAACCCCTGGAGTCGTCTTTTAGCTCTTTTCAAACTCCGATAACGTGAAAATATTTTCAAGCACTTGTCTTTTCGAGCTCGTAAAAGTAAAATAATTGATATCTACTCAGTATAAGTTTAACCCTTTCCCAGACTGAGATAGATTATTTACGAAAAAGGAAAACCTTAGTCGAAAATGGCTAAGAGGTTCTCTCAGATATCATTTTACACTTTTTCGGATTTTGAGTGAAAACTTTACGAAAAAATACTTATGGAGTTTTCTTTTGTCCTCTTTTTCAAACTCTCTAAATATGAAAAAGGATAGGGCTATCACTGTCATTAGGCTCCTTAAAACATAAAATAGCGACGGGCTTTTCGATCATGGCAAGAATCGAGTTTCATTCATTGCTAGACCCGTTAAATTATTAAATAGCGATACATTATTCACATGAAGGGTTGAATCATAGATCAATAATATGTTATCCTCCTCAATATTGTTAAAAAATAAAGAGGTACTTGTTGAAAAATGACTAGGGAAAATTTGGGAAAGTGAACAAAATTTTTACGGTAGCAGGTCGCTCTTGAACATGACACTTCACTCCATCATCGTGACTATTTGGGTTGGGTAATATTCTTGAAAATTCATTCATACCTATGGTTCATCATACCTTCACTTCGGTTTTGAGTCAATGCTGCTAACTCATCTCAGTGTGGCCGATATGTTCAAGAGAAGTCATCCAGTGAATACTCATCCTTCTGCAATACTCATAAACCTTCATTCTCATGAAAGTCATCCTTGAAAATTGCTATATCAAGTCACATTTTGTCTTCAAAATTAGTAACTTCCATTACATGATAAAGTGGCTTCCTGTCAACATCAAATCATCATCTAGGAAGTTTACTTAGAAACATCATCTTCCTATACCATGAGGCTTGTTACAACATCGACAAGATCCTCGCTTCCGGACCTTTGAACGAAATATTTTGTTTGGTGTTCGACATCAAATCAGCTATTCACGCCTTATGAAATGTATTGTAGTACCTTGAGGGTGATTAACATCAATGGTGGTTCTCTCGCATTTGTTAACAACTCACATCATTGGTTGGTAATAAAACGATGTCTTACCATGTTCGACTACAAATCGATTGAACGAGATAAGAAGACCCCGGATCTAATTTCAACCATCCAGGTTGCGATTTCAGGATTTTTTTACACATCATATGTACGGTGACCTTACATACAGATCGTCATCTAAACATGGGCCTATATCTGTAGGCATGTCTTTATTGGGCAACATTCCAATGTAGACGACTTTCTGCACTATGTACATGTTATTAGATAGTTTATGTGTTGAGCATGGTAATGCCTCCCTCAAAAATTCATGATCAAGATGAAAATATCATGATGTAATGTATTGTAAGATTGATGCAAGTCATCACTCCGCTTCAGTCCTAGCCCATCACGTTGTAAATCATCTCATTAAAAATATATTGTTATTATTCTAACTTCATGCTTTAGGGGGCATCTGTTATAGTTAAATTTGGGCATTATCCCCCGTGACCTGGTCAAACTGGACATCATCCCCAGGACCAATGAAATAGGGTCTATCATCCCCTATCATTTCAGTTGCTACATACCCTAAGACAAGAACAAACCATTCATAACTTTTATTTCAAGATTTCCAAGGTTTGAAGTATATGTTATATCACTTATGAGCTCACCAACGTTGCCTCTCAAGGGACTAACTACATTGCATATGCAGCTCCCTCCATTCAAGGGTGCACTGTAATGCACTTCCCGACATTGAAGGGTGCGCTGGTCAAATGGGAGCAAAATTCTCATTGTTCCTGAATCTCCACATGGCCAGTGTCTTCTAGAAGAGTCCATATGTGTCAAAATTTGAATCCAAGTGTCCATCTAACACCTATGAGCTTGGGAACATGTCTTTCCTATTATTATAAATTCATTGATTGAAAAAATACCATCAGTTTCCTTATAAATTAAGCACAGATCCTAGTGCTAGGGAAGGAAGAAATTTGATAAATAAATGGTGTTGGATTCTCAATTGAGGGAGTGATATAAGTGAACAAAATTTGGGAAACTGAACAATTTTTTTACGGTAGCAAGTCACTCTTGAACATGACACTTCACTCCATCATCATGACTGTTTGGGTTGGGTAATATTCTTGACAATTCACTCATACCTATGGTTCATCGTACCTTCACTTCGGTTTTGAGTCAATGTTGCTAACTCATCTCAGTGTGGCCGATATGTTCAAGAGAAGTCATCTAGTGAATACTCATCCTTCTGCAATAATCATAAACCTTCATTCTCATGAAAGTCATCCTTGAACATTGCTATATCAAGTCACATTTTGTCTTTGAAATCAGTAACTCCCATTTCATGATAAAGTGGCTTCCTGTCGACATCAAATCATCATCTAGGAAGTTTACTTAGAAACATCATCTTCCTATACCATGAGGCTTGTTACAGCATCGACAAGATCCTCGCTTCCGGACCTTTGACCGAAAGATTTTGTTTGGCGTTCGACATCAAATCATCTATTCACGCCTTATGAAATGTATTGTAGTACCTTGAGGGTGATTAACATCAATGGTGGTTCTCTCGCATTTGTTAACAACTCACATCATTGGTTGGTAATAAAACAATGTCTTACCATGTTCGACTACAAATCGATTGAACGAGATAAGAAGACCCTGGATCTAATTTCAACCATCAAAGTTGTGATTTCAGGATTGTTGTACACATCATATGTACGGTGACCTTACATACAGATCGTCATCTAAACATGGGCCTATATCTGTAGGCATGTCTTTATTGGGAAACATTCCAATGTAGACGACTTTCTGCACTATGTACATGTTATTAGATAGTTTATGCGTTGAGCATGGTAATGCCTCCCTCAACAATACATGATCAAGATGAAAATATCATGATGTAATGTATTGTAAGATTGATGCAATTCATCACTACGCTTCAGTCCCAGCCCATCACGTTGTAAATCATCTCATTAAAAATATATTGTTATTATTCTAACTTCATGCTTTATGGGGCATCTATTATAGGTCAATTTGGGCATTATCCCCCATGACCTGGTCAAACTGTACATCATCCCCAGGACCAATTAAATAGGGTCTATCATCCCCTATCATTTCAGTTGCTACATGCCCTAAGACAATAACAAACAATTCATGAATTTTATTTCAAGATTTCCAAGGTTTGAAGTATATGTTATATCACTTATGAGCTCACCAACGTTGCCTCTCAAGGGACTAACTACATTGCATATGTAGCTCCCTCCATTCAAGGGTGCACTATAATGCACTTCCTGACATTGAAGGGTGCGCTGGTCAAATGGGAGAAAAATTCTCATTGTTCCTGAATCTCCACATGGCCAGTGTCTTCTAGAAGATTCCATATGTGTCAAAATTTGAATCCAAGTGTCCATCTAACACCTATGAGCTTGGGAACATGTCTTTCCTATTATTAGAAAGTCATTGATTGAAAAACTACCATCAATTGCCTTATAAATTAAGCACAGATCCTAGTGCTAGGGAAGGAAGAAATTTGGTAAATAAATGGTGTTGGATTCTCAATTGAGGGAGTGATATAAGTGAACAAAATTTGGGAAAGTGAACAAAATTTTTACGGTAGCGGGTCGCTCTTGAAAATGACACTTCACTCCATCATCGTGACTGTTTGGGTTGGGTAATATTCTTGACAGTTCATTCATACCTATGGTTCATCATACCTTCACTTCATTTTTGAGTCAATGCTGCTAACTCATCTCAGTGTGGCCGATATGTTCAAGAGAAGTCATCCAGTGAATACTCATCCTTCTGCAATACTCATAAACCTTCATTCTCATGAAAGTCATCCTTGAACATTGCTATATCAAGTCACATTTTGTCTTCAAAATTAGTAACTCCCGTTTCGTGATAAAGTGGCTTCCTTTTGACATCAAATCATCATCTGGGAAGTTTACTTAGAAACATCATCTTCCTATACCATGAGGCTTGTTACAACATCGACAAGATCCTCGCTTCCGGACCTTTGACCGAAAGATTTTGTTTGGCGTTCGACATCAAATCATCTATTCACGCCTGATGAAATGTACTGTAGTACCTTGAGGGCGATTAACATCAATGGTGGTTCTCTCGCATTTGTTAACAACTCACATCATTGGTTGGTAATAAAACGATGTCTTACCATGTTCAACTACAAATCGATCGAACGAGATAAGAAGACCCCGGATCTAATTTCAACCATCCAGGTTGCGATTTTAGGATTGTTGTACACATCATATGTACGGTGACCTTACATACATATCGTCATATAAACATGGGCCTATATCTGTAGGCATGTCTTTATTGGGCAACATTCCAATGTAGACGACTTTCTGCACTATGTACATGTTATTAGATAGTTTATGTGTTGAGCATGGTAATGCCTCCCTCAACAATTCATGATCAAGATGAAAATATCATGATGTAATGTATTGTAATATTGATGCAAGTCATCACTCCGCTTCAGTCCCAGCCCATCACATTTTAAATCATCTCATTAAAAATATATTGTTATTATTCTAATTTCATGCTTTAGGGGGCATCTATTATAGTTAAATTTGGGCATTATCCCCCGTGACCTGGTCAAACTGGACATCATCCCCAGGACCAATGAAATAGGGTCTATCATCCCCTATCATTTCAGTTGCTACATACCCTAAGACAAGAACAAACCATTCATGACTTTTATTTCAAGATTTCCAAGGTTTGAAGTATATGTTATATCACTTATGAGCTCACCAACATTCCGCTCAAGGGACTAACTACATTGCATATGCAGCTCCCTCCATTCAAGGGTGCACTGTAATGCACTTCCCGACATTGAAGGGTGCGCTGGTCAAATGGGAGCAAAATTCTCATTGTTCCTGAATCTCCACATGGCCAGTGTCTTCTAGAAGAGTCCATATGTGTCAAAATTTGAATCCAAGTGTCCATCTAACACCTATGAGATTGGGAACATGTCTTTCCTATTATTAGAAATTCATTGATTGAAAAACTACCATCAGTTTCCTTATAAATTAAGCACAGATCCTAGTGCTAGGGAAGGAAGAAATTTGGTAAATAAATGGTGTTGGATTCTCAATTGAGGGAGTGATATAAGTGAACAAAATTTGGGAAAGTGAACAATTTTTTTATGGTAGCAGGTCGCTCTTGAACATGACACTTCACTCCATCATCATGATAGTTTGGGTTTGGTAATATTCTTGACAGTTCATTCATACCTATGGTTCATCGTACCTTCACTTCGGTTTTGAGTCAATGCTGCTAGCTCATCTCAGTGTGGCCGATATGTTCAAGAGAAGTCATCCAGTGAATACTCATCCTTCTGCAATACTCATAAACCTTCATTCTCATGAAAGTCATCCTTGAACATTGCTATATCAAGTCACATTTTGTCTTCAAAATCAATAACTCCCGTTTCGTGATAAAGTGGCTTCCTGTCGACATCAAATCATCATCTAGGAATTTTACTTAGAAACATCATCTTCCTATACCATGAGGCTTGTTACAGCATCGACAAGATCCTCGCTTCCGGACCTTTGACCAAAAGATTTTTTTGGTGTTCGACATCAAATCATCTATTCACGCCTTATGAAATGTACTGTAGTACCTTGAGGGCGATTAACATCAATGGTGGTTCTCTCGCATTTGTTAACAACTCACATCATTGGTTGGTAATAAAACAATGGCTTACCATGTTCGACTACAAATCGATTGAACGATATAAGAAGACCCTGGATCTAATTTCAACCATCAAAGTTGTGATTTCAGGATTGTTGTACACATCATATGTACGGTGACCTTACATACATATTGTCATCTAAACATGGGCCTATATCTGTAGGCATGTCTTTATTGGGAAACATTCCAATGTAGACGACTTTCTGCACTATGTACATGTTATTAGATAGTTTATGCATTGAGCATGGTAATGCCTCCCTCAACAATTCATGATCAAGATGAAAATATCATGATGTAATGTATTGTAAGATTGATGCAAGTCATCACTCCGCTTCAGTCCCAGCCCATCACGTTGTAAATCATCTCATTAAAAATATATTGTTATTATTCTAACTTCATGCTTTAGGGGGCATCTATTATAGGTCAATTTGGGCATTATCCCCCATGACCTGGTCAAACTGTACATCATCCCCAGGACCAATGAAATAGGGTCTATTATCCCCTATCATTTCAGTTGCTACATGCCCTAAGACAATAACAAACCATTCATGACTTTTATTTCAAGATTTCCAAGGTTTGAAGTATATGTTATATCACTTATGAGCTCACCAACGTTGCCTCTCAAGGGACTAACTACATTACATATGTAGCTCCCTCCATTCAAGGGTGCACTGTAATGCACTTCCCGACATTGAAGGGTGCGCTGGTCAAATGGGAGAAAAATTCTCATTGTTCCTGAATCTCCACATGGCCAGTGTCTTCTAGAAGATTCCATATGTGTCAAAATTTGAATCCAAGTGTCCATCTAACACCTATGAGCTTGGGAACATGTCTTTCCTATTATTAGAAATTCATTGATTGAAAAACTACCATCAATTGCCTTATAAATTAAGCACAGATCCTAGTGCTAGGGAAGGAAGAAATTTTGTAAATAAATGGTGTTGGATTCTCAATTGAGGGAGTGATATAAGTGAACAAAATTTGGGAAAGTGAACAATTTTTTTACGGTAGCAGGTCGCTCTTGAACATGACACTTCACTCCATCATCGTGACTATTTGGGTTGGGTAATATTCTTGACATTTCATTCATACCTATGGTTCATCATACCTTCACTTCAGTTTTGAGTCAATGCTGCTAACTCATCTCAGTGTGGCCGATATGTTCAAGAGAAGTCATCTAGTGAATACTCATCCTTCTGCAATACTCATAAACCTTCATTCTCATGAAATTCATCCTTTAACATTGCTAGATCAAGTCACATTTTGTCTTCAAAATTAGTAACTCCCGTTTCGTGATAAAGTGGCTTCCTTTCGACATCAAATCATCATCTAGGAAGTTTACTTAGAAACATCATCTTCCTATACCATGAGGCTTGTTACAACATCGACAAGATCCTCACTTCCAGACCTTTGACTGAAATATTTTGTTTGGCGTTCGACATCAAATCATCTATTCACGCCTGATGAAATGTATTGTAGTACCTTGAGGGCGATTAACATCAATGGTGGTTCTCTCGCATTTGTTAACAACTCACATCATTGGTTGGTAATAAAACGATGTCTTACCATGTTCAACTACAAATCAATTGAACGAGATAAGAAGACCCCGGATCTAATTTCAACCATCCAGGTTGCGATTTTAGGATTTTTGTACACATCATATGTACGGTGACCTTAAATACATATCGTCATCTAAACATGGGCCTATATCTGTAGGCATGTCTTTATTGGGCAACATTCCAATGTAGACGACTTTCTGCACTATGTACATGTTATTAGATAGTTTATGTGTTGAGCATGGTAATGCCTCCCTCAACAATTCATGATCAAGATGAAAATATCATGATGTAATGTATTGTAATATTGATGCAAGTCATCACTCCGCTTCAGTCCCAGCCCATCACATTGTAAATCATCTCATTAAAAATATATTGTTATTATTCTAACTTCATGCTTTAGGGGGCATCTGTTATAAGTAAATTTGGGCATTATCCCCCATGACCTGTTCAAACTGGACATCATCCCCAGGACCAATGAAATAGGGTCTATCATCCCCTATCATTTCAGTTACTACATGCCCTAAGACAAGAACAAACCATTCATGACTTTTATTTCAAGATTTCCAAGGTTTGAAGTATATGTTATATCACTTATGAGCTCACCAACGTTGCCTCTCAAGGGACTAACTACATTGCATATGTAGCTCCCTCCATTCAAGGGTGCACTGTAATGCACTTCCTGACATTGAAGGGTGCGCTGTTGAAATGGGAGCAAAATTCTCATTGTTCCTGAATCTCCACATGGCCAGTGTCTTCTAGAAGATTCCATATGTGTCAAAATTTGAATCCAAGTGTCCATCTAACACCTATGCACTTGGGAACATGTCTTTCCTATTATTAGAAAGTCATTGATTGAAAAACTACCATCGGTTTCCTTATAAATTAAGCACAAATCCTAGTGCTAGGGAAGGAAGAAATTTGGTAAATAAATGGTGTTGGATTCTCAATTGAGGGAGTGATAGAAGTGATATGATGTTGGTGAGATGTTGATTGTGATGAGACTGGGATGATGCTAGATCTGGTGACATCAAATCGATCATTGGTTGCAACCTACCCCTTCTATTCATTAATAAAGATTGTTGTTCATTTTCCCATATATGTATGTGTTTATGGTTCTATTTCTCATGCAATGCATTCTTAAATTATATATATGTTTCATGTTTAATCGATTTAACTGATTAAGATAAATAGGCATCTGTATATTGAAATCTCTTTGTTGTTCAGTGTTTATACTTGAAGGAAATAGTCTGGCGATCTAAGTTGGATTGGAAGCTACAACAAAAGCGACATAAGGAGAATAGGAAGCGCTTGGATCACAATTATGTCATTTTATCTTTCTGTGTGTCTATTTACTCTAAGAGAAAGTGACTACAAAGTCTTTAATCTGTTGTTCTAAATGCATAACACCACATTTTGGGAATTTTATTTATCTGTAGATAATAATTCTGCATAACAACGAGCATGGACATTATGCCACTAATTGTCCACAAAAAAAGAAGAACAAAAAGGCTTCACGATCTACAGCTGGTGAGGCTTTGTCCTCGTAATTTGAGTTTTACTTATCGCTCATCGCATGCATGGTGTCAAGTGCGATGGGATCAATGTGGTACTTGGATAGTGGTGCATATTTCCACATGACGAGAGACAAAGATATTTTCAGTAGCTTGGAGGAGAAGGACTTCCAGATGCATATCAAAATGGGTGATGATGGGAGGTACAGTGCTAGAGAGATTGGTACAGTTACTTTCCAAAGAGAGTCAGGTAAACCCTTCTTATTAAAATATTTAATGCATGTACCAGGCTTGAAAAAGAATTTAGTTTAAGTCGCAATGTTGGAGGATAGAGGTTATGATGTGTTTTTCAGTGAAGGGAAAGCTTTCCTTTGACACAAAGCCGTAGGACAGGCCAAGAAGATTGGGATTCGTGTGAAGAATATCTACAAACATGATGTAGATGGTTGGGCAACATTGATGGGTGTTGGGTGCAGTATAGGGTCTATAAATATACCAACATTTAATTGTCAATCTGGATAGTTCGTGAACTTCGAGACACGACACTAGAAATTCCAGAGAGAGCCCCTAGAAACCCGCAAAACAAATTCTAGTCTATCTTGCGCATTAATCTCAGAAATAAATGAAATCCTGCACTGAAAGATAATTTGAGAAACACCAATCCAAACAATTAAAATCATGTGGAAAATAAATGGAAATCCTATACTATCAATGTGAAAGGAAATTATAAGTACGAGAAAACAGAAGGGAAATAAAAAACTGGAAACCAAGCAGTGTCAACACAATATCAAAAGACTGTAAATGCTGGAATAAATTCAAAACCATTATGCCTGCACTAATTCTGCTTGCATTAACCTCTCTGTGAAATTAACCTAAAAGCATCAGCAACATAACAAGTAAATATACTCTGTAAATAACTTGTAAAGAAATTGATTCAGTATGAATATCTCTCCTTTCTTGTCCCCAAAAGTTAATTGTGTAAAATTTTCCAGAGTCTTAAAGGGAAACTACAAAAATAGTTTCCTTTTTTATAAATGTCGGCTCTCAAGAGCATAAACACTCAAGTCGATCTCAGGTTCTGGAATATAAATTAAATGGGTCTAGACCAATCCAAGGAATTAAATTTACACGTTACAGCTCTTGAGGGACGCAATTCGGTTCAATATAAATAAATAAATATTTAGAATACACTCACCAGTCTTTAATGTAGCAAATCAATTAATTTTGCAATTGAAAGGAAAACGTTGCAGCAAATTAAACAACACCAATTTGAAGAAGGAAAGAGACTGTAAATGATTAAATAAACTTCACACAGTAAATAATAATTTAAATTTTAATTAGTTTAAGAAATGCATAGCGCTGTCGAGCTGGTCTGATAGCTAACCCAGCCAGCTCACACACTCTATTCGTGACCTGTTTCACACAGAAGTTAAAACCATGAGATGCAATAAATAAACGAACAGATAATGCTAGAAAATTGCTTGGATTAACTCTTGAAAAAAAATCTTTACATTCTGCAAACAACACTTATCTCTAGCAAGACAATAGGAGCGATCCACGGGTTATAAAATGTGTGAGGCTACATTGGAACTATATCCTCCCTCCTGCGCATTCCTTCTATGCTTGTACATGCCTCCAGATCCCTCCTGAGCGATTTCTAATTAGTTTCCTAATTAATTTACTTATTTTCTTCATAAAACTTATATATATACACCGAATTACAATTTTTGGCTTTCAATCATTTGATCAAAATATAGGAGGTGGATTATCAATCTTAACAATTTACCAAGAATAAAAATTAGTTTGGAAACCAAATATCAAAATAGGGAACGATTCTGATGAATCATTCCTCTTTTTCTGGAGTGGAAATATTTGTTGGAACTATGATTTTATTGAACTTATCTTATAAAGATAAGCAGGATTTTTTCTACTTCTGTATGACGAGTATATGACAATGAAATAAATTTGATGTTGTTATTTTACTCCCCAGGTTGAAATTACATGCTTTTCTGGATCACTTGGTGTAGGTAGATCGATGCGCACTTGCGAGGCATGCATCGTAAACAAGGAACCAGCAAGTGTAGCCGCGTTTTCCACAAGGCTTACTGTAATCTCTACAAATTACAATTGTGTGTTAAGCCTTTTCAATGAATGCTTCAGCTACATTTAGCATCTCCATCTAGCACAATCACAGATGTCATTCCATCCTACTTCCTCGTCCTGAGCGCGACTTCATTCAATCATCGACTTCGCAACTAGATGTGCCAAATTTAATTCACGCAGGACAACATTACGATGTAGCTTATACAAATGTTCATGTGATGCGTTTACATTAATAATGGTAGATCTCGAGTTGTTCCCTAAGGGAGATGGCATGATGCGAACACATTAAGTTTATTGCCATGAACAGTTCACGCATGCTCAGGCTCATATGCATGTCCCACTAAAGCATTGGTATTGTTTTTCCAATGTGTACTTCCTGATCTAGGAGAAATACCACCCTGAGTGAGAAGCTCTGAGTACCTAGTCGAAGTATTGTACCCCATGTCTGCTCAAACCATACTTCGATTTTGAGGATCTCTAAACCCACTCTCTTAATTCTATCCTGGAATTTGAGCAGGAAGCGTTCATTGTCCTCTTCGGTAACGCACAATATCTTCTTAATGAGATGTTTCCTATCATTTAGGTCTAGCCTTAAGACATCAACTTCTGTATGTGCATCGGTTCTACCTGCTTTGGTGCAGGAATTTGTTGCATTGTGTAGGCAGGTAAGTGCAAGTTCAAAGCATGTGTCAAAGCGTTATCAAATTAATTTTTAAACCTAAAACATACAAACCTCAATTAATAATGTTTTAATCATGTTAAAATGAGGAAAGTAACAAATATTTGCAATATTAATCTTTTAACCATACATCAATATGAGAGATTTTGAGTAAATATAAGACAAAATGGAGGCCCAACATCCCCCCATGCTGACCATATCTCATTTCCTCATGTAAGTAAATCTGTTAATATCACTTCCTCACAAAAAAAAAAACAAAAATTTAAAACATTTATAGGCATTCATAATGATGTCCCTGCAATTCTGTGTGATTACATTTCCTGCGCTAGATAAAGCTTGCTCTAAAAACAAAGTGGCTACTAGACTCTTTATTTTCTTATACTGGTTTCAAGAAAACTTAAAATGAACGTTGCCATGGAAAAACTAAATTGCAAGGATGGTGTTATTACTTGAATAAAATAGACAACCTTTTAAAATTTCCAAAATAATATCTTGGAGGCATCCCTAATCAGAAGTTTCACTTTAATATCCTCGTTGCAAATATGAGTGACATGATTTAAAAAACAAGGTGTCAAAAGTAGACATAGTAATACCTTCCCACAGTAACCATTTTACCATTATCCATGTATAGTTGAAGCTTCTCTTGTATAGGCACAATGAATTACCTACACTAATGGTCCCACGCTCATAAGAATCATTCGAAAAATATGGAACTCCAAGGTATAACAACAGAATGATTTTAAATCCATTATCAAAGAGATTGATAGTGATTTCAGGGAAAGGCAAAAGCAACCAACTAAATCATAGTGTAAAATTAACTTTAATACCATAGGTATGGCCCTGCTGCCAGTAGGCGTCTATAGCCTCGACATGAATACCTTTTAACCTCATGAAATTCTTTTGTCCCACCTATTAGATATATATTCAGAGTCATTTAAGATCATTTACTTTTTCTCTTTTTATAAGTTAATTTAAGGCCACTGACCTAGCTTGGTAACCAACTATCGACAGTGCCATTCACAAGAACTAACAATAATGAACAAGTCATCTCATGTTTATACCTCTTGTCTTCTAGCTTTTCAACTGGAAGCCATTACCCTAGCTTGGTGACCAGTGTGGTAATGTCATTCTCCTTAGGACCCATGATCATAGTAGGTCGGCTCGCAATGAGACCTCCTAAACCTCAATTAATTTATTTATGTTTTTTAGAAAAAATCTTCTTATAATTAACCTCGGATGGGTTACGTAGTAGGTGGGGAAGAAAATCTACTCCTTAAGAGTCCAGGATGGCGTGAAATGTTTTTAATTACTATTCTTTACTGGTTGGTCATGCTACCCTAATAATTTATTTAAATACATTGACCAAAAAGATTCCTTGAGTTGATCATGCCAGGGTTCTTTATGAAATCTTATTAGAGTTTTATAGGCGTGATCCACCATATGAGGGTTTTCATTGATCCCTTCCAAGAGGACTTAAAAAAATATTTTCTAAGTAATAGTTTATTACGATAGGAGAAAATTATTCCATGTAACTTATAACAATATCCTTTACTGACATGCTAATCCATAATCAAAGTCACTTTAAAATATGAGGTATTAATTGTAAATTTCTTATGACAAGTCTTACCATGAGAGTGCATGATAATAGAAATTTCAAAAGTTGTGCTTTTAAGGAATCACAATTTCAAGAGTGTTGTTATACATCTTTATTCATTTTTCTCGTATTAACCTACCTTAATTTAAAAAAAAAAATATCACCTTTAAGTGTAGGCATACTTCCAATGAAGTCATGTGTGTAACAAAATACTAATTATACTCACACTTAGTTTTAAAGAATAGACTTCAAGACATACCAAAGTATGAGAAACTAGTTGCTTCAATTGACATGGTACCAAGAGATGTCAAATGATGAGGGAATAATGTGTGCTTATGGCTGTTTGAAACCAGGATTCAATGAGATCCACATATTTATGATTTTCCAACTGATGAAAGTCTTCCACAATTTGATAGTCACTCCCCTGGAGTCACAAAGGATCTGGTGAAATACAAAAGATAAATCCCTCACGTTCGGGCTTAAATATTTGATTTTCAGATTGACAAGAATGGTTGAGAGGGATTCTAGGGTTTTTAGTTTCAACAAAATTTTCAGAACAAGTTCTAATGAAATATTTCTCCTATGGTGGTATTTGAATTATATCTTCCCAAGTTGAATGTTCTGCGGTAATGGGGGAAGTTTCCAAATTCATTCCTTTCCAAACATGGAAGATATACATTTTTGTTAAATATGGGAATCAACGGAAAGAATAGGTGGTTCAAACTGCTGTGAAACTTGATGGTTTAGATCAGGACTTAGGATGTGGTTTGGGCTAGGGTTTTGGTTAATGCTTGGACTAAGGTTTGGATTTGGATTAGGATTAGACTTTGGACTAGATTTAGGTGTAGGTTTGGAATTAGAACTAAGGTTAGGTGTAGGGTATGGATTAGGATATGGACTAGGGTTAGGGTATGGATTAGGGTTTTAATGAGAGCTAGGGTAAGGGTAAGGATAAAAGTAGGGTAAGGATTAGAATAAGGGGTAGGGTATGGACTAAGGCTAGGGTAAGGCTGTACATGCAGTTGGGACCATGGAGGAGGATAACTTAATGGTGCATTGGGAAGAAATTATGGTTGTTGTTGGTGCTCATATAATTGAATTTGCATGGGATATTTCCCTAGAGATAAGGATCCAAACAATTCTTGAGTACATGGATACATTTGGCTCGAGGACGAGGGCCAAGGAGAGGGCCACTACGGCTATGAAGTAGGATATTCAATTGGAGGAGGAATAAAAGTTTTCCATGAAACTGTAGGATTGTAAACATGTTGGAAAACCTGCTCAGGAAAATAATCATTATTCCAAGTATCATATGATAATGGGTTTTTAGTTATACATGGTAGTCAATTCGATTCCTTAATTTATTCCCTGAGTGCCTACAGTAATCTTGGTAGCGATGGGAAATGTTCTGTTGGATGATCCTCTTCACAAATTTTGCAAATTTTTCAGGCTACTAAGTGGACACTTTCCAAGGAAGTATTTCTTTCTACAGTTGGCGCAAAAGATAAGTGGTGGGTTTTCACCCTGCTTCCACTCTTCCTGCAAATCATCCAATTTCGAAATCAAAGATTTTATAATATTATTTTTATGTTTAAGCAAAATTTTAAATTCCGCACTCGTTAATTCCTCATTGGATGAGTTGTATGTCTCTGTAGCAGCATAAAACTCCCCATTGAATGATGAAAATGCCATTTTTATGTTTTCAATAAGACAACTGGTACATTCAGCAGTACATGAATAATGTATGTTATATAAGGGGGTTCTTACAACACCAAAGGAAATGAAAGACCTTAAAATAACCAAGATGTGCAGGAAATAAATAAATTCAAAGAACAAAAATTTGCAAGACAAACTAAGTTAAAATAAAAAAATGTGGCAGATCACCAAGGTCAATCCACTGAGTGTCTTTGTGGCAACAACGGAAACATTTTGGGTGTAGTGTAGGGTCTATAAATGTACCAACATTTAATTGTAAATTTGGATAGTTCATGAACCTCGAGACGCAACACTGGAAATTTCAGAGAGAGCCCCTGACAACCTGCAAAAAAAATTCTAGTCTACTTACGCATTAATCTCAGAAATAAATGAAATCCTGCACTAAAAGAGAATTCGAGAAACACCAATCCAGAAAATTAAAATCATGTGGAAAATAAAAGGAAATCATATACTATCAATGTGAAAGGAAATTCTACGTATGAGCAAACAAAAGGAAAATTAGAACTGGAAACCAAGCAGTGTCGACACAATATCAAATGACTGTAAATGATGGAATAAATTCAAAAGAAATTCAAATCCACATTATCAAATGACTGTAAATGCTGGAATAAATTCAAAAGCAATTCAAATCCATTCTGCCTGCACTAATTCTTCTTGCATTAACCTCTATGTGAAATTAACCTGAAAGAATCAGCAACATAATGAGTAAATATACTCTGTAAATAATTTGTGATGAAATTGATTCAATATGAATCTCTCACCTTTCTTTTCCCCAAAATTTAATCATGTAAAATTGTCGAGAGTCTCAAAGGGAAAATACAATGGAAAATAAATATTAGCGTTTTCAACATAGCATAGTTTCCTTTATTATAAATTTCTGCTCTCAAGACCATAAACACTCAAGTTGATCTCAGGTTATGGATATAAATTAAATGGGTCTGGAACAATCCAAGGAATTCAAGTTACACGTTACAGCTCTAGAGGGACGCAATCTGATTCAATATAAATAAGTAAATATTTCGAGTGCAAGCAACAATATTTAATGTAGCAAATCAATTAATTTTTCAATTGAAAGGAAAAATTTGTAGCAAATTAGACAACACCAATTTGAAGAAGGAAAGAGACTGTAAATTATTAAGTAAACTTCACACAGTAAATAATAATTTAAATGCTAATTATTTTAAGAGATGTAGAGTAGTCTCGAGTTGATCTGGCAACCAACCCATCCAGCTCACATGCTCTATTCGTGACCTGGTTCACACAGAAGTTAAAACGATGAGATGCAATAAATAAATGAACAGAGCATGCTGGAAAATTTCTTGGATTAACTCTTGAAAAACAATCTTTACATTCTGAAAACAACACTTAGCTCCACCAAGACAAGAGAAGTGATCCACAGGTTATAAAATGTGTGAAGCTACAATATTGGGACCAACTCCTCCCTCTTGCGCATTCCTTCTATGTCTGTACGTGCCCCCAGATCCATCCTAATCGATTTCCTAATTCGTTGCCTAATTAATTAACTTGTTTGCTTCAGGAAACTTATATATATACACCAAATTACAATTTGGGGCTTTCAAATAGCCAATCAAAATATAGGAGGCAGATTATCAATCTTAATAATTTTCCAAGAATAAAAATTAGTTTGGAAACCAAATGTCAAAATAGGGAACGATTCTAGTGAATCATTCCTCTTTTTCTGGAGTGGAGATATTTGCTGGAAAGTACAGTTTGAATGAGCTTCTCTTAGAAATATAATCATGAGTTTTTGTACTTTTGCATGACGAGTATATGAAAATGAAATAAATTCAATGTTGTTCTTTTACTCCCGAGGTTTAAATGACACACTTGTCTGGATCACTCGATGTAGGTAGATCGATGCAAAATGGCGAGGCATGCATCGTAAACAAGGAACCAGCAAGTGTAGCCACGTTTTCCACAAGGCTTAATATAAGATCTGCAAATTACAATTGCGTAATAATCCTTGTTAATGAAGGCTTCAGCTACATGAAACATCTCACCAGCTAGCACAATCACAAATGTCATGCCATCATACTTCCTCATCCTGAGTGTGACTTCATTCAATCATCGACTTCGCAATTGGATGTGCCAAATATAATTCATGTAGGACAGCATTACGATGTATCTTATACATATTTTCATGCGATGCATTTACATCAATAATGGTATAGCTTGAGTTGTTCCCTAAGGGAGATGGCATGATGCGAACACATTAAGTTTATGGGCATGAATAGTTCACGCATGCTCAGGCTCATATACATGTCCCACTAAAGCATTGGTATTATTTTTCCAATGCGGAATTCCTGATCTAGGAGAACTACCATCCTCAAGGAGAAGCTCTGAGCATTAATTAGTCGAAGTCTTGTACCCCATGTTTGCTCAAACCGTACTTCAATTTTGAGGAGCTCTAAACCCACTCTGTTAATTCTATCCTAGAGTTTGAGCAGGAAGCATTCATTGTCCTCTTCGGTAACGAACGAAATCTTCTTAATTATATGTTTCCTATCATTGAGGTCTAGCCTTGAGACATCAACTTTTGTATGTGCATAATTTCTACCTACTCTGGTGCAGGAATCCATTGCATGGTGCAGGCATGTAAGTGCAGGTTCAAAGCCTGTGTTAAAGCGTGATCAAATTAATTTCTAAACCTACAACATACAAACCTCAATTAATAATGTTTTAATCAAGTTAAAATGAGGAAAGTAACAAATATTTGAAAAAATAATATTTTAACCAAACAACAATATGAGAGATTTTGAGTAAAGATAAGACAAAATGGAGGCCCAACAACGGGTAATGCAGAAAAAGTGGTGAGCTGGGATGAGGGTGAGTTACGGCACAAGAGATTGGGCCATCTACACCATAGAGCCTTGAAGTTCATGCAATATATTTCTACTGGATTTCCTAAGGGTACTCTTGCACAGATAGACACATGCAAGGGATGTACCATGGGAAAGTATGCAAAGGCTACTTATTTTCATAAGAAGGAGAACCGAGCAATGGAAATCCTTGAGATAGTTCACTCAAATGTGTGTGGACCATTCTCTATAGATTCGACAGCAAAGCACATGTATTATGTGATCTTTGTTCATGATTTTTCTTGAAAGTGTTGGATCTACTTCATGTAGAAGAAAGATGAAACGTTCTCAAAATTTTATGAGTTCAAAGCACTGGTGGAGAAAGATACAGGGAAGCATGTGAAGGCTCTTAGGATCAAAAATGGTGGTGATTACATCTCCAATGAATTCAATAACTTCTGTAGCAAAGAACGAATTCAGAGAGAGTTGATTGTGCCTCATAACCCACAACAGAATGGGGTCACAGAAAGAAAGAATAGAAAATTTGTGGATGTAGCATGAGCGATGTTGCATGATCATGGCCTACCATTGCATTTGTGGGAAGAGGCATGCAACACAACGGTATTTGTGCAAAACAGTAGTCCTCATCGAATACTTGGCATGAGTACACCAGAGGAGTCTTTTTCTGGTAAGAAACCTGATGTTTCATATTTTAAGATTTTTGGCTCATATGTCTATTGCCATGTGACCAAATATTCTAGGAAGAAGCTTGAACCAACAACTAAGATCAGGATATTTGTGGGGTACAATGCTACTCCCCACAACTATCGGATGTATTTCCCATACAACAGGATGATTGTTGTGAGACATGATATAAAATTTTATGAGGAGAAATCCATGCAATTGTCCCTTGAGAGGGAGCCTAATTTTCATGCAGATTAGGAACTCTTGGTTCCAAAGAATGAACCTCAAGATCTGGAGCAGCCACATGTGGAGGATCATGGAGTGGGAAAAAACACTCATGCAGAGCCATCCACCAGACTTGGTAGAAGGCACACAATGGAAGTTGATAGATTGAGACTTGATGTGGCAGAACATGTAGGAGCACTTACTTCACTACGCAGACAGGGACGATCTTCAGACAGGTTTACTAGATACATGGCTCTTATGAGCAAGTGTATTGTGACAGAACTATCTTCATTTTAGGAAGCAGTGCAAAAACCAATTTGGGTTGACGCCATGGTTGAGGATTTTGACTCCATCGTCAAGACAGTGCATGGGAAGTTGTCCCAAGACAAGTCAGAAAATTAGTGGTTGGATCCAGATGGATCTATAAGGTGAAGCAAACAGTAGATGGGAGTGTGGAGAAGTAAAAGGCTATATTTGTAGCCCGAGTATTGTCACAACTTGAGGGGATTCACTATGAGGAGAATTTCACACTGGTTGTGAGATACTCATCGATTAGATCTATTATTTCGCTCCTAATGAAGATGGAGTGGAAAATACATTAGATGGATGTGAAAATTTTGTTTCTCAATGGATTTATTAAATAATAAGTGTACATAGAGCATCCGGAAGGTTTTGAGACCTTTGAAAGCGAGTCGCATGTGTGCAGACTCAAGAGAGCATTGTATGGGATGAAGAAAGCACCTCGTTCTTGGTACACCAGGATTGATAGCTATTTCACCAGGTTGGGCTTGACAAAGAGTGAAGCAGATGTGAACCTGTACAAAATTGTGGTTCATGGTAAGCTCTTTATTATCATACTTTATGTTGATGATCTAATTTTGACAGGTGATGATCAGCTCATAATTTCTTTCAAGGAGGATCTTGCAAGAGAGTTTGAGATGAAGGACATGGGACTCCTTCACTATTTCCTTGGTTTGGAAATATGGCAACAGGATGGTGAGCTATTTGTTTCTCAAGGAAAGTATGCCAAAGAGATTCTGAGTAAGTTTCACATGGAGAGCTATAAACCCATGGAGACTCCTCTTCATGGAAACTGGAGGAAGGAGGATGCTACTTCAGGTGAGGTAGTGGATGCTACTGTTTATAGGAAACTTGTGGGTTCACTGATGTACTTGGTGAACACCAGACCAAAAATTTGCTACGCATCTAACCAGCTGAGTCAAGCTATGGTTAAGCCGACCAAACTCTTTTGGAAGGCGGGGAAGCATGTCTTGAGATATCTCAGGGGAACTACAGAGTATGGATTATGGTACAGAGAGACAGAGGGAGTGAAGCTTCAAGGCTTTACTGATTCCGATTGGATAGCCAGTCCATCAGAGAGAGAGAGCACATCAGGATGGATCTTCAACATAGGATCGACAGAAGTTTCTTGGTACAACAGGAAGCATAGATCTGTGCAACTTAGTTCAAGTAAGGAAGAGTACATGGCAACCATTTAGGCTGCATGTGAGGCCATCTAGATGAGGAAGATTCCAGCTGGTTTGTTTGGTTCTCAGATGGATTTGATGGTGATACATTGTGATAACCAGAGTTGCATTAAACTCTCAGTTAATCTGGTATTCCATGATAGGTCTAAGCATATATACATCTAGCACCACCATCTCGGAGATGTGTTCAGAGGCGCATTATGTTACTTCAGTACATTCCCACGGAAGATCAAGATGCATATATTCTGATGAAGGCGCTCACCAGGAGAAAATTCGAATACCATAGAGGAAAAATCAGGGTGGTAGATAATCCCTTTCTTGTTGAGAGGGAGTGTTGAAAAGTCATCAAGAAATGTGTGTCTAGTTTAGTTTTCCCTTAATTAAATTGGATAATAAAATGTAATATTATCTCATCATCACTTGTAATAGTTAACTGAGTGTGATAAACTCATATCGCTCATGAATTTCGAGTTGAGGGTGGTTGGTGAGGCATGCAAAGTGATTCTATTAGTTATGGAGTTCGAGTTGCAGTTAGTGCATTTGTTTAATGCATGAGAATCAGTTAACTCAATTTTTTGAGTTAAAATCAATTGAGCTAGTTGTAACTGTTTGTTGCACTAGTGAGAGATCAAGTGAATTAAATCAGATTTAATTCACATGTTGTGATCTTCCATGCAGCTGATGATTTAATATTAGTAGATGCATGCATGTCAATTCTAGTGGAGACCCAGTTGAGACAAAGGTTAAAGGGGTGTTAACTATCAGTTGTATTATTAGTAGGCTTCTCACATTCTATAAAACAACCATAGGATTTCCCATGAGCATTGCACATATTTTGAAGGTTGAATTTCCTAAAGAATAGGGATTGCATTCCACATGAATTTTGCAAGCAAGGCAAGCTGAGAAGAGGCTGAAATTTGGCTAAGTGTTGGTCGATTTTATCCGGATCAGTATGAGACAGTTGTGAGAGTGCAAGAGACTCTTGTGATAAGAGTGCATTGTAATTTTTTCATGATTCCTTGGTGAATATACAATAGAATATAAAAGGGTTTTGAGCAGCAAGCATTCCCCAGGAAAATATCTGTGTTGTGGTTTGATTTAATTTTCTCTTTACTTGTTGTGATTGGCGATCGTGTTTATTTTCCGCAATTGATTTGTAGAAGGATTCAATAACTTTCTTTAGTACATTACAGATTGAATCCATTGAAATACATATTGTTGGTATAATTTTTACACTAGCATATCTAACTTTCATCTTGCAAATATGACCTTACAACACTTGGATATGACTTTCTTCTCGCTGTTGCAACTCCTCAAAGGCCTATTTTTGGCTAGGTTCTTTAGCCTCCCTCTCTCCACAAGTGAAATTTATTCTCCACTTATGTGTCTAGGCCTATTATCTGGCCTCTTAATTATACTTTTGTGTGAGTGACCTTGGGGGTTTTCCTTGTTCATCAAGAAACCCCTATTTTACCACTCAACAATAAATTATATTAAAAAATTAATTAACTTGGGTCTCAAGCCCACAACTTTGGGTCAAAAACCAACCACTTGTATACTTTTCCCAACCAACTAACTTTGGTGGGTTTTCACCACTTGGAAATACCTTCCAAGCTACCTAATTTCCAACAACAGGAAAGGTGATCCTAGACACACCTCATTAGCTACTGCTCGTGGAATCATAGTTAGTGTAGGTTTTCCACCCTTTACCCATTTGTTTTTCAAGTTCCATTAACTATAAACATACACTTACATCATTCATAATTTTTTTATTTAAATATTTAAATTAGTGACACATCTATGTCTTGACTCACAATGAAAATTATACACAATTACATTTATATGTTGGGGAATTAAAATGAGGTTTTATGATTCCCCTCCCCATTAAAGGAACACCAACCTCAATGTTCTGCCATTTGTAGAGTCTTTATATAGTGAAAAAAATGGTTATGTCACTTTCATGGAATCCTCTAATTCCCATGTGGCCTTATATTCTCTAAATTACTTCCACTATGCCTTGACGTGGGTGATGGCTCAGTTTTGGAGTAGTGTCTCCTTCATATTTACTATACACTAAGGAAAATGATGGAATTGTCCTTCAAACTTCACCTGAATCACGTTCCAATCAATGATATGATTATATTCATGCACATATTTCTTAAGCAAAGATACATAGAATACATTATGTGTTCTAATAGTTGAAGGTAAAGAAAGCTTGTATGCCATTGGTACCACTCTCTCTAGGATCTTGAATTTTCCACGGTAGTGAAGTGAAAATTAAGCATAGGTTCCCATCCTTTTGGAACTCTTCTTATAATTAACCCTAAGACACACATGATCTCGCACCTCAACTCCCTATGATTTTTATCGATTCTATACATAGCTCTTTTTTCAATCATTTGTTGCATTCAAACTATTCTTGATCTCAACCACCTCCTATTCCATTTCTTTTAGAATGATATGATCCATTAGATTATCCCAACTAATAAAATTATTGTATTTCTTTTCATAAATTTCCTTGAATGGACTCATTTTCAATGAATCCGAATAGACATTATTATAAGAAAACTATACTAACGGAAAATAATCCTCACACTTAGTAGGATTATTCATTACATTCATGCAAAACGTGAATTATATGACCTAATTCATCCTTTCTATATTCCCATATATCTGAGGGTGATAGGAAATATTGAATGCCAATTTCGTTCCAAACCCCTAACATAATCCTTTCTAAAAACATTTAGGTGAACTTAGCATCTACGTCTAATACAATCACCTTCAACATATTATGCAATTTAAATATATCTTTCATGAATATCTCAAAAATATCAATTTCCTTGTGGGTGGAATCTATTGGAATTAAATGAGTATCCTTGCCCAATTTTCCCACTAGTATCATTATGGCATTGTTATGTTTCACTCTTTTTGGCAACGTGATGATGAATTCCATATTTATGGTCTCTCGTTTCCATTATTGAATTAGTAGTGGCTTCAATAATATTGTCAAATGCCTATGCTTAGCCTTGACTTTTTGGCATTCCAAACCTATGGTAATATACTTTGCAACTTCCTTCTTCATCTCAGGCTGATAATACAACCACCTTCTAGTGGTGATCATTTTCTAGCAACTGGTGTCTAGAATAAGGTTCCTTATGTATTTCATCCATGTATCTTATTCGACACTATATATTTTGGTATATTCAGCCTATCCTAGTACATAAATAATCCATCCTCAGTTATTTGATACCCTGTAAAACTCAATCCTTCATTTCCTCGTTACAAGTGATCCTTGACATATTCAAAATGTCCGTCCCTATGTAGAGCGTTCTTTATTATGGTTGTTAAGCTAGTCTCGTATTCATTAATTGTTTCCATATTAATCACTTGCATTATTCAACTTTGTGAATCCATTAATAAATTCTCCTTTCCCTTTATTTATATCTATTATCTCAAAGTAATATTCATTGATAATATCCAACGACCTAGCCTACCTAGCATTCAAACGAGGTTGATAAAATATATATTTTAGCTTGTTGTGATCAATCATTAATATGAACTTGCAACCAAGCAAGTGATGTTTCCACATCATTAGGGCATGAATTATAATTTCAAGCTCTAGCCCATGTGTGACATAATGCTTCTCATGCTTAATTATCCTATATTTGTAATTGATTACATATCCACCCTACATGAGAACTCCATTGACTCCTTCCTTGCATGCATCCATGCATACTACGAAGTATTTTTCCAGATCTATAATATTCAATAGTGATGCATTGGTAAGAATATTCTTTGGTTTTTGGAAACTTTCTTAACATTCCATCAACCATATGAACCTCACTCCTTTATTTCGTAGTGAATGATTTGATGGAAAATACTGGAGAATACTTGAAGGAATCTCTTATAATATCTTTCAAATCCCATGAATGATATCACCTATGACACAATCCTCGAAGGGGCTAATCCATGATGCCATTTACCTTGTCTAGATCCATTGTAATTCCCTTTTCTAAAATCATATGACTAAACTAATGAATATACTTCTAGCCGAAGTCACAATTATTGAACTTAACATACACCTAATGCTCCCTAATTAATTGCAACATTATTGTGAGGTGTTCCTCATGTCACTATTTGATTTTAGAATAAATAATTATATTTTTAAATACGTCCAATAAAATTTTATCCAAGCACTTATTGAACATGTTTTTCATAATGGACATAAATGTAGTCAAGGAATTGGTAAGCCAAAACAACACCACCATGAACTCATGGTGCCCATATTGGATCTAAAATGTTGTCTCATCGATATCCTCATCATTTATTCTAATTAATAATCATTATTACCTAAAATATATCTTGGAAAACACCACAACTCCTCTCAATTGGTCAAACAAGTCATCAGTTGATGTCAATGGATATTTATTCTTGATAGTCATCTTGTTTAGCTACTAATAGTCACTACACAATCTGAGATTCTGAGTGTCATCTTTATTCTTTAAAAAAAAGGCAAATTATCCCTAGGGAGGCACACTTGGCCTAACGTATCCCTTTTCAAGCATTTTTTGCAACTATAGGTTTAGCTCCACCAACTCAGGGGTACTCATCTTCTAAGGAACTTAATACATAGAATTATTTCCTAGCATGAGTTCTACCAAGAATTCAATGACTCACTTAAGAGGTAGTCATCATGTATTATTAGGAAATATTTAAGCTTCATTTCCTTTTCATTTGCAGATTCCAATACATGGATGGAATTCAATTGACATCTCTTCATGTAGAACTTCTTTAGTTTCATTATTGATACCCTTACTGTTATAGGCATTGATATTTCTTTGACTCTGTTTTCATGTCTATCATCATCCACATAGTCCAAAGTCTTATTATAGCAATTTAGCTTGACCCTATGCATGACTTATTGATCCATGTGATCAAAACATCATACAACCCCAGGGGTAATAGGTTCAGTGTTGCTCATATGTGCATCCAATTAATTTTAAATAAACATGCTTCCACCCATTTGATAAATATATTTTGGTCCATGTGGCTAGCTAGACCAAACATAACTTCCTATGCTTACTTTTATGAAGAAAACATGTGTCAAAAATTTGGAGTGAAATATAACTATGGTTAGCTTTAAGGTCAATCAAAATAGAAACATGTCACTGAGTAATTATACCTTCTACTAAAAACCACCGATGTTTGATGGTCTACTTACAGGTTCTCTATGGTTTCATGGATTTAAGTTATTTCCCATGATACAACATTGACATTATTAGTTACTTCCACATGATAAACCATTTTTTTGTCATTCTGCCTATGGGGGTAGTCTAGAAGTAGGTGATCTTCTCCACACACACACCCCCAAGACTTCAATGGTCCTTTATTTTGGTCTCTTGTTCTTTCCTCAACTACTTTTTCAATTTCATTTCCAATTTAAGTGGGATAGTTCTATTCATGCATACTCTTAGTGTGATGATTTGGCTTGGAATTATTTCCTCCACTCTTTTTTTGTTGTGACTTGAGCCCTTTCTTCATTAGGCTAGCCTTATCTCTCTTCTTCTAGGTATTATGAAGTTATAATTTGTGTTTTTTTTGTATGTAACAGTACTTCATCTTTCTTATAGTTCCATTGAGAGTCTTAGGATCATCAAAATATATGGTATCTCTTTGAGAAAGTGTTGAATATTCACTTTCTCGTCCTCGATATACAATAAATAATTCAATAGCTCCAATTACCTATTGATATAGTCATCCATAGATATTTGTCCTAACTTCAATTCATGGAACTTCCTGATATTACCATTATAGTACCTTTTTGACAATTACTTATTCATGATCTTACCATTTTAGTACCTTTTGACATGTACTTCTTTGAAATATATCTCTCAAATTGTTTCCATGTAATATTTTCATTTATTCCATTGAAATATTCAAGGTATTTCCACCATATGGAATACCTACAATGCATATTAAATACAACCACCCTAGATTTCATATTTCTCAAGTAGTTGTCTACCTAGAAGTACTTCTTTAGTCCTAGTAACCATGCCTATGATTCTTCACCTTTCTTTATTTCACCATCAAAATTAGCTTGATTTTCCTTGAATTATTCATGTACTGAATTCTTGGAATATTTATTCTTACTATTCAAATGGGAAGCATACTTAGAACCATTACTATATGACTCATATCAAGTAGCTATCCTTTTCACTAGAGGAACCTATGGAAGAATCCTCACTATATATGTTTGTATAGGTAATTTGTTTCCTTTTAATAGAATTACTCTTCCATGCATTAGTAGTATATGGCCCATGCTTTTGAATCTCTGATGGGCTCTACAACTTATAGGAGTGATTTATCTCCACATTGTTAGTGGTTGGTTCCTACTACAAGTGTTTTTGAATCTCAAGCATACTTTGAAGTAGCATAGGATCTAGTTCTATTTGCTTTTCTATTTCCCTAATAAGACTTTAATTGTTCACCTTGTAGCTCTAAATACCCACCTTTAAGATTCTTACCATTTCTACTAGATTTGAAGGATTTTTTGTGTTCTTTGTCTTGGTTTACTCTTCATCTTAGATGTATGAAGTTTCTTTCAGATGTAAATGCACTATATTGTAATTATTATAGCTCTTTACAGAATCTAACACTTTACATGTATCTTCTCTTTAGTGTTGAAATAATTATGTCAATTATTAGTTGTAACTCAATATAATGCATTAATAACATGTTTAACCTTTAAGCTAAATTTTGGCCCATAGTAGTCTGATGTTTGAAATTTTATTTGATACCACCTATGAAAAAACCATTCACCTAGATACCCTCTTGCAAATGGGGCCACAAAACTTTTCATATTTGTACTTACTCAAAGATCTAAAACACTCATAATTTTTTATCACTCTTTCTTAATTTTGTCATTGGGTGTTAGGTACAGTCATTAGTGCTTAACCCATGTGTTCTATTTGGTTTAATGGATTACTACATCACATTCCAATTTAGCTACATCAATTTCCATTAGCTCTCTTATTTTCACCAATGAGATCCCTATTACCTTAGTATCTCCCATACTGCACTTACATCTTCATTATCCAGTGATAAGGCATTGGTCTACCCCTTATTTTTCTAAAATCAAAATCATCCAATGACAAATGCTAAATTGAACATTGATCGCTATGAAATAAAATTATTTAGTGATATTTGTTGGCTCAAACCCTTATCACTTTAGAATCATAATTCCTCAATGATATATGCTAGCTCTAACTATGATTTATTCAAAATCCAAATTCCTTGGTGATATTTGTTGTCTTAAACCCTTATCACTCCAATTCATAAAAAATTAATGACCTATCGTTGTCTTAAGGATATTATTTTCATGATATCAAGGTAATTCCTCTTGCATAACAACCTTTAAAGCTAAGTAAACTATCACTAGCTGAGGAAAATATCAATTCTACAAGTACAATAATATATCATTGTCTATGAGAGAAATACTTTATATTCACAAAATTATAGCACATAATGAGATGTTGTTGGATCAAGGGGATTTTGTATTGCATAAAAATTTACAAGAGGCTAGCCCAAAGGATCTTTGATTCACATTATCAATGCTCAATCCCATGCGCTGACTAGCATTTATCAAGGGTTTTTCTATGTATTTTTTTTTAGGAAAAATATTAAGAGCGGGGGGGGGGTGAATCAATGTTTTGAATTCACTTTAAATTTCAATTTCAAATTCATAATTTTATACACGACTATATTTAAACAAATCACGTGTGTACATGCCTTTTGCGAGTAAAAACAACATATATCTAGATTACTTATTTTTCTTCACTTCCATCAGATGTTTAGCTTAACCATTGCATTATCAATTCAGTATTCATTCAGCATGCAATAAATAAAAAATAAATCATAGCATATGAGCAACACAACACATAAGGACGCTGATATTTTAGGTGGAAACCCAATGTGGGAGAAAACTACCAGTGTTGTCGTATATGTCTTCTTATCTTATTATAATGAAAAATAATTACATCATTGTCTTGTACTAGTGTAGACTCTTGCTAGTGTTGTAGCTCCTAGAGGCAACCTTGATTTACAAAATACCAATGCCTAGGACATATTAAAATCATAGGTTAAATGTAGATAATTGTATAAATTCCTTTGACAGAATATGAGTTAAGAGAATAATGATTTTAGTGGTTCTGAGATGGAAAAGACCTTGGAGTTGATTCATGTGAATTCCCCAAATAGTGAGAGGGCTCAAGAGACTGTGAGACTGATGGTGTTTAGATGGGCCAAGAATAAAATAATGAGAAGGAAGCTTTTAAAAGTATGCAGAGGCGTTGAGAAAGAACATAGAAGGAACTCACAAGGGACAGGCTTAGGAGGATTAAGAATCTGTCTCCCCGTGAACTCAGATGAAGCGGATGTGAATGAGATATGGACGAAAACCAAGGTTTATGGAGCGCGAATTAAGGGAGTGCAGCAAACTTAAAACATGAGTGTTAACACTTGGGCGTTATAAAGACATGAATTCATGAATAAAATTGCAGACTATCAGCAGCTGCATTACACGAACCAATCAAAGTAGCATATCATGAAAAATGATTACATGTAAAGAGGAGATTACTGATAACAGAAGGAAACAGATACATACTACTCATTTCTCAATCTGGAATCCAAATAAAAGCTCTCCCAAATATGTATCTCAAAGCACAAGGAGCACAATCATACAAAACTACAGCAAAATTCTTCCAAATTCTAGAACCCTACTTTCATCTTATAACTTATAATATATAGATTTCTCCTTGAGGGTTTATGGTACTTAATCATTTATGATCGACCCATATCTATGAAATCAAAACATCCTACCTAACTTGCAGAGTGTACAGTGAGAAATTACTTATGTACTGAGAGAATTAAAATAGATATGGGGTGAAATTGATATTTCATCAGTAAAATAATCAAAATTAAACTGAAAATAGAAATGAAATGGTCACCTATTGAGGCCAATAATGGGAGCCTTCAAGACGGTATGGTGAGAAGCGGTCGTAGGTGGATAGTCTGACTGTCATTTTACGATTCCATCTATTGCTTACAAACCTCCACTCCCTCAGTCTGGTGATTTCCACTTAATCCATTATGAAGAGGCCTATAGTACTGCGCACACCTGGTTCTTTAGCGGAGATCTCCTGAGAAGATCACATAAACCATAGCTTCATGTTCCACCTCAAAAGCCCATGTGGTATTTTTGAATTGCAAAATGGGAATCGGATTTCGGAGGGGGTTTCAAGTGGTAAGCGGTATTGGAGAGGGGGGGTGTGAAATGACGAGAGGACGACATGTGGAGGGGTGAGCGGTAATGGATACCGCCCATTTCCCCCCCCCCCCCACCCCCCCCCCATGGTTAAAGCTCGAAAGCTGTGGGGAGTGTGAAATGAAACAAGGACCGTCAGATAAGGAGGGGGTGATTGGAGATGGAGGAAAGGTGGAGGACGATGAGGATAAGAAAATGGCGTGGCAGGTAAGGTCAAACTAGACTCGACCCTTTTTAAACAAAACATCGTAAACAACCTATATATCCGAACTTGAAAATATGTGGACTTCAGTTTCGGAAGTTGCATCGCATCCGCGCACTTCACATGTTTTACAGTTTACGTTATAAGAAATAGAATCGGCAATGCGATGAGAAGTATGGAGGTGACGTGGTGGGAGGATTATGGCATGGAGCAATGGAATGGGAATGATAGCGAAGGAATGGAGTATTCACGGTGAGCGGAATATTATGGTGGGGCCAAACCGCATCGCAATCACAACTCTTTACCATGAATTAGTAAAGGTAAAATATAAAATGAGTGAAGTGCGAAGCGTGGGGAGGAAGGCGGTGATGTGGCAGATGGTGGGACCGGACTGTAGCCCGCAGATCTCAAAATCAAGTTTTATCCATAAGAGGAGGTGGTAAACACTAAAATAAGAGAACTGCGAAGTGTGGGGGAGAAGGTAAGTAACATGGAGGGAAGGTGGGACCCGACTGCATCGCAAGTTAAAAAGAATAGGTTGTGGGCGTTTCAAATAGTAATTTAAAAACTGTGCGATGTATCGCACATCAACGATCGCAGGTTTTAACATTTGGCAGAATAGACTAAGTTGTAATTTTGTGAAATACGATGGATGGTGTGGGAAGGGTGATGTGTCGGGGAGAATGGCCCCACTTTAATCACAATCAGGGAATGGGGAAAAGTGGATATGAAACGATGATATAGTGGTGAAAAAGGAAAAGTATAAATATAAATCGGAACGGTAGATAAAGGTAAATTTAAGGAGGAAACAAGATTTTGCATGTGTTTTCGATAATGCGGTAAGGTATGGCAGGTCCCGCTTCCTCGCATCGGTGGAAAAACAAGGTTTGGCATAAGTCTTAGGAGGTAAGGTTAGGAACCTTTGGGCTACAAAGTGCGGGCAACAGGTAAGGCTTATATGCGTGCCACGGGTGAACGAGTCCCACCTCATCGCAAATCGCATTTCTCTCATTTTAACATTTACCCTTGCGCCCATCCTGAAACATTTGCGATCTGTGATTGCGATTTCAATCTCCGTCATTGATCGTTACTTAGATCCAATGGTCCTCACTGCTCCCTTGTTGTGGTTTGCTAACCTTGTCTCTTTAGTTGCGCCTGGTCATTTCTTATTTGTTCATGGAATACTTGCCCCGCGTTCATGACTCAACCTGAACACGTGCACGAATTGACCCAATCTCGTTCAAGACTCTACCCTTATTTTTTTTCTATCTTAACTATTTCTTTGTTGCCTTTGTCTTCGCTAATGGTAACTTCTTCTCTTCCTCTACCCTATGATTTCCTTATAGGGACCACTTCTCCATGTTATGTGCGAACACAGGACAACATTGGTTCCATCTGGAGACAACGTGTTTTTCTAAGTGCGTTGAGGACCTGGAGACCCTAAATGCCTGTGATTTATTTGGCTCATGGAGTCACAAATACATACTTATTAGACAAATTTTTATACCAACAGTCAAGTGGAAACAAAAATGGAATATGAACGAAAGATGAAATGGGAGGAATGTAAAAAAAATGGAGTATAGACAGTGGAATGATATATAAAATGAGCTAGATTAGCCCTCGTCGGTGATGAAAATAGAACTTGAGGAACTTCCCATTCACGAGCGCCTCAAGTATATCTCATTCTAAGTTATCGAGGGAAAAAGTATTGTTGCCTTTGACCTCTGCCACCCTGAAAGGACCAAACCAAAGGGGATTGAACTTCCCATGTTTCCCTTTTTCCGCTCTCCCGACATCCCATTGCAGCACCAAATCCCCTACCTGGATTTCTCTATCTTTAGCTCTTTGGCCAAACAAGCCTTTCATTTTTTCTTGATATTCTGCTAGTCTAAGGCTTACTTTTTCCCGTGTTTCATTCAACTCCACCAACTGATTCATTCTTCGGATAACGTCGTTTGTATCCTCCTCACTTTCTTGTAATAATCGGACCACAGGTAATGCAAGATGAATAGGGAATACTGCAGCCCTGCCATACACTAGTTCATAAGGGGACTTTCTTGTGGATCTTTTCGCGGTTATGCGATTTTCCCAGAGTGAAAAATTGATCTAGGAATCCCAGTTCTTTTGATTTTCATTGATGGCATTCTTCAACATCCTCACCAGTGTCTTCTTATATGATTCTTCTAGCCCGTTCCCCTGTGGGTAGTACATAGTGTAGTAGCCTAGTAGGATGTTGTAATGCTGACAGAAATTAACAAATTTAGCCGAGTTGAAAGCCTAGGAATTATATGTAATGATTTTAGTTAGGCATCCAAACCTAGATAATATGTTCTCCTCCAGGAACTTTATCACCACTGAATCTGTAGCATTTCTTGCAGGCACAACCTCTACCCACTTGGTGAAGTAATTTGTAGCAGTGAGGAAACATTGATGTTTATTGCCAGAGGCAAGGTGAATTTCTCCTATGAAGTAAATCCCCAATTGTTTAAAAGGTTCTGCAACATGTATTTGAATTAATGGGAGAGGTGCATACCTTTTTTTTTCGATGAATTCCTGATACTTCTCGCAGGCCCGAACTCGGGCATGTACATCGGCAAACAACTTAGGCCAAAAGAACCTTGCCTTCAGGATCTTGTGTACAGTGGATCACCAACTGTAATTCCCGCCACATATCCCTTTGTGGACTCAGTCATCACGTGGTAAACTTCTTTCTCTTTTAAACACAATAATAATATTCCCACCGGGTCTCTCCAATATAGTCGCCCATTTTCCACAATGTACTTTTGAGACCTCAGTCTCAAAGTGCAATACTTGGTTTTATCATAGTGAGGGGGACACCACAGCATTAAAAGATATTCCACTATATCTTTATACTATGAGGATAGGAGGTCCTTTACATGTGTTTTCTGAGAAGAATATTCTATGCCTTGGTGTGCACCTGTGTCCTCCTGTGCCTCTCCTCATGTCATAGACAGCTTTATTCCCAGAGCTTGACAGTTGGATTCAGACAGGATTTTTTCCATCCCCTAGCCTTTGATGAGTTTAGTAGACTTTATGTCTAGTTCATACTCCTGGATCTTAGCTATCCATTTTCCCCTCTTCCCTTCACTGTCACCCTGTACCATAATATCCTTTACGATTACAGTTGGTACATAAGTTGTTATGGCTGATTGTAACACATACACTCGGAAAGCCTTCAGCAATTTGACCAGAGCATAAGCTTGCTTCTCCAGGATATCATATTTCAGTTCAGCATCCCGCGGGACTTGACTGAAGAACACAATGGATTGTTCATGCCCATCAACATTTTTTTGTAAAATTACTACAACTATTGTGTGAGGAGAGGCGAAGGAGAAAATCATGAACGACTTCCCATAATCTAGACCTGCCGGCATTGGAGCTTTTGCAAAGGCCTGTTTGACCCTATTGAAAGAGTCCCTGGACTCAGGGATGTTAACCTCTTTCATAAAGACAATTGTAAATCCAAAAATACATAAATTAAATAATGTAAAGTTAGGATAAATATATTTATTAAATTAGAATATTTAATAAATATTAGAGATACTTAGAATTATAATTTTGTTAGTAAAAATAGGACTCTAGAATAGAGTCGTTTCCTAGGCTCTAAAATAGGAATAAAGTTAGTAGAATGGTTAGAAGGTCATTTATTGTAAATTGACACTTGTTGGTTTTCCAAGTGATCCATAACTAAATTAAGTTAGAACATAGAGCTTATAAATAGGTTAGTTTCCTAATTTCATCGTAGTGAGAGTTTACGTTTGTAAACTCCTGCAATTTGTTATGTAATCTCTTTTCCATGATCAATAAAAGTATGTGTCTGAGGACACTTATGAATCTACATGTGGTATTAGAGCCATGAGCAAGAGTTTGTAATGAATTAGATGTGGATTTCAACATTGCTAAATGAATTATGTAACTACAAGAATGGAGTTGTGCGCTAGTTCATAAAAACTTGGCCAGACTGCGAATGGATGAAATGCGTAGGCATCAAAGGAGGATCCTCTAGGATGTTGAGCTCGTTTCTTGGTGTTGAGCTCAATCAGCCAGTGCTGCGTAGCACAAGATTCAGTTCTGGTCACGCAGTTGAAGAGTTTTAAAACTGCGAAAAGGTGCATAGCCGGAACCACAGGCCGACGTAAGTCTGTTACCTTGCTGTGTGATTGAAGGAATGCAGTGGGAGACTCTGCAAGAATAAAATCAGATGCGTTGAAAGGTATGTGTGAAGTCTGCGTTTGAGATTATTGGACCGTAACCTGTAGAATTTGGCACGGTGAGATTTTTCCAGAGCCGATTGCACAGAGTTTAAAAGTTTGAAGTTACAGATTATTTTATATATTATTAATATATTCTCAAGATTAGATGTATTAGCATCATTTAATTGAACCTGAATTGCTGCATTGTTTGATGATTCAATTTCTAATCGAAGCTTATAAATACTTTTTTGTTCCACACCACTTAGCTGGAATTTTACTTGCCATGTTGTGGGACAAAAGCTTCCATCATTTTCAATACTGCATGTGTGTGCAAAGTACCAATATATTCTCCAGTCACTAGTGCCAACTGTATATATCAAATCATTGTCTTTCAAGATTTCAGGATATCTTTCCCAGAGGCCGTATTGCCGGAAACTTTCAGGATGATTGAGATATAATTTTTTGATGTAGCAAGGCTTAGGATCTGGAATAAAAAATTCTCCAACAGTGTGATTTGGTACACCTATCTCCCATATGTAATTTTTTGTTGTAAATCCTCCAAAAATTTCCCTTGATGTAGCTTTCACTCCCCATTCTCGCATTGAGGAACTACCCCCTTGCAATCATTTTTTGCAATATATCTTGTGCTATCTCCATTCCATCGGGAGTGACACGGTCATAGTTCCCTGTACCAGTGTAGTATATAATTCCAGTGCAAGAGTTTTCCCAGTGCTGATGTAGGTATCAAATATTTTTTTTAACTCCTTTAATATCCCTACAACATAGGTAACACCGCATTACTTGTGTCACACAAAAAAGATCAGGTGCATAACCATCTTGCTTCAGCATCTCCGAAATTGTTTCTATGGCCTCTTTACTTTCCATATCATCAAAAGCATGAAGAGCAGTATGATAAACAGTTAATCTCATATTAATGTAACGCCGATGTACAATCTCAGCAGTAGGAATGTGGAAATATGTTAATTGACGGCGGCCGAGGAATAGAATCAAAGTTCAGTCAAGGGATTCCTATCTCAGAAGAAACATCTCCGAGAGACACCTTAAGAAATCGTCGAAGACCAAGATTGGGTCTAGACACCTTACACCAGAAGATGCATTATTATCCATTTTTCTGCACGAACGATGTACGGTGCATTTTAGAGAAAAATACTTTTTTTCATTAGTTGATTAATGAAGAGTTGAACTAATTCCATGTTGCCGATGTTTTTCTCGTGCATGCAACTACTGGTGAAGCTTCGACCGTTTTGTATATAGAAATTTGTTTTTGTGCAGCTGTAGGGATAACTTGTGCAAGAGGATATTTACAGCAATTCTACCAAATCTACAAAATTCGTTTACAGTAGAGCTTCATTGCCATGGCTAACAATAGAAGCTTCATTGCCTAGGCCAACGTGGATTTCTGAATTAAAAGTATGGCGTAGGGTGTACGCCTAAATTCAAAGTGTCAAAGGATACCAATACTATGTGTTACAGGAAGCGTCTTCTCAACCAGCGTGGAGGAAACACATAAAAAAGAACAAGCATTGAATCCACTTGAACAAATATTTAAAAAAAAAATGTTTGCTTTATAAATGATTTAAAGTGTGCTCAACTTTTAAACAAAGTAAAACTCTTTCATTTTTTATTTTTTTTTAAAGGACGTGAAATTCACTTAAAAAAAGGGGGGGGAGAATTCATGAAATTCATAATATTTTTTAATGGAGGGTTTAAAAGGGAATAAAAATAAAAGACTCTTTCTTGGAGAGATAAGGTGTTTTGGTTAATTGTTTTTTTTTGGAGTGATAAGTTGTCTTTTGTAATTTGGAGAGATAAGGTGTGTTTCCATTTGTATTTGGAGAGATAAGGTGATTTATTGTAAATTTGGAGGGATAAGTGATTTGTATTTGGAGTGATCTGTGGAATTTTTTTAGAGCAATTCCTTGTTGTAGTTCAAAGTATTGTTTTACTTTGAGAGAGATTGAGTCGGTGAATATCCAGATTTTGAAGACGAATTGCTTCCAAGGATTGTGAGCTTGGCATTTTCATTACTTGGAGGTGAAGATTGATTATGTACTCCAAATTTTAATAAAGCATATATCTTTTTTGTGGTGATTGTGTCCTAGATCCGCCCGAAATTGAATAAGGGGATCTTAGGTACACAAAAAATGCGTTGATGATGGTGCCTGCTTCATGATTTTTCTTGTGATTTGTGTCTAGTTTTGACACGTAAATGATTTCATTTACCACACACATAAAGTTCAATACAGGCAAACACAACACATGTAACGAAGAAGCTGCAAGGAAGGATAATAAACTCAACCCATGCATCTGCGCACCTACAACAAATAATCAAATCTTTCAACATCGGCATTCTGCTTCAACAAACAAATTCACTCAAATTCATGAATCTGGACACTCCAGCATTTTAAAGCAAATTCTACATCAGCATTCTTGCAAATACATTTAAGAACTTGTAATCAAATTCATTGTTTTAAGTGAATTATTAAAAATTCATTGTTAATGAATTTTTTAAGAGGAAAAGTGAATTCATTGTTTTAAAGTGAATCATTAAAATCATTGTAAGCTTTCTTGGGTGCATTTTCGATAGTGTTCGACACCCTTTCTTTAAATAAAAATCAAGTGAGTGCACGAGTTTTAACTCTAAAGCAAACAAGCAACAAGTTCACATCTCCTGCAAGAAAGCGTGAGTATTCATTCAAGAAATTTGCGTCAAGACAGTACAAAGTTCAAACCTTCAAGCAAGCCAGAGTGAATTTTATTGCAGCAACCATCAAAGCAACCAAACAAGTTCAACTCTAACATCAATCAAGCAAGTTGAGATCGACATCAAGAGAGCATGGCTATTCATTCAAGTGAGCGTGAAGTAATCAAGCAAGTCAAGTGAGCGTTCAAGAAAACACGATCGTCATCAAGCGAGTGTGAATTCAAGACTTCAAGCAAGAAAATTCTACAATTCTAGCAAGTGTTCCAAGCAAGCGCAATAAACAACAAATAAAGCGAGCATGCCATTCAAGCCACATAGCAAGCAAGCCTATCATTCAAGTACCAACATCAAGTGAAAAAATTCAAAGCATGACATCTCCGACAAGAGAGCCTGAATTCAAGAGAGAAAGTTCAAATGGCGCAACACATTCAGTTGTTAAAAATTCTTCACAATTTGATCATCTCCAGTGATGAAGACATGGTGCAAATCAGCAAAGAAACTCTTGTTGATCTTTCACGACATCTACAACAAAAAAATGAAACCATTGAGTAACTTCAACTAGAGTCGCAACTTCAAAGGAATGAATTGCAAGAAAATAGTGATACTTTCAAGTCTTTGAACCATCCAGATGATAAGTCATTCATTCAAATAGCTTCAAGTGTCGAAGTTGTTCCAGTTCCAATTTCTTCCAAGCCCATCATCAAGCCATGGGAAGAACTCCAAAATAACAAGAATCGACGAGGCTTAGGATATGTCAATGATGACACCAACTTTCATATCCCAGATTATTCCAAACCAATTAATTTCATCAGTGCGGGATTTCTTGCACAACTCACCTCAGCAAGTTCTGAGAAAGTTGCAGACAACCAGCAATGCACACAACACAAAGTTGCAGACAAACAGAATTGCATGCAACCTGAAGTTGAATTCCAACCAAAATTTTCTCATTTTCAAAGAACCGGTCATATGGAAGATCAGTGTTTTGATCTCCATCCTTGTCGCCATTGTGGCCAGTCTAATCATTCCTCAGAAAAATGTCGCAACCAACAAAAATCAGCCAGATTGAAGATACATTATGAATGGATTGATCCTTGGAAATGGTCAACCACAGTCAAAATATTGTCTCAGTTCTACAATTGAATACAATCACACATAGTGCAGCCAAAAATGCAAATATGATGGTACTCTCATGCAGTTGAACGGGGGAGTACACCAGTGTAAAAATCCTACACCTGAAGAGGGGAGTTCAGGAAAATTTCCAGAGAAGTGTCTCTCCTTTCAGTTGAAAAAGGGGGGGAATTTTCAATTAAATTGACGGTGGTTGCCAGACTGAAAGTCTCGACAAAACCAGCAAAAGCAGCCAGTGGGTATCTTCAACAGCCAGTGGGCATCAAGTACAGATTTTCCAATGGGCATCAACAGATTTTCCAGTGGGAAATCAACAGCCAGTGGGCATCAACAAATTTTTTCAGTGGACAAAGGATGTTCATTTCACGCAAAGGATAGATGGATCCTTTTGCAACTTGTCACGTGATGGTGTCAAGCAACACTCAGAGATGAATCAGAAATACAGTTGACTCATGGTCTCTTCAGATTGAAGATTTTTTTAGCATCAACTTGAGAACTTGGAAGATGGTTCCTCATTCTTATTTTGGATTTATCCTTGAAGGGGGGAATGTTAGCCTCTTTCATAAAGACAATTATAAATCCAAAACTACCTAAATTAAATAATGTAAAGTTAGGATAAATATATTTATTAAATTAGAATATTTATTAAATTAGAATATTTAATAAATATTAGAGATACTTAGAATTATAATTTTGTTAGTAAAAATAGGACTCTAGAATAGAGTCGTTTCCTAGGCTCTAAAATAGGAATAAAGTTAGTAGAATGGTTAGAAGGTCATTTATTGTAAATGGACACTTGTGGGTTTTCCAAGTGATCCATAACTAAATTAATTTAGAACATAGAGCTTATAAAACGGTTAGTTTCCTAATTTCATAGTAGTGAGATTTTACGTTTGTAAACTCCTGAAATTTGTTATGTAATCTATTTTCCATGATCAATAAAAGTATGTGTCTGAGGACACTTCTGAATCTACAAGGGATCCATCTAACTTCACTATTCTTCTTCAGCATCCCGGTGATGCTTCAGAAAATCTCGGCATAGTTGGGAATGAACCTTCTAAGGAAATTTACTCTTCCCAAGAACACCTATACTTCCTTTTTGTTTCTTGGTAGGGGAATTTTTTTTATCACCTCTACCCACTTTGGGTCGATTGTCACTCCTTCCTTAGTTACTATGTTCCCCAACAACTTTCCTTCCTCCGAGGAAAACATGGATTTTTGAGGATTTAGAGACAGGCCATACCTACGACATTTATCAAAGGTTCATCGAAGGTGCTCTATATGTTTAGCATCACCCTTTGAAAATACGGTGATGTCGTCCAGGTATATGACCACAAACTTGTCTTGCTCTCCTATGAAAGAAATGTCCATCGCCTGCTAGAATGTGGCACCGGCGTTTATTAGGCCAAAGGGAATTCAAGCATACATGAAGGTCTGCCAAGGAATAGTGAACGTAGTCTTCTTTTGGTCTTCTGGGAGCATTGTCACCTGATTCCATCTTGAGAAGCCATCCATCATGGACGTGCAGGAGGATCCCACCACCTTCTGCAGGATGTGGTCCATCTTCGGGAGGGGATAGTTATCTTTGAGTGAGGCTCTGTTCAGATTGTGGAAATCCACGCAGAGCCTGGTTTCATCGTTCTTCTTTCTAACATGCACTAGGTTCGCCACCCATTCGGAGTATCTTAGAGGGACAATGATCTTGGCCTGCAACAACTTCTTTATTTCCTTTTCAATGGCTTGGAGAAGAAGAGAATTGATCTGTCTCAGATTTTTCTTATGAGGCTTGGCGTAATATTTGAGCGGTATCTTGTGTTGTATAATATAAATATCAAAATTCTTCAGATCCTAGTATGACCAGGTGAAGACATCACTATATGATTGAAACATCCTGAAGCATTGATCTTGGTATTCTTCAGGGACCCCTTTCGACAACTTTACCACCTTTGGATCTTCTTTTATCCCAATGTTCATATCCATGACTAGATCATCGAGGGTAAGTTTGTTGGGATTCACTGGGATATCATTATTATCAAATAGTCTCTCCAATGGCACAAGACCCATGGGGATGACATTTCCCTTTAATTTAAAAACATGGTGGCCAGCCAGTGTCTCTTCCCATCTGGTTTTTGGCTCCTCATTGTCATCCTCCGGGATTGAATCGATCACCATATTTGAGAACTTGCCCACCATTTCCATAAATCACTGGACCTGCTCTTCATCTTCTAATACTTTCCAATGCTTAACATTGTTCAGAATGGAGGGGCGGTATCGCACTTCAACCTCATATCTAAGCAAAGGATTCTGTGGGGGGTGGAAATTACTAGCAGCCATAGCTAGTCAGTCTGCCATTCTGTTATTTTCCCTCGGCATGAACTGAATGTTAAAAGCAGAAAATAAGTTCTCAACTAAATCCCATACCTCATTCCTGTAAGCTCTGAGCCACGGGTGTTTAGTTTGGCATTGGCTCCTGACTTGCCTCACTACAAGCTCTGAATCTCCAAACACCTTTAGGTTCTGTATGTTCATGTTCCACGTTGTCTGCAACCCCAAAAACAAGGCTTCATACTCAGCCACATTATTTGTGGCTTTGAATTCCAACTTAAAGGAGAGGAGAATCAAGCATGATTCTAGTGATATCAAGAGTACCCCGGCCCCGTTTCCTTCTCGTGAGTAAGCTCCATCAAACTGCAAGGTCCATATTTCATTTTCCTCTCTGCTCATAAGATTCTCCTGGATTAGACACTACAAGAAAAATACCCTCTCGCGGAGGTTATAAAGGAGTTTTTTAGTGTTATAAAATTGGCCAAAATTGTCAAAAAAACATTTTATACAACATCTGTTTGTGGTTACGGAGGTTTTGGCAGAGCTTTTAACAGAAATTCAACACAACTAAAAAAAATGGGCGGCCGAAGGTTATTACGGATTTTTTTTTCATTGGTGCACTACTTGGACTTCAATGCACAGGTGTGTGTCATCTAGAAGGTGGCCCGGGGCGGCCAAAGGAGCATGCACTGGGCCATCAAGGTATAAAACCGCACCGGGCGCAGTGTTGGTGATACAATGCACGGGTCCATTCTAATTGGTCTTGGGGTTTGTGCGGTGCCCATAGGTCGTCTCAGCGCACCAGTACATAGACTTTTAGAAACGCACCGGTGCGCGATATCACACAAATGCACTGAGATTTATAATTGGTATTGGTATTTGTGTGGTTCCCATAGTTCATACAAATGCACCAGTGCATAGAGCCACATAAACGCACCGGTGTGTAGTATCACACAAACGCACCGATATTTATAATTGGTATCGGTATTTGTGCGATTTCCATAAGTCGTACAAATGCATCGGTGCGCAGTGCCACATAAATGCACCAGTGCGTAGCACCGCAAAAACGCACCGATATTTTTAATTGGTTTTGGTATTTGTGCGGTGCCCATAGATCATAGAAATGCATCGGTGTACAGTAACTGACACACACCAGTGTTCATTTTGTATTTTTTATAAACATCGACCTGTGACAGTGCAATTATTTTGATTTTTTAAAATTCATTACTCATCAAAAGTCGACACATTTTATAACAGTATTCATATTAATTAAATTTTTATTAATGCATTTGAATGTGATGTTTGGATTAATTTGTTATATCATAGCATAATTATTGTGATTTTTTAAAATTCATTATTCATCAAAAGTCGACACATATATATCTTATAACAACATTCATATGAATTAAATTTTTCTTAGTGCATTTGAATGTGATGTTTGGATTAATTGTTTATATCATATCATCAAATTTCACATCTCTTCATTATAATATTTAATCATCCATAAATTTAATCAATGGTGTTACATTTCACAGTGACAATGGAGAATGCAATAAAATAAATTAAAACATATACTATTATTATTATTATTATTATATGAATAAGACAGTCTCTGTCATACAAAATGGGACAGTTATTGGTATCCCTTTGTCTTTCAATTGGGACACTATGTCCATTACAATAAACAAAATGTTTGATTTCACAGGATAATATTTCAAAAAATACAACACCTCGCTTTGATATATAAACATAGTGAGCATCATTCTTCGCTTGAACTGTTGTCACTGCTAGAGCTACTTCCATGACTTGGGTTATTTTCAAGTGTTTTGTTCACGGTGTTGATTGTTTTCTTCTTCTTCACCTTCCATCTACAAACATAAAAATAAACTGTAATGAGTGTATATCCATTGGTGAGAATAATGAAAATTGCAATATTAAATAATATACATCAATGTCAATCGAAAATAAATGACGTACCATTGCAACAATTGACTCATAAAATATACGCATTCTTTCAAAACCATGTAACATGTTGTCTTTCAAGATTTCATTTGTTGGCGGAGTTCCATACTTTCTTTCCTGCAAGTTTTATACCCCATAACAAATCATATATTTAATAGAAAAGATTTATTTTTTCTACTAATTATAGACGGAGCTAAGTAAAACAAGATCGATAGATGCTTACAAATTCCACAATTAAGTTCTGATATGCCAACATATACTCACAACTCATATTTAACCCAATTTCAATCAATTCCTCTTATGGTTCTTCTTTGTATGTTAGCACCTGTTTGAAGATTTTCAATGATGATTTTTGTAAAACAACTTAAAAATTACAAAAATGAAATCTAGTAAAGTTGTTATAAGGAAGTAACAATTACTCACAAACTTAGATATCAATCCTTTTCTTCCTTTTCGTCCTGTTTTATGTGTTGAATGGGTTCCATTTTCTTTTCTTTTCTGCAAGAAAATACTTGAAAATTAATATTTTATGCTAAATTATTTATTTATTGTACCTAATGATATAAAAATTCAATGATTACATATTACATTTGAAGCACGTTGTTGTTGAGATGGCTTCTCATGCAATGCAATTTTGTCCATTTCTTTGACCATCTCCTTGTACACCTTTTTGGACATTCCTACTGGCATATTTTTTATACCAACTCGTTCATCTTTTGAGATTTTCATAATCTTTCTGAAAATGTAACATGACAATAAAATATTTAATTTTTATATTGATATATAAAAAGTAAATATAACAAAAGTGATATTTATAAATAATTCTAGACAAACATTTAAATGAATATTACTTTTTCATTCCTTCTTTTTTGTTGTTGTACATTTTTTCTATTAAAAGTCTGACATGTCTCATTGACCAATTATCTGGAAACTCTTCCTGTAATTTAGATAAAATTTGGTTCTTGGAATCATTGGATTGGTTTTTTTATTATAAGTGGAAAGAACTTCTTTACATTCGTTCCACTAGATCCCTCAAACTTTTATAAAAGTTTTTCCCCCTTTCGTTAACCTCTAGCACCACTCCAAATGAGCTAAGGAGCAATTTATTTTCATTTGCATGTTCTATTTTTTTTCTTTTCTTAGAAAAACATTCCTTTTCTGAGTTCTTGGTCCCTGTAGAAAATTAAACAGATGTGAATTAATAGATTGTTTGACACATGTTATCTAATAATTTTAAGTATATTATTAATGAAAATTTAAAAAAAGAAACTCATATTGGATCGATAGTATTTTTTCATTCACCTTATTCATCCTTTTGAAATTTTTCCATCAAGCTTTTATGCTCTTCTGGTCCTAGATCAGAAATAATATTATCGATATTTGTCATTTTGTGGCTCTGTATGATACATAGAAAACAATACATATTAGTTAAACTTACATATAGTTCAAAAATAATATTTTTTGTAAAAAATTTACAAAGAACTTGCCTTTTTTTCTTTTCTTGATGTGTTATCAGTATTTTTCTTACTTGATCTCTTGTCAGTCATTTCTTTATCAATTTGAAGCATGTACCATATCATTCATTAATATATTTATAAATAATTTGTCAACTTTTCAGCTAAAAAAAAATCTCAAGAAACTAATGCACCATTCATTCTATACGCACCGACGTCGTTGCGTGGGGGGTATTATAAATGCACCGCACAAAAATTATAATAGACCGTACGGTGCTCTATGTCAACAAGGAGCACCGATGCATTACATGTTAACCACTGCACCAATTAACATAGAGAAAACAATAAAAATCATCTAGTGTTAGTTTTTGTAGCATAAATCGGTGCCATATTTTACATATGGTGCACTGATAACAAAAAAAATGTTGTGTTTTTTTTTTTTAATCACAAATTACTCTCGCGGTGCGCTGGGATAATACAGCACCCCGGTGTGCTAGGGTATGCCGGGTGCACCGATGAAAAAAAAATCTGTTTTTTTTAAATTCATGCAAGGGCTAACATGGATTGGGATCCGATTATGCAAGTCGTCCCATGGGTTGGATGTCTTAGGCCTATATAGCAACACAAACCCTATAAATCTAAAATGAAAAGTCTTAATTTTGAAATCACAGAAAGAGGGAGAGGAAAGGGTAGAAACAAAAACAATGTAGGGTTTGTATCTAAAAATGGATATTTATTTTTATTTTTTTATTTTTTTTTGTGAAACAATATGTTTGCAGTACGCCATAATGAAATAGCACACTGGTGCCATATTTTACATATGGCGCACTGATAAAAAAAAACATTATTTTTTTATCACACATTACTTTCGCGGTGCGTTGGGATAATACAGCGCACCGGTGCGCTAGGGTACACCGAGCGCACCGATGAAAAAAAATCTCTTTTTTTTTTTAATTCACGCAATGGTTGACATGGATTGGGATCCGACTATGCAATTCGTCCCATGGTTTGGATATCTTAGGCCTATATTTATCAATACAAACCCTATAAATCTAAAATGAAAAGCTTTAATTCTGAAATCACAGAAAGAGAAAGAAGAAAGGGTAGAAACAAAAATAATGTAGGGTTTGTTTCTAAGAATGGATTTTTTTTTGTGCAAAACAACACGTTCTCGGTGCGCCATAATGAAATAGTGCACTGGTGCCATATATTACATATGGCGCACTAATTAAAAAAAAAATCTTTTTTAATTTTTTATCACACAATACTTTCATAGTGCACTGGGATAATACAGCGCACCAGTGCGCTAGGTTACGTCGGGTGCACCGATGAAAAAAAATATGTTTTTTTTTTTAAATTCACGCAAGGGTCGGCATGGATTGGGATCCAACTATGCAAGTCGTCTCATTGGTTGGATGTCTTAGGCCTATATTTAGTAATACAAACCCTATAAATCTAAAATCAAAAGCCCTAATTCTGAAATCACATAAAGAGGGAGAAGAAAGGGCAGAAACAAAAATAATCTAGGATTTTTTTTCTAAAAATGGATTTTTTTTCTGAAAAAATGAAAAAGAAACTGAAATTTTTTTCTTACTACGTAAAAATAAATAAAAAATAAAAAATAAAAAAATCTTTAATCACGAGATCGTTTGAAATTCTATGCTACAGGGTTTGAATCACCAGAGGTTTGGAATTCTGATTGTCTGAATACTTCTGTTCGAACATATTTCCCTACTCCACAGTGCTCTCATGCTCTGTTTGCTCCAGGTATGTTTCCTGCAAATCTCTGGCTGAAAATTTTTGCAAAAATAGTGAAATAACGAAAATTTTTTAGTATTTAAAGAATTGTTTTATGAAATTAGATTTTCGAAAATATTTTGTCGCCCATTTTTCAATTTACCTCTTTTTTTCAATTAAAGAAAATAGAGTTTCACTTATTTTATTTTTGGTTATTTGTCACCAGTGCATCACTTAATAACACCGCACTAGTGCATCCATTTATAAAACAGCACCGATGCGCAGTAATGAAAATGCACCAGTTCGGTGATCTGTACATTAGCACTGATAACAAGAAGTCCATTTTTAAGGCACCGAAATTACTTTTATGTGTGTGCACCAAAATTTATTGTTGATTTTTCTCAAATGCAGGGAGAAAATATCATAATTATATTGAATGGACAATTCTTCAAAATCTAGCTCGTTCCATAATATTTCTCAAAGTCCATCGCGGAGTTCTCCCTATCCATCTTGAGACGTAATATTTACTTCAGATTTTATTTATATTTTCATTATCTAATTGAATTTATGTCTTTTATCCATGTCAATCATGCACAGCTTAATTAAATTTATAAGGTATACAAATTTACAATTTCATGCAGATTCAACGTCGAGTTCAAATGCACAAAATATTCAAACAGCTCCAAAACATCGAAAGCTCTTATCAGGAGCTACATACCACAAGGCACATTTGGTAGATGAAAATGGACAGCCGCTTCACCCTGCCAATTGTAACAATATTGCATCTTCTAGCCACAATCCTGGGACAATGATGGTAATAATTATAATTGTTTGGTATATTGATTAATTTAATTATTTCAACGTCAAACCAATTAATCATTAAATATTGTCAACGTGGTTACTAATTGATATCATATATTTTGTACTAATCATGTTCAAATATATTTTTTTTACTTATTAGGATTGTAGTGATGATGAGCAACCTACCTACCATCTTCCGTTGCACCCCACGAAAATGTTAAATCGAGAGAAGACTGAATCAAGAGAAAAAATTGGAGAGGAACGATACTAAGAATGGTTGAAGCAACCACCGATTCAATTCCCGCTACGACCAGATTCACCAATTAGAAATGACTACAACAATAGTAGTTCTTCACAAGCTGGAAATGGAGGCAATAAAATAGAGGTTGGTATGGATGATTACTTAAGGGATACGACTGTCATGGAAACAATGTTGTTAGATGCATTCCAAAACGATGATCAGCTAAGGGATGATGCTTATATCGCTGAGACCTTTTTCAAAAGCCTTAAATTTTCTTCCACCATCCCTCCCTTTGGACCTGGAAGCTAGTCAAAGTCTACCCAGTTAGGGACAACGATGTTACTGTACAACTTGAAAGAAAAGTTTGGCTTGTCGAATGCATGTTTCTCGGAAATTTTGAGGTAAGTTACCATAAAGTACTCCCTTATATAACTTTGAAATATAATCAGTACACTGCAATGAACATTACAAAGGTAAATTTTATGAACGTTAATAATTATATCGGCATTAATGTACATTTATTAATATATTTTTCCATGATCACCAACTATAGGTTATTCAAAGATAAGGTTCTTCCGAGTGATAATGTCTTGCACGGTAGCTACGAAGAGGCAAAGAAATTGTTGAAAATGTTGGCTGTTGAGTACATATCATATCATGCATGTCCAAATGATTGTATTCTATATAGAGGAGAATATGCAAACAAAGAGATGTGTCTAAAATGTGGGCATGACAGGTATGATAAATCAAAAAAGAAGGTTAAATCATGTATTGGTCCTCCTTTTAAGATATTAGGCACATGGCTATAATCCCAAGGATTCAAAGGCTCTTTCGTTTCAAAGAATTAACTATGTTGCAGAGACAACATGCCTCACACAGAAGTGAGTTGGGAGTTATGCGAATCCCAACTGATTCAATAGCCATGAATCATGTAGAGGATACATGGCCCGAAAAATCCAAGGATGAAGTACGAAGTCTATGACTCAGCATAGCCATGGATGGCATCAACCCATATTCCCTCCAGAACACCAACCAATGGGTTGAAATCGCATGACCATTTGAATCTTTTAAGAGTACGTATAATGTCAAAAGCATGATTTTATTATTTTTTATATTAATAAATTTTATCCCATGCGGGGATCATAAAGCATAAATAATTTTGTATATTATTGCACGTGTTTATAACTTTGCAATGCCATTATCCTTTGTTCATGTGTGGGTGTGTGAAACATGAATTCCCTCAAGACCTAGGACGTGCCATATCTAAATTATCTGCATTTTTATGTTGGATCACATCAAAGGAGGTATGTGGCTAGAATTCCACGGTGGCGTCAAGAGATAGTTGTGATTGTTTGTATGTTTGAGAAGGAACTGTCGACAAGTTTCATGGACTCATAGGTTCATCTTCTAATCCACCTAGTAGATGAGGTTGAATTAGTTGGGGTGGTTTCTTGTCGTTGGATGTTCTTCTTAGAGAGGTACATGAAGAAATTGAAAGGTTTTGTTCGACAAAGGGAAAAACTCGAGGGTTCTTGGCAGAGGGGTGCATATTGTATGAGTCTTTCTATTATTCCATTGAGTACATCAAGCAGATCGACAATAGACTAGGTGCGGTGATTTGGGATGATGAAAGGGATGAAGACAAAAGAGAAGGGGAGTTGCTCCAAATGAGTGGAAAAAAGTGCTTGATAAAGAGTAAGCGACTTATAATTTTTCAAGTTTACACAAAGTTAATATTCATGTTTAACTTCGATATAATGTATATTTTGATCTTTAAATACTATATAATGTTGGTTTGATTTCACTAGTGAATGCAGAAATTGAAGCAATCAATAAATTCATTCTTTACAATTCTGAAGCAACACAACCATGGTTCGCGTTGTACGAACAAAAGAGGATGAAATGGGATAGTGTCAGGAAAGAATTTAGACGGCTGAATGGTACAAGTGTGCCTTATCCTGATGATTTAAAAGGAAATATGCCCCAATAGTTGGGTTGTTGACTAATTCAAAGAGAAATACGATGCAACCGGTCGTTACCCGCGTGCTGAACAGGATGTGCTAAATGTAGGGATTGGGTGCAGCAACTCGGTAATAATCTTTTTAATTTATATGTAAATTTGAAACTTATAAGACATCTATATTTCATATTTTAACTGTTGGGTTATCATAAGACACATGACACTATGATTTTTTTTAATTTTTTATAATAGGTGCATTTGTTCCCATCCTCTTCACACCCTCGCCAATCCAAACCCGCATAAGGACAGGGGGCCATAATGAAGGGATGCTCGTCAACAGTGGCTAGCAACTCCAGTAATTCATTCGATATCATCACTGGAAACACAGTCTCATCCCTCTTGGGAATTATCGGCCCCCACATGTGCATCTGTGCCTCAAACATCAGCCTAAGAGGCTATAAAAAAAAAGTAGGCCTCGTCTCTAGAAACCTCTAAAAAAATAAACAAAAAATCTCTGAAGCAAAAGGGAAGTTGACCCTCCCTTGTGCATGAGCATGACATCTATCTAAGGCTATACAGAATTTCCGCAAAAAATGGCATACCACCTGACAAGTCGTGGCTCCTATAATAAAGAATAAAGAATAATATAGAAGTGAGCAACTAATGTGTTTCCCGTCACTGGTGTTGTGTGAAATGGTCAAAATGAGAAGTGAGAGGCACCTCACCTCCTGACTACAAAATGCATCAATACGTAACTGACCTCTGGAGACCTGAAAATCTAAAGGAGACAGTATATCTGCGATAATTTATCTCTGGGAATACACTAACTGACTCCCTGCTGCATAGCCTACTGGAACATCTAGGAACGAGGGAAAATCCACCCCTCTCCTCGATAGCCCTGTAATGAAATATATGTCCTCCTCAATGGGCGTGTACCACTAGTTACGACTAACCCAGAAATCTTGTCAGTGGGCATTCCACCTGCGGATAAGATGTCTCAAAAAAAAACCATGGCCCTTTAGGGAAGTAGCCTCGTCATAGAACTTGAGGAGGCCTACCTGCCTTAGGAGCCCTTGGGTAGTTGTTGTAATAGGGAGAGGGTACGCATCTCTCTCCCTCTCTCGTGCCTCCCACAGGCGAACCATGTTATACTAGTCCGCGTATTGTTGTTGTTGTTCCCCCTCTTCTCTCCTTTCACATATCTGAATGATTAACATATTAAAAAAAATTGTTTATTAAATTAGACATGTATTTAGAAAAATACATATATATTTTTTTTGGAAAAACAAAAAAAAGACAGTCGGTGCGCCACAAAAAACAGGCATGCACCGGTCCCGGTGCGTCTTTTTATCGAGCGCATCGGCAATAGTGCACCAGATAATATTCAACACACAGGTGGCCATGCCCTTGAAAAATTTTAGTGCACCATTGACTATGCACAGTGTCAGGAGTACAGTGCGCTGACTAAACTCTACGCTTCGAGGCGTATAGTTCGGTCAGCGCACCGACCTCTTGACATCATTACATATTCAATGGTGTGGTATTTTACTAGGCCGCACCGTTGACCTTGTCGAAATGCGGAATGCAGTGCACTAATAAAAATACCCGCCCCAGGGTGGATATTTAATTCAACACACTACGTTGCCGCTATTCGAATTGGTCAACGGTGTGGTTGGTTAACCGACCACACCGCACTTTTCTAACAAATTTAAAATAACACGATGCACCTCCGGTACCACCCCGAAACCGGTGTGGATACCGTTAGCATCGGTTTACCAAACCACATCGTTGATCCTGTCAAAATGTGGAATGCAGTGTGCTGACAAAAATAGTCACCCTAGGGCAGATTTTTAAGTCAATGCACCGCATTGCCACTATTCCACATGGTCAATGGTGCGACCGGGTAAACGACCGCACAACACTTTTTTAAAAATTTTAAAATAACACGGTGCGCCTTTCGGTACCACCCTGGAACCAGTGTGGATACCGTTAGTACCAGTTGTGGTTCAGCCTATAAATTTACAGGCAGCATCTCTAACCGGTGCGAGCCGAACGGCTCAAGTGCACCGCAAGAAAAAAAAAAATTTCTTTTAAATACTTAATTTTAAGGCTATTTGAAATTCTAATCCGCTAAAAAGCTTGATTATGGAAAAATAAGAAGAATACATGTGCATTTTGGCTGTCGAGGAGGCATATTGGCTGTAGAATTTGCAAAAGAAAATTTTCCCACCGTTTTGCAAAATTCAAGCTAGAGATTGGTAGGAAATGCATAGCAGCAATGCGTGCAATGGGTGCAATGGGAGCACTGATTTTAGGGCGGCTCAGAAAAGGATAAATTGCACCAATGCTTGAGAGCTCTGGAGCACTAAGAAAAGTGAAAAAATGCAGTCTTTTGGTCATAATTTGATTTTATTTAACCTTATTCTGGTGCGCAGTGTTTTATAGGCGCACCGCTGCAGTTGCCTAAGACCGCACCGGGCGGTTTATGTTTTGGGGCATTGTTTTATGACGCACCGGTGTGAAAGAGTTGTAAATAACCAGTGCGCTATAGTAATAAGACGCATCAGGCGGGTGTGCCAATGTTTTGTGCGCACCGGTGCTTTCTCTTGTTGAATGCACCAATGCAGTTTAGGATGATAAGCGCATCGGGCGAAAAACATCCGCAAAAACCTCCACCCGCCAACATCCTCTAGTAAACTCCACTAGAAACAGATGTCTGGGGTATTTTTATAAGGGGTTCCTCAAAAACATTCACTAGAGGGTCTTTTCCTTGTAATGAGAGGACAAATCTTCGTTTCTTGCAGGAAATTTTCGTTCTCCTCGAGCATAAGACAAGAGAATTCGCCCTCCTTAGTATATACCAGATAATTTGTGGAACCATTAGCTTTGGTGACCATCTTCACGAATCTGGACTCACGGTATAATCGTCTTTCCTCCCCACCGAATACTGGAATAATGGCATAGGTGAGGTTAACTTTTATGGATCCTCCAATATTGGTACCCCAGGATCTGGACAGCAACATTCCAAACTGAGATGGGATATCGGCCACAAAAATGTCCATTACCACGCTTTTGGCTCGAATCTGGGCTAAATTTACTACCAGATATTTTATCATGCCCAATCATTTCACCCTCTTGGAATCAAAAGAATATAGATCTTTATAAGGCCTAGTGATCTGCAACCCCAACTGCTCCATGATAGACAATGGCAACAGATTATGTGAAGCCCCAGAATCTAGCATGTAGTTGTGCAATAACAGGTCATGTATAACTAGAGTCACATAGAATGGAGGAGTGGTTGAATCCAGCTCTTCTACATGAGGTCCAAAAACTACCATGGGTCTTTCTTCTTGGAGATTGAGGTTGTGTTGAGGCCTCGAAAATCACTGCTACAACATTGGGGGATAACCACCCGGTCCGGACCTTAATACAACTCCTTTTCCGTTTATGATAGTGGCTCCAACTGGTTCAATTAGGTCTAGTTACCTTTTCCCTATCGCTATTGGTTTACGATGTATCATTAATTACCAATAGACAGGGATATCAGATCAATTCTTCTTACTGATCAGGCAAGAGAATGACCCTTAAGCTGATTTGGGTTCAGCCAAACCCAAATTAATATTTTGCCTCTTTGAGAAGAGGTCTTAAAAGAATGTAGAAATTAATCTAAATGCAAACTTATTCTATAATGCAAGCAAAAGAAACTAATCTAAATCCTATCTCAATTAGGTAGATGAAAATCTAACCCAACTAAGAGCAAGATAATTAAATAATGAGGATTAAAATATGTCTGGCTTTTAATTAATGTCAAACCAACGAAGAAATTCAATTAGCTCACATTTGTGAATACCAAAACACATTCTATTGAGACCATTTGACTGAAATAATAAATCAACAACACTCTGGAAGAAATTCACAAAAATTATATTGATTGACAAATCAGTCAAACCAATAATTAAAAATAATATGTGGAAGAAATTCTCAACACATTACTATTTAATAAATCAGTTTTATAAGACAGATTTCTGAGTAAATAGTTACTCAGAAATCAAAGTTTAATTCATAAGAGAAAAGATGCATAACAATTTGAGACACATTATCCATATCAACAGAAATGCATAAACATGAATAAAATGAAACAACAATTTTATTAACATAAAAATGAAACTGATATTTGATACAGAAATGCCAAAAATACCAGTTAATTGAATCCGCTTCTCTGATCCTGGTCTCTAACAGTACTTTACATTACTTGAATTTCTGCTTTCAAAACTAGAGCTGCAGAAATGCAAACTCTGTCCATCATGCATAATTCAAGACATAAAGAAAAACCCTCAATAATGTTCAGATCTGAAATTTTCTCTCCTCCCCATCTACAACTCTAAATTCATATTACATAAATGCTTTTAGAAGTCTAGAATTGCAGAGGAGAGCAGCCCTCTTTACATTTTGCAATCTGCAATTTATAATATTTCCAAAAGAATTTTGAGAGGAGAGTTTGTTGAAGAAAAATCTGCCCAATCCAATTTTAATTGCTCAAAAATTCCAATCTTTAATTGCTGGAGTCTTCTCATTGATTGGGAGCTTCTTCTTCTCATCTCTTCAACTATTTTCCTACAAAAACAAATCAAAAACAAAATTAAAATGCAAAAATAAAATCAAATCGTCAAATCTAGAAATTAAAATAAATCCAATTAAAACATAATTAAATAAATAAAAAAGGAAACATAAGCTTTCTTTTGATTTATATGCTGATCTAATTGGCCAATGAAAACATAGACGAATGAATTTGCACTCATAAGAAGTTGTGGCAAATTAAAATGCAAAAAAAATAAAATTCAGAAAATTAGTTTTGTTTAAAAATTCGTAGCTAGATCTTTTGCTGAATTTTAGACCCAATAAATGATCAAATCTGGGAATAAAACCTCTTCAGGAATAATCTCCATCATTTTATCTTTCCAATGAGCTGTCCTGAGCCTCATTTGGCCAAGTAAAACTTCATTTATAAGCCTCTAAAGTTGATATATTAAAATTGCCAAAAATCTGGAATTTTTTGTTGCTTGGGCTAAAAAATCAAAATTTTAAATTAAATTCTAATCCTAAATTAGATTATGATATTTAATTAATTGCAATTATATTATTATCTAATTTAGTTATAATTTAATTCTAAATTAAGTTTTAATTATCTATTAATTAATTATAATTACATTATTAATTATAAACTAAACTAATTATTTAATAAACTATTTATTAATTGATATTAATCTAACTAACTAATATATAATTAACTATTTATAAACTTTTTAATCTTATTAATAATTAATTATGATTTAATTCAATTAATTATATTCTACATATTAATTAATTTAACTAAATTAAAATTAATTTAAATATTAAATCTATTATTAAATTAGAACTATCCTAACCTTAAACTAACATAAAACTAAACTAACACTAAGTGACCTTAATATTACACTTAAATTAAAATAATACTACTTACCACTTATACTAACATCATACTACTAACAACTAACACTATACTATTCATAAAACTAACCTACCTTACCACTAACGTTCATATATGCTAACTTAACATTCAAATTAACCTACCACTTAAACTAACTTATAAGACTTACCACTAACGCTAATACCAACGTATGAGAATACTCAAATGAACTCAATCGCATCAGAAGATGAGTTATAACAAACTCATCGCATCGCAAAAAACAAATGAAGGTCATCAGGGTTTTTAAAAGGATGCTCCGATGAATATTTCCGATGCGATACGAGTTTTTTAACTCATTGCATCGGGGATAAGACAAATGAGCCTAATCGCATCGCAAGAAATGAAATAAATCGCATCGGAAAAACTCATGAACCTCATTGTATTGGAATATAACAAACTCATCGCATTCGGGGTTTTAAAAGGAGAGTCATCGGAGTTTCTGAAAAATGCATCCGATGGATTACTCTGATGCGATGTAATCAGAAATTTTCAATGCGATTAAATTTTTTTATTTTTTATGTTTTTTATTTTAATGATGTTAAGTTATGAATTCTTCTTATCTAAACTACAGCCACTTTGATAAAAATGAACTACAGCCACTTCGACATTTTGGATTTTTTCAAGATTAGTAATTTATTTGAAAATTGGAAAATTGGAATAAATGACTGAAATCCCGATGCTTTATGATTTGGCTGTATAAAAAATAAAAATTGCTAGAAATAACTAACTAGGGGTTAATATTTAAACTAAATGCATTATTGACCTAATTTAATTAAAAAAAATGGAATATTGTACATTTTACGCATTTTTTAACCCAGACGACATAAATGATTAGACTTCAAAGGAGTGCCATTTACAAACCGGTTGACCAAATGAGGCGAAACAAGCGTCAATGAAAAGCTTATAAAAAATCGATTTCAACCAAGCAATCAAAACAAAAATCTAAAGAAGATGAAAAATCAATAAAATCATGAGGTAATTAACTTAATAAAAATCTTAAAAGGCACTTAGCTAAAATTTTATAGAAAGGGTCCCCATTATTTGAAGTGAACAAGTTAAAAATGGGGGGGTTGTTGTACCATACAACAGGTTGTCAGGGAGTGGGCCTACGCCCTAGGGCAGCATTAATTGAGAGACTTGGGCCTTGTATGAGGGTTGTTTTAGGAGCTCGATCAGGGGGACCAATATCTTGACCTTTTCTAATTATTTTTGGAGGCTAAAGGCCATGGGAGTTTTCCTGTGATAACTTCTTTGAACTGCTCTTTAGGAGATTCAGGCAGTTTCAAGGGTATAGTTGTGGATCTCTCATTTTTGGGAGGATTAGAGCCCTGCTTCGAGGAGGTGGGCACATAGGCTTTATGATGGGCAAACTCTTCTAAAGGATTTTCCCCCTTACTAGAAGAACTAGTAGGGGTCTGCTCTCTTGATTTCGACTCTTCATATTGTTCCTACACTCAGGTTTTCTTCCTGGAGGACCTGAGATCATACTTCCTGTGGAGTTGAGCTTGCATGAAATCCACAAATTGTCTGCAGTAATTGTCGATATCTCGATCCTCTAGGGGGACTTCCTTTTCTTCTGGATCTTCTTACAGGGTGAGTTCATCTGCTTCATCCTCTGAGTAATCGAGTAATTGATCTTCTTTACTGTCTTTGACTTCCTCAGCCTATCCCTCCATTTCTCCTTCTAGGTATAGAGCAGGTTGGATGTGATATTTCTGCTCTTTCATTTCTCCCTGCAACAACTATAGAGGGGGCTTCCGATACTATGGATTAAACCCATGGTTTGGAATCATTTGGTTAGGATGAGGAGGGGAATTATTGGCCTCCAATTCAAGCTTCACCAGCTTATTTGAGAGGTTCTTGATCAGCTTATTCATCTCTTCAATTATATACTCCTGTGATTCCCTCTCTTGATTAGAGGTAGAAGCCTCCTCCCCACCCTTTCTTCTGGCTTCACGCTTTGTCTTGCCTTTGAATTTCCAAAGAGAAACAAAGTTTGCTTCTACCTCCAGTGAATCAGTCTGAATCTGATCCAAAGATGCAAACTTTCTTTCTCTTAGGGTGAACCTAAACTCTAGTTCAAAAGCTCCTGCGAAAACCACCTTATTAGCTGCTTGGGGAGGCTTTATTTCAGCAGGAATATTATTATAAATCGAATTAAACCTCTTTATAAATTATGTTACATCCTCATTGTGTCTCTTCTTGAGAGCATTGAACTCTGTGAGGACATATCCATGATCCCTCTTTTTTCCCCATTTTAGTCTGAAGGAATTCTCCATTTCTTCCCAAGTGGTGATCGTGTGATCAGCAAGAGATTTGAACCATTTCCGAGCCTCTCCATCCACGGATCGGAATAAAAGCCTCAAAACCACATCTAGGTGCTCTTCATTTACGTTCTTAGCAAAGGCGCAGAAGTTTTCAATATGTCTCTGTGCAGAATTACTATCTTCCCCAGTGAACCGAGGCTGGAGCTTTAGATAATCTTGAGGCATGTCATTCAATACTTGAGGTAAAGCCAATGGATCATATTTATTGAGGAGGAAGCCAGGTATAGCCATGAAGGGCGGTAGAGGTAAATTTTGAGGATGAATTGGCTATGGTATAAAAGGTGTGTGTTGAATAGAGGTTGTTATATTGGTCTGTAAAAAGCTATGGAGTACTGCAGCTTCTTTAATTTCTTCGGCTTTAGGAGTAGGGTGCAAGGGAGGCAAAGAAATATCAGCGGATTCAACTTCATTTTTTATGATTGAACTGGCAAAAGGAAAGGCTTATGGAGAATACTCAAGTAAGCGAGCTGTGGTGCCAAGACCATAGATGTCAGCTTTCTGAGATAAGGAAGGCGAATATTCTAGAGTAAATGAGGAAAGGTCAGCCTGGCTGGGTTGTTTCTCCTTCCAAACTCTCCTAAATATAATATTTTCAAGGTCAGACACAGAAGGGGTTCTCTGCTGGGAAGTATCTGATCGAGTATGAGGCATTTTGTAAGCCAGGATTATGACTGACTTGAACTTTAATAATAGTGGAGTCGCCAAGGTCAGGGCTATAGAACTCTCAACCCTTCATGCTCACCTAATTGAAGGGTGAAGATAATTTCATATCCCAGGGAAAAAGGTTTTCTAATTCGTTTCCCTAGCAACAGCACCAAAAATATGTTCTAGCTCCTAGAGACAGCCTTGAGTTGCGAAATACCAGTGCCTAGGACATCTTAAAATCAGAGGTTAAATGTAGACAATTGTATAAATGCCTCTAACATAATATGATTCAAGAGAATAATGGTTTTAGTATTTCTAGGATGGAAAAGACCTTGGAGTCGATTCATGTGAATTCCCCAAATAGTGAGAGGGCTCAAGAGACTGTGAAACTGATGGTGTTTAGATGGGCCAAGTATAAAACAATGAGAAAGAAGCTTTAGAAATTAGGTATAGGTGTCGAGAAAGAACAAAGAAGGAACTCACAAGGGACAGGCTTAGGAGGATTAAGAATCTGTCTCCTTGTGAACTCAGATAAAGCGGATGTGAATGAGATATGGACGAAAACTGAGGTTCATGGAGCATGAATTAAGGGAGTGCAACAAAATTAAAACATGAGCGTTCACACCTGGGCATTATAAAGACACGAATTCATGAATAAAATTTCAGACTACCAGTAGCTACATTACATGAACAAATCAAAGTAGCATAGCATGAAAAATGATTACAAGTAAAGAGGAGATTACTGATAACAGAAGGAAACAGATACATGCTACTCATTGCTCCATCTGGAATCCAAATAATAGTTCTGTATCATATTAATTTTAAACAACTCTCCCAAATATGTATCTCAAAGCGTAGGGAGCACAATAATATAAAACTACAACAAAATTCTTCCAAATTCTAGAACCCTACTTTCATCTTAGAACTTACTATATATAGATTTATCCTTGAGCGTCTATGGTACTTAATCATTTATGATCGACCCATATCTATGAAATAAAAACATCCTACCTAACTTGCAGAGCGTACATTGAGAAAGTACTTCTATACTGAGAGAATTAAAACAAGAATGGGGTGAAATTGAGATTTCACCAGCAAAATCATCAAAATTAAACCAAAAACTGAAAGGACATGGTTTCCCATTGAGGCCAATAATGTGAGCCTTCAATATGGTATGGCGAGGAGCGGTCGTAGGTGGACAGTCTGACTTTCATTTTACGATTCCATCTATTGCTTACAAACCTCCACTCCCTCAGTCTGGTGATTTCCACTTAATCCATTATGAAGAATCCTGTAGTACTGCGCGGACCTATTTCTTTAGCGGAGATCTCCTGAGCAGACCGCATAAACCATAACTGCATGTTCTGCCTCAAAATCCCATATGGGGCTTTTGAATTGCAAAACAGGAACCAAATTTCGAAGGGGGTATCAATTGGTAAGCGGTATCAAAGAGGGGGGGGGGCGCGCAAAATGACGAGAGGACGACATGTGGAGGGGTGGGCGGTAATGGATACCGTCCATTTTGGACCCCCCCCCCCCCATGTTTAAAGTTCGAAATTTGTGGGTAGTGTGAAATGAAACAAGGACCGTCAGATGAGGAGGGGGTGATTAGAGATGGAGGAAAGGTGGAGAGCAATGAGGATAAGGAAATAGCATGGCAAGATAGGTGGGACTAGAATTGACCATTTTTAAACAAAACATCATAAACAACCCATATATCTGGACTTTAAAATCTGTGGACTTCAGTTTCGGAAGCTGCATCGCATCCACGCACTTCACATGTTTTACAGTTTACGTTACAAGAAATGGAATCAGCAATGTGATGCGAAGTACGGAGGTGACGTGGCGAGAGGATGATGGCATGGAGCAATGGAATGAGAATGATAACGAAGGAATGGCATATTCGCGATGAGCGGAGTATTATGGTAAGGCCAAACCGCGTCGCAATCGCAACTCTTTATCATGAAGCAGTAAAGGTAAACTCTAAAATGAGCGAAGTGCGAAGCACGGGGAGGAAGGAGGTGACATGGCAGATGATGGGACTGAACTACAACTCGCAGATTGTAAAACTTAAGGTTTAGCCGTAAGTGAAGGTGGTAAACACTAAAATAATCGAAGTGTGAAGTGCGGGGGAGAAGGTAAGTGACGTGGAGGGAAGGTGGGACCCAACCGCATCGCAAGTTAAATAGAATAGGTTACAGGTGTTTCAAATGGTAAGTTAAAAACTGTGCGATACAATATCGCACATTAGCGATCACGTGTTTTAATGTTTGATAGAATTGAATAAGTTGTAATTTTTCGAAATGTGATGGATGGTGGGGGAAGTGTGATGTGTCGAGGAGAATGCCCCACTTTAATCGCAATTGGGGAATGGGGAAAAGCATAGGTGAAACAATGATATAGCGGTGAAAAAGGAAAAGTATAAAGATAAAGCGGAACGGCGGATAAAGGTAAAGTTAACGCGGAAACAAGATTTTGCATGTGGTAAGGTATGGCGGGTCCCGCTTCATCGCATCAGCAGAAAAACATGGTTTGGCGTAAGTCTTAAGAGGTAAGGTTAGGAACCTATGGGCTTCCAAGTGCGGGCAATAGTCAAGTCTTATATGCATGCCACAGGTGAACAGGTCTCACCTCATCGCAAATCACATTTCACTAATTTTAACATTTACCCTTGTGCCCATCCTGAAACATTTGCGATCTGCGATTGCAATTGGAATCTTCGTCGTTGATTGTTACTTAGATCCAACGATCCTCATTGCTCCCTTGTTGTGGTTTTCGACCTTGTCTCTTTGGTTTCACCCGATCATTTCTTATTTGTTCGTGGAATACTTGCCTCACGTTCATGACTTGACCTACTTTAGCATTCACGACTTGACCTAAACGCATGCACAAATTGACCCAATATCATTCAGGACTCTTCCCTTGTTGTTTTTATGTCTTAATTGTTTCTCTGTTGCCTTTGTATTTGCTAATGGTAACTGCTTCTCTGCCTCTGCCCAGTGATTTCCTTATAGGGACCACTTCTCCATGTTATGTGCAATCATAGGCCAACAGCTAGAATGCAGGAACCCACCTGCAGGAGGCCACAACCTCCACTCGTTCTCTAGCACCCATTGGAAGGGAGCTACAACCGTTTGATCTCATTTACTGGCTCCTACTGAAAGGGAGCCCCTACCCCCTCACGGAAGGATACAATCCTCAACACCTCATGGACCACGTTTCATAATATTTCATACTGGATCCACCTGTCATAGAAAACCATCAAAACCTATAGGCCACATTTCATCATAGTTTCACACTGGTGTTGGGCATTGGGTTCAAATCTCCCCATGTGTTTTGTGACATGGACTAACCTCCTCTCATGGATCCTAAATCTGGTGATTGTAGCGGAGACTAACACATGCGAGTTTTGGTCTAACGGCAATCGTCATTCCAACAAGTGGTATCAGAGTGACAGGTCTCACGTTTGAAACTCACCTGGCTCGCGTTGGGGGGGAGATCGTTGGACATTAGGTTCAACGCTCCCCGTGTGTTTCGCGACATGGACTAACCACCTCTCGTGGATCCTAACTCTGATGATTGTAGCAGAGACTAATGCCTGTGGGTTTTGGTCTAACGGTAATTGTGATTCTAACAACTGGACCCACACCTAACAATATGCTCAATATCAATTAACCATTCTAAAACCATCCGCTAAATACTATTCAAATAAAACTAATCACATATCAACCCAAGACACCAATAAACCAATCATAAATCACACCAAGATATCAATCAACAAATCAAAATACTAATCATCCAATCATGCTAATACCCACATTGTCATCAACTCAGAATTAATTTGTAGTCATTACAAACCCTAATCAAATTCACCTTAGAATATATATGTGTGTGTGTGTGTGTGTTCTAAATTGAATCCGCATATATACACACTTCTTGTGCATAAAAACCATGTCCATATCTCAAATCACTAAATACTTAACCATTGAGTAACTAAATCACTATACCACTGAACCAACCATTGAATCACTAGATACAAGTACTGAGCTAAGCACAGATCACTAAATCAATCACTAAATACAAATACTAAATCACTACAATTGAATTACTGAAAACTCAATCAACGATCAATATACCAATCCACAACCAAATTAATCCAATCCACATTATCAAATACAAACTATTATGATCAAGATATCATTGAAAAACAACAAAAAATAATATAGACTTCATCAACAACCAAGCAGCAATTTCAAACCCTAGAAAACATGTGTGACTTCAATAAAAACATATTTGTGTATACATGTGCTTCCCATGTATAAAACCCACGTACATATTTCAATATACTGATTGAATACCAAAACATATTATTTCAGAATGCATATGCGACTAATCTAAAGAATATTCGTGTATGTGTGTGATACTCCTAAAGCAAACCTCCATACAGATTTTAAATTATTGGTTCAAATCATCTCTACAAACATAATGCACATTCTTCATACTTCATTGTCAAAATTATAGATCTCTGCAAATACATTCATATCATCGCCCTACTATAACCATAGATCTTGCATTGTTAGAAATTCAAACTTTTTTAAACAATTAAATTAATCAAGAACATATTATATAAATCTTAATATATTTCATATATGAGGCTTCTCCTTGCTCCCTAGTGCACACTTGTTCCATATCAGATCATAGATGAATAATCCTTTTCATTACACACTTAACTCCTTGATCTCTATCTCTTTATATATCTTTTTCCTTTGCCAATACCACATGAAAATCCTTTGGTAATGTTGTTAGTAATTGTGGATGAGATAAAATATACATTTTTGACACAATACTATGGGAAATTACCATGGTAATAGCTCCTAGTTTCTTGTTTTCAATGGTTCAGATTTTGTACGCAACTTTTTTTCATAATACCTTCATATGTATGTGACTCTTCTTCATAGGGGTCACGTATTTTTTTCAAACTTCATAATTTTCATTAAATATGTAGCTAAACTGCTAATTCTCTTTCATATCTTAATATGTAATATTTGTACCATCAAACATATCATCTACAATAGTTCCATAATCATCATATTTTAACCAAGATAGTTCCATAATCATCACATTATAAGTAATTTGACAAGGACATATTTTTCAAGCATGTTGCCATCAAGGAAAACACATTAGCCATAATGCCAACAATATCCCCTTTTGGACTTGATGGCAACCCTTTTGGTGTTTTGAGACCTCCTAAAAACATCAAGTCTTCTCTCCCCCTTTGACACCAAGGGAGAAGGGTTGAACTAGGCTGAATGAGTACTTTCCCTTGTAGTTTGATGAACCATGAAATCTGCATACTGACCATGCTCCCTCCCTGTGAGAATATGTAGGACCTTCCAAAGATATTCAATAAAAGTATAAGACTTTATGACTCAATTACAGGCCAATCCATAAACACATATGACCTATCCTATACCAATGAATCTATCATTAGTCACCCAACATGACGGGGTTACACATTTGGCCCAAATTTTACATCAATCACCCAAAATAATGGGGTTACATACATGACAAGACTGCATTTTACAATGATTACAACATGGGTCTTTTCATGACCTTTACATCAAGATACATACATGACATCTATAAACATACACAAGGATCTCAATAATGAAGTATATTTTGTAGCGAAACCATGATACTTATCAATAACCACCATGATCCAAATAGGAATATAAAACATAATCATCGGACCACAACAATATAAATGACATAATAGTAGAATGAACATGCCATCATCAAGAAGCAATATATAAACAAAAAAATAAGACAGTGTAGTGCCTATCTCTTCAATATCATCAAAACGTGGCTAAATAAGAAATGCATCCAAGCATCACTGAGAAATAGTAGTAGCAACATAATATTTTTACAATAAATAAACTCATCCCCTTGACCTCATGCCATAAATGTCACCATACTCTCTTCACATATGGAAGAATATCTAGCCCTAAAGAAGCAAAAACATATCAATCTATTGAACTACAAAACCATAGTCCACATATACAACGACATACTCTCTCCATGCATCAACAACATATGTGAAAACAAAGAGAACCTCCAGCATCACAAGCCATCAAACAACAAAAATAGTGACCATAGCTTACATATCCTCCTCATCAAGTGCATCAATATTTATATAGCAACAACAGTAATAATAAGGCACCATCCATAACTCCATTCCATGCAATCCAAGCATCATTGATATGGTGACAACAACATATATATTTTCTAGTAGTGAGTAATGAAATAAGACTGATGAAAACAAAAATAACCATGAACTCATAATATGAAACAACATGCAATAAGGAGTGCTCAAGAGACCATAATTCCAACAATGAACTATTATAAGCATAGAAGATGCTCCCCTTGAACTTAGGCCAACTCTTCATAATCAATTTTGATCACATCAATAGTAAGGTGATAGATCAACAACAGTAATAATACTTTGGACCTGATTCATTATGAACCATGAAACATAAGGAAATTATCAACATATTACATCAAACCAATGTCAGAACCATAGTTCCAACAACAAAATGATGAAAACATATGAGAAGCTCCCCCTGAAGTTTTGCAACTTATTTGTCATCACAAAGAAACATATGCGGATGTGTAAGTCAAGAAACATGTGCATACGTGTATTTCCTTCATGAGAAACACGTACATAATGTAAAGTGATGATTTTTCATAGCTAAAATTCCCCATGAACATGTCATGTTTGTTCCTGGTCATAATTACTTCATCAGATGCAACATTAGTAACATAAACATCACCAAAATAATATCATTAAAACACATGGAATCATCATCAAGATACACATGCACATATCCCCCTAAGATCATGCACCCTTTATCCAATTGATCTAATAGTTATTATGTGTTTTACATGAGCCTATTTACCTCACATTTACCTTAGAAGTACGCATTAAGTACAATACACTGTTGTGGGGATTGTCTTCCTTTACTCTGAATCTGAAGAAGAGAAGTTAGACCTCTTACTTCTACATAGATTCTTCTTTAGCGCATATAATTTGTCTGCATTTCTGAATCCTTTTGTTATCACCTTTCTGGTGTCTTCTTTTATAGCTTTGCATTTAGTTGATGTAAACACAATTATGTGTCCTTTATTAGCTATTTGGCCTACACTTAGAATATTCTGCTTTATACCTTGACCTAGTAATACATCAATTTCTCTTGTATTCTTATCAATATTATCATTACCTTTTCTGAGAACCTTTGTTGGTGCACTATTTCCAAGAATAAATTTGTCATCTTTGCTTTTCTTAAGAGAGATAAAATTGTTCTTATCTCCAGACATGTGATGAGAGCATCTGATGTCTATGTACCATTCATATCCTTCTTCAAATTAACATAGAGCAAGAACACACCTTACTTATTCTTCTTTCTTCTACTTAATATGAGTGTTGGTGGATTTAGGTCTTTTGATAACAACTTCCTTGTCCGGTTGCTTATTTTGGAGAGAATATACTCGTTGTCTATGTGAATTCATTGTCTTTTTCTTGCATTCTTTTGCTACATGCCCAAACTTGTTACAAGTATAACACCTCATATTACCAGAGAATGGGGCATCATAATATTTTTGCTTCAAATTTATTTTATTACAATTAATAGCTTTGTGACCAAACATATTGCATGCAAAATAATATCCCTTAAATAAAATTGAGAACTAGGGAGTTGATGATCTTCCCGCGAAACTACTTCTACAAATGGATGCAATGTGTCCAAAGTTATGAAATATAACACATTCAATATCATTTTTCAAAGGAGAGAATGGATTGTTACTTAAAATATTGGGGGAAATTTATCTATTTTTAAAGGTCACATTCCTTGGTTGTTGGTTTAGTTGACTTCTTAATTCTTTACTCGATTTTTCAACATTTGCTTCATTATCCTCGTAGTTTCTTTCACAAGCCTGTGAACTAGATTATCGTTTAACATTTTATGAAAACTAAGGCTTGATTTGATAGAGGGGGGCATTTAATTGTTAAGAAGGTTGTCCAATATCTTGGTACTATCATGGAATTTCAAATCTTTGTCCTTTTCTACTAATTTAACTTTTATAATACTTACCTCAGCCTCTAGTATTTTACACTGATATTTGTTTTCAATATACTTCTTATTCATTTCTTCCTCAAAATTTATTCCTTATTATACTAGTGTTATTAAGTTAATAATATCTTCCTTAAGTCCATTTTATTGTTCTTAAAATACGTGGAGTAGCTCTTCATTTCGTTAGTTTGAATTTTCCAGATACGATCTCAGCTTCAATTCTTTCAAAATTTTGTTCTTTTTCGTTAAAGTGTTCAAATTATGTTGTACTATTTATGGATTTATCATGATCCTTATTCTTATACGCCTACAACTTATTCTCAATATTCTTAATATTTTTCAAAGAAGAAGTAAGTTTTGTTCTAAGATTAAGTACTTATTCTAACTTGTCTTCTTTTGAATCAGTAACTCCATCTAATATAACAAGGATTGCATCATAATTACTCTCATCTTTTGAAATACCTTTAGAAACAAGATTACATGTCGGATTACCTGACGAATAAACTTCCTTTGTCACTAGCTTTCATTTTCCTTCATGAGTGGCATGCAGATTATCCCCTACCTCCTTTGCAGTTTCATAATGCATAACTTTCTTTAATATTGAATCATATATCATATTGAATATTTCATTTAATTCCTTTCTATTCTTCTGGATAACTTGTTATAATGGAGGAGTATTACTATAATGATTACAAACTAAATGTCAAACATTAGCTCCAAGAAACATCATTTTCACCTTTTCTTTCCAATCACGATAGTTAGTATCATCAAGTACAAGCATACCTTTATTGTCCATAATTTTGTATTTGACGTGTTCTTCAAGTGATGATCCTTGGTATGTGAATGCAGATATTGCAATGACATCAAATACATCATAGTAACTACTTTCCTGACTTGACCTCTTTCTTTGTGTTTCCTTCTTTTTGTGATTTTCCCCCATTGTCCCTAATCCACTCTCAAGCAGTTAAGATTCTATTGGAGAGACCTGCTCTGGTACCAATTATTAGGAAAATACTAAGGGGGGGTGGGGGGGTGAATCAATATTTTAAATTCACTTCAACTTTCAATTTCAAATTCAAAATTTTGTATGTGATTTTTATTCATACAACTCGTGTTTGTATGTTCCTTCTGCGAGAAAAAACAATGTATATCTATATTACTTATTTTTTTTTAACTTCCATCAAATGTTTAACTTAACAATTGCATTATTAATTCATTAACCATTCAATTTTTAGTATATAATAGATAAATATTAACACATAAGAAACATATCAACACATAAGGACACCTGGATTTTAGGTGGAAACCCAATGTGGGAGAAAACCACCATTGTTGTCATCTATGTCTTATTCTCTTATCATAATGAAAAATAATTACATCATAGTCGTGTACTGGCACAAACTCTTTCCAACATGCAAGAACCAACTTGTCAGAGGCTAAAACCTTTACTCGTTCTCTAGCACCCACTAGAAGGGAGCTACAACCCCATGATTTCATTTACTAGCTCTTACCAGAAGGAATCTCCTACACCCTCACTGAAGGCTACAACCCCAACACCCCATGGGCCATGTTTCATAGTATTTCATACTTGATCCACCTGTCTCAAATAACCATCAAAAACTGTAGGCCACCTTTCATCATATTTTCAAACTGGACCGACACCCAACAATATGCTCAATATCAATTAACCATTCTGAAACCATCCACTATCTATTGTTCAAATAAACCAATAACAAATTAACCTAAGACACCAATCAACTAGTCACTGATCAAACCAAGATATCGATCACCAAATCAAGATACTAATCAACCAATCATGTTAATACCAACACTATCATCAACTCAAAACTAATCTGCAATCATTACAAAACCTGATCAAATTCACCTCAAAATATATATGTGATTTTTTTGAAGCATATCCGCGTATATACATGCTCCATGTGCATAAAACCTGCATACATATCTCAAATCACTGAATATTTAACCATTGAATAACCGAATCACTGTACAACTAAACCAACCACTGAATCATTGAATACAAGTAGTGAACCAATCATAGATCACTGAATCAAACAATGAATACAAATATTTAATCATTGAAAACTCAATCACTGATCAATATACCAAGAAACAACCAAATCGGTCCAATCCACATTGTCAAATACAAACTATTATGATCAAGACATCATCAAAAAACAACAACAAATAGTACATAATTCATTAATTTTCATCACTAAGAAGAATTTCAAACCTTAGAAAACATACGCGAATTCAATTAAATGGATTTACATATGCATGCACTTCCCATGTATAAAACTTGAGTATATATTTCAATATAATGAATGCCAAAACATATTATCTCATAATACATACATGACCAATCTGAAGAATATCCACATGTGTGTGTGATACTCCTAAAGAAAACTTGCGTACATATCTTAAATTACTTAGTCAAATAATCTCTGTAAACACACCACCATTTTGCATACTTCACTTTCAAAATTAAATATATTTGCAAATGCATCTAGATTATAGCTCTATTATAACCACAAATCTTTCATTGTTAGCAATTCAAAAATTCTGCAACAATCGAATTAATCAAGCATATATTCAAAATTTATTCATATATTTCATATTTGAGCCTTCTCCTTGCTCCCTGGTGCAGACCTATTCCAGATCATATCACATATGAATAATCCTTTTCATTACACACTTAACTCATTGATCTCCATCTACTTATATAGCTTTTTCCTTTTCTAATACCACAAGAAAATTCTTTGATAATATTGTTAGTAATTTTTGATGGGATCAAATAGATATTGTCAGTACAATACTATGGACAGCTACTATGGTAATAGTTCCTAGTTTCCTGTTTTCCATGGTTTTGATTCTGTATGTGACTTTTTTTTTTGAAACCTACATATATACACAACTCTTCTTCATATGGGTCATGTATTATTGTTGTCAAGATAAATCCCCTCTATGGACAGAGGAAATCTCACTAGCCCTAGAGTGGTTCTAGAAACACGATATTATTTCTAACATAATCTTTCTTAACTAATGCTTACAATGCAATGAGGAAAGAGATATAAACACCTTTTTCCAATCGCTATCCTTGGATCCGTTGATGGTGACCTCGATCCATGATCCTTGTAGGCCCGCTTTCTACTACTAATGGAAAGTGAATACCTGCGGATGATAAAGAGACAACAGAAAACGTGATACAATACATAATAAACATATCTGCAACTTTAACCTTGTCAACATCGCAAATTTGCAACTATTAAAACCTTAATTGCACAAAACTGAAGCAACTATCAAGAAAATAACCTTGTCTTTCAACCAGGCTCTGATACCAACTGGATCTGAGTATGAATGTTAGTTTTGATGTGCTAATTTCATCTTCATATTTAAAATTTATTTTCTAATATTATGCTTGATGTACATAAGTTTCCTTGTTGTTTATGTGTGTCAAATAGGTAAATTAGTTGAGTTTTATGAGTGAATTCAAGAGCATAAAGCGTGAAATAAATATTGTTAACAATATAAAAAACAAGAACAGCAAACGATCACAATTGATCCATCAACACATATTTTTGATGAATGAGTTCACCCCTCATGGGCTACATCTCCTTGGTCCAGCTTCCATGGCTACGGCCTATGTATTAACTCAAAAGTGAAAAAATTGTTGTTTACATTCACCTACATCTCCTGAAACATGCTTCAATGAGTCCATAATGTCCAAATCCATCAGAAATGACTCTTCTTTTTCTCAATTTGGTCTTTAGCTAATCTAGGCATGGCCTTCCCTCCTGGTGGCCCTGGGCTTATTTTTTCTTCAAAGTGACAATAAAACTTTTATAATTTCTCCTCTACCTCTGCAACCTATACCAATGGATTCAAAACATGCCAATCTACTAGGAATGACTCTTAATGATCCAAAATTGGTCGAAAATTGCTCCAGTTATGCTTCATTCAATTTTGCCTAGTAAACTGCCTCTAAAACTAGAGAAGACTCCAGTTAAGGCCTCCAAAGTTGGAGGTCACTCTGAATTTATGGATTCCGCCAAAAATCTTGTCGAATTAAACTTAGAGCTTAATTAATTTAAGCGTGTTTTAATTGTGATAAGTGAAGTTTAACTACGCATAAATGGGTTCTAATTTAATATTGTATTAAATAAGGATTAATAAATTAATCATGGTTTAGGGTGCTTAACCCGCATTACAATTTTTAATCCCGCGCTTATGAGAAATTTGCCCACCTGTGGTTTTGGTAGACTGGTCGTATGGGGTGGGGGCTTGCTCGTGGGGTTGGCCCCCTCCAAACCCCCGTTGCACATATCGTTTGAATTCAAATAGAAGTCAGAGCCTTGGTCTATTAAGACCCATCGCAGTGGCTTGTTGGTAAAGTGGCAGAGTTGTTGGGGGGAGGTCACAGGGTCAAACCTCGACCTCTTCCCCTCCATGCATTTTTTTGTCAACAGAACTTACCATAAGTTTTGACAAAGGTTTAAAACCTTAAGATACATAGTCCGCCACTATTATAATCTGCCGAAATATATGTTGGTCTAAACCTTTGAAATTTAATATAATTCGGACCATTCTATGATACATGTGCCACCATATATTAAAACATTAATCCAAACATTGAACTTTGGCATATGATAATACAGTTTGGACTTTGTAATATAAAATAATGGGCCCACCATAATATTAAATCCGACTTTGGGATATGAATAAAATATTTCGGTTGTAATGTATGGTTCATACCATAGCATATGAACTTTTTTAAATGAAATTTGCGCCCATAGAAATGAGATTTTAACTTTGGAGAGGGTCCACCAAAGGGGGCACGTGGCAGCTCCTGGATGCACTACATGTCGGCCTCTAATTGGTTTGACCCAAACCATAAAAAAAATTCTCATTCAACCTTAGGAGCCAAAACTTTAAAAAAATCACCTTCAAACCAATTCGGCGAATCCTGTTGTGACACTTGTCATAGTGTCATTGGGAAAAAATGAAGAATATTCTCTGAATATACCTTGTATGTTGAATGGGCTGCCATGTCATCAACATGTCACTGTTCTGCAATTTTTTTAGTTGTTTAGGAAAATGAAGAGCATGCTCTATCTTCTTCATCTGGACTCTGTTTTCAACGAAACAAATTGCATCGAATTCCTAGTGACGAGCTCTTCACTATTGTTTAGTTTCCAATCAATTCTGAGAACTTTAATTTTTCAGATTTTACACTAAGTGTAGAAATTATACAAAAAATATGTATATCATGGATTCAATCCGATCTAAAAATGTACTAAATCTAGATACTGAATCGCTTCTACAAATCAATTGCGTAAATTAAACACAATCGCCAATCACATGAAGCAAAGAAAGAATCAAATCAAACCACAACATAGAAAATTTCTGGGGGAAATCTTGTTGTTCAAAACCCCTCTATCTTCTATTGTATATTAACCATGGAATCATGAAACAATTACAATGCACTCTTCTCACAAGAGTCTCTTGCACTCTACTAACTATCTCACATTGTCCTGGACAAAACTGACCAACACTTAGCCAATTCTCAGCCTCTAAATAGCCTGCCTTGCTTGCACGATTCCTGATGAATGAAATCCCTATTGTTTAGGAATTTTGGCCTTCCTAAACTGCGCAAGGATCATGGGCACTCTAATGGATGTCTGCTTGCATGCACACAACCTAATAATCACACAACTGATAGTTAACCTCCCTTTCACCTTTGTCTGAACTGGCTCTCCACTGGAACTGACATGCATGCAGCTAATAATAGTAAATCATCAGTTGCATGGAAGATCACTGATTGTGAATTAAAAAATATTTAATTCACTTGATCTCTCACTAGTGCAACAAATAGTTACAACTAGTTTAACTGACTCTAACTCACCTGACTGAGTTAACTGATTACTCATGCATTAAACTAATGCACCAACTGCAATTCGAGCTCCATAACTAATAGAATTACTCTGCATGCCTCACCAACCACCCTGAACTCGAAATTCATGAGCTAATTGAGGTTATCATACTCAGTTAACTATTACAAGTGATTATGAGATAAGATTACATTTTATTGTCCACTTTAATTAAGGGAAAATTAAAATAGACACTTCACCAAATTTATCACACGTTAGTGTAGCTGTTTCTTGGACCTACTGGTCCCACACTAGTGTAGGTGCCGCAATTTCTTGTTGGACTTCAACACTAAGCACTTGATCTATGTTTGTATTGTGTTCTGTCGTTTTGTGTATATATTGGCTCTTTTCTTTAAAATAGATGGGAATTATCATTGTTTTGTAATAGTAGCAAAGGTATTTAGAAGGAATAAATTAGAAATATGTGTAATGGAACATGGAAATATATGCTCAAATTGCTACCAATTTTGTTGATTTTTTGTAAAAGCATTTCTAGCCGTGTAAACCCACATTTTGAATATAAAAATATTAAATGGTTCTATTAAAAAATATATAATCATTTAAATTGAAAAAATAAAAATAGACATAAACATAATATTAAAAATAAAAAATAAATACAACACATTGGGGATCAACCAAAAAATAAGTATAATCTAACACCTAAAAAGTAAATACAACATATTGAGTAGTATAGTTTTATTAGTAAAGGTGATAAAAGTCTGAACTAATTTTCTTGTAAAAATCCGCTCTCGAAAAAATACAATTGGTTAAAAATGTTTATTTATATTGTTAAACTGTCATTTTTTTTATAAGTGAAATGTTTTTCAAATCTTATTTTTTTATTATAAGTTTTTGAATTAGTAGAATTGTGCATAATTAGTAACAATAGTTTATAAATTAGTAATATTAAGAATTTATGATTTTAAAAGGATGGAATCATTTAGAGGTACTTTCCCAATTCCAGAGGAATGTTTATTCTTAAATATATATGTTTATCTTCTCTTCGTGGGACAAGTAAGTGGTTGGCACAATGGAATGTTACTCCCTCTGTTATACGGAATTGTGATCTACGGGTAAACCAAATTCCCTAAGTGTGGTGTTTATCACTTAGAACAACAGAGGAAAGAATAACTATTATTTTCTCTAAAACAAGCAGATATACAGAATGGGAAAGGAGCCTACTTGTGATTCTTTTTCTTCTCCTTATCCTTTTGTCGTTGTCGTCGTTGCTCTAAATCCAACTCAAATCACTTAGATCGATTCCTACAAACACAAACAGATAACAAAAAACAACATAAAATGTACAAGATATCTACTTATCTTACTCAAATCAAATTGATTAGATCTTAAATGCATATATCATTCAATAATACATTGCACAAGAAATAGAGACATATGTATGGGAAAATGAAAAACAATCTTTATTAAAGAGTAGAAGGGGAATATTACAACCAATGGATCGATTTGTTGTAAACTTGCTCCAGCTTCATTCCAGCCTCATCACATCCAACATTATCTCAGCAGCATGTCAATGCTTTCACTCTCTTATCAAATGGGAATCCAACATCATAAATTTGCACAAAATTCTTCCTCTCTAGCACTAGAAAAAGTGCTCAATTTATAGGGAAACTGATGGTAGTTTCTTAATGAATGACTTTCTAATAATAGGCAAGACATGTTTTCAAGTTCAAAGGTGTTAGATGGACACTTGGATTCGAATTTTGACACATATGGTCTCTTCTAGAAGGCACTGGCCGTGTGAAGATTCCTGAAACAATGAGAATTTTGCTTCCAGGTGACCAACGTACCCTTGAATGTCGGGAAGTGCACTGAAGTGCACCCTTGCATTGAGGATTTGGAATTGAAATGCAGTTATTCCCTTGCATATGAGCGTTGGTGAGTCAGTAGGTCATATAACATATAATTCAAACCTTGGAAATATCACAATAGAAACCATGAATGAAATATTCTTCACTTAGGGCATATAGCAACTAAAATATAAAGGGATGATAGACCCTAATTCATTGGTCTTGGGGATGATGTCCAGTTTGACCAAGTCTTGGGGGATGATCCCCAAATTGACCTATAACAGTTTCCCCCTAAATCACGAAGTCAAAATAATAATAGTATTTAGATGAGATGATTTACGATGTGATGAGTCAGAACTTAAGTGGACGATGACGTGCATCAATAATACAATACATTATATCATGATATTTTCATTTTGATCACGAATTGTTAAGGGAGGCATTCCCATGCTCAGCACATAAACTATTTAATAAAATTTACATAATTCATAACGTCATCTACATTGGAATGTTGCCCAATATAGACATGCCTACATATATAGGCCCATGTTCAGATTATGATCTGTATGTAAAGCCATTGTATAGATTATGTGTACAACAATCCTGAAATCGCAACCTGAATAGATGAAACTAGATATGGGGTCTTCTTATATCATTCACTCGATCGTTTGAGTACAAGTCTAACCACATGAATATATGATTTGAATTTGAACATGGTAATACATCATTTGATTACCAGACAATGATGTGAGCTATTAACAAACACGAGAGAACCACCATTGATGTTAATGGCTCTCAAGGTACTGTAGTAAATTTTCCAAGGCGTGAATAGATGATTTGATGTCGAACGCCAAACAAAATCTTTCGGCCAAAGGTCTGGAAGTGAGAAACTTGTCGACGATGTTACAAGCCTCAGGGTACTGGAAGACGTTTCTAAGTAAACTTCTTGGATGATGAGCTGATGTCAACAGGAAGAAACTTTATTGTGAAATGGGAGTTACTCATGATTTCGGAGACAAAATGTGACTTGATATAGCAATTTTCAGGGATGATTGTCATGAAAATGAAGGTTTATGAGTATTGCAGAAGGATGAGGGTTCACTGGATGACTTCTCTTGAACATATCGAAGACACTGAGATGAGTTGGCAGCATTGACCCAAAACTGAAGTGAAGGTATGATGAACCATAGGTATGAATGAACCTTCAAGAAAATTACCCAACCCAAAATTCCCGATGATGGAGTGAAAGTGTTATGTTCAAGAGCGACATGCTACCATAAAGTGTTCTATTAATTTTCCAAAATTTTCCCCGATCATTTGTCGAAAAGTACCTCTTTATTTTTTAACAAGCTTGAGGAGGGTAACATATGCTTGATTTATAATTCAACCCTTCAGGTAAATCCATAGCTATTTAATAATTTAATGAGTCTAGAAATAAATGAAACTCAGTTCTTGCCATGATCAACAAGTCCATCGCTATTTTATGTTTTAATGAGATTAACGACAGCGATAGCCCGATCCTTTTTCATATTTAGAGACTTTGAAAAAGAGGAAAAAAAAAAACTCCATGAGTCCTTTTTCATAAAATTGTCACTCAAATCTAAAAAAGTGTAAAATGATACCTGAGAAAACCTCATAGCCATGATCTACTAAGGTTTTCCTTTTTCGTAAATAATCTATCTCAGTCTGGAAAATGGTTAAACTTATACTGAGTAGATGTCGTTTCATTTACTTTTACGAGCTTGAAAAGACAAGTGCTCGACAATATTTTCACATTATCGAAGTCTGAAAAGAGCTAAAAGAAGACTCCATGGATTCCTTTTTCATCCTTATCGAAGCTCGAAAAAGAGATAAAAGTGTGCTTCAAGTCATTTTTTATTTTTATCAAAGCTCGAAAAATAAGGATTAAAGTATGCATTGTGGTCAAAACATTTTTTACTAAGTGTGCACGACTAATCCATTGTATCAGTTATAAAACATGTTTAGAACACCATCAAACGGATTAAAAATACTCGTTTCATAGCAAAAATGAATAAAAACCATAGTCACAATATTAAATATGATTTAAAATAATCAAATTTACTAATTAAAAGAGTTTTTACCATTCATTTTTACCATTTGAAAGTTACAATTTGAAAAATAGGAGCTCTGAACTAGTTTTTTCCCCCGAACTTCAGCAGTTGATTGCGACAGATTCTATGGAGGATTTTCCTCATCGTTCAATCTAGGTTGGAGCTATGAAACTTCTCTTTCTTTTAGTATCATTTTCATTGCATTTCATGGTAATTTTTTAGGGTTTTGAGCCCCTTAGTGTAAATCTACTACACTCAGAGGGCAGCGCACCCCTAAATGTTGAAAGGTGCATTGCAGTGCATTGAAATTGAAGGCCAGATGCATTACAATGCTCTGTTCCTTGACCTGGGGTGCATTGGGCGCAATTATCATTATTATTTTTTGTTGTGTACCTAAAATTTCCCAATTTTTTGCATGAAATGGATCCTAATGAGTCTTATGATTGTGTTGCAGGTATTCATCGGATCAAAATGACGATTACATGGAGGGAAAGAGAACATGAAGAACAGAAAATGATTGCCTTAAAAGATCCGGGTACAGTAAGAGCCCACAGAGATTGCGAGTTGCTAAATTACTTCAGATTGTCGGGTATGAGGTAGCAAATGGAACTATTGGATTTCCTTGTTCATTCATGGGATCCGGTAATACAGGATTTTCACATTGGGGACAAAGTGGTCCCAATATTAGTGGAAGATATTTATTTTCTCACAGGATTATCGAGGCGAGTTTCTCCCATTTCTCTTTCAGTATCTACTCTTAGAGGAGAGACAGTGAGATATTACATACTACAGCACTGCCATCCAGGGACTGAACCAAGTAAGGATGGGAAAATAAACATCCACGATGTACGATATTTTCCTTTGAGGACCATCCTATTCACTATCGCAAAGCTTGCAGGTTCTACTACACTACATGTGGCAAACATATCATACATGCAGTATGCACTAGAGTGCTTTGAACCAACAGTATTTAACTGGGCTGAAGTTGTCCTCTTTCAGACGAAAGAACAGTTGACAAAGGAAAAGGGAGGAAGGAGGAATAATTTCAACTATGGCTTGATCCTAATCTCCTTTTCCTTAGAGCATATTACATTAATGCATCCCTAGCATGTTACATTGGGTATATATGACCCTAGAGATCCACGGATGCAGAGATGGGTAGAATTCATGTCTAGACATGTTGGTCAATTGACCATCGTATTATCTACTGCATTCTTCACCTGTTTTAGACGACAAATGATTGCCATCGATGATTATGCATATGTAGGCGTAGACTTCCGAGGAGATACAGACTTGATTCTACCAGATGACACTCAATGGGGTGCAATTGTTAAGAATGCTTTGACCATATTTTTTGATTTTTTCTAAGGTTTATACATGTTTTTTTATTTTTATGTTTCCTAAGACTAAACTAAATTTTTGATGTATGCAGATGTAGGTCGACTTCGACCAGTGGGCCAGCTAGAGCAGAGAGCAAAGGAGCTGGAAGAGAGGGGTGTCGATAGAGAAGTCCTTCGGGATTTAGATATGATCGAGACTCTTGCTGAGCTACAACAACACATAGAGGGATTGAATCTTTGGATTTCGAATTTCCAGATCAAATAGTTACCCATGAGACTGCAGCACCACACTATTGGCATTCCTAACCGTTGGATGTGGTTATTACGTAGGATAGCTAGATCAATAGCTTGTTGTCACAAGCATCACTAGTTTACTTTGACATTTTGTATACATTTTGAGGTGAGATGACCATTGTGTCTTGGGCACAAATTTTGTAAAAACATATAACTATCTATCTATTTATTTTTAGTGATTCCCTATGTTTATTGCACAATCCTATTCAATTATGCGATGTGAATTGAAAATATGTCTTTACATGTGTTGCAAATGTTTGTTTATAACATAATTCGCTAAGGAATGAGTTAATGTGTTCAAGTTTCTGGAAATGTGTTGATATTGAATGAAATCAAAATGTCTTTCCAAAAGTCGAACTCTTAGGAACATATGATTTAGTGTTGGATTTCTGACAGTATAAACACTAGTAAGTTACAATACAACAAGTTGTGAGTCTAACCTAATGGTGATGTTGTTAATACTAAATCAAATGGCATCAGAGAGAAGTTCGATCAACGCATTATACTCGGCGATATTTTTTGTAGATCGACCGATAAAAATCCCTTGAAAACTCACTAACTCGTCGGTCGGAGCAAAAATGGCCCATGCTACAGAGGATAAATTATGCGTATTACGACTAGCACCCTTAGCATACCCAACGAATGGTTCCAAAGATTCAGACATCTGCGATGAAATGTGAAGTGGATTACTAACTTCAAGAAAACTCTAGAAAAACAAACTAAGATAGTAAATGTAAATCGAAAGCATGTATACAATATAATACAATAGTTTACCACACTTAACTAAGCATAGTCACGTTTGAGATACAACCCATTTCGGGGTTGTGCCAATGGAATTCCATAATAATCTACCAACTCGTAGGTGCCCTTAGCAAGAACTCTTTTGAAAATATAGGGGCCATGCCATAATGGCTCAAATTTTCCTGTACCTATTACATCATCTTCCTGATCATAAAGTAAGACCAAGTCACCCTCTGAGAAGATGTGAGGCTGGACATGTTGGTCGTATTGCACCTTAATTCATCTCTTATGTACTTCATTGGCCAATGCGGCTTCACGACGTGTTTCATCAAGAAATATGAGGTTAAAAAGACACGCTTCTTCAGTAGAGGTGTCAGGTAAGAAGTCAATGACAATTTTTAACGATGGTATTTCACATTGGATAGGCAAGATAGCTTCCAGACCATACACCAATTGAAAGGGGGTAAATCTAGTTGTTTTTCTCACCGAGGTTCGGCATTCCCACAAAGATGAGTACAGGATCAAATTTCCATTTTGTTTATGAACTCCTATCATTCGTTGAATAATTCGCTTAAGAATCTTGTTAATAGCCTCAATTGTCCATTAGATTTGGATAATAAGGAGTAGAACTATCATGCGACAGTCCTAACTTGGCAATCAACTCATTCATCATGTGATTGGGAGAATGCTTACCATGATCTAAGAATATAGCGTGTGGAACACCAAATCATGAGATGACATGATTGAAAAATAATAATGCAGTTTTTTTGCCTGTGTTATTGAATGTAGGCATCACTTCGGCCCACTTGGTAAAGTACTCTATTGCGACAATAATATAACCATGCCCCCCGGACGAACGAGAGTTGCAGGTCATGAAGTCAATTGATCTAGGTGGATATCGGTGGCCACCCACCTATTCCATTTGGACCCACACCATCATTTCTTTCATTTTTTCACTTCAAGCACAACTTACTATTTTTAGTAGGTTTTCGGGTCCTGCACTCCCAGAGCCGTTTTGGGGCCTTAATGATCCAAGTGGATATTGGTGGCCACCCACCTATTCCATTTGAACCCCCACCATAAGTTCTTTTAGTTTTTAAGTTTCAACACAACTTACTATTTTTAGCAGTTTTTCGAGTCCTGAACTTTTGGAGCCATTTTGAGGCCCTAAACGACATTTTAGGGGGAAACTGAGAGCAACATGAGTCTATAGACCGATGTTTCTCACCAAAAAATTTTATTCCTTACATATATATTTCTAACGACGTATTGAGTGCGTCAAACAGAGATCATATGCCAAAGTTACGTCCCCGGGAAGTTGAAACACCAATTTACCCAGGTGGGACCCACAGTATTGGAACTTCATCTCCTAGGGTTAGGATTTTGGATTTTTAGGGTTTTCCATTATTTATAAACAATAAATAGTCCTTTGAGCCTCATTATAACATAGTGGAGGGGCCTATAGCTGTCACATCTCTTCCCAGAGAAATGCTACCAGTGCCCTCGCCTGCTCATTTCCATTATGTCTGTAATAGGCCTCTGAGCCTCAATGTAACACAGTTCAGAGGCCTGTAGCCACCACATATTTTCTCAGAGATAAGCCTATCAACGCCCTAGTTTTTTATTTCTATTATGTCTATAAGCCTATTTCAGTCATTTTTTTTTTAATAAAAGGAAGCATTATTTCTGCTGCATCTCTGAGTTTATGGTTATATGTGCATTATGTTGCGTTCCTGCATAAATTTGGATCATCAATGCCCCATTTTTAAAATGGTCCCATAGTGATAACAGGATTCATCGACACTGGTGGTTTGCGGATTTTACGATCAAATATCTTGCATGCATGACAACTTCTGACCGCGAGGATGCAGTCACAAAATTTGGTAGGAAAAAAGTAACCGACGCGGAGTATCTTCTGCGCGGTAACGTATCCAGACAAGTGTCAACCACAAGCCCCAACATGATAATCATTTAAAACCTTCTCGGCCTTCTCATGAGTGAGGCACCTCCTTAAAATTGTATCGACACCACAATGATAAAGTGTATCGCCGATGATCAGACAATCTTTGGCTTGGTATCTAATACGTCGTTGTTGAGAGCGAGAGGTATCGGGCCGAAAAGTCTGGGTCTAGAGATAAATGATAAAATCCCCATACCAAGGATCATATGATCCAATCAGAAACAAATACTCATAAGGAATTGATGGTTCTGATGTAGTAGCAGTACTATTATAGGGAAGGTCGCAGAGAAGCTCAGCCAAAACTAAAGACTTCTTTGACTTGGATTTGATTACTTCCAAATCAAATTCCTGCAAAAATGATGATCCATTTTGAATATTTTCCCCCAAGAAATTGACGTGATAGAATGTAATTCATTTGGTTTCAATCCAAAATGATAATGGTCTTCTAGAACAGGATATAATGGCGAAATATTTGGACATCTTGAACGACCGCCAAGGCGAGCTTTTTGACATATGAATACTTCACTTCCGTGTCATTAAGATTATGACTCAAATAATATATTAGATTTTCTATCCCATCTTCTTCTTGGACCAATAACATAGCAATGGTCATATCAGCCGCAGCAATATATAAAAAATAGTCACTCTGATAATTTGGGGGATACATTAATGACGCCCAGACAAGTGTATCCTTGACAACATCAAAAGAGCTTTCACAACCTTATCCCAATGGAAGGGAATCCCCTTTTTCAATAGATGAGTAAATCCATTAGCCATTTCGACGTAGTTTGGTATGAACCTCCTTAGGAATTTAGCCTTTCCTTGAAGTTTATGTAACTAAAGTAAATTTTATGGCGCAGGAAAGTCAAGAATGGCCTGGACCTTCAGTGGGTCGATTTGAATTCCTTCTTTTGAGACGAAGAATCATTGAAAACGACCAGAACCAACACAAAACACACATTTATGTGGATTGAGGCGTATTTTGTAGTGTCGGCAGCGTAGAAATATAGCTCTCAAATGCATCGGGTGATCAGTTCGGTTTCGTGAATGCGCGGGTAAATCGTTTAGATAAGGTTGAACAATGTGCTTAATTTCATTGAAAGCATAATCCAATGCTCTTTGAAATGTTTCCTCAGTGTTCTTTAAACAAAATGGGAGTTTACGATAAGAGAATGTGCCCCAGGGATAGATGAATGTTATTTTATATTGGTCCTCTAGGCGGATATTGATTTGATTGTAACCGGAAAATCCATCCATGAACGAAAATATTTCACATCCAACACAATCGTCAATAATCTAGTCGATAAAGGGAGTAGGATAGTTGTCTTTTTTATAAGAAAGATTGACATCCTTATAATCGACGCATTCTTTGATTGTCCCTTGTTTCTTCATAATAGGAAAAATATTGGAAACCCAATCAGTAAGCAGAACAAAGTAAATGAAACCAACACGCAAAAATTTTTCAACTTCTACTTTAATGGCAGCAGCCTTCTTCGGATGAACAGGATGAAGGCATTGGCATACCGGTATGACATCAGGGTACCATTTAATGGTTTCACTACAAGGAAAAGACCCTCTAGCGGAGGTTATAAAGGAGGTTTTTAGTGTTATAAAATTGGCCAAAATTGTCAAAAAAACATTTTCTACAACATTCATTTATGGTTACGAAGGTTTTGGCGGAGATTTTAATGGAAATTCAACACAACTAAAAAAAATGGGCGGCCGGAGGTTATTACAGATGTTTTTTTCATCGGTGCGCTACTCAAGATTTAACACACCAGTGCGTACCTGTAGCAGGCACCCCCGGGCGGTCGAAGGAGAATGCACTGGGCCGTTAAGGTATAAAATAGCACCAGGCGTAGTGTTGTTGATACAACGCACGGGCCTATACTAATTGGTCTTGGGATTTGTGCAGATGCGTAGAATTATAGAAACGCACTGGTGCACAGTATCACACAAATGCACCAAGATTTATAATTGGTATCGGTATTCGTGCGGTTCCCATAGGTCATACAAATGCACCGGTGCGTATAGACACTTAAACGCCCCGGTGCGCAGTATCACACAAATGCACCAAGATTTATAATTGGTATTGGTATTCGTGCGGTGCCTATAAGTCATATAAATGCACCAGTGCGTATAGACACATAAACACCCCGATGCATATTATCACACAAACGCACTGAGATTTATAATTGGTATTGGTATTCGTGCAGTGCCCATAGGTCGTAAAACAGCACTAGTGCGTATAGACACATAAACGCACCGGCACACTGTACCGCACAAATGCCTCGATATTTTTAATTGGTTTTGGTGTTTTTGCGGTGCCCATAGGTCTTAAAAACGCACCATTGCACTTAAGAATACAAACGCACCAATGTACAGTAACTGACACGCACCGATTTTCATTTTGTATTTTTTAGAAACATCGACCTCTGACAGTGTAATTATTTTGATTGTTTCAAATTCATTATTCATCAAAAGTCGACACATCTTATAAAAATATTCATATTAATTAAATTTGTATTAATGCATTTGAATGTGATGTTTGGATTAATTTGTTATATCATATCATAATTATTGTGGTTTTTTAAAATTCATTATTCATCAAAAGTCGACACATATATATCTTATAACAATATTCATATGAATTAAATTTTTATTAGTGCATTTGAAAACGATAATGGAGAACGCAATAGAATAAATTAAAACATATTTTATTTTATATATATATATATATATATATATATATATATAGAGAGAGAGAGAGAGAGAGATATATATATATATATATATATAGAGATATATATATATATATATATATATATATGTGTGTGTGTGTGTGTGTGTGTGTGTGTGTGTGTGTGTGTGTGTGTGAATAAGACATTCTTTGTCATACAAAATGGGACTATTATTGGTATCCCTTTGTCTTTCAATTCGGACAATATGTCCATTAAATTAAATAAAATGTCTGATTTCACAGACATATTTCAAAAAATACAACACCCTTCTTTGATATCCAAACATAGTGATCATCATTCTTCGCCTGAACTGTTGTCACTGCTAGAGCTACTTCCATGACTTGGGTTGTTTTCATGAATTTTTTTGTTCACAGTGTTGATTGTTTTCTTCTTCTTCACCTTCCATCTAGAAACATAATGAGTGTATATACATTGGTGAGAATAATGAAATTGCAATATTAAATAATATACATCAATGTAAATAAAAAAGAAATGACATACCATTGCAACCATTGACTCATAAATTGTACACATTCTTTCAAAACCATGTAACATGCCATCTTTCATGATTTCATCTGTTGGCGCAGTTCCATACTTTATTTCCTGCAAGTTTTATACCCCATAACAAATCATATATTTAATATAAAAGATTTATTTTTTCTATTAATTATAGACGGAGCTAAGTAAAACAAGATCGATAGATGATTACAAATTCCACAATTAAGTTTTGATATGCCAACATATACTCACAACCCATATTTAACCCACTTTCAATCAATTCCTCTTATGGTTCTTCTTTGTATGTTAGCACCTGTTTGAATATTTTCAATGATGATTTTTGTAAAACAACTTAAAAATTACAAAAATGAAATCTAGTAAAGTTGTTGTAAGGAAGTAACAATTACTCACAAACTTAGATATCAATCTTTTTCTTCCTTTTCGTCCTGTTTTATGTGCTGAATCGGTTCCATTTTCTTTTCTTTTCTGCAAGAAAATACTTGAAAATTAATATTTAATGCTAAATTATTTATTTATTGTACCTAATGATAGAAAAATTCAATGATTACATATTACATTTGAAGCACGTTGTTGTTGAGATGGCTCCTCCCGTGATGCAATTTTGTCCATTTCTTTGACCATCTCCTTGTACACCTTTTTGGACATTCCTACTAGAATATTTCTGATATCAGCTTGTTCATCTTTTGAGATTTTCATAATCTTCCTGAAAATGTAACATGACAATAAACTATTTAATTTTTATATTGATATATAAAAATTAAATATAACAAAAGTGATATTTATAAATAATTCTAGACAAACATTTAAAGGAATATTACTTTTTCATTCCTTCTTTTTTGTTGTTGTACATTTTTGATATTAAAAGTATGACATGTCTCATTGACCAATTCTCTGGAAACTCTTCCTGTAGGTTAGATAAAATTTGGTTCTTGGAATCATTAGATTGGTTTTTGTATTTTAAGTGGAAAGAACTTCTATACATTCGTTCCACTAGATCCCTCAAACTTTTGTAAAAGATTTCCCCCCTTTTGTTAACCTCCAGCACCACTCCAGATGAGCTAAGGAGAAATTCATTTTCATTTGCATGTTCTATTTTTTTTCTTTTCTTAGAACAACATTCCTTTTCTGAGTTGTTGGTCCCTGTATAACATTAAACAGATGTGAATTAATAGATTTTTTGACACATGTTATCTAATAATTTTAATTATATTATTAATGAAACTAAAAAAGGAAACTCATATTGGATCGATAGTATTTTTTCATTCACCTGATTCATCCTTTTGCAATATTTCCATCAAGATTTTACGCTTTTCTGGTCCTAGATCAGAAATAATATTATCAAGCTTCATCATTTTGTGGCTCTGCATTTTACACAGTAAACAATTTATATTAGTTAAACTTACATATAGTTCAAAAATAATATTTTTTGTAAATAATTTACAAATAACTTGCCTTTTTTTCTTTTCTTGATGTGTTATTAGTATTTTTGTTACTTGATCTCTTTCCAGTCATTTCTTTATCAATCTCAAACCTGTACCATATCATTCATTAATATATTTATAAATAAATTGTCAACTTTTCAAGTAAAAAAAAAATTCAATTAACCGGTGCACCATTCATGGTTGACGCACTGACACTGGTGCATGGGTGTCTTAGAAACGCACGCACAAACAGTATAATAGACCGTACAATGCTCTATGTCAACAAGGATCACCATTGCATTACATGTCAATCACCGCATCGATTAACCATGATAAAATAATAAAAATCGTCACCGGTGCATCCGTTAATTGAACCACACCGATGCGTCAGGGTATAAAATGGCACCAGTGCACATTACCAAAAACGCACCGGTGCGGTTATCTGTACATTACGCACTGAAATTACATTTAGGTTTGTGCACCAAAATTTATTGTTGTTTTTCTCAAATGCGGGGAGAAAATATCATATATTATATGGAATGGAAAATTCTTCAAAATCCAGCTCGTTCCATAATATTTCTCAAAGTCCATCACAGATTTCTCCCTATCCATCTCGAGGCGTAATATTTACTTCAGATTTGTTTTATATTTTCACTATCTAATTGAATTTATGTTTTTTATCCATGCAGTCAATCATGCACAGCTTAACTAAATTTATAATGTATACAAATTTGCAGGTTCATGCAGATTCAACATTGAGTTCAAATGCACAAAATATTCAAACTACTCCAAAACGTTGGAAGTTCTTATCAGGAGCTGCATATCGCAAGGCGCATTTGGTAGATGAAAATGGACAGCCGCTTCACCCTGCCAATTGTAACAATATTGCATCTTCTAGACACAATCCCGGGACAATGATGGTAATTATAATTATAATTGTTTGGTATATATATTAATTAATATGTAATTATTTCAACGTCAAACCAATTTATAATCATGCAATATTTTCAACGTGGTTACTAATTGATATCATATATTTTGTACTAATCATGTTCAAATATTTTTTTAATTTATTAGGTTTCTAGTGATGATGAACGACCTACCTACCATCTTCCGTTGCACCCCACGACAATGTCAAATCAAGAGAAGACTGAATTAAGAGAAAAAATTAGAGAGGAGCGATACCAAGAATGGTTGAATCAACCACCGATTCAGTTTTCGCTATGTCCAGATTCACCAATTAGGAATGACTACAAAAATAGTAGTTCTTCACAAGCTGGCAATGGAGGAAATCAAATATAGGTTGGTATGGATGATTACTTAAGGTATACGACTGCCATGGAGACAATTTTGTTAGATGCATTCCAAAACGATGATCAGCTAGGGGATGATGCTCATATTGATGACACATTTTTCGAAAGCCTTAAATTTGCTTCCACCACCCCTCTCTTTGGACCTGGCGGTCAGTCAAAGTCTACCCATTTGGGGACAACGATGTTACTATACAACTTGAAAACAAATTTTGGCTTTTCGAATGCATGTTTCTCGAAACTTTTGAGTTAAGTTACCATAAAGTACTCTCTTATATAAATTTGAAATATAATCAGTACACTGCAATGAACATTACAAATGGTAAATCTTATGAACGTTAATAATTATATCGACATTAATGTGCATTTATTAATATATTTTTCCATGATCACCAACTACAGGCTATTCAAAGATAAGGTTCTTCCGAGTGATAATGTCTTGCCCGGTAGCTGTGAAGAGGCAAAGAAATTGTTGAAAATGTTGGGTGTTGAGTACATATCATATCATGCATGTCCAAATGATTGTATTCTATATAGAGGATAATATATAGACAAAGAGATGTGTCTGAAATGTGGGCATGACATGTATGATAAATCAAAAAAGAAGGGTAAATCATGTATTGGTCCTCCTTTTAAGATATTGAGGCACATGCCTATAATCCCAAGGATTCACAAGCTCTTTCGTTGCAAAGAATTAGCTATGTTGCAGGGATGGCATGCCTCACATAGAAGTGATTTGGGATGATGAAAGGGGTGAATACAAAAGAGAAGGGGAGTTGCTCCAAACGAGTGGAAAAAAGAGCTTGATAAAGAGTAAGCGACTTATAATTTTTCAAATTTACAAAAAGTACTTAATATTCATGTTGAAATTCGCTATAATGTATATTTTGATCTCTAAGTACTATATAATGTTGGTTTAATTTCATCAGTGAATGCAGAAATTGAAGCAATCAATAAATTTGTTCTTTACAATTCTGAAGCGACACAACCGTGGGTCGCATTGTACGAACAAAAGAGGATGAAATGGGATAGTGACAGGAAAGAATTCAGACGGTTGAATGGTAGAAGTGTGCCTTATCCTGATCATTTAAAAGAAAATATGCCAAAAATATGCCCCAACAGTTGGGTTGTTGACCAAGTCAGAGAGAAATACGGTGCTACCGGTCATTACCCCCGTGCTGAAGAGGATGCGCTAAACGTAGGAATTGGGTGCAGCAACTCGGTAATAATATTTTTTAATTTATATGTAAATTTGAAACTTATATTAAGACATATGCATTTCATATTTTAACCGTTGGGTTATTATAAGACACATGGCACTATGATTTTTTAACTTTTTTACAATAGGTGCATTTGTTCCCATCTATGTGGGCATATGGACACCATTTTCGCACAGAAAATGTCGATGCTGGAAACATCACACAAGACTGTGGAGTGGAATTCGAGTTCGATCAATCTAGTCGATCTAGCCACCATGATCAAAACCTAGTATGGGGGACGTTAGGTTATGTCAAAAATATACAAGAGATCATTGAAGTGGATTTCTCTTCTTTCCAATGTGTTATTTTTAGGTGCAAGTGGTGGGACACCTTTGATCGGAATAATGTAAAGGAAGATCGTGATAGTAGGTTGATATGTATCAACTCTAGAAAGATGTGGGATGAAGCTAAGGAGCCCTATGTTTTCCCTAAACACTACAACCATGTGTTTTTTTACCCAGATGTGTTGGATAGGGATTGGTGGTTTGTATTGACACTTGACCCTAGATCAAAACATATTTTTGAGAACAATAGTGTTATCATGCCATGCGAGCTGGAAGATAATGAGGGTGATCATGAGAACCGAGAGTGATATGGTACATGTGTTATTTCATCAATATTTATACTTTTTAAGATGGGTTTTTCAAAACATTATAATATGTATTTTGAATTAAATGGTAAATTGCATTGTGTTAATGTTAAAATCAATAATTCACTTGATAATTATTTGCAACTATGTTGATCTCAAAAACAATGGCGTATTGTATAAATTAGTTCTTTTTTTTGTATCTAACATCATAATAAAATAATGATAATTCTAAAGTACATGAATTTATTTGCATTATTTTCTAAACTTTATTATGTTACAATAAATCATATTATTCTAGATTTATTATTTTACAATTATTTAAAATTTACAAATTTACAAATTTACAAATTTTAATAATTCATTTCACATTAATATAATTAAAATTTTACAAATATTTTACATACAATTACAATTACAAGTACAATTTTACAATTTCACATACAATTACAGTTACAATTTTAGAATTTTACATACATTTACAATTTTACAATTACAGTCAATTCACAGTAATACACTTAAAATTTGACAAATATTTTACATACAATTAGAATTAGAATTAGAATTACAATTACAATTACAATATTAAAATTTCACATACAATTACAATTACAACTACAATTTTAGAATATTACATATATAAAATTACAATTTTACAAATTAAAAAATTACAATTACAATTATAATTTTACAAATTTACATATATACCATTACAATTACAATTTTAGAATTTTACATACAATTAGAATTACAAATATTACAATTTTACAATATCATGATCATTTAGTATTAAATTAATTAATAAACACCACGTTCACGATAACCATTGTACAAACATCATATTTGACTAAAAAACACATTCAAAATAGCTAACATCATCGTGATCATGATCATCTAACAAAACACAATTAACATTATATATTAACATATTCATCACAACACAAACATCAAATATACATCTCATGTCAAATAACTCATGCTATCATCACCTACACATTAAATGCACATATCTAACATGACCTAACAAAATACACATCATGATGATCACCAACATGTAAATTAAGTACAACTACAAGATGAACATAAAATACATGGACCACATATATATATATATATATATATATATATATATATATATATATATAATGTTAAAAATATACAATTGTAATATAAATGTCATTGATCGGCTGGTGGTTGTACAACATCAATATCAGTACTAGTGGAGGCCTACTTAGTCAATGGTGCAGCCTCGACGGTCGATGATCCAGCCTGCTCATGATCATGAGTATTGATGGATGCTGCAAGCTGCTGACTGGACATGGCCGATGGTCCAGCCTCATCTCCATGATGATTGTTGTTGGATGCTAGTGGAGGCTCATACTCATCTGACGCGACGCGAGGTGAACGATCATGAGATGAAGAGTCGCTGCTAATGGACTTCCCATCACCTGCTACGTCACGACCATGCCTATAACGTTCAACAGTCCTCGTCAGTAGCATAAAAGATGTTGTAACTCCTATTACATGTTGCATCAGGCTATACATGTCACGTGGCATGCCTCTCCACATCTGTAATAGCTTATCATCGGCCTCTATGTCTCTGTAATGAGCGGGCCTGATGCCCGCCTCAACAATCAATGCACTAAGTTGGTTGCCCAACTCCATCCAATATCTAGCATCATGTCGAACGCGCCTAGCACTGGCCTCCTGATGATATTTGGCATCTGGCATGCCCTGATCATCATCAGGATCTACACCTGGATCATGTGGTACTGGTGCCGACATCTCCTCGCCATCAAAAGAGCCAATGTCTGCAAAATATATACAAGTACACAATAATAATTAGACAATTTCATTACACAATTTAATAAAAAAAAGTTAAATAACATTGTAGAATAAATTTAAATATATAAAATAGTAATATTACCTCTATCATCGAGTGGCTCATTAGCTGTGAAGAGGATGTTGGCACACCCTCACCAATCCAAACCCACGTAAGGACAGGGGACCATAATGAAGGGATTCTCATCAACACTGGCTAGCAACTCCAGTGCATCTTGTGATATCCTCGCGAAAATCTCAGTGTCACCCCTCTTGGGCATCAGCTGCCCCCACATGTGCATACGTGCCTCAAACGTCATCCTACGAGGCTGCCGAAGAAAAGTGGGCCTCGTCTCTGGAAACCACTCAAAAAATCAACAAAAAATATCTAAAGCAAAAGGGAAGTTCACCCTCCCTTGTGCATGAGCTCGACATCTATCTAAGGCTATACAGAACTGCCACAAAAAAATGGCAAACCACCTGACAAGTCATGGCTCCTGTACTGAAGAATCAACATAATATAGAAGCGGGAAACTAATGTGTTTCCCATCACTGGTGTTGTGAAAAATGTTCTAAATGATAAGTGAGAGACACTGCACCTCCTCCCTACCAAATGCACTAATACGTAATTGACCACCAGCAACCCGAAACTCTGCAGGAGACAATGCATTTTCTCCAATGTATCTCTGCCAATAAACTAACTGACTCCCTGCTACACAGCCAGCCAGAACCTCTGGGAACGAGGGAAAATCCATCCCTCTCCTCAATAGCCTTGTAATTAAGTATATATCCTCCTTAGTGGGCATGTACCACTGGTTGATATCAACCCGGAAAGCCTGTTGTTGGGCATTCCACCTTCGGATAAGATGTCTCAAAAACAAACTATGGCCCTTTAGGGAAGTAGCTTCCTCATAGAACTTGAGGAGGTCTACCTGCCTTAGGAGCCCCTACGTAGCTATTGTAATAGGGCGAGGGTATGCATCTATCTCCCTCTCTCGTGCCTCCCACGGGCGATCCATGTTATACTGCTCCGCCTGTTGTTGTTGTTGTTCCCCCTCTTCTCTCCTTTCACGTCACTAAATGATTGACATATTAAACAAAAATTTTTTATTAAATGAGACATGTATTTAGAAATATACATATATAATCGTTTTTTTAAAACAAAATAAAATAACAGTCGGTGCGCCTAAAACACAGTCACACACCGGTACCGATGCATCTTTATATGGAGCACACCGACCTCTGTGCACCTAATAATATTAAGCGCCCCGACGACGATGCTCCAGAAGAATTTATAGCGCACCGTTGACTATGTATGGTGTCAGGAGGACGGTGCGCTGATGAAACTCTATGCCCCGGAGCATATAGCTAAGTCAACGGACCAACCTCCTGCCATCGTGACATAGTGAACGGTGCGGCCTTTTACAAGGCCACAGCGTTGACCCAGGTGAAATACAGAAAGCCATGTGCTAAAAAAAATAGCCGTCCTGAGGCTGCTATTTTGGTCAACACACTGCGTCGCAGCTATTCCACTAGGTCAACGGTGCGGCTAGATAACTGACCGCACCGCACTTTTAAAAAAAAAAAAAATAACATGGTGCACCTTCGATAATGCCTCGGAACCGGTGTGAATACCGTTAGCACCGGTTTACCATGCCACACCATTGACAATGTGGAATAGTGGCAACACGGTGTGTTCCTAAAATTACCAGCCCCGGAGTGGATAATTTAGTCAACACACTGTATTTCCGCTATTCCACATTGTCAACGGTGCGGCCTGGTAAACGACCACACCGCAATTTTTATTTTTATTTTTAAATAACACAGTGCACCTATCGGTATCACCCCAGAACTAGTGCGGATACCGTTAGCACCGGCTGCGGTGCGGCCTGTAAATTTACAGGCAACACTGCAAACCAGTGTGAGCCGAACGGCTCGAGCGCACCGCGCGACAAAAAAAAAATTCCTTTTAAATGGTTAATTTTAAGATTATTTGAAATTCTAATCCACTAGAAGGCTTAATTATTGAAAAACAAGAAAAATACCTATACATTTGCTCGTCGAGGAGGTGTATTGGTTGTAGAATTTGCAAAATAAAATTTTTCCACCGTTTTGCAAAATTCAAGCTGGAGATTGGTGGGCAATGCACAACAGCAATACGTGCAATGAGTGAAATGGGAGCACCGATGTTAGGGTGGCTCAGACAAGGATAAATTGCACCGATGCTTGAGAGCTCTGTAGCACTGACAAAAGTGAAACATGCGGTTTTTTGGCCTTAATTTTTTTTTTATTTAACCCTGTTCTGGTGCGCGGGATTTTATAGGCACACTGGTGTGTTTGCTTCATTCTGCACCGGGCAGTTTATTTTTTCGCGCGCTTTTTATGGGGCACCGGTGCAGACGGTTTGTAAAGCGCAAGTGCGCTACATTAATACAACGCACCAGAAATGTGTGTACGAAGCACATGGTGTCTGGTGTACCAATGTTTTGTGCGGTTTTTTGGCCCTAATTTTTTTTTATTTAACCCCCTTCCGGTGCGCGGGGTTCTATGGAAGTACCGGTGCATTTTCGTCATTCCACGCCAAGCAGTTTTTGTTTTCACACATTTTTTATGAGGCACCGTTGTGGATGCTCTGTAACACACCAGGGCTCTACAGTAATAAAACACACTGGGCGGGTGTGTACGGAGCGCACGGTGTCCGGTGTGCCAATGTTTTGTGCAGATTTTTGGCTGTAATTTTTTTTCTATTTAATCATGTTCCAGTTCGCAGTGTTTATGGGCACACCGGTGCATTTTCATCATTCTGTGTTGGGCGGTTTCTGTTTTCGCGTGCTTTTTATGAGGCACCGGTGCAAATTCTGTGTAAAGCACCGGGGCGCTACAGTAATAAAACGCACCGGGTGGGTGTGTACGGAGCGCACGGTGTCCAGTGTGCCAATGTTTTGTGCGGTTTTTTGGATGTAATTTTTTTTTATTTAACCCCATTCCAATGCACGGTTTTATGGGAGCACCGGTGCGTTTTCTTCATTCTGCACCGGCGGTTTCTTTTTTCCCGCGATTTTTATGAGGCACCAGTGCGGATGTGTTGTAAAGGCCCGGTGCGCTACAAAAATGAAACGCACCGAGAAAGTGTGTACAGAGCGCATAGTGTCCGGTGTGCCAATATTTTGTGTGCACCGGTGCTTTCTCGTTTTGAACGCACCGATGTGTTTTACGGTGATAAGCGCACCGTACGAAATACATCCGCAAACACCTCCGCCTGCCAACCTCCTCTAGTAACCTCCACTAGAAACGGATGTCTGGGGTAATTTTATAAGGGGTTCCTCAAAAACATTCGCTAGAGGGTCTTTTCCTTGTAGTGTGTGTTCAATGATACTAGTATCTATGCCTGGAATTTCCTCTTAATACCAAGAAAAAATATCACGGAATTCACGAAAGAGAGAGCGATAAGTTTCGAGTTCGGATGAAGAACAATACACACCGACATGAATGTTTTCTACAACGTCGGGTTTGGTTGAAATATTGATAGAAATGGTTTCTTCAATATTTGATAAGCTTCTCTCATATTCGATTGCATTAATGGGAAAAGAATTCGAAAAGAAAGTTTTGATCGATGGGTGACATAGTTCAATAATATTATCTTCTTCGTAATCCTGAAGATGGGAACGACGATGATGATCTTCCCATGGTTCTCCTTTTGGCATCATGGATTCCACAATGCTTTCATCAGTCAAGAATGTGGATGAAAAAGGATCATATGGAGTACCAAAATCTAATGAACGATCGACCCAAACAATTGGCGACGATGATTTCAGATTCGCCACCCAAGCCATGTAGATTGATTGATATGCTAGCTCAATTGGGTTGGGCAGAAAAAATTCATCCAACGTAAAAACTTCATAATCATCCATAATATTCCTTAAGCCAGATGGAGTGGAATATATCATGTAGCAGGTCTCTATACTTGCAATTTCCGCCGACGTCATAGGCGGCGGCAATGTAAAGGTTCCCATTATGGAAGAATCCTTTAAGAGTCCTACACCAATGTTTTGAAGTGCTAGTTTGGGTGTGTGCACTAATGGAATGCTTTTTGTTATTTGGGAACTGGAGGCAAAGAAGGAGATTTGATTGATGACTGTAATAACACCTTTATGAGGAAATGTGACCATTCTAAAATATATAGAGACGATCACAGTCATAGCATATAACCATGGCCTTCTGAGTAAAATTTAATATTCAAGGGGTCCGTCAACGACCTCAACTTCAACATTTACTGTTTTTCCCCCAATTTTGACACGCAATTTATTGATGATACCGCAAGTCTTATATGTACAAATGTCAAATATTTCAACGTTGTAGGCGATTGAGATAGACGTGGCAAGCCAAGTGACTTCCAACAGTTTAGATACATAATGCAAGTAGATGCTCCCTCATCAATAATAGTATGATAAATGAGGTGATTGAGAACATTTACTTGGATGGAGAATCCCAATTCTGTTGGTAATTGTGGCACATAGCCTGTATGATTATAGACTACAAGACTGGAATCTATTGGATCGATTCCACAAATTTCCGACAACAAAGCCTGCTTCTGGGAGGGACAATTTTGAAGTACCTCAAGCGTCGACATAGCTGAAGGGGATTGAGCCAAATCTTCAAATATATTATAATTTTGAGCAACTCGGGCTCGAGGATTGAATGTCGATTTATGAACAACTCCCTTCGGTGGCTTTATTGTTAACTCACGAATAGCAGTTGGTGGAATAGATTCCATGGACGGATTCATGGTTGAGGTAGTAGGTTGATCAGTAGCCTGACTACCGTAATATTTATTATGCTTGACACCAAAACATTAGTTTTCGGCTTCGTGACAGGTAGCATAAGAACTTGGGAACTAGAATTTGGATCCGTAGCGACTATATTTGTGTTTGGATTCGGAAAAAGATTCGTTGACACAGTGGATGCATTCGAAGTCTTAAGAAATTTTGATACTTCAGCACGATGAGGAAAGTCGCGAAAAAATTTCTCCTCATTACAGATTATGCAAGGGTAATGAGGTTTACGATTTTTTCCAATTTTTTTATCAGATGATCGTTCCTGCGGGGTTGAATTTTTCTTTTTATTACTTCTAGGTTGCTTGTCACTTTTGCCTTTGTCATATGACACGACATGAATTTCGGAAGAAGGTGCAGGATCATATGCTGTAGAGTGATGTGTGCTTGCAATACCAATCATACCGTCACCGACATGAGACTCCTTAGATGGAGGAGGAACAGTAAAATTAAATCGCGGCGCATTAGGAATTTTTTCATAGAGCGCGCCAAAGTGAGTATAAATCAAATCTAAGTATTGGGCACGAGCAATGACCTACTCTTAAGTGACGACCCCACCCTTAGCCACATCCTCAGTGATAGATGGTAGCAAGGACTTAATGAATCACTCAGCAAGAATTTGATCAGGAACAAATGTCTTGACCATTCTACGACGGCGACGCCACTCATGAATATGATCAGAAATGTGAGTAGCATTAGTTTGTTTGACATTGGTAAAGGGTTATGTTCAAGTTTCATATCATATGGGTAACTGGAAGTGGGTTAGAAAGGTATTAGCTAAGGAAATGAAATTATCAAATGAAGCTCGTGGTAACTCAATGTACCACTTCGATGCTGGATCAATGAGCGTATGCTAGAAAAGACGTAGTCGAATGGAGTCATCATTTAAGGAGTTAGATGAAAACCATAAATTATAAGTCATAACAGGTGTCAACAGGTGTCAACAGGTCTTCTCCAGGGTTTCCATTGAACTTAGGAATATTCGAGGGTAATTTATGTGGTATCACCGGCCACCAAGGAACCTAGTTGATTGGATCATTGGTAAGCCGGTTTAAATCAGGTAATTCTAAAGTTGTGACAAATGGCAACTGTCGATTTAAGTATGGTTGAGCATAACCAAGGTATGATGGAATTGCTTGGGAAATAGGCCTTTTAGCACCAGCATAAGGAATTTGTTGTTGGTAACCCAAATAGGGGTTGTTTTGATAAGTAAACACTTGAGGATTATGTTGACCAAAACCTGGGTAAGAAACTTGTTGTTGGAATGATTGTTGCGGAATTTGTGCTTGTGGCTACCAAGGTGCCTATCCACCAATATTATACCCCAAACTAGAATATATTGGACCCGGTTGTGAATAGGTAAAACCTGGTCTAGGTTGTGACATCCCATAATATGGTAATCCATCTTGTGAATAAATAATTCTAGATACAAGTGGTTGTTGTAAACCAGCTGAAGGAGTTGGAGTTTGAGGGCCCAATACTTGAGGGTATTGAGTGGAAGGACCCGCCTGAGACGGTTGAGGTACAACACTTTGAGCCTGTAACATGGGTAAGGATGTATTTACAAGAGGATTACATGTGGGTGAAACAGGTTGAACTAGTTGATATGAATGCACAATCGTTTGTGGTTGAACATGTAGAATAGGTTTCTACTGAAAAATAGTCATTCCAACATTATGATGACCATATAATCATGGAGTACTGTCAAAATGGGTGACCATAGGTTACCCCCCAGCATGAGGAGTATAATAAGATGGAATATATTGTTCTCCAAATGTCAAGAGTCTAATTGAGATTGTATTGGATGGAATATAACCAAATGGACCAGCTTGATATTGCACTGAAGATGTATATAAAGAATCAAGTCGTTCAGTACTCATTAGATATGTACCAGATAGAATACCAGATGATGATATAGGTGAATTCCATGGGTTTGAGGATGCACCAGAGAAGGTTCCAGATAAATATTGGTAACCAGGTTGGACAGAAGGACCACCATATAGATGTGACTTTGGTGATGTGGTGAACATCGAAGGGTTAACAACAGTAGATGTAGTCGTAACTGTAACAGATGATACAGCCAAAGATGTTGACTCCGCCATGGTCATACGACCCAATATATACCCTATATGATTTATAGGAACTCGAATTGACATAGGATCAAAGAAAGTAGTGTGAGGTGATTGAGGAAAAGACTCATAAAGATAAATATCCTCCACAAAATGAGTTGGAGTTGAAGGTGTTTCGTCTTGTGGTATTTCTTCAATCGAAATCAAACTAAGTGGAAGGATTTCACCGTCAGGCCCGAGAAATATTTCAGGTGGTTGACTACACGATATGGGAGACTAAATGGCTATAATCGACTATGGAGCGACCGATACAGGAAAAAATTCCAGTTGTTCGACTTTGGGATCTAGATGTTCTAGTAAAAGAACGATGGGATTCGGATCAACTTCCAGTTGAACAACGTTGGGTTCGGGAGGTATGGTCTCACTGATTGGATGGATCATGACCACAGGTAGTTGTGAGGACTCCATCTCGACAACAGTAGATGAACCAGGGTTTGTAGAAACAACTCGAGATAACTCTGGTATATGTGAGGATGATTTCGCACCAGAGGTACTAATAGTATTGGTTTCGGTAGAACGATGTCGCCTTCGCCAACTAGAAATGGCTTCTGGTGGCAAAGGTGGTTTAAGTGCTATTCTACACGAACGACAGGGAAAGGGTTGTTCTTCTTCCATGATGACTGATTGATTTTATGACAAAAACAAATAAACAAAATAAAAGGGTAATTCTAGGAAAATGGTTTACCAAGTAATTGTGAACTGCAGAATACCTCCTGGCGAACCAAGAAGTACGGGAAGGAAATATCCCCGAATGTTGTGTTCGGTGTATCACAAGTTACAAGGTGGCCGATTTGGTTACCTATGGATGCATAACAACCTAAAATTTTCCTCCCAAATATACCCGAAGGTACATGGAGGCCCAAGTCCATATTAGCGTTGTCTAATGCGAAGCTACACAGTGAGAGCACCCCCTTATACTTTTCATACTAGAACACCACCCTATATACCTGAAGGTACGTGGACAAACTCCAATATACTTATGTACGTGGAGTGAGGTATCACACTCGAAATGTATCGTAGACAAGTTACCAACCGCTGCTATGTTTAACGATGTTGGAACACATCTCTAGCCTAGACCTTCTAAATGTTATCGTTAATGTTCCAATGCTTTATTAGGTTGATTGATGTAAATTTTATGTTGATCTTGTTTAAAAGTTCGTCTTTGAGTTTCACCGCGTGATGTAATGGAAATTCCTAAAAATGCAAACTAAATGATAAGCAAACTTTTCAATTTAGCTCTTTCAATGAAAATCCTAGCTACTAAGGGAAAGAGCAATCAGTTTTTGAGAAAACAACAAAGAGCACAAACTAAATGTAGCTTTCCTAACTTGTTCCTATGCAATAGGCACAATTCACTATATGCACATGCATGTTTTTCTTTTCAGCACCCTTTAATGTGAATGAAAGAAAGGAAACTATATGCATAAATCAATCAAACAAGTGTTTTCTTATGAGAAACGAGGAATGAAACAACAATTTCTCTTCAAAAATGAAGAATGGAACTACAATTTTCCTACAGGAAACGAGGAATAAAACAACAATTTTATTTTCGAAAACGGAATTGATCTAATGCATAAATGAACAAATTTGAATTTGATTTTCCAATGATAAAGAAAAACACTACTAAAATATTGAATAAATTTACTTTTCAAAGGAGGAAGAATAGGAAATTTTACTAGTCTCTAAGAGGTATCAGACATCTAAGAATACAACAAACAAGTGGCTGAAATTGAAAGAAATGAAAATTTTTGATGGAATTTAGTTGGCTGATGGGGCAACACAGTCTCTAAGGGGAGACATTGCGTTGCAGAGCACCCCTGAGTGGGAGACAGTGCACTGTGTCTTGACCAACAGTGCATTGGGTGCAACTAAGATTGAAAATCAAGCAGCTAGACACACTTCTAATGCAATTTTTTCATTCAAATGACTGAAATAAGAAAGTAGATGCTACTGATGAGGATAAATAGAGGAAAAAACACCAGGAATGATAGGACACTCCCTAGTGGAGTCGCCAATTTGTTATACGGAATTGTGATCTACAGATAAACAAAAATCCCTAAGTGTGGTGTTTATCACTTAGGAAAGAATAACTATTATTTTCTCTAAAACAAGTAGACATACATAATGGGAAAGGGGCCTAATTTTGATTCTTTCGCTTCTCCTTCTCCTTCTATCGTTGTCACCGTCGCTCTCAATCCAACTTAGATTTCTTAGATCAATTCCTACAAACACAAACAGAGAACAACAAACAACATACAACATACAAGATATCTACTTATCTTGCTCAAATTAAATCAATTAGATCTGAAATACATACATCATTCAAGAATACATTGCACAAGAAATAGATACATATGTATGGGAAAATGAACAACAATATTTATTAAAGAGTAGAAGGGGAATATTACAACTAATGGATCGATTTGTTGTCAACCTGATCCAACTTCATTCCATCTTCATCACATCCAACATTATCCCAGCAACATATCAATACTTTCACTCTCTTATCAAATGAGAATCCAACAACATAACTTTTCACAAAATTCTTCCTCTCTAGCACTAGAATGAGTGCTCAATTTATAGGGAAACTGATGGTAGTTTCTCAATGAATGACTTTCTAATAATAGTAAAGACATGTTTCCAAGTTCAAAGGTGTTAGATGGACACTTGGATTTGAATTTTGACACATATGGACTCTTCTAGAAGGCACTGGACATGTGGAGATTTATGGAACAATGAGAATTCCACTCCCAGGTGACAAACACACCCTTGAGTAACGGGAAGTGCACTGCAGTGCACCCTTGCATGGAGGATTTGGCACTGCAACACAGTTATTCCCTTGCAGATGAGCATTGGTGAGTCAGTAGGTCATATAACATATACTTCAAACCTTTTAAATCTCACAATAGAAGCCATGAATGAAATTTTCTTCACTTAGGGCATATTGCAACTGAAATATAAGGGGATGATAGACCCTATTTCATTGGTCCTGGGGATGATGTCCAGTTTGACCAGGTCTTGGGGGATGTTGCCAAAATTGAGCTATAACACCCTCCATCTGGTCTCAAATACCACATGGGGGCATATTTGACCCATTATGATAAGGATCAAGGAGTAGGCTCCCCCACCCCCTTGGAGTTTATGCTCTTGCTAAGTCATAAACTCATGATACAACCTTATTTTTTTCAAACTAGTAAAACTTATTGTACCACCAACCTCGAAGTTGTACCAACATTAATCATTCAACATATACAAAAACTATACCCCTCTCATTTTAATACTATGACCTTTTATTAAAAAAAACATATTTTTAACAATATTTCAAATTTTAAAAGCTTTTGTTTTGATGAGAGATGAGTGGCGGCTAGGGCTTCTGTAACTCTACAATCAATGGTGAATTTTAGTGATTCAAAGTAGAAATTTGTTGAAGGAATGATGGATCAAGCCTCGGTTTCATACATTGACATGCTAAAAAATAGATTCATTCTTCTGGTTGTTCAAGAAGCTCCGACCCTTAATGTTCCTTTGAAAGAGAATGCCTTCAGCATTGATTTTTTTTTCCAGATTAGGGTTTGGTCAGTAGATTTAATAGGTTTTGGTCGTGATTAACCAATCTCCATAAATATATTTATGATATGTGGAAACCCCTCTTTACTAATGATATGAATATTTACCCTTTTTCTCAGGGTTTTTTTGTTGTGGTTTTTGATAATATTGAGGATAAGAAGAATACTTGTCAATTTGGGCCCTGTTTTTGGAGCAATGTTGGTATTTTCATGCAGCCCTTAACTCCCACCTTTGATCTGGTTACAACGTCAATCTCCATGGATCTTGTTTAGGTAAGTCTTTGAAACTTCCCCTGCATCTTTAGAACCTCCCAACGTTATCTTCCATTGGTGATGCATTAGGAAGTTTTATTGCCGCAACCCAAAATCTGAATTTTTTTATAAAACCGCATATGCTTGAATATTTGCTGAGATGTAATTCAACTAGGGTTTTCTTGTTGAGATTAATATAATGGCTCCTGACTATGTGTGCATTTAGAATTTGGATTATGAAAATGTTTCATTTCGATGTCGAGCATGTTATCAAACAAGGCATGTAATAAAAAACTACCTAAAGAGTTTGTAGAACAACAAAGCCTGCAAAAATAACTGATGCAAGAGCATCAGACCACCCTTAATCATAATTGAAATTCAACGTTGCGGAAGGAGAAACATGGAAAACTGTTTGTAAAAGGGGCTAATTTCCATGAAATATAGCTAAAATGATGGAATCAATATGTTTCTAGAAGATTTTAATTATCTGCCATGTAATTAAACAGAGAGATTTCAGGGGTTAGTTAAGCGATTTGTGGGAGATAATCATGGATCTTAGATGATCCACTCACTTTGTAATTTCTTTATAATGTGAGCTTGTATTGTATGAAAGGAAGCGAGGAACGCAATGTAGCATGAGGGTGAAATTGTGATTCAGGCCATAGTGGCCTTAGCCTGTATTCGAGCTTGAGATAATAATGAAATCTGTTTATTTTTAAGTATCCAAAAAGGTTCTAGATCTTGCATTATCTGTGTGTTATTTTATTTCGATTTCTCAATATATATATGCATTATTTCCTGTTAATTGATAAGTTGTGTGAGTAAGAGTGCGGAGAATGAAGTTCCTATGACCTTCGTTGTAGATCAAAGCTATGGGACCACGAATTTATTGAAACGTGAATTCCATCAACAGGTATCAGAGTGAAGGATGAACAGAGGTGGAGATCATAACACAGAAATTACTGTGAGAGATGAACGGACCGGATCACATCGCATTGGCTAGAATATGGTTTTGCGAACATCACAATCGGCGTTCGTTATATTGACGTATTATGCCATCGCAAGTTAAAAGATATAAGTTGCGATGCAGTGAAGAAGAGCCATGTGTCAGCGGGGTCCATGTGCATATCAGAGTTCGCATGCGATATGGTTTAACGATGTAAACTTAAAAGTGCGATAAAGTTTGGGTTGCGAAGATGTGATGCGATATCGTCATCGCATTTCGCATCGGCCTTATTATTGTTTATGGTTAACATTATTTGTTATATTTTCCGACATGCGAAATCGTAAACGTTGATATCTATGATATTATTTTGGGAGTGATTGTGATATGTTTATAATTGTAATAACGTGACTCTGTTGTTGCATGCTTGGAGATTATATGTGGGCCCATAATACACAAGTCCACGCAGATTATTGAAAAGTGCAGTTTTGTTGCATCAAAGTGGTATCAGAGCAGAAAAATATTCTATGTGCAAAGGAAGGAGGTACAAATATGTCAAATATTGATAAGCATGTGGTCTTTGTATTTTGTGTAGGTAGCAGCAGAAGAAGGTGAGAAGATTGCAGTAGCCTAGAGCCAGGAGTGCTCAATTGGTTCCAGAGGAGAGAACCAGAGAGATGTCAAAAGACTGAGCTCAGAGGAGAGAATCTTAGTGAGGTATTGTGTAGCAAAGAAGACTTGCTACTGCAAAGGTTTTGTTACAGCTCACGAATGCTGCTACGAAAATATCACAAAGGCAATTCCACAGAGGATGTGGGTAGAATTTCTAAGAGAAAGAACATAACTTGGTACTGATAGCAAGTAGCAGACTTTTTACAAAAATAAAGAAGGCATATAACTAGGAGGTCATAAAATTTTTGTACCTTGGGAATTTGATGCAGGAGCATCGGACCACCCTTAATCATAATTGAAATTCAACGCTGCAGAAGGTGAAACGTGGACAATCGTTTATAAAAGGGGCTAATTTCCATGAAATATAGCTAAAATGATGGAATCGATATGTTTCTAGAAGACTTTAATTATCTGCCATGTAATTAAACATAGAGATTTCAGGGGTTAGTTAAGCAATTTGTGGGAGATAATCGTGGATCTTAGATGATCCACTCGCTTTGTAATTTCTTTATAATGTGAGTCTGTATTGTATGAAAGGAAGAGAGGAACGCAATGTAGCCTGAGGGAGAAATTATGATTCAGGCCGTAGTGACCTTAGCCTGTATTCGAGCTCGAGATAATAATGAAATCTGTTTATTTTTAAGTATCCAGAAATGTTCTGGATCTTGCAGCATTTGTGTTATTTTATTTTGATTTCTCAATATATATACACATTCTTTCCTGTTAATTGATAAGCTGTGTGAGTAAGAGTGTGGAGAATGAAGTTCCTATGAACTTCGTTGTAGATCAAATCTATGGCAGAACACGGATTTATTGAAACGTGAATTCCATCGACAAGTATTAGAGTGAAGGATGAACGAACGGTGGAGATCATAGCATAGAAATGATAGCGAGAGATGAATGGACCGGATCACATCGCATTGGCCAGAAGATGGTTTTTCATACATCGCAATCGGCATTCATTATATTGACTTGTTAAGCCATCTCAAGTTAAAAGATATAAGTTGTGATGCGATGAAGAGGAGCCACGTGTCGGCGGGGTTCATGCGCATATCGGAGTTCGCATGCGATATGGTTTAATGGTGTAAACTTAAAAATGCGATAAAGTCTGGGTTGCAAAGATGCGATGTGATATCGTCATCGCATTTCGCATCAGCCTTATTATTGTTTATGGTTAACGTTATTTGTTATATTTTCCGAATGCGATATCGTAAACGCTGAGATATGCGATATTATTTTGGGAGCGATTGTGATCTGTTTATAATTTTAATAACGTGATTCCGTTGTTGTGTGCTTGGAGAGTATTTGTGGGCCCATAACCCACAGGTCCATGTAGATTATTGAAAAGTGCATTTTTGTTGCATCAATAACCAAAAGCTCAAATGGTGGGAAGAAGCTCATATCGAACATTATAAGTTATATGAAGAACAAGCCTACTTAGGGTAAGAAAGATACAAAGGGAAAACAAGAACAAGATTAACAAATAATATTCATTGAAGGAAACAAAACCTATTCAAGAAGATGTGCATGAGGATCCTCCTAATTCAGTGACAACGAGAGCACAACATACCCTACTGAAAGTCAGATCCACCTCTAAATCCTCAAAGAAAATAGTTGGAAAAAAAAACTTTTTGGGAAAATCAAGAAAATAAGGAAGAAACAGAAGACAACAACATTCACTCATTGAATAGTGATATATTAGATACAACAGAAAACACAGGTTGGATTCAAGTGGGGAAGAAAAGAAATTTTATTTCGCCAAGGAAAACTAGAATCCAGTCAAAATTATTGAAAAATGGAATGTAAGCATATTTGGATCTTGGGAGTCTTTTGGAATAAAATTAGCTAGAACAAACTGGAATTTTTATATCATGGAGAAATCACTTGAAGGATTGGATTGATACTATGTGCTCAATCTCAAACCTATAAGGAATATTGGTAATTTGGAAGAAATGCAAAAATTTTGAGTTGGACCCAGCTTTCTTTTTTAATAAAACTCTTACACATATTTCTTTGAAAAAAAACAACATTTCAAATTTTAACCCTCTTTTAGCTCTCACACTAAAGATATTCCATATTACAAAAATAAAAAATAAAAAATAAATACCTATCCTAGATATAAAATTTCATTTTCAAATCATTTTTACTGCAATATAACTTTGCGACATCAACGACCACTGCTAACATATTTTAAATATATATTAAAATCACATCATCTTTTTATCGCTACAAATATTTTGAATTTTTTTTTTCAATATCCGAGAGGAACGCAACAGCTTGCTTGACGCGTAACTATTAGTAAACCTTTAAGGGTCTACGGCTTGTCCTCCTCTCTGTAAATTGAGTCACAACTAAGGGGATTTGAACCTTGGATCTCTCAATTTTCACAGATTTCATATTAATTCGATCACCAATTGAGATGCCCCCTTATGACAATATTCTAAAAATTTAAAAAAAAAAAAAAATATATATATATATATAAGTGGTTGATGACTATTTTAATGTAGTTTTAAATTGAATTGCCAGACAACCAAGTCCTACTAGTACAATCGATTGAGGATGGGTCTTGTTAGCAAGGCGACCCAGGATCAAACCTCACGAAGGTTGTTGCGCCTGTGCTAAGGGGAGGAGACACAGTGAAATCCAGTCAGCTTAGGGTTGGTGTGGTCTAGGCCATGTGTGATCTCCGAGTGATTTTGATGGCTTAGATGCCCCTTGGTCGTGGTTTCTCAAGCCACAGATCAAGCATGGAGGAACACAAACAACTTGACAAACAAACAAACAAACAAAATTGAATTGTGACATATAAAAATTATATAAAAAAAAAATATATATATATATATATATATATATTTGCCAAGTGCCATAATAATTTGGCTTTGTTATAATACCATGGCTTATCAAAACCACACCCCCAAAAACCATAACTATTTTCAAAATCAAAATATTTTATAAATATTTAACTTAATACTTACAATATAACAAACATCTTAACTACATTTTACCATAGATATAATTACTTTGTAAATAGGCTTTGTTATAATACCATGGTCCAGTACTATGGCTTGTCAATACTACTTACCCAAAAACCATAACTGAATTCAAAATCAAAATATTATATAAATATTTTATTTTATAACAATTTTATGAAAACTCTTATTATATTAAATTTTTATATTATATTAATTTGAAATTATATTAAAGTAAGCTACATATTTATAGGCATAGTCTAACTTATAGACGAAATAGTCTTTTTCACGAAAATTCACCAAAATCTAACAATACAATTTCAATATTTCTTATTTTTTTTATTTAAAATACAGTTTTAAATACATAACCCCTTAAAAAAAACCTAAAACACTAATATTATATAAATTAAACAATTTAAACTCAAATACACCTCTCTCCCTCTATATATATATATATATATATATATATATATATATATATATATATATATAAACAACATCAATATTGTATATTACACTTTTTCAAAAAAAACAAAATCTTGAGCCAATGGGTGCACTAGACTTTGAGTGCTTCATACAAATTTCGGTATGACGTGATTGACTTTTCCAAAAAAACAAAATCTTGAGCCAATGGGTGCATTAGACTTTGAGTGCTTCATACAAATTTCGGTATGACGTGATTGACCATGGAGTCACTTGTATTTTAATAATTTATTATTAAAATGATTATAACATGTTAATATAATGACCATGAAAACCTTATCATACGCAACAGTAATCGGTAATAAAAATATAATTTTAGAGTATTTTATGGAATATGTCCATATATAAAAATTTCGAATTTTATTTTTCATGAACATGATATGCATGACCTTTGAAAGTTCATTGAAAATTCCAAAAAAAAATTATAAAATTAGAAACGGTTAGACTAATACCTAAGTAATTATGTCGTAAGACGTTTTTATTTGAAAACAAATCCTCTAGGTGTCACTGTGTCAATTTCTGAGCCATTGGATCAAATGTTAGATGATTGAAATGTTTTAGGCCATTAGATTCAGAAATAAAAGTTTTATATATATTTTTTATAATGTTAGTTTTTTTTTTAATAAGTGATTGAATTTACCTTTTGGTGACTTGGTCAAATTACACAAAAATAAAAAGAAAAGTAAATTAAATAAAAAAGATTGATATATTGTAATGAATATTTTAACTAGGTCAAATAAACAATAAAAATAATACTAAACTATGAAAACAACCCATGATATTGACTCATGGTATTCATGTGGAATGTGGTTTATGTAAAGGGGGAAATTAAGATCGCCTAACTTTGGATCTACCAAGAGCCAAGAGGGATCAAATGTCTTCATATGCAAACCTCATTGATCCCTCTCATCAATAATATAGATCTAAACTAATTATTTAATAAAATTATTTACTAAACTATAAAAACAACCCATGGTATTGACTCATGGTATTCATGTGGAATGTCGTTTATCTAAAGGAGGAAATTAAGATGGCCTAACTCTGGATCTACCAAGAGTCAAGAGGGATCAAATGTCTTGATATGCAAACCTCATTGATCCAACTAATTATTTAATAAAATTATTTTTAAATGTTTATAACCATTATTCTTTTAAAATTTCACTTATTGAAATGTATCTAAATTTTCATACATCCAAATATACATAGTTTTTCTTGTTCTATATTACTTTTGTTACAACTATTTTATTATTCCAAAAATACATGGTTTTTTTTGTTATATATTACTTTTGTTACAACTATTTTATTATTCATGAGTAGTATTTCTTAATATATATAAAATTGAATTAATAATGAAAATTTTTAAAATATGTGATTTTTTTAAATTTCCAAATTTTATCACACGACATGATTTATCTTGAGAAATAATGATGAATGTTCATAATTCTCATTTCTTAAATAACACTAAATTTACCTTTAATTACTTAATTGTAATAGTTTGTAACTACAGACATACTCTTTCTTCCGTTAAAAACAAATTATATACATATCTTTAATTACCTAATTTTAGCTAAAAAATCTTACATGTTTTTTACTTTATAATCATAAACAATTTTCATATTATATGATGTCAAACTTACTCAACTTTTTATTTTGAAATATTAAACAATGTTTCCCACTACATAATTTTAGCTTTTATAATTTTATTTATTTATTTTTCAATTCCAAAAAAAACTTACAAAAGAAAAATCCCACTCATTCCTTATTGTAGATTATAGTTTTACAAAATTGACACTATGATTAATAATAGAGTAAGTTGAGACAACCTTAAGGGGTTTTATTTGGACAATTTTTATCATAACCTTTCCCTCCATCCAATATATAATGTATATTCTTCTAAAAAAAGAGTATATTTTAGTTTATAACTTGATACACAATCAAAGAAAATGGCTAGGGATTTCACAAGTTATTAGTTTATAACTTGATCCATAATAAAATAAAATGTCTAGGGATGTCACAAGTTATCATTCGCACGTGATGTATTGACGTTCTTAATTGAAATGGATCCTATTAGATGCATGGTGGCCAGAGACACTAAAAAATTCAAAAAAGATATATGTTATGACATCCATATTGTCTACAAACCATCCAAATTTCTCATCTTATACAACAATTTCTAACAATAACCACTCAATTTACTCTCCAATTTTTGAAACCCCCACCCATGCTGGGGAGGTCACACTATAAAATCTAATGTTTCTCTGGTTTTTTTAAGGGTTTCATAAACAAAACAAACAACAATAAAGTCAGCATTGTGGTATTATAACTGATTTTTGAATCATTGTGACAAACAAAACATCACATTAGCTCACATAGTATATATAATGCTATAACGATCTAAGATGATAACAAATTTTGAATCATGATAACTAGGTGAAAACCAAAGCTAAGTTGTAACCACAAGCAAAAAATCTCAACAACTCACAGAATATATGTTGGCCATAAACTACAATTTATTGATTTTTAGAAAAAAGAAAAAAAAAAATATAAAGATATACATATCTATCATTTTGGATTTGAATTTATAAATTTAGAAAATAAAATATATACTTTTAATTAATGTTTATTTTTACATAAAAATAAATCATGTAGTTTACTTAATAGAAGAAATGACTTTGTTTTAAGCATTATTTTCTAGATAATTTTATTCAAAATTTAATAAAAATTTTAAGAATCATAGATTAAGTTGTTTAATTAAAATATTAAATTTATTTATGCATTTAAAAATATCTTTTAAATAATAAAAAATCACAATTTTACTTATATTACCAAATTTTAATTTAAAAAAAATTATCCTTTAATAAAATTATATATATATATAATTATAATTATAATTATAATTTTTTTTAACACAACTCAAAAAATAATAATAATAATTAACAAAACCAAAAAAGAAAAAGTAAATTATAAATTCCAAAAAATAATAATAATAATTAACAAAACGAAACGAAGAAAAAGTAAATTATAAATTCCAAATATGCCTCGAGATAAATGAACACAATATTTCCATCCACTAAATTTGTTAATGGAGGGTATAGATTTGACAGTATATATCATGGAAAATTCTGTGAACCAAAGTTCCGAGGAATCATGTATATTACAAATGGCCACCAGCTCGTGGATAAAAGGGAATGGAAATTATAGGTCCATATCTCTTAGTTCAAACTCTTGCATAAGTAAATTATAAATTCCAAATATGCCTCGAGATAAATGAACACAAAATTTCCATCCACTAAATTTGTTAATGGAGGGTATAGATTTGAGAGTATATATCATGGAAAGTTCCGAGGAATCATGTATATTACAAATGGCCACCAGCTCGTGGATAAAAGGGAATGGAAATTATAGGTCCATATCTCTTAGTTCAAACTCTTGCATTTACGACCACCAAATTTATTTTATGTTCTAGTGGAAAACATATAATTGTCACCATCTAAGTTTAAACCATGGTCTTGGTTCATATCTTGAATTCGAAAGTGTGCAAGCCACACTGTTATAACCTTAACCTTACCTTATTGCACTCTTAAAATAATGTGAAATTATTTTATAATTAAATAATATTAAATTATAGATAAATCTTGTTTTTATTTGGCTAATTTTAATGTAAGTTATGGATCATAAACTTTATAATTAAATAATATTAAATAATAGATAAATCTTGTTTTTATTTGGTTAATTTTAATTTAAGTTATGGATCATAAATATTTGAGTAAATCTAATTTAATAGGTCAGAGATGTAACATAATGTTATATGATGTGATGTAAGGTTTTAAAAACAAAAATAATTTTATAAAAATAAAATAAAAATAAAAATGATTTAGGGTATTTATGTGGAATATAATTTATTTAAAGGGGGAATTAAATCAGTCTAGATCTATTTTAATTTCAAATTTACAGATCTATTTTAATTTCAGATTTACCAAGAATTTAGAGAGATCAAATCTCTTAAGATGCAAATATCTTTTAGAGTGAAATGAGATTTGATCTTTCTTGATGCTTTCTAGATCGGAAGTTAAGATGGATCTAGCCTAGTTTAATATGTTGAAAGGGACTCTAGAAACTATGAAAGAAATGTTGTAATGTCATGTCATATTATATTATCTAAACATTTTGACTTAGTGAATTAACTAACAATGATAATTAATAATTAAATTAAATCGATAATTAGAATTATTAATTAAAACATTTTGACTAAGTCAAATAACATAAAATTAAGATTAAAATATATATATATATATATATATATATTAAAATAATAATAATAATAATAAGCTTTATTAAGATACCGTGAAGTTACACATTCAATTTTCTGTAACTATTTGGGTGATATATTGGACATGATAAAGATGTAATCTTACTAAAAAAAAAAATTGATAATTAAATCAATTTAAATTAGCATTAGTTTTGGATCTACTAAACATTGAGAAAAAACAAAATCTCTTAAGATATAAACCTCTTTTAAAAAATTTTTTTTTTAAGATTTTCACTCTCAACACTTAATAGATACAAAATTAAAATAAATATAAACTAATTATTTATTAATATATTTTTAATTTATTAATCTTAACTTGTAATTATATATGTATATTTAAAAATATTTATTATATATAAAGAATAACTTATATTAAAATGTTGAAAATATTTTAGTTTTTTTTTTTTAATATTTGATTCTATAAATATCTTTAAATATAAAATTTAAAGAGCATGATTCTTTTTAACGTATCTTATAAGGATTTGATTCCATTCTGTTTTTTTTTTTTTTTAATAATTGATTTTAATTATTAAATAATATAAAATTTAAAGAGCAAAATCCTTTTTAATAATTGTTATAAAGATTTGATTTCATTATGTTTTGAGATTTTGAATAATTGATTTTAATTATTAATCAATGAATAAGTATATGTTTGATATTTTGAATAGCTGTTTGTAATTATGGATGGATAAATGGTGTATAAATTTATTTTAAATTATCATATAATATTAATTTTTTCAAAGTTTTTTCTATATATTTTTTAATTGAAATTAGAAATATTATATTAATAAAATGTTGTTGTAGTAAATTTATATAACTTTAATACATCTATCTAAGTGTTTGAAAAACAAATAAATATGAAAAATACAAATTAAAATATGTATCTTACAAATGTTTATTTTGCACAAATTACTTAATATAGAGTAACTTTAAAATGCATATTCCATTTTTTTTGTTGGTATTCCATGTAGTAGTTAGTGGCTTCTTCCAAAGAATGAGTATATAAATTTACTTTTTAATTCTCATATAATATTTTTTTTTTAATTTTGTATATGTTTTTAATTGAAATTAAAGAATTTATATTAATAAAAAGATGTAGTAAAACTATACTACTCTAATATATCTAGCTTAAATGTTTTAAAAATAGATAAATATCAAAAATACAAACCAAAATACATATCTTACATATGTTTGTTAGCAAAATTTCCTACTATCTACTACTAATATGGATTTTGTTCAAATTACTTAATATATAGTAACTTTAAAAGTATAGTTCATCTTTGTTTGTAGTCTATGTAACAACCGGTGCCTTCTTCCAATTTTTTATTGGGTGGTGCTAGTCCCTATTCACCTATATCCATTTTTTTATAAAGTTGTTGGACCATGTCTTCCTCTCTGATTTCTCCTTGTCCAGAATTGACTAATACCATTTGATTTGAGATCCCTAAATTAGCATCCTTGCTCAAGTGGGCAACAATTTATTAACATAACATGTTCTACTTTGAAAATTCAATCTACTACTTTAATTGAGCCAAATCCCCTTAATGGAAGCAATCTAAAAGACTATTTGTTGTTAATTATCCTATACCTTCGTCATAACAATGCAAATGTTTGATTTGCTTCCTTTTATAATTTCATCATGAATTTGTAAAATCCTTGTGAGCTCTTGCTCCTCTCGGTATTCCATTTTAAATCCCTGGAGATGGAAAAAACATAATTTTATTTCAAGCATAAAATAAAGTACATTTTTTATGTGTTAAGCACTGCAAAATAATAGGACTTGACCCTTTATAATTACTTTTTAATTAGTTTGAAACAACATAAAAAAAATGTCACACTCACATATTCTTCCCCACATGATTCATTTCTAGCATATATATCTAGAAGCCTTATGATCAAGAAAAACATTTTAAAGTTAAAAAATGGGCTCAATTGGTGTAGCGCTCCCAAAACTAAACACACAGAAATTTCATTAAACAAAAGCACACTCCAAAGCTTGAGCATTACAAACAATTACATGGCTATTTATATAGGATGGAAGAAATTTCTCGAATCTCTTCAAGAAAAAATTCTTCCTAGATATTTGGAGGAAGTTGAGAAATATCCTCTCAACTTTAGGAACCTATCCTAACTTCTTAATCTCCTAATTAATTATAGAAAGAATCATAAAATCTAAAAAATTCTAGATTTCTCAAATTAAATAATTACAACAAAATAAAATATGTGATGCTCCTACTTCATATTACCGGGGAAGAAAAAGATACAATTATATGTTTTGCTTTTGAATTTCTTCAATATTGGTACCATATTTTGAAATCTCTGTTGTTTTCATCCAAGTAGCATCTTCGACTGGTTGATTCTTCTATTTCACCAAGTATTGAAGATATTCTTTCTTGTAAAATATCTTTCGGTAATAATCACATGCAATGGAACATTGTCGATGTGTTTCAAACCAACCAGTGTGGTTCATCATTTTTAGAATCTACGCTTCTGTGATCCATCATATAAAATTGTAAAATGTCTATCTTTCTTTCTCTCTCATCCTTTTAGCCACTCTTTGATTGATGATGGATTCAATCTGCTTTGTTGGTGCTGAAGGTAGTTGTTTCTCCCATTGAACTTTGTCGCTAACAGGTGCATCTGTAGGATCATTCATGGGTTTCGTAAAGGGGTATAGATCTGAAACACTAAAGTCTGATGAAATGTGAAAACCTTTTGGTAGTTCTATTTCATAAGCATTCGAGGAAAATGTCCTCCAAAATTTTGCATGGACCAACATTTTTTAGTTTTAACTTATTATATTCCCCTTTAGGAAATATTTCTTTCTGAAGATGTGCCATAACCAAGTCTCCAATATTAAAGTCTAATTGTCTTATTTTGGAATCTTCTCTTTGTTTATACTTGTTGTTTCTTTCTTGTAGTTGATGCTTGACTCTGACCTGTATTTCCTGCATACTGGCTGCAAAATCTTCACCATATGCACTTCTAAATTGTTGTTTTCCCGGGTTTCTCAATTCATAAATTCCTCTTGGATGCATCCCATGAACAATTTGAAATGGACTCAATCTATTGCTTATGTTGGGTGAGTCATTATATGCAAATTTTGCCTGAGCAAGTACCTAATCCCATTTTTTGGGACATTCACTTACCAAAGTCCTCAAGATATTTCCAAGGCTTCTATTTACCACTTATGTCTGACCATCAGTCTGGGGATGATATGTTGAGCTGAAACTGAGATTGGTTCCCAAATTTTTCCATAGAGTTCTCCAAAAATGACCCACAAACTTAGTGTCTCTGTCAAAAACAATACTTGTAGGTAATCCATGTCATCTAACTATTTATTTAAAGAACAAGTTTGCTATGTTAGTTGCATCATTCAAGTCTTTTTACAAGCTATAAAGTGTGTCATTTTTTAGAATTTGCCAACAACAACAAAGATTGAGTCACTTCTTTTTTGTGTTTAGGGCAGTCCAGTGCAAAATCCATGCTTACAAAGTCCCATGGTCGATTTGGTATTGGTATAGGTTGATAGAGCCCAGTGCTCTGACTTCTTCCTTTTGCATATTGACATATTCTGCATCTTTCAACAAATATTATTACATTTGTTTGCATGCGAGGCCAATAATAAAATTCTTGTAACTATGCTAGAGTTTTATCTTGCCCAAAATGACATGCTAAACCTCCACTATGTTTTTATTTCAACAAATTTTCCGTCATCAGGCATCTTAGAATGCATAAGTGTTTTCCTTTGAACAAAAGTCCATCCTGTATCATGTATTCTAACCATGGAGTTATATATCTACTTACAGGATTTTCACAAGATTCATAAGCTTCTTTGAAATATGGATCATCTTTATAGATATCTTTTAGCTCATCAAATCCTAAGACATTTATTTGGAATTCTTGCAAAATTAAATTGATTTTGCTTAATGCATATGCCACTTTGTTTGATTGTCCACTTTTATGCTCGATGACAAATGTGAAATTTTGTAGGAATTCAATCCATTTAACATGCCTTTGACTCAATTTTTTTTTATTGTTGATATACTGTAAATCATGATTATTTGTGTAGAGGATGAATTCTTTTGGCATAAGACAATTTCTCCATTTCTTTAAAGTTTGTATGATGGCATAAAATTATTTATCATAAGAAGAGTATTTTTGCTTGGCCTCATTAAGTTTTTCACTGTAGTAGGCAACTGGTTTTCCTTCTTGACTTAAGACAATTCCTATTGTAGTTCCACTAACATCAGTCTCAACCTGAAACAACTTATTGAAATATGGCAGTGCTAAAATAGGTTATTTTGTGCTCTTTTTCTTTAATAATTGGAAACTTTTATTATTTTCTTTTGTCCAATGGAATGTTTGATTTTTCTCTTTAATAGTTTCTACAATTGGAGAACATATGCCACTGAATTTTTTGATAAATTTTTTGTAAAAAATTTCCAATCCATGAAAACTTATTAACTCTAAAATGCTTCTTAGAGTTGGCCAATTGATTATGGCCTTCACTTTCTCCTTGTCCATCTTTAAGCCTTCCCTTGAAATTACAAAACCCAAGTACAATAGTTTTGTCTTCATGAAACTGCATTTATTTAGATTGATTAGCAATTTCTCTTATTGTAGTTTCTTCAAAACCATCTTAAGATGTCTTAAGATATCATAAAGATAAATTATAAAAAAAATTCCAATGAATTCTTTTAAGACTTCATTCATTAGTCTCATAAAGGTGTTGGGAGCATTGGTAAGTATGGAGGGCATTACCAACCATTCATATAAACCATTATTAGTTTTGAATGTTGTTTTCCATTCATCATCTTCTCTGATTTTGATTTAATGATATCCACTTTTTAAATCTATTTTAGAAAAATATGCAGCGCCACTTAGACAATCTATAAGATCATTAATACGAGGTAATGGAAACATGTACCTGATTATGATTTTTTTGATTTCTCTAGAATCTATGCACATTCTCCATCCACCATCCTTCTTTCGATTTAACGTTGTTGGAACAACACATAGACTTAAACTTTCTCAAATGAGACCTTTATCTAGCAATTCATGCACTTGATTTTTAATCTCTTCATTCTCTTTTGGAGTCATTCTGTAATCTACTTTGTTTGGAAGGCTAGCACCTAGAATGAGATCAATATGATGGCTAATACTTCTAATGCGAGGCAACTCATGAGGTAATTCATCCACTACAACATCAGTAAATTCATTCAACATATTTTTAATTTCTTTTGGAAGATCATTCAATTTTTTTCTTGTGGGGATTACTTTGGGCTTACCAATCAAGGAAAAATTTATCTCCTCATGCTTGATTTCATGAAGAAATTCTTTCCCACTAAGTAACATTACCTTGGATTGGACTTCTTCTCGTGATTTTTCATTCTTCAAAGGAAAAAGTACAAGATTTTCTCCATCCTTTTTAAAAGTGTAGGCATTGTTCCTTCCATCATGTATTGCTTTCCTGTGATATTTCCATTGTCTTCCAAGCAAGATATGACACACATCCATAGGCATAATATCACAAAGAACGTTATCCTTATAGCATCATATTTGAAACTCCACTTCACATTGTTCATTAACTACTATCTGATGTCCCTTTTATAGCTGTGAAACTTTACAGGGAGTAGGATGTTTAGTTTTCTTTAAATTCAAATTTTCTATCATTTCTGTGGATACTAAATTATCAGTACTCCCACTATCAATAATTATTTTACAACACTTTCTTCCTTATTTACAGACAATTTTGAACATTGTTTTTCTTTGTGTGGGTTCCTTTAATTCTTCAACAGTCTTTAATAAAGTTATTTTCATCATCAAAGATTCACCAGTTTCATGTGAATTTTAATGTGTAGAGGATTGTACACTTTCTGTATCAGCTTGTGCTATATGTGTGATTCCTTGATTAGAAAATATTTCTGGACATTCATTAGATTTATGACCAATTTTTTTACATGTGTAACATCTTACCACAAAATATCAGTCTCTACGTCTTTGATATGGTCTTCATCCTCTGAAATCTCCTCTTGATGATTCTACCTATTGTCAACTATTGCCTTATTCTCTTTGAATGGGAAATCTTCCACTTGAATATCCTTTGCTTGATTGTCCTCGACTTGATGATCCTCTGCTTCTCATCATGCTTCGTCCTTTTCCTCTTTGAATTTGCTTTCTTGCCAACTTTTCTTCAATCTTAAGGGCCATCTCGTAAGCTTCTTCAACAGTTTTTAGAGACAAAATATCCAATTCATCTTGTATTTCAAAACTTAGGCCATTAATATACCTTTCTATTTTTTCTTCATCTACTTCCATATGACCAAATCTTATACTTAATCTATAAAAATCCTTTGTATATTCTTTTACAGACATAAATTTCTTCTTGAGATTTTTCATTTGGCGAAAAAGATTCAACTGATAATCTCGATGAAGAAATTTACCTTTGAGATTGGTCACCATTCGATCCCAACTAGTGATTTTCCCTTTGTTTATATTTCTTCGTTCATCTTACATGTTATCCCACCATAGTGAAGCATGTCCCTTTAATCTGGTCACTGCGAACTTAACTTTCTTCTCATCATCTACATTTTCATAATTGAAATATTTATCCATTGCACCGATCCAGTCGATCAATTCTTCAGGATTTAAATTTCCTTCATACATAGGCATGTCCAATATTGGCTTGGTACTTATTCCCGCGACCATCTTAACCATTTTCCCTTCTGCAGTTTCTTTAGCTTCAGCTTCTTCTTCTGAGCTTTCTTTTGCTTCAATAATATCATCGATGTCAATATCTCTTTGGCATGTTGTCTCCAATGCATATAATATAGTTCTAATATGTCTTACTTCATCGAGAAAGACTTGATTTGCAGCTGGTATTCCTCAACCAATTCTAGCTCCTCTAATTCTATTGGCCATCTTAATTGAATATCCAAATAAATGACCAAAATAATTTATATTGGAATCACCCTTTTATTATTTCAAAATACAAATATTACAAGCGCTTTATGATCTATGGAATATGTTTTATTAATATGAAATATTAATATAGAACATATTATATATATTAATATAAAAAATTTCCCATGTTCTTCCACTATGCCATATATATAAAAAAAATCTGACACAGTAATTTTGGAAAATAATAACATTTTTCCTACATAACAGGAACTCCTTCAGGTTAAGTGCAAGCTGAGCTATACTTCTATTGCGCAGTTCAACCAAATTGAATTAAAAAAATATGATTCACACATCCCATCGAATTCAATGACAACGCTTCCAAGTATCTGCAATGTTAATAAGTAATCCTCTAACTTTATGTAGACTTTAATTTCCCACAGAGCGACTTCAGATTCCACGCTGGAATATATAGGGTACTATCATATTTTGAAAAAATAATTTTTTGCTTCCAAAGTAGGTTAAAAAAATAAAATTTCAGTTTCTATGATATTCAATTGATAATACACTGACACGAATTATTAGACTGAGTATTACCGCAAAAAATATATTGAGTATAGCCACAAAGAAACAAACTGGGCGAAAACAATTTCGAGGAAGAAATAACAGATGGACTGGATGAAGTAAATTACTTAAATATCTCCTGCTGGAGGAAACGCTTCACAATTCGTAGTGAGCGTATTCATGTAACAATATCGCTTTTAGCTTTGTTCGATTCAGCACTCAGCCCCACTAATCGATTATAATTACAGTAAGTTCCTTGAGATTACATGCCAAATTCCACAATGTCTTTTAGAGAAATTATGTAAATCGAGACTCAAATGTTTATGAAAAAAATCAAAAGAATGGCCTTTGATACCAAAAATTGGTGCAACGCTCCCAAAACTAAACACACGGAAATTTAATTAAATAAAATCACAATCCAAAGCTTGAGCATTACAAACGATTACATGGCTATTTATTTAGGATGGAAGAAATATTTCGAATATCTTCAAGAGAAACTTCTTCCTAGATATTTGGATGAAGTTGAGAATTATCCTCTCAACTTTAGGAACCTATCCTAACTTCCTAATGTCCTAATTAATTCTAGAATGACTCATGAAATCTAGAAAATTCTAGATTTCTCAAATTAAATAATTACAACAAAATAAAATATGTGATGCTCCTGCATCATCAATGGAGAAATTAAAAACCTCAAAAATGTGTGCACATATTTTCAAAATAAACCAAAGTAATTCAAAAATCACATAGATTTCCTTGAATAATCATTACATAATAGTTTTCCTTGTTGACTAGAAGAAATGTAGGCTTATGGCAGTTGTAGTCCTTGCTTGGAAATATTATGTGCTTCCATGTTAAGTTCATGAAAAATATGTCGTGAAATAACATTCCTAAAGGAGGATAAAGCCAAATGAACCTGATTAGTCAAAGACAAATTTGTGATATGTAATTTTCCTTGAATGAATTTATTACCAGCTGAGAGCCATCAAAGATATGCAAAGAGAGACATATTTATTTTATTTCTATCTTCAACAAATAAAACAAATCCAAGGGTTCCTCTATGTTTTTTTTTCTAATGCCTACATTATCTTTGAAAATATAGTGGCAATCATCTAAGAGAAAAAGAACAAAACCAAGGCCAACCTTTCCATCCTGGCATGCTCCATAGAAGAACAATCGGGACAATTCATATCAGAAGTGGGAGCGTTCACAACTCTAGGAGCCTTTGGGAAAATGCCACATCTATATTCTTACACCTGAGACTGTGCCACCAGATCAATGGAACATTGAGCTAAGGATTGTGCCTAAAAAATGGTCTAGTTTCTCATTATCCATATACTCAAATAAACTATAAGAGGAATGGCCTTCAATGAATTAAATAATATGTCATTAAAAAAATCACCAAAACATTTTCAATTATATATTTTTGCCACACCCATAGTATCCCAACCTTCTTGCACACTTCACCCCAAACTTATTTAGTGAATGGACATACAAGAAATATATACCTTATGTCTTCTTCATCATAACAATGAAGAGATCATCTCTCATGACCATGGAAACTTCTTCTTTGTAACACACCCCTCATTAATGCTTTGTTAAACACTATCAACCACATCAACAATGCACACACAGATTGGGATTTGATCCTCTATATTTTTCTCCACCAACTCTCCCTCACTTGTGGAATGTTCTAAAGTAAACACTAATATCCTAGTTTTACAAAATAGGAACCACTTAGCTCATTGTAACTCCATACAAGATCATCCTCATTTTTCAGTCAATTTGATATGGAACACACTCCAATTCCCAAATATACTCACTCTAAGGATTCACCCATTCTCCAACTATGCCTAATTATTGAGCTAAAAACCAACCTTACCTCCATATCGTAGTAGTTTTCAAATCCCCATTCCTTTCCAAAGTTGCTCTAAAAATTTTCAATAAGTATTATACCAACCCAATGGGGATGAAAACATTTGCATTATATCCATTTATCATATCAATCCAAGCCTTACTTGTTTTCCCACCTTTGCCTTCCATGTCAAAAAATTCCCAATAATTGGGTAATAAAGAGTTAAAGCTCACCTAAGATTAGATATGTTGGACGCACTCTTGTTTTCCACTCATACCCATTCTATGAAATAACCAAGAGATATCCAATAAGTTCATATTCCTAAGGCTAGGAGTTATATAATAGGTCTAAATTGATTTAGTAGCTAGTGCTTTCCAAATAAATAAATATCTCTAATACCCAATCCTCCTACCTCTTTTGGCAATGTTATATTTTTCCAACTAGCCAAATGCAAGCATTTATAATTCCCACCACCTATCAAAATGTAGTTAAAGCAATTTTACCTTATATTCTCTAGAATCCCTTCTAGGATACTTGCCAACAAATGCCAAAACAACAAAATCACTTCTAAGAAAGATTGAATCAAAACTAGTCTACCCACATGATAAAACCACTTTTACACCAAAAACTAACTTTCACTTCCACCTTACCAACTAGATAATTCCAATCATGTTTACCATAGATATTAGGATTCAAACAAAATCCACTATTTTTAACCTTCACTTAATTATTTCCTACCAAAAGGATAAAGGGTCCCCAATTGATCTGATAGACCACTATCAATATTTAAAGTGAAAATATCCAATTTATTCTGATTGATTTGCAGTCATGTTCCATCACATTAGAGCTTGAGGGTATCCAACAAATTTATGATATCTTCCTCCTCTGAAACATAAAATTAACACATCATCCACGACAAAACAACTCCCAAATACTCAGTAAATTGTGAGATAACTACAACATGACCCAACAAAACACCTCTCAACTACTCAGTCCTAGCTGCCTCCAATAACATCCTACTTAGTCCTTTTGCTACTAATAAAAAAAGGTAGGGAGATAATAAGAAACCTTGACACAAGCCACAAGAGGACCTGAAAAAATGTTATTTTGAGCCATTGATAAGTACAACGAACTAGGAAATAGTTATACACCCTATAATTCATTTGACCACCTTATGTGAAAACCCAATATGCAACAACAACAAATGCAAGTAATTCCAAGAGACCCTATCATATACCTTGTGGAAGTATATTTTCATTACCACTGTCAAATTTTTTAAGTTTTGATACTAGGTATTACTTCCTAGGCAGATCCCACATCCTCATGATTGTGTTTATCGTTTAAAAAACCAAACTACTCAATTGAAATCAAACAAGAGAGTATGGTTTTTATATACATTGCAATCCTCTTTGCAATTATATTATATACCATGTTGCACATTGAAATGGGCCAAAATCATCAAAGGATTATGTATTGTCCACGTTAGAGATTATTACTATGAACATTAAATTTAAATTCCCCATAATTTTAGCTTCTAATGTCACTTCCTCAACTAGTTTTAGAAGGTTCCACCCAATATATTGATAAATCTTGGAAGAACTATATCATACAACCAACTACCTTAGACTACAATCCTTTTCAAAATATTTCATTGTAGCATGAAGCTCTTATAAGGGAACTTCCTAAAGAAAGTCCTCACCTTCCATGTCTTCAATCATCCTAGGAAATTTCCTTATAACCTCCAATACCTCCATCAAATTGCACCTATCTGGCTCCTCAAAAAATTTCCTAAAATGCCTAACACCCAAATAGGCTAGATCCTCATTTTTTTAACTACCTACCTTCTTCATCCTATAGCTTCGATATTTTGTTTTTTTAGCCTTTTGTGTGATGCAAAATTATGGAAGTATTTGGTGTTTTAGTCACCCTTGTCTATCCAAGCTACTTTATTTTTCATATGCCACTCCATTTCTTCTTCTAGTAGCCACTTTTCTTTGAAACCCTCCAATTGTATTAATTCTTAAAGGTACTCCTAACTTAGTATGAAGCCCTCTCCCTTGCTAGTGAAATCAACCAACTTTTCTTCTAAATATTTTATAACTTGATCCCTCATCCTCCTCCTATAACATGACCAATCCATTACTATATTTTAAATAATGTTTTTAATAAACGCATAAGCTGAGAGATGAATATGTTTTCTTATCTAGGATCATATGGATCCCAATTCTCTTGGACTGGACATCAAAAATCCTCCACTAGGAGCAAAGTTGGATTAAATTAAAACAATGTTCTTGGTTTTTTCTTTAGCTTCATCCAACTCCAACAATATGGGGAAATGATCCAAGCATCTGAATTTATCCACCCAAGTGTGACATCTCCCAATAGAACTCAATAACTAACTATCTATAATGAATCTATCCAATCTTTTAGATACCACTAAATCCCCATCGTTATTGTTGATTGAGGATGTCTTAGTTTACATCAATATTACATTATCTAATATTTCACTTTCTAGAGATAAGTTAAAGAAGTATGTCAATGGGTCTAGTTCTGTTTTAAGTCCCCAAATTTCCCCCCTATTTAAGGTGAAATTTAGATCTCCACCCAAAATGAGGTTATTGAGCATTAGAGCTCTAGAATGAAATTTTTTCTCCCAAAGGGAATCTTACTGTCATATGGTCCATAAATATTCAAAATATTGTAGACACTGCCCAATTTTTTACAAACCACCTCTAACAATAGCCTTGAGGGCATTGCAAAAGAATTTAAAAAGGTTAAGTTCTCATTCCAACCAGTACATTTCTTCTGAGGGCTCTTGAGAGTTCCACAAAAATCCCAACCCTTAATTAAAGTTTGTAAAACATCGCATAGAAAATCTCCCCTCCCGATCATCTCTTGAATAAACACTATATCTAGTTTATGCATTGTAACAAGTGAAATGAGGGTTAATATTTTGGTCACAAGTCACATGAGGGTTAATCTTTTCGCCCGACCCCCTAAGACTCTAATATTTACCAAGTGTATCTTCATTATGTCACCGCGACAAGGGTTGGGCTTGCTCTAAGAACCTGGAAAAGAATAGTTTGTTTCCCTTGTTTAATCTCCCTGGCCACCTTCTCCTTTGTTGTTCTAAGGGCCAACTACCTACGAATAGGAATCAAAGTGAAGTCAACTTCCAAATCACTCTCCAACCTTCCTGAAACCACCCCCGCATGATTTTTTTTGGCTTCCTCGGCCTAGAATCACAAAAAACTCGCTCTAATGAGCTCACTTCCAAGGAAGATGGAGGAGAAGAAACTTTTGGGATTGGGAGTTTAACTAATCATAAGGAGCCTTTTTGGAAATTCTAATAAGGACATCATGCACAATTAAATTCTCACTACACAATGGGGGTGGAGAGGTAGACTCACTCAACATTGTAATCTTCAGCATATGCTCATTGTTTTGGAACAAAACCTCATCTAAAAAACCCATATCAAACAAGTCTTTTGATACTTTATTTAAATCTAGAGACACTCCCTCCACTCTAAAGAGATGGTTACCCTTTAAGCCTCATTACAAAAAGCCAATATTAATCATTCAACATATACAAAAACTCTACTCCCTCTAAATTTAAATCTCTAACTTATATAAAAAAAACACATTCATAATCCTACTTTAAATTTTAATCCTTTTCAAATTTGAAATTCACACAGTGAAAATGCATGCCATAGTGCACTCCATATACTAAAACCACTGAATAAAAAAATTTAAAACACTTCTCATTCTAGATATAAAATTTTATCTCCAAATCGTTTTCACTAAAATGTATCTTTGCTACATCAACACCACTTACTAACATATTTTAATATATAGTGACAAACAAACCTAAAATCCTCCACCGATTGAAAGTCTATCCTCCAACGATTGAAATAGAATTTCAGTGCTTCATACAAATTTTGGGTGTCACATTGATTGACCATGGAGTCACTTGTATTTTTTAATAATTTATTGTTGAAATGTATATAACGCGTTAAAATTCGGACCATGAAGGACTTATCATAAGCAAACGTAACCATTTTTACAACATTATTTTATGAAATATAGATTTAGAGTCTTCGTCCTTATATTAAAATTTCAAATATTATCTTTCATGAACAATATATGCTTAAACCTTTAAAGCTCCTTCATTGAAAATTCCAAAAAATAAATATTAAATTAAATAGTAAGTTGCAAGTAGCATCAATAATGCATCATGTACGGACGTAAGATGTATACAACAATTCTACATCTTGTTAACAGTTTTTTTTTGTCTTTTTTTTTTAATATCAATGAAAGATGCTTCTCAATACTAGTTGATATAGAAAATTTAGTAACTTGGATTTATAGGAAATTTAGTATTCTATTCCTGGATTTATTCTACGTCACGGATTATGTCATGAATTTTGACTTTTCAATTTCATTTTACCATGTTTGAACTAATAGAAGTTTACACGAAAGATGACGCCATAATTTATTGATTTAATTTAAATTTTTTAATCGTATAAATACTATTTTTATAATAATTTTAATATAAATATTTTTTATTTATTTATAAATGATTGAATATTAAATAATAATAATTATTTAATTTTAAGGTTATGAGTAAGTTATATATTAGAGATATACTTTAACTAATAGATGAAATGGTTTTTGGCTTGAATTTGATAATACAACTTCTAGCAAGATTGTGATTTCTTGTTATTTAAAATACATTTTTGAATGCATAAATGGATTCAACACCCTCAAACAATCATGAGGCACTCAATCTTTGCAAAAACAATTTTAAAAATTGTTACTAGATTTTGAACAAAATTGGCCAAATAAAATGTTTGTAAAAGGGACATTTCGTCCATTAGTTAGACCAAACATATATCAAATTGGTATATGAGACTCCCTTATTTGTAAGAACAAGAGATCTGTTTTTCTGCAACAATTTGATTACTAATCCATTGAGTTACGTTGAACAGTGGACGCCATGCACCATAAAGTTGATAAATATGGAGATGTCCAAGCTTAAAACTCAATTAATTTGTTGAATATGAGTGTGGGTAGTCACATTAGGTTTAAAAGTGTAAGAATAATCTCGCGTTCAACTCCTAACATTTTTCATAACATTCTACAAATTTACCAATTCTCTTAATAATAAAATAAATCTAACACTCCTTGATGATTCGAACATGTTTATGAGTAATCTATGTAATTACTTTAGTTTTTTAAACATAAGTATGAACAGGCTGAGCATAAGTCTAACAAAAGTTTGATTAAGTTAAAATGTATTGTAAATATTATGTTAAAAGATTTTAGTTATGGTTGGGAACTTGGAAAAATTCACTAGAGTTAACTTTAATTAACTTCTTTCACCAGATAATTGTTTTTCGATTATTTCTCCTCCTTGAGATAAGTGACCTTTGGAGAAGGCTTTGGGTAGGTGGAGAAAAGAAGGAGGTCGAGAGAACCACACAAAATGTGGAGGAAAAGATGGTTTTTTGCCTAAGACATTCCAGAGCTGGACAACGAGCCAATGGAAGTCTCAAGTTACTAATCCAGGCATAAATTGGGGTTTTGTAACTTGTGAATAATCTACTATTCTGGTGATAAGATGCATAGGGGAGAGAAAGGGCATGATTTCCCATTAGGGGAATTTTGAGGTCTAAAATGGGCCTCCTAAGGAAATTATAAAATAATATTGGATTACATCATCAAATTTTAGAGGGAAAAAAGGAAAAACTACCTTTTCAACTTGTATTTTCAACTTATCTCCTAAAGTTTTTACTCAAATTTCGAGAAGGAGTACTCGTTGGATGCATAATTTAATTCCTCATCCAAGGAGTACCCATGTTGCATACTTTTGATGGACCCTGCTACACGAAAAATGAGAAATACATGAAAAACGTGATTGCAATCACATTTTTTAATGTATTTCTCATTTTTTCATGTATTTCTCATTTTTCATGTAGCAGGGTCCATCAAAAGTATGCAACATGGGTACTCCTTGGATGAGGAATTAAATTTTGCAATCAACTAGTAATCCTGCTCAAAATTTGAGTAAAAACTTTGGAAGATAAGTTGAAAATACAAGTTGAAAAAGTAGTTTTATTATTTTATTATTTTTTAATCTTTTTACCCTTTTACTTAAAAAATAGTGAATCATCCCCCATGGTTGACATCATCATCTAGAATCCTATTGGTTCTTATAAAGTTTATTTTGGTTGTACATTTTTCTTAGGAGGCCCATTTTAGACCTCAAAATTCCCCTAATGTTTTCTCGAGGTTGGGAGTTTGGTTGCTCAGTGAAATTTCCCAAGTTATCACTATCACATATAAGTATCACAATGAGTTTTTGTACATTGAGTTATGTACATGTATGTCGATGTTCATCGTTTACAATCATTTATAGGGTTGTTCACTATTTGAAATAATTTTATGAAAGTTTACTATTTAAATCATTTACATGAATGATTACTGCTTTAGTCGCTTATAAAAAGTATTTGTTGTTTCTTCCTTTCTTGTTCAGTTAAACTGAAAGAAGGTGTAGTAACAATTGAAAAGGGGAAAACAAGATTATACAGGTACATTAAACAATTGGTTGTAATAACATGTTGTGCATGAATAACTCTTAAGGTTATTAATATAATAAATCATTAAATAATAATAGACACCTGGAAGTCGATAAAGGGAGAAGAACAGGTGTTAGAGTGAGGGTTTGTCCATCGCAGGTCGGTAACCAGTGGTAACCGAGGAAACTGGGGCCGAATGCATTCAGATGAAGGGTCAAGCCCTGAGGCACATTAAAATCCTATTAACCAAAATTTCAATCAATACAGAATAAGTATTACAAGTATTACAATCAAAGAAAACAGATTTCATTGTATATATATTACCGACGTCCTTCCTAACATTACTCATTACAGAGTTTATCAAAGTAGAAGAAGTAGAGTATTATCAAGAGATAATACGATGAGAACTCATATAGCCAATACCAAATCTATAGCTTGATAATCATATGGAACAAACACATACTGATAATACCACTTGTCCATTCTTTTCTCATTAGCAGAAAACCTGAGACAGTAGTTACTTCCAAAGAAAACAAGGGAACTCAATGACCAGGAGTTCATAAATTTTGCTCAAAATTGAAAGTTAAAGGACTTGGTTGAAACTAGGATGGTTGTGTAGATCTTGTCTTCCTGATTTCGGCGCCTCAAATGGTTCGTAAAACTGATGTCGTATGAGGGAGATACCACGTTTTGATCGATTGCCCAAACAGCTAAATTTTGCAATAGGGTTGACTGGGATGCCCAGTTAGCATGCAGGGTGCACAGTCAGCAAAAAGGAATATTCTAAAGAATATTCCTTTTCTAAGAGCCAGTCAGAGGCTAATAAGTGTCGTGTTGTGTTTGGTTGGTGGATTGTATGTTTTATTTGTTAGACCAATGGGAGGGTGACACGTGGCCAACCCTGAGGCCGCCACGTGTCCCCTGGACAATGTGTTAAAATTTTATGGAGGTCGTCGAGTTCGACCTCACAACCTCTGGCAGAACAGCCACCCGTCACACTGCATGAGCTACGCATTAGTTCTTAACCCATAAGGGTCAAATGTTATATTTGAATTTTTAAAACTTTGCATTCGGGGGTTAGGACCACTGGTGGTCTAAGGTTTATGTTCACATGTAACTGTCACCACATATGTTATATCTAACAGTTGCTAGTCGCGACAACAAATAATTGCAACCTCCAACCTGGTCACATTGCTATGTTAGCATCGATGGTTATGGTTACTCCGATGGATTGGTCGCTGCAACATTTAACTCCAAAATGATATCACACGTGACAGTTGCATTCACCATCTCCGCGTGGTCAAATAACTCCACTCTCAACTCCGGTTGCAAAGGTGTTAACCAATTTTTTCACATGGAGTTTCGCTCCAAAATTTAATGCAACCATGGGTTTGGGGGTTGGCATGTGGCCACCCCTATGCAAACATTAACCTTTACGGTTAGAGCAGGAGGGGAAGTTAGCGCGCCCCTATTTTTATGGGGATTTGGCCAAATTTAACTACAGTTAAGTGAAGTTTACCAAAATTAGTGGAGTGTTTCTAGGAGTGGTTGGGAAAATGACTTGGAGGGTCAATTTTCGCCCAAATGGAGTGAATGAAGAGTCTATCTAAACTAATTGGAGCATTCTGGAGCTATTGGTGCAGAGAAAATAGCCATTAAATGCCTGTAAACACATGTATTTGCAAATTTTTGAGCATAATGAAAGATGGACATGCCATTGGGAGTTGGACCAGCAGATGTAGCCCAGGAAGGGTGAATTACTTCATCATGCCTGCTGTGTAAATGTTATGTGTGGTTTTATTTCTCTGTTATACACTTTTGTTCAGTGTTATTTAGGCTTATTTTCATGCTTCTAATTCACAAAATCATCTATATTTCATGGTTAAAATCCTCAATACTTAAGAAAACTATGGAGACAAGTATGCACATGTTTTATAACTAAAAATACACTTAGCACAGGAAACTAATACAGTCCTTTCAGATCAGGTTGGTATCAGAGCTAGAGTTTAATCTCTAGTGTTGTTTTGTGCAAATATTTGTTTAACTGTTTGCGAGTTTTCACATGCTTACTAGGCTCAAGCTCAAGAGAGGAGAAGGCAAATTGGTGGAAGAAAGAGGGTCTCAACGTGAGCCACAGCAAAGGAGAGAAATATTTCCATAATATCCACCACCTAGTTCACCTCCTAAGGAATTAGAAGCAGCATTAAGCATGCCTCAATAAGAAGGAGAAATCCATGAAGAACTTGATCCCAAAGAGGAAGAAAGAGTGTTCAAGAAATCATTTCTTGACTTGACTAAGATGGTTCAAATCCTTTATCAAGAAAGGAATGAGAAACTAGAAGGAGAAGGATCAAAACTTCACAAGGAAGGACAAGGATCATCAGGAGGTCACAATGATGAAGATAAGTCAAATAAGGGCAACGAAGGAAATGGAGGTAGTGGAAACCCACCATCCTCACCCTCATCATCATCATCCTCTACTTCATTTTCAGTACATTAGTCACACAAGTCAAAGAACATTGGTAAAATTCCTTTTCTAAAACTTGATGTTAAGTTTGAATTTCCAATGTTTAATGGTGAATTCAATGCATAAAATCTTGATAATTGGATTACAATTGGAGATCTATTTGAGAATCAAGATAAGATGATGATAAAAAAATCTAATTAGCTTCATTGAGAATGGAAGGTGCAACATTTGTTTGGTGGGAAGCCAAGACAAAGGAGGAGATCAAGAAGCATGGTAAGATTATTCTATCATGGAATGATTTCATTTATGCAATAAAATGATAGTTTTATCCATTAGCTCATATGCATAAATCCATAATGAATTGGAAAAACTTTAGACAATTGAAAGGACAGAATGTGCAAGAATACACCCAATAATTTAGGAGAATAGCTCTCTTATTAAGGGTATATTTTCAAAGCAAAGATACTAGGAGGCTTACATATCTACCTAAACATACTATCCACATGTTTAACCCCACAAGTCTAGATGAGGTATGTGTTCAGGCCACACATCTAGAAGCTAGAGGGAAAAACATTTCTGATGAGGGTAGGAACAAACCTTTTAAGGGGAAAAACAAAGAGAAGACCTAAAAAGGTAAAATAAAAAAGAATACATCTATTAAGAAAGAGGGAGAAAAAGTAGTTTGTAAACATTGTTCAAAATAAGGCCATAATGAAAATCATTGTTGGAAATTACATCCTGAAAAGAGGCCCAAATATTTCAACAACAAAGGGAAACAAAAAAATATAGCTACAACTCAAAATGATTTAGGAGAGGATTCAGGTGATGAATCTAAAATTACAACCATGGGATTAAAGAACATGAAGGGGAAAGAAATTGAAACTAAACCCAGTACTAGTACATCAAACTGTCACATACATGCTCCAAATGAAGAAGAAAGAATTGAACCGTTTCATGTGAGGGTCATATCCAAACATACCAAGATTTACACATTGTTTGATAGTGGGTCACAAGCAAAATTAATCTCTTAAGACTTGGTCAAGAAACTTAATCTTGAGACCATACAGCACCCAAAACCATATCCACTTGGTTGGATTTGTAAGGATGCAAATTTACAGGTTTTAAAGAAGTGTATATTGCGGTTTGCAATAACTACACATTTTGTTGACACAGTTGAATTAGATGTGGTTCCGCTTGACATAACATGTATTGTGTTGGGGAGTGCTTACTTGTATGAAAGGAAAGTGATCTTCCATCGCCATGAGAACAAATACCATTTATTCAAAGATGGCAAGGAGTACATTGTTAGAGCACATCGCAAGAAGACAAATATTTCTATGGTAAATTATGGACAGGTAAAGAGGCTGGTAAATTCAAGTAATAATTTTGTTCTTCTAATGATTAAGCCTAAAGCTGATGTTAATCATGAATCGTTTAAGGGTTGTGATCCTAAGTTGAAATCATATTTATATGATGTAGTTGTTGCACATCATGAGATGTTTCAGGAGCCAACAGGATTGCCTCCAAAAAGGGAGATTCAACATGAGATTCAGTTGCAGCAAGATTGTCCTCTTCCAAACATCGGTATCGCATGTCGATAATGGAGAATGCTGAAATAAAGAGGCAAATCAAGGAGATGCTGGACAAAGGAATCATAAGGTCAAGCACTTCGCCATGCGATTCACCCATAGTCTTGATTCCGAAGAAAGATGGGACTTGGCACATGTGTGTAGACTTCAGAGCTTTGAACAAGATAACGGCAAATAATCGATACCCACTCCCAAGGATAGATGATTTGCTTGATCAGCTGAAAAAAGCAAAAATTTTCGCTAAGTTAGATTTACGAAGTGGATATCATCAAGTAAGAATTGCAGAAAGCGATGTACTAAAAATTGCATTCAAAACCAAACAAGGACTCTTTGAGTGGTTGGTTATGCCATTTGGTTTGTGTAATGCACTAGCGACTTTTATGCATGTTATGGATAGTGTTTTGCATCCATTCATTGATGACTTTTTGATTGTGTACTTAGATGACATATTGATTTTCAGCAAAACAAGAGAAGAACATGTCTTGCATGTGAATAGGGTGCTTAATGTTTTGAGAAAAGAGAAATCATTTCTTAAGATGTAAAAATGTGAGTTTGGAAAGACTTCTTTGGTTTATTTGGGACACATTGTAGGAGGAGGCGAGTTGAGAATTGATCCTTCTAAAGTGGAAGCCATTGTGAATTGGCCCACTCCCAAAATAGTAACCGAGTTAAGAAGTTTCTTAGGTGCAGCTCGGTATTGGAGAAATTTTATTGCTAACTTTTCTGCCATCGCAACTCCTATGCATGCAGTGAAAAGTGTAAAGAAAGGCTTCCAATTGGGAGGCAAACAACAAAAAGCTTTCGAAGCTTTAAAATACAAGATCAGCTCAACTCTAGTACTTGCATTACCAAATTTGAGACAGCCATTCGAGATACAAACTGATGCTAGTGATTATGCCATGGGCGCAGTTCTTTTACAGCATGGTAAGCCTATCTTTTTTCATTCTGAAACATTCAATGGTGTTGTAACTAATTATCCTACATATGACAAAGAACTATATGCGTTGGTACAAAGCGTCAAGTAGTGGAAACACTACTTGATGGGTAAAGAGACGATTATACATACCGACCACCAACCATTACAGTACTTGTAATCGCAAACAAAATTGCAGCAATCACGACATTTCAGGTGGATGGGATTTCTTCAATAGTTTCACTTGGTTATAAGGTACAAGAAAGGTATTTTCAATAAAGTTGCTAATATTCTTTCAAGACCGATTATAAGTGCTTCTAATTTACTCAAAAATGATTCTATTGTACATGAGAGTTACATAGAACAATACGCACATGATGTTGATTTTCAAGATGTGTATGCTAGTTTGAGTGAAGGGAATCAAGTTGAGGAAAATGATTATCACATGCATAACAATTTGTTGTTTCATTTTGGAAAACTATGTTTACCATAAAAACAGTGGCGCATCTGCAGGCTAAGTGTCATGAGAGAAGCTCATTCATCTCTTATTTCTGGCCACTTTGGGGTAAGCAAAACAGTGGCGCATCTACAGAGGTATTGCTATCAGCCTCACATGATAGATAGTGTGTCACGTTTTATAAGAGGTCGTTCTATGTGTGCAACAAGAAATCCTAGCAATAGGAAGCTTGGGTTGTACACGCCACTACCGATACCATCAAGGCCATGGGAGAGTGTCTCCATGGACTTTGTTGGAGGTCTACCTATGTCAAGAAAACAACATGATTATATTTATATAGTTGTGGATAGATTCAGTAAAATGTGTATACTTATGCCATGAAAAGAAAACCATTACTGCTGAACAAATTGTTGAACTTTATTTTCAACATGTATGGGTTCATTATGGATTGCCTACTTCTATTGTTAGTGATAGGGATTCCAAGTTCATTAGGAATTTTCGGTCCAATCTTTGGATTATGATGGACACAAAGATGAAAAAGAGTACTTCTTTTCATCCGCAAACTGATGGCCAAACCGAGGTGGTGAACATAACCATTGTGCATCTATTGAGAGGATATTGCACCAAACATCCCAAGTAGTGGGATGAGCAACCACATTACATTCAGCATGCTTACAACCGAGCAAAGAACTCTTCTACAAATACATCACCTTTTGAAGTATGCTTTGGGTAGTTGCCAAAATCGCCATTAGACTTCATCTTTGAGAATGATGTTGCAATTGATGGGCATAGTGATATTGTCAAGGCTCGAAATTTCATTAAGAAAATTTAGATTATACATCAACAAGTTCAAGAAAAACTTGAGAAGAGTCAAATAAAATACAAGGAGATGCATGACAAACATAGAGTTGATGACAAATTTCAAGAGGGAGATGAGGTATGGTTGCACATAAGCAAAGAAAGGATGCAAGGAGAATGTAAAAATCTCAAACCCATTCGCTATGGTCCATTCAAGATCATAAAGCAAGTTGGTAATAATGCATTTCAACTTGACTTGCCTTCATATATGCAAATGTATTCAGTTGTTAATGTTGAAAATTTACGTTTGTATGAGCCACCTTGAATCGATGATCAAGGAAGTGATGTTTAACTGCCTTCTATTGAATATTTCTCGCCAGAATTTATGGATGATCTCAAGGAAGATACAATTCTTGACAGGAGGACAAGAGCATCCAAGAGGGGAAGTGTTGACTACCTTCAAATTGGGCTCAAAGGAAGTAAGCCAAGCAAGGCAAAGTGGATGGAAGTTGGAAAGGTGAGGGAGATGTACCCTCATCTACTGAACATGTAATCAAGTATTTTGGGGTCCAAAAGCTTCCCAATGGGAAGGTGTGATTAGGAGTTAATAATTTTTTCTCAAAATTGAAAGTTGCAGAATTGGGTTGAAACTAGGATGGTTGTGTAGATCTCGTCTTCCTAATTTTGGCGCCACGAACGATTCGTACAACCGATGTCGTATGAGGGACATATCGCGTTTTGATTGATTTCCTAAACAGCTAAATTTTGCAAGAGGGTTGAATGGGATGCCCAGTCAGCATGCAGGGTGCATAGTCAGCAAAAAGGAATATTCTGAAGAATATTCCTTTTCTCAGAGCCAATCAGAGGGTGACACGTGTCGCATTGTGTTTGTTTGGTGGATTGTACGTTTTATTTGCTAGACCAATGGGAGGGTGACACGTGGCCAACCGTGAGGCCACCACGTGTCCCCTAGACAGTGTGTTAAAGTTTTATGGAGTTCGCCAGGTTCGACCCCACAACCTCCGGTAGAACAACCACCCGCCACACCGCATGAGCTACGCATTAGTTCTTAACCCATAAGGGTCAAATGTTATATTCGAAGTTTTAAAACTTTACATTCGGGGGTTAGGACCGCCGGCAGTCCCAACCCGCCGGTGGTCCAAGTTTTATGTTCACATGTAACCGTCACCACATATGTTATATCTGACATTTGCTAGCCGCGACAAAAAATAACCGCAACCTCCAACCTGGTCACATTGTTATGTTAGCGTTAACGGTTACGACTACTTTGACGGATTGGTCGTTGCAGCATTTAACTCCATAATGATATCACGTGCGACAGTTACATTCACCATCTCCACGCAGTCAGATAACTCTGCTCTCAACTCTGGTTTCAAAGGCGTTAACCACAATTTTCGCATGGAGTTCCGCTCCAAAATTTAATGCAACCACGGGTTTGGGGGTTGGCATGTGGCCACCCCCTAAAAAAACATTAACTTTTACGGTTAGATCTGGCGGGGAAGTTAGCGCGCCCCTATTTTTGGCCGAATTTAACTACAGTTAAGTGATCTTCACCAAAATTAGTGGAGGTTTACTAGGAGTTATTGGGAAAATGACTTGGAGGGTCAATTTTCTCCCAAATGGAATGAATGAAGATTCTATATAGACTAATTGGAGCATTTTGGAGCCATTGGTGCAGATAAAAAAACCATTAGAGGCCTGTAAACACATTTATTTGCAATTTTTTTAGCACAATGAAATATGGAAATGCCATTGGTAGCTGGACCAGCAGATTTAGCCCAAGAGGGGTGAACTGCTTCATCATGCCTGTTGTGTAAATGTTATGTGTGGTTTTATTTATCTATTATACACTATTTTTCAGTGTTGTTTAGGCTTATTTTCATGCTTCTAATTCACAAAATCATCTATATTTCATGGTTAAAATCCTCAATACTTAAGAAAACTATGGAGACAAGTATGCACATGTTTTGTCAAAGTTATATCAAAAGAAAACTGTGTTATATTTTTATAGGAATTTAAACCTAATAACCTACAATACTTGCTAGGTAACAATACAAGGGTTCATATTATAAAGAGTGGAATGAATGACTGAATCCATGCCTTTAAAATTGTAGAAAGGTAATAATAAATTTTATGATCTTTAATTTTTTTTTACTTCAACTCTTATGACATTGATGAGGGTTACATGTAGTATCATAGCAAAGTTTCAACACCATGGCCTGACTAGGAAAAATAAATACTAAAGTGTGTTCATGTGCACAGAGGGGAGGAACAAGATGAGAAGGGGAGTTGGAAACTTACCCACGATAAGAGAAATTGTAGAATTTTTCCCCATACCTATGACTAAAGCGAACCCTGAGGTATGGGTGCAAATGAGGGAAGGACAATGGGAATGGACTGCGATGCTCTTGGAAACTGTGCAATAGCTAAAACTAGAAATGAATCTCTTAAGGACTGACAATGAAATACTAATGCGGGAGCAAGAATGGATTTTGAAAAGTCTTTCCGACAAACAAAATAAAAAGGCTCCTAATCCTAGTACAGACAAAGGGATTGGAAATGAGGAACCTTGGCATGGGAATGATAACATGCTAGAAGGAAGCTATACTCATAGGAACGAGGGTGATAGAGGCGAGAATTAAGAAGAATCAGGCAATATTTCTGTTCAAAGTAAAAACAATAAACATAAAACAGAGCTCCAGGGAGAATTTAAAAAGATCAAACCCCCAGTATTCGATGGTGAAATGGTGGAAGTTTTCGAAGCTTATATTATTAACATGAACCAATATTTTCAAATTTATTAGTTTAACACTAACCTTTGGGCCAGGTTCGCTATTTATCAGTTACAGGGGAAAGTTGCCTTATGGTGGGAAGAGGTAAAGATAGTGCATCAAGTTGAAGAGTCAGACGTGATTTTGGAGGAATTCAAAAATCAGTTCAAGAACAACTACTTGACATAACAATTTTATGACAAGAAAGAAAAATAATTTCATGATTTGAAGCTGGGACAACTAACAATGGATGAATTTGTAGCTAAGTTTACATCCTTTTTAAGGTATGTCATGTACATTAGGGAGGAAAAAGGTAAGGTCCAACTCTTTTTTAGTAGCCTGCCTGCATTTATGAAGGAAATAATAGAGTTTGATAATCCCAGGACCATGGAATAAGAAATTCGAAAGGCTCAAACTTTCTACCATCGAAAAGGAAAAAAGGAGAAAGTGGTAGAGGTTGGCCACTTAAGAAAGGACAAAAGAGATTCCAAAGTTCCAGAAACACAAAGAATATGGGAATGAAAGGTACATAAAGGGAGCAGTAAAGTAAACAATTTGGATGGATTCAACAAAGGAATAAATGGAGAATTGAACCCAAATAGACATAGGCATCAAGTAAACTGGAACTTGGACAAGCACAAAAACCACCTCTACAATTTTGTGGTTGTGGGGAAACCAATTACTATAAAAATTCTCCCCATCGCACCAGGCCAGAGAAAAAAAATAACGTACATGAATCTTCTACTATAGGTGAGGTAGCAAGGAGTATCCAAGAATTAACGCAACATTGGAGGACCACCAAGCCGACTTTCAACCCACCATGATAGAGTTGAAAGGTAAGTTTTTCCACTAGATTGCGTCTATTTTGATAGATATAGGAGAAATTTTGAGTTATGTTAGTCATAAAATAGTGGGAAAATGTCATTTACAAGCTCACAAGTTTAAAAACCATTGGCTAGTACAATTAGCTACTGGAGCCAAAAGAAGGGTGACTTCCAAAGTGTCGGATTGCTCTGTTGAAGTAGGAAATCAACATATTAAGGTTAACGTAAATATACTACCTTTAGGATCTTATGACATATTAATTGGTATGGACTGGTTAGAGGGACATTGGTCCTTGATGAATTGTAACTAAAATTCCATCATTTACCTTACTGAGGGTGGGAGTAGATTGATAATTCAAGGGATTAAAAAGCTTGTAGAATTACGTCCCATTACGTCCTCTCAATTAGGAAAATGTGTCAAAAAGGGATGTGTAATTTATGTTTTCCAAGTTGGGTACTCCAACGAAAAATATAAAACGGTTGAATTAGGAACATACCCGTAGTGCAATATTTTGAGGATGTGTTTCCTGAAAACATATCGGGACTACCCCCAGAGCGATATATTGACTTCACAATATAAATAATCCTTGGGATAACCCCCATGTAAAAATAACCTTACCGTATGAGCATACCCAAGCTAATAGAGCTTTAAATGAAGTTACAGTAACTTCTTAACAAAGGTCATATTCACCCAAGTGTATCACCTTGGGGAGCTTTAGTGTTATTTGTTAATAAAAAAGATGAAACTTTAAGACTATGCATTGATTAGAGATAGCTTAATAAGTTAACAATCAAGAACAAATACACATTGCCTTGAAATGACGGCCTATTTGATCAGGTTACAGGTGCAACAATCTTCTCCAAAATTGAACTATGATCTAGGTACCACCAAATCCTGGTGACAGAGGAGGACGTTTGTAAGAAAACATTTAGAACTTGTTACAGACATTGTGAGTTTGTAGTTCTGCCATTTAGATTAACCAACACACCGACAATGTTCATGAGTTTGATGCATGGTATTTTCCATTCTTTCCTAGAAAAATTTGTGTTAATATTCATAGATGACATCTTAATTTACTCTCTAAACTTGGAGGAGAATTAGGAACACTTACGGATTGTATTGCAAGTGTTTTTAGAACACCAATTGTACACTGATTTTAGAAAATGCGATTTTTATAAAGACTAGATTCAATATCTCGGGCATGTTATCTCGGCTAAAGGTATAGCAATGGATTCTGAAAATATTAGAACCATTATGGAGTGGCATGTACCCAAGAATGTGGCCGATATACGATCATTGATGGGCTTGGAAGGATACTACCACCGATTTATCGAGGGATTTTCCTGCATCGCCTACCATATTACCTCCTTACAAAAAAAGGGAAGATTTTTTAGATGGAATTCTGAGTGTCAACAAAGTTTTGAGAGATTGAAACAGCAGTTAACCACCACCCATGTGTTAAATATTGTTGACCCGAATGGGGAATTCGTGGTTTGTACGGATGCGTATCAAGAAGGTATAGGGGCGATATTTATGCAACATGGGAAAGTGATAGCCTATGAATCTCGAAAGTTGAAAGAACATTAAGAGAGGTATTCTTCTTATGATTTAGAACTAACAGTTGCTACACAACATTTTTTCGCACTCCCTATTCCCTATCCAAAGTGTCATTATGTGTGCCACTCATGCCACAAATGTTTCAAAGCGACAAAAGCTATGAAAACATGTTCACCATGAACAACATACTCAAAACATCCATGAAGAAATGGAGAATCGATGCATTACAACAATTCTAGAGAAAGCTTGTAAAAAACCTTAATTTGTAGCCCCAACACGGATCTCACCTATTTTCCCTCGCACTTTTCACCCTGTGTATAACTGTTAAACATCACTAGTAGCGTGGGAATTAAATTGAAAAGTCGCATTGGTCCTCTTTTGGTAGGTTCTTCAAAAATGGAGCAGAAGCTTCTTCATTTAGAAATATCAAGAACGAAAATATGGTATCTTTTGGTTGAGGATATGGTCGAGTTCTCCCATTTTTGAACCTTTGATCCTATCTTTAAGAAACATCCTCTTTTAGATAAGGACTTTCCTCCCTCATTTTTGTTTCCATAACCTCTCCATCTTCACTATAAATGAGTTCCAGGCCTTACCCAAATGGTTAGTCATTGCCAATTTCATTTCTGAGTGATCGAATGCGCCTAAACACTGAAAAAATTCCAAGGAGAAGGAGTGCTTGAAGTATCTGGCTTGCACTTGGAAAATCGTCCTGAAGGAGGTCTCCAACATCAAGGCATTGATTGTATGATTCCCTCTTTTATTCATTAATAATATAAAGCATGTTTTGCTTTCCATGAGCTTGTTAATGATCACATGCTTATTATGATACTCCTTTATCTTTCATATGGTTTATATTGGAATATTTTTATATGTCTCTTTCGTTCATCATGATTTGATATCTCTTACAAGTATTCGTGCATAAAGGAATAGCGAGGAGAGAGCTCAGAAGTGAACATATCGAGATAGACATTGAAAAGTGATCGTATAGGAGTGAGGTAGGCCATCTCCCTCTCTCATGTTATTCCGATATTAAACTAGGAAAGTTTGCATTATTTTTCTCAGTTGTTACTAGACCCACTCATTGGGATAAAGGGATCGATTCTATCCATAGAAGGAATTGTCTGGATAAAAAAATGGCAACTCCACTGGGGAGCCTATAGCCTTTTTAGTCCTTCTTTTATATTTTTCCTTCTTGTTTAGTTTGGCCAACCATTGAAAGACCCTTTGTTTGGATTGTTTTTTAGTCTTTACTCTATTTTGAAGGTGTCTTAGGGTATTAGCTCTAGATTTTACCCTTGAGATTTTCTTATTTTCCCCGATTTTCCTCCATCGATGCACTTTTGATCAGTTATATTCGCACTTCCAGCGCGCATTTTATCTGAAAAAATCACGTTGCGGACCTTTGGTGTCACCTGGAAGTCCACGCCAGTCTTCGAATGTGGAAAATGTTTTGAGTCTCTGTTGGAAACTTTAGTTTGTTCTGATTCTTAAGGTTCTTTCTCTGTTTTTTTGTGTCAAGTTTTGATTATTTGCTTTCATTTTCTTGGTGGGATGCAAAAAATTGTCTCATGCTTAAAGTGGCAAATTGATGTTTTTGATTGAGTCCTTCACATTTTGATACGTTTGAAAGTTGTGTTTACAGCTTGTATGATTTGATAATTTTTGTTTTTTTGTCAATTGAACAGTAGTGGTTCTCTCGCATTCATAAGAAATTGATTTTTTGCATTTAGTTAGTTTTCGTTCCAAAATTTTCTTTTCGTTAAGTGCATTACATTACTCGCATGAAAAGTTATATTTTGGAATTAATTTTTGAAAATAGATCACATTTTTCAGTAATTGAAAACTAAAGAAGTGCATTTAAGTGCACTATATCATTCAAAACGAAAATAAAGTGAAAAATCATATAAGTGCATCTTAGTAAAAGTGAAAATATTTTTATTTTTGAAAAGTTGCATTTGGGATAGTGAAAGTGAAAAACATCTTTTTAATTTTTAGAATTGTATTTTTTTAAAAGTGAAAAGGGAAAAGCTAGTTAAGGGCATTGTGTTTTTTGCATTATTTGTTTGATGCATCATTGTTTGAAATCTCTTCCCTTATAATTTAGGTTTCATCGAAAGAAAAATGTATTTTTCTCATATAGATACATCTTAGGCATTCAGGTGACGTCGCTTTTGAGCCCCAAAATCAAAACTTAATTCAATATCAACATTAAAATTAACCTCAATTAACCTAAGGAGCATTTGGAATTAATGTAAACATTTAGAGGTCTAGGCTAAAGATGTGTTCCAGCGTCGTAAAGCGTAGCATCTATCGCTAACAACCCGGGTTGCATCCCAGGGTTGATATCTCGTCCCACATATGGAAGTATATAGGACTATGCTCCACATATAGTAATTATATGGGGATGCTCTCATCGAATGGTTACACATTAGACAACGATACTACAGAATAAGCTCCCACGTACCGCCACGTATATTTTGGGAGACCCACTAGGTTGTTATCTTGCCATAGGTAACCGAGTCAGTTGCCTTGTAAGTTGTGATACACTGAACACAACATTCGGGGAGATTGGTTTTCGTACGTAAAGTCCTTGGTTCGCCAAGGTGTATATTGCAGTTCATGGTTGCTTGGTAATCATTTTTCCTAGATTACCCCTTTCTGATTTATTTTTTATTGTTAAATTCTAAAATTTACTGCCCATGGTATAACATCCTACCCGAAGAATTTCTCCTTCACTTCATTATGACTAGTTAATTGGAAAATTTTTAAAGCCCAAAGTATTCACTTGTATCCTTTTTATTTTGTGAAAATTACATTGTGGCAGAGCCTCTGAGTCCTCGGTCATGCCACGCACAGAATTCACTTTCCACTTCCCCTTCACTTTCTGAAGTCGACAGGTCTCCTCAAAGAGTCCAAAGTGAGATTCCTCATATCGCATTTGAGCCTCTTGAGAACCAGGGTGTTGAGCTTGGTATTATTTTGAGTATTCAACCCATCTCGTCCTAACCACCTCCATCTAAGTCGATTACTTCGTCCCACGCCTATCCTCCGGATAGTCTTGAGCCTACTTCCAGGTTCTTACCTTTTACTAAGAATCCACTCTTTGATCCTGAAGACGACCCCATATACTTGTCACCTCCGCACTAGTACAGTCCTTTTGATACTCCCAACATTTCGTTGGTCCCTTCTCTTGGTAAATCTCGAATTCTTGCTTGAAAATTGTTTTCATCCTCCATGGAAACTAATGGTGATGATTTTCCATTTGAGGACACTCCTTAGAGTACTCCTTTGGAGACATTTGTGACTCACATTCCAGAAGTCGGCCTTGAAGAAAAATTCCCTCCTAAGGGTTTTCCTTATGTCTCCTATGATATGGGGAATGTTTCCACCATACCCACTAGTCATATTGAAACTTCAGTTCCACCAGGTTACACTTCCCTCGATGACCTTGTCTTGGGCGCTTCTGGCATGAATTCGCTATTTCAAAACGCTATGTGGTCAATTTGTTTCACTGCTACAACTGGTTCTTTCGATCCAAACATGTTAATTTCGACTACCCTGCCTACAGTGATTGTAGGTCATATATACGTTACTCTTGGATCGTCTGCTCCGTTGACCGTATATATGGTAACTACAGTTCCTCCCCTCAGTGGTGGAAACCCTATATTTCTGTTGGTTCTAGTGGGAACTACAGGAACTATGGACCCACATCGAGGGCAGCCCAGCCCACTGGTGCTATCCCTAACATGGTTGGAACGCTAGTTTCATCTGTGGCCAGTTTTGTAGCAGGGACACCTTTTCAAGGTCCTCAAATCCCTTCGACTCAAAAACATTATGTTCAAAATACATATGTTCAACAACTTATTGTTCAACGGTCCTCTATTCAAAATCCATATGTTCACCAGTCACAAATCATGTTATATGGAGTTTTGACCAATCCACAAGCAGGTCCCCAACTGCAATACGGTCCCAATCCCTCGTTGGGAAAACCTGGGGCCTATCCTCTCAAAATTGGTATCCCTTATGAGAAGCCCCAAAAAGTCCCTTATCTGTAGCTGCAGCAGGGACCTAACCCTCAATTTCAGGAAGGGACTAACCTTCAGTTGCAACAAGGTCAATTCCAACACCTGCAGTAGGGGCCTAATCAACCACTGCAGTAGAGGCCTAACTGACCATTGCAGCAGGGGCCTAACTAACCATTGCAGCAGGGGCCTAACTGACCATTGCAGGAGGGGCCTTATCAACAACTGCAGCAAGGTCCTTACCAGCAACTGCATCAAACACCCATTTACCAACAGTATGGCCAATTTGGTCCATATGGTAAAAAACAACCCCAATGGGGGCAGAAACAATTCCAACAAGTTTGGAATAATCAGGTTGGTGCTTATCAGAGACCATATACCCCGTACAACCCTCAGTTCCCATTTTTGGAAACATTGGAATTACTGGATGTGTCAAGGCTTACAAATGACCCAATACTCCACCGTATTGGCCTTCGGTCCCAAAAAAAATTATGGGAGATTATCCTAAGTTTGAAGCAAAGGATAGAGAAGACCCCAAATCCCATGCCATGACTTACCACCTCTAGTGTTTGTCCAACTCTTGGGTCGATGATTCTATCCGACTGTGTATTTTCCAGCGTACTCTCACGAGTGTTGCCACGAAGTGGTACATCGAGCTTCCTGAAGGTGCCTTCTAATACTTTAAGACTTTCGCCATGGATTTTCTTACCCACTTTAAATTTCCTCTCTAGTATGAGACTAGAACTCATCTTCTACTAACATCATTGGAACAATCGACATCCATTCATATATCTAATCACATTCATGAATGGAGGCGTCGACGTCGTCTCATTAAATTATAACTCCCGGAACAACTCTTGATCGAATGGTTTACTAAATCATTCATTCCTAAAATAGCTAAGGACATAGCCATGGGTGGTTGTGTTACCAAAGAACAATCTATCACTTGTGCCCAGTATTTAGACGTAGTCTATTCAAAATATGGAACTTTGTATGAGTTACTTCCCGACACCCTACGACCTTCAACGGATCCTACCTCTTCCAAACCTATTGATTCAAAAACCATTGATGGTATTATTGGATCTGTTACTCAGCAGCCTAGCAGCACCCCTACTAAGTCTTCCAAATCCAAATCACCTCCCATTGAAATGTTTGATGTTGCAACTAGTCAGTATAATCCTGGTAAAACCTTAGAGGTCAATGTTGTGCAATCTACCGTAGCAGAAAAATCCTTGAAGGGTAAGAAAAAGGGTAAATTTAAAGCCAAACCATTTACCCCTAAACAGGATTCACCCAAGTCATCTTATGACGATTCGTTGAAAAGAAAGTCGTAGTTTCCTTGTCTTATCTATGATGAGGATCATCATACCAAATACTTCCCCCGACATGTCGAAGTAAGTCATATTCTGAAAGGCACCTCTGGGACTCCAGTAGTATGGAAGGAACCTTTTCCATCGCAGTAGATGCAAATTGTATATCAATATCTAGAACAAACCTCTAGTAGTTCCCAAGTATTTATGAGTGGTATGGAACCTATCAATGTGACCGCCAGAAGTAAATATTAGCCAACTCCTGAGAAATCTGTTGCAGAGAAATATGTCGTTGGCATACCTTCTTCCTCCACTCCAACCATTTCTAGTCCTATCCATATTGAGATACCTAGCACTAAATCCACAATCTGACAACCCCCCAAAGGTGTTCTTCGAAAATCGGCTTATAATATGAATTCCCGAGTTGCTAAACTTTACAATATTGTAGAAGATTTAGCTCAGGCGGCTTTAGTAATGTTAGCATTGGAAGTACTTCAGACATGCCCGTCACAAAAGAAGGATTTTCTATCCACTATATGGGGAATTAATCCCACAAATTCCAATTTGATTACCTTCGATCTGTAAAACCATGTTCCTTGCTTGTCGCCTCAACTTTATTTTCCAATTAAATTTGTGGTTTTGGGTAAGACCATTTATCAAACTATTGTTGATCAAGGTGAATCCACCTGTATTATATCTATGGCATGTTGGAAATCCCTTGGCTCTCTTCCTCTCAACCAATCCCCCAATACTTTGGAAACTTTTGATGATAAAGGTGTCTGCCCGTATGGTATTATCAACACCCTACCAATTCATTTGGAAGGAAAAACCGTTAATCTGGAGGGTCGAAGTTGTTGACGCACCTCTCAATTACAACCTCTTTCTTGGTCAAAGTTGAACAAATGCAATGCTTTGTGTAGTCTTTACTTTATTCCATGTGCTTCTCTTTCCCATCAAGGAAATATTGTCACGGTCGACCAGCTATCTTTATTTTCGGGCGATTATTCGACCGGAAATGTGCATTACATTGGGAAGTCAACCATACCTTATAAAGTGTTGGAGTGGGTATTTTCAAAGACCCATATTTGATGCGAACCTTTTCGCTTCCTCCTCCCTCCAATATCGCTTTGGTTAATATGATCACATCTCATCATGACCCTTGGATCATACCCAATCCTGATCAGATTGACTGATTTGGCGACGTTATGCCGCTTAGCCTTGTTGAAAAAGCATATCAAGGTATTGTTTCAGCTTATGCAACTGCATCTCAAACTTCTGATCATTTGATTACCGTCTTAAACTCATAATCACAATCTTCTTAGCTTGGTTCTATAGATTCTAATGATCCTTGGGACAAGAATTTTGCGGTTGATGAAAGCATTTTCAAAGTCATGTCGCTTGATGAAACTCCTTGGAATGATACTCATCATCGTTCATCGTTTCTTCCAAGGCTTGTTAAGATTCCTACCTATCTTGAGAATTTTGTTTCCCCTGCAACAATTGATCCCCTTCAGGCACCCATCTTAGTCCATGAGGTATTTTCATAAGGAAACATGGGAAAATTTTCCACTACCATACCCATTGACATCTATATGAAAGCAGAGGTTGTCGAAAACATTCATATTGGGGCCTCTTGTTCTCCTGACGAGATTGAGATTTATATGACCCTCTTCAAATAATTTTGTGATGTATTTTCTTGTTCATATGAGGAAATGGAATTGATTCGAATATTGTGGAGCATTAGATCCCTACTTATCTAGATGCGAGACTTGTTCGACAACGTCTTCGGCCGGTTCACCCATGAAAGGCAACTGCCATAAAAGGCGAAGTTGAAAAACTTCTCAAAGCTAGTTTTATTTACCCTATCCCATTGACAGATTGGGTGTCCAATATTGTTCAAGTAACTAAGAAACAAGGAAAAATTCATGTTTTTGTTGATTATCAAGACATTAATCACGCCTTTCCTAAAGATAACTATCTAAATCCTTTTATCGACGAATGTGTTGGGAGTGATATTTTTTTCTTTATGGATAGCTTCTCTGGATATAACCAGATCAATATCCTTCCCGTCGATCAACACAAAACTGCCTTTATATATCCTTAGGGGACCTTCGCTTATAAAAATCTTCCATTTGGTCTCAAAAATTTTGGCACAACCTTCCAATGGGCGATGTCGTATGATTTTCACAATATCAAGCATATCATCCAACCCTATCTTGATGATTTTCCTGCACACTTTGCTCAGCTTGTTGATCACCCGGCTCATCTTTGAGCGATTTTTCTTCGATGCCAACACTATAATATCTGATTGAATCCACATAAGTGTGTATTTTTTGTAGATTATGGTCGTCTCTTAGGATTCGTGGTATCCAAGTAGGGTATCTAGATCGACCCTCTCAAAGTGGAGGCTATTATCAATTTTCCTCCTCCATCCTTGTTACAGAAACTTCAGAGTTTGCAAGGGAATGAAAACTTTTTCCATCGCTTCGTCCTAAATTATGCTAATATTACCAAGGGTTTTACTCGCTTATTGAAGAAAGGGGTCCCATTTATTTGGGATGATGTTTCCCAACAAGATTTCGATGCCTTAAAGACCACCCTTATTAGCGCTTCTTTACTGCATCTCCCAGCTTATCACTACGATTACTTCCTATACCTGGGCATCGTCGATGATACCATTGCCATGGTTCACTTTCAGGACAATGATAATAGTGACGAACATGTGATATACTACTTAAGTTGAAATATTTTTTATGCTAAGACTCAGTATGATCATGTCGAGAAGTTGGCTTTGGCAGCAGTCCATGTTGTCCAATGCTTTTGCCATTATATCCTTCTGCACAAAATTATAGTGATCTCTAAATGAAACCCCATGACTTAAATTTTGTCTCATCAGTTGCTTGGAGGCATATACTCCAAATGGATCATTTTCCTGTAGGAGTTCGACTTAGAATTTACCAAGGCTAAGTTGAAGAAATCACTTGTTTTTGTTGAGTTTATTTGTGCCCTTCCCTTTGCAAACACGATTTTTATTTTTTATCAGTTGATTCATGATGAATATCTCTTCCTTATTGGAACCCGTGATCCATGGTATGGAGATATCATCATCTATCTCCAAAATCAAACCTTTCAACCAGATCTTTCTCGCTCCGAAAAACGACGAGTTCGATACTAATCCGAACCATATCGCATTGTTGGGGATACTTTATATTTCCTTGGTGTCGATTCCATTCTTCGACGGAATTTAACTCATGAGGAAGTTGAGAAATCTTTAAATGATTTCCATTCTAGAGCCAGTGATATTCATATGTTAGGTTATGCCACAACTCAAAAGATCCTTTGTGTTGGTTACTTTTGGCCTTTGATTTTCAAGGATTGCATTCTTGCCTTTCAAAATGTCATGCTTGCCCGATTTTTAACCAGAAAATGTGATCTCCACCTGCTTCCCTACACCCAATTATCACCATTGTCCCATTTTCCAAATGGGTCATTGACTTCATGACATGTAACCCTCACTCGGTCAGGGGGGGCATGGATACATCATCATTACTGTGGACTATTTCACTAAATGGGCCGAGGCAATGCCTACATATAATGTTGACGATGAAACTGCAGCTCAATTCCTGTTCAATCACGTTATCGCTCGGTTTGGTGTTCCTCAAGCCATTGTCATCGACCATGGCTCCCATTTCCGAAATGATATGATGGCAAAACTTTCTACTAAGTTAGGGCTACGTCACGATATCTCTACTCCCTATTATCCACAAGCCAATGGCCAAGTTGAAGCGGTTAACAAGGTTTTAGTTACTACGCTTCAACAAATCGTTGAAATGCACAAAAATAATTGGCATTTCATGCTCTTTTCGGCTTTATGGGCATACCGAACCGTTGCCAAGACAACGAACAGATTCACACCTTTTCAATTAGTGTATGGTCTCAAATACACTCTACCGATTGAATGTGAAATTCCTTCATTGAAACTAACCATCGAATTACTCCCTCGTACTTCACCTAGGGAGGAAGGGTTGCTTTAGCTGGAGCGTCTTGATGAGACTCGTCAAATTTTCACTTTGGTCACTGAGACTCAGAAAATATGCATTAAAGCGCAATATGACAAATCTGTATCCCCTCATGTATATGTTGAAGGTGACTTGGTAATTTTATATAATCAAGATCATGATAAATTTGGTGTTGGGAAATTCAAACCTATGTTGCACAGGCCCTATATTGTTAAACAAGTATTACAAAAGGGTGCCTATAAGTCAGTAGACTATGAAGGGAATTAGCTGGCTGAGCCCTGCAATGGGCTCTATCTAAGTAAGTATTATGATTAATATTGCATCAATACTTTGTACATTAGTGAGTGTTTCATTAGTGTGCAGTTTTTTGGTGTGTTTTATTTTCCTTTTTGCAAACATGTTTTCCCCTGCTTACCATATTCTACTTGGTTTTCAGATATTAAAAAACCTTCTTCCTCATGTTGGTTTCACTAATGGAGCTTGTTGTAGTACACTGAAACTTTATTCTACTGCGTGGGAACTTTATTATCCCAATGGTGAGTTAGTGAGTTTATAGGGCATATGTCTAGGTCAAACAACTAATAATATTGTTGAATACAGTGTGGTTATCGAACTATTTTCAAAAGAAGTTTCCCTTGGAATTAGGGAGTTAGTTGTCAAAATCGATTCAAAACTCATTGTATTGCAGTTAAATAGGAATTATTCAGTAAGAAAGCCTCATATTTTACAGATGTATCCATGTGTTCGATTATTGGAACAAAATTTTGATTATATTACTTATCATCACATTCCAATAAATCTTAATACAATAACTTATACATTGGAAAATTACATTTTAGATATACATATGTGTAACATGTGAAAGAAACCATGGTATAAATGAACATCAAATAGCATCTGAAAACATGTATATATAGAGAGAGAGAGAGACAGAGAGAGAGACAAAGAGAGTTTGCAAAAATTTTGATACATCAAAAATCAAAATCTGTGTTCCAAGACACATGGCTTCTCAAGCCTACATAAGTGTAGAAAAAAAATAGAGAGACATGTCTTTCCTATGACATGACGCTCATGATAACATGTAACCACCTTGATGACTCGACCCAATAGTCGACGTAGTCTTGGGGATACCCCCATAGTATGTCTTTGATATCAACACGAGATATCATCGATAGAATCATAATGTGGTATGCATCTGGTCAGAGCAGATAGGTTGTGCTCCACCTCAACTATAGGGTTGGAACCCTCATCATAAAAAACAACCTATATCCGGCGAACCACCCTCTGTGCTATTTGAGATAACCCTGGCGGCCTCACTGGTCCAATATCTGCAAATAATCACAAGTTAAAATCTTTCTACACTTAATAAATAAAATAAAATATTGAAACAACTTTAAAAAAAATTCTTACCTGAGTCATCCCACTACACCCTCGGTGGTAGAGGAAGATCAGGATCTCCTCTAAAGTTGGTTCCTCCATATGGCCAATCATCGATCGTGATCAGCTACTGGTGTATCCATCCAAAGAAGGCAGGGAGGAAAGACATATGTTTCTTACTACCATGGTGAGACATCATCTCAATACATCTCATGAGTCGTGGATCCCTCGGTGCAAGAGGTCCCACCTCTATCTACTGGCATCGAAACAATGGCACCCTCTATAAGAAGAGAGTCACCAAGATCAAACCATAACCAAACTGTTTCAACTTCAATTTTTTTCATTTTGTGAGTTGCTCTTTCATGTTAATGAGAAACCCCTCATATCAATTGAACATCATTGGGCTGATGCAGTCCACTGCATAATGAAAGTGGGATTTTCTTGCCTCATGCAAGGCTCGCACCTACCACTCATGCAATAGTGTAAAGGATAGCTCTCAAAGTAGGATCATTGATAGTTTTGATGTCAAATTTTCACTCTTGGTATTCAGAGAGCCCTAGCTGTAGTTTCTGGCAATGAGTATCTCTATGCTCTTGCCGCATGGTCTGGCACCTAATAATTGGACTGGTAGTCCCCGATTGGACAAGCCAGTGATAAAATAAATGTCAGACACATCAATCTCCATGTCCTAACCACCGATCACAAACATTTGGTGGTCAAAATCCGACCATCTCACAAGATACTGTAATAGATCCACTTGGGATCGAATCCCAAGTGTCTGGAAGAATTTGAGCAAACCACAATTTTGCAACTCTTTTATGTATTTTGGATTTTGAGCTGCTTCTCGATATTTTGCTTCATGGCCTATTTATTTCCACTCTATTACCATGATTCTCCTGCAAAACATAGATTAAAAAATATTAATCATCTTTCATGGAAGAAATTTATCAAAAAAACGAGTGAAAATTGAGCATTCATCAAAAGAAATTAGCTCCCAGCGCCAATGCATATGTCCCTTAATTTTCACGCACTGGAATCACGATGGTACTTTAAGGGTCATTGAAATCAACACGGACCCGACGGGTGAAAGCCGCATTGGTCACCCATGTGCCCTAATTTTTCAAGGGCTCCCCTAGCACACAAAAAATGGATGGAAATTCTTAAAAACTTAGGAAAAATGTAGGCAGAAGAGAGGGATATTACCTGAAACAAACGGATCAGTGAACGGTGTCCCAGATCGATCAAATGGTGTTCCTAAAGTTCGAGAAAAACACAAGTAAAAGTGATCTACAAAGTTTACAATGGTAAAAGTGATTTTTTTGTTTTACTTTTTGACTATTAAAAGTATTTTACCAAATATTTTAATTCGAAAAATAATTTTATCATTTTGTAAAGTATTTTTTGCCTATATTTATATTTTTCTCAATCAAAATCATGTTTGTTAGCATGTGCACTAGCAGATCATTATGAATCAAATTTGGTAATTGGTGAAGGATGGGTTGTCTTTTATCACTTTTTCATATTCTCAAAACAAATGAAAAGGTAACCCCCCCCCCCCCCCGGGAGTCAAATTTAAGCTATTTTTTTACTCTTGAAAAATGAAAAAATTGCCGATAACTTGTCCTTTTGAGATCATTAAAATAAATGAATTGATGTCGTCTCAGTATACATTTACCCCTTTTCGAAGCTGAGGTTGAATAATTACGAAAAAGGAATACCTTAGTCAAACATGATTAAGCGATTCTCTCGGATATTGTTTTCTACCTTTTCGGGTTCGAGGGACTATCTTCGAAAATGGACCTTTTGGATTTTTATTTTTCGTCTCTTTTTCAAACTCTCTAAATATGAAAAATATGTCTAGCTACCCCTCCGTCATAATCATAAAACTTAAATGACGAAGGAATTTTCGCCATGACAATATCGAGTTACTCCTTCTATGACTCATTAAACTTACCAGGATGGATTTATCTGAAGGGTGAACTTATATGCTAAGAATATGTTATCTTCTTCAAGATTGCTATAAAAAATTAAGAGGTACACACTAGAAATAGTGAGGGGGAAATGGAAGTAAAGTATGTTTTGTATTTTGTGTCGAACGCAACATGTCGCTCTTGAACATGACACTCATATGTATCTCGTTTTGGTTTGGTTTATCCTCTCTTCGTCACTTGCCTTCCTGGGTTTGGGAAATCCATTTTCCTCTCATTCGATCATATCCTACTGTCACCATGACTATTGATCCCATTTTTTAGTAAAATGCTTCCAACATCCAGAGTCATGTCGCCGATATTTTCAAGAGAAGTCCTATCTGCAAAATTCAAACCCTTCATACTTATTTTACCCTCTCTGCAACAATCTATTCAAGAATCATTCCTATCTACCTTGGTCATTCTTATGTTTCATGTCGATGATGTGCGAAACATTATGGCCCTCCTTCGACAAATCACTTCCTATCGACATCAGCTCATTATCTAGGAAGATGATCTAGAAAATTCCTTTTTAGTACCTTGGAGCTTGCATGCCTCAATGGAAATTTTTTCACAGTTGAAGAAATGTTCACATTATTGGCCATTGATCAAATGATTCTACAAGTGTTCGACTTCAACTCCTTTATTCACGCTTGTAGATTGTGCTGTCATACCTTGAGGGCCATCATAATTATTGGTGGTTTCTCTCGTGCCTGTTAACGGTTTACCTTATTGACTGGTAATTAGGTGGTTTCTACCATGTTCAACATTCGCACATATAATCACATGGTTAGATTCATACATTGGATGGATCGAGACGGAGACGAAGACTCTGTATCGCTTTTGTTCCAATCTAGACTGTGTGGAGTATTCATGATTGTACACATGATCCTTTCTATACTGATGGCTATGACCATGTCATGGATCCATTCATATGATCCTGTCTAGTTGTATGGATGAATCCATGCAGTGGATCCATGTGTTAATTTTTTCCTATTCAGTAGTGTCATATTAGGTATATTTATGTCAAATATGTCATATATTGTATCATGTTTGATTTGCGAGTCTCTTAACGATGGTTTTCCAAATTCCTTGCCTTGATTGATAAATCATTTCAACCATAACTTCTCATTCTGCTTTCATGCTTTAGGGGGCATCTGTTACACAACATTTTTTCACACTCCATGTTCCCTATCCAAAGTGTCGTCTTTTGTGTCACTCATGTCACAAATTTTGCAAAGCGACAAAAGATATGAAAACATTTTCACCATGAAAAAACATACTCAAAAAATCCCTGGAGAAATGGATAATCAGTGCATTACAAAATTCTGGAGAAAGCTTGTAAAAAACCTTAATTTGCAGCCCGAACGTGAATCTCTCTTGTTTGTCCCCGCACTTGTCACCCTATGTATAACTGGAAAATAGAGTTGGTAGCGCTGGAATTAAACTGAAAAGTTGCATTGATCCTCTTCAGGAAGGTTCTCCAAAAATGGAACAGAAGTTTCTTCATTTATAAATCTCGAGAATGAAAGGCTAGTATCTGTTGGTTGAGGATATGGTCAAGTTCTCCCATTTTTGAACCTTTGATCCTATATTTAATAAACCTCCTCTTTGAGATAAGGACTTTCCTCCCTCATTTTTGGATCCATAACCTCTCCAACTTCACTATAATGAGTGCCATGCTTTCCCAAAATGGTTTGTAATTTCTGGTTTCCTTTCTAAGTGCTCTAATGTGCTTAAAAAATGTCAAAATTCCAAGGATAAGGAGTGCTTTAATTCTATGTCTTGAACTTGGAAACTTGTCCTGAAGGAGGTCTCCAACATCAAGGCACCAGTTGTATGCTTCTCTCTTTAATTCATTAATAATACAAAGCATTTTTTTCCCTCCATGAGCTTGTTAATGATCACCTTCTTATTATGATACTCCTTGGTCTATCATATGGTTTATCTTGGAATATATTTTCTATGTATCTTTTGTTTTTCGTTGTTTGATCTCTCTTACAGGTATTCGTGCGTAAAGGAATAGCGAGGAGCGAGCTCAGAAGTGAATATATCAGGATCAACATCGAAAAGCAATTGTATAGGAGTGAGGTAGGCCATCTCCCTCTCTCATGCTATTCTGATATTAAACTAGGAAAGTTTGTATTCTTTGTCTCAGTTTTTACTAGACCCACTCATTGAGCTAGAGGGATCGCTTCTATCCGTAGAAGGGATTTCCTGGACATCAATAGTTTTAGTCTCATGCATTAAAGGTTTGGAGACATTACCTCCTGGGAAATTTTTTTTTTGATCAAATATCATAATAGTCTAACTATCTATTTTAAAAAGCCCAGTTTAAATGCCCGACAAGAAAGGTGGAATGTGTTCCTTAGTGAGTTTGAATTCGACATCAAACATATGAAGGGGAAGGAAAATCGTGTAGCAGATGCTCTAAGAAGGATACTACACTGTGTATATGAACTTTACTATAATCAAATAGAACTTAAATTTGTGGAACAAAACAAGGACGATGTCCAGAAGGATCCTGAATATAAGTTTTTATGGCAGCAAGCTGACCAAGCTAACCATATGGGAAAAAAGTCTGAGTACGGGATTAATGAAGATATGCTACTGAATTTAAAAAAGAGAATATATGTTCCAAATAAAATTTATGTAAGACAAATTATCTTGGATGAATTCCATAGAAGTCCTTATATTTCTTACCTCAGCTATCAAAAATTGTTAAATGCAATTAAAAGGGATTATTTTTTGCCATGAATGAGAAGGGACATTTCTAAATACTTGAAAAAGTGTCTGGAGTGTCAACAAGTCAAAGTTGAGCACCAACATCCTGTTGTCCTATTACATCTGTTACCCATTCCTGAATGGAAATGGGAAATCATCAGTATTGATTTTATCACAAGACTACCCCGATCAAAAAGGCATAATGACTCAATCATGTTAATTGTGGATAAACTCAACAAATCAACCCATTTTATTCTAGTCCAATCAACCTACAAGGCACTTTAGATTGCTGGCATATTTATGAAAGAAGTGTTTCGACTGCATGGCCTACCTAAGGTAGTAATATCAGACAAAGATGTGAAAATTACGTCTGCTTTCTGGAAATATCTCTTTATTGTATTTGGGACCCAAGTACAATTTAGGATTGCATATCATCCATAAGCAGATGAGAAAACTGAACATGTGAATCAAGTACTTAAGGACATGCCGAGAATGTATGTAATGAAAAACCCAGAAAATGTGAAGATTACTTACACTTAGTGGAATTTTCTTATAATAAAAACTACCATGAATCCTTGAAGATGAGCCCATTTGAGGTATTATATGGGAGGGGGTGTAAAACACCTACTAACTTGAATAGCCCCGAAGATAGGATCATGTTAGGACCTGACATGTTATTGGAAATGGAGCAAACTTTTAAGAAGATTAGGCAGAATTTAAATGTTGCCCAAGATAGGCAGAAAGCGTACACATATAAGAAAAAAAGTCAAATTTGGTGATCATATATATGTACAAATTAAACCAAATAAGATTACACTAAGATGGGGTGGTTGTAAAAAGCTTGACCCTCGATTTTGTGGCCCTTTTCAAATACTGGATCGAGTGGGACTCGTAGCGTATTGTTTGGCAATACCCAGTCATATAAAATTACATAATGTATTTCATGTTTCATTGTTAAATATATATGTATATGATCCTAGGCATGTTATCCAATGGAAAGAAATACAGGTAAAAATAAATTATATTTTTTGTTCTTTTAATATATATATATATATATATATATATATATATATATATATATATATATATATATATATATATATATATATATATATATATGAACTAATTACTATATATGTACTCTATGTACAAGTCAAACTGAATGGAGATTTCCTGGTAGAACCCCAGTGTAACTCGACATGAGAGAAATAATGCTACAGAGGTCAGCCATCACCCAGGTTAAAGTGCAGTGGAAACATTTTGGCCCAAAGGATGGTACCTAGGAAGAGGAGCGCTTGATGTAGGAGAAATATATTGATTTATTCAAAGATAAAGATAACACCAGGGAGAGTGTTATGCCCATGGGGGGGAAGATGTAACACCCCTTGATGATTCAAACATGTTTATGAGTAATCTATGTAATTAATTTAGTTGTTTAAACATAAGTATGAATAGGATGAGCATAAGCCTAACAGGAGTTTGATTAATTTAAAGTGTATTGTAAATATTTTTGTTAAAATATTTAAGTAGTTATGGTTGGGAAATTAGAAAAATTCACTATAGTTAAATTTAATTAACTCATTTCACCAGACAGTTTCTTTGTGGTTATTTCTCCTCCCTAAGATAAATGACCTCAGGAGAAGGATTTGGGTATGATATCCAGGAGGATAAAAGAATGAAACTGAGAGAACCACATAGTATGTGCGGGAAAAGGTATTTTTCTGCCTAAGACATTCCAGAGCTAGACATCGAGCTAGTGGAAGTCCCAATTTACTGTTCTAGAAAGAACTTGGGGTTATGTAACCTGTGAATAATCTACTTTTCTAGTGATAAGACACATGGGGAGAGAAAGGACGTGATTTCCTTTTCTCGAGGTTGGGAGGTTGGTTACTCAATGAAATTTACCAATTTGCCACTATCACAAATAAGTATCACAACGAGTTTATGTACATTGAGTTATGTACATGTATGTCGATGTTCATCATTTACAATCATTTACAAGGGTGTTGACTGTTTCAAATCATTTTATGAAAGTTTACTATTTAAATCATTTACATGAATGATTATTGCTTTAGTTTCTTATATAAAATATTTATTTTTTCTTCCTTTCCTATTCTGTTAAATTGAAAGAAGGTGTAGTAACAATTGAAAATGGGAAAACAAGATTATGCAAGTACATTATAACATGCTATGCAAGAAGAACTATTAAGGTTATTAAGATAAGTAATCATTAAATAAATATTAGACACCTGGAAGTCGATAAATGGAGAATAATAGGTGTTAGAGTGAGGGTTTGTCCATCGCAAACCGGTAATCAGTGGTAACTGAGGAAGATAGGACCGAATTCATTCAGATGAAGGGTCAAGCCCTGAGGCACATTAAAATCCTATTAACCAAAATTTTAATCAACATTGAATAGGTATTACAAGTATTACAAGAAAAGAAAACATATTTCATTATATATATATTACCGACCTTCCAAACATTACTCATTACAAATTTTATCGAAGTAGAATAAGCGAAGTATTTTCAAGAGATAATACAATGAGACCTCCTATAGCCAATATCAAATCCAGAGCTTGATAATCATATGTAACAAAACACATAATGATAATACCACTTGTCCATTATTTTCTCATTAGAAGAAAACCTGAAGATAATAGTTACTTCCAAAGAAAACAAGGGAACTCGACATCAAAGATTTTAATTAAATTAACAAAGGTCCTTGTCCATTTAATAAACAAAAGAGAGAACAAAGGTTGCTCTTTACTTTTAAACAAACATTATAGTTTTGGAAGAGTCATATACTTCGCTATTATACCCAGGAGGGGAACCCAAAATAACATAAACCATATGTCCATGAATGGTGTAAACAATATAACCGTAAGCATTGTAAATAACATAGCCCTAACCATCAGCTAAATCCACTTTCCCTATCGGGAAGAGGGTTTTTACGAATAGAACAGAGTTCTTAACAGACAAGAAAACCCTAAGAGCGATCAGAGTAAACCCATTCTGCACCTGTGTAAAGAAAAAAAAATTTGATCAAGGTGTCGAATTGAAAACCCCAACAAATTCACCAGAAATTCATGGCATAATTGATCCATAATAATACTTGCAAAGACGTCTTCAGGTCCACAAACAATACACAAGGTTAGAAATATCTAAACAAACCATCACAGCAATTGGGAAGGAGATAAGAAACATGAGACCAATGAGTTGACAATTTACCTACGAATGGTCAGATGTGAAGTCCTTTGGGAGGCCTACAACATGAAAATGGAAATAAAAAAAAATGTTAGCGCTATGATAGAACCCGAAGAAATGTGAGATGTCGAAATTTGCAACAAGAACTAGTGAAATTGGCAACCAAAAAGGACAAAAAATGCACCCACATTGGTGAGGAAATTCATATGCACATTGGTGAGAAATTTATAATGCACACTAGTGAGGAAATTTGGATGCACATTGGTGAGGAAATTCTGATGCACACTGGGGCATCTAATATATTTTCCCCTTAAATAAATTGGACAAAAAATTGTAATTTCATCTCATGACAGCTTGTATCAGTTAACTAAGTCATGATGACTGAGTTAGTTCAATAAATTCGAGTTGAGGGTCTAATATGAGGCATGTAAAGGGGTTCTAATATTTTTTGATTTTAGTTGCAGTTGATGCATAAGTGGGGTTCAGGTGTGAATTAGTTAACTCAATTAATTGCATTAAAATCAATTTAACTAGTTCTAACTGAGTGATGAGCTAGTGAGAGGTCCAGCGAATTAAATTAGATTTAATTCACAAGTAGTGATCAATTAGATAACTGATAATTCACTATTAATAGTTGCATGCATGTCAGTTTTGAGAGAGACCTAGTTGAGACAGAGGTTAAAGGGAACATAACTATCAGTTTCATTTTTAGAAAATTTCCCATGTGAAATTATAAAGTGATTGGGATGCCATGATGGATTACACAATCAAGGAAGGGAATTATTCCTATTTAATATGGGCCTAATTCTCTAGGAATTGCGTGAGCAAGGGAGGCTGAAGGAAGGTTGAGAATTGGCTAAGTACTAGAACGATTTTTCCTAGATCCGTGTGAGACAGTTGGCAGAGTGCTAGAGAATCTCATGAGAGATAAAGCATTGTATTGTTTCATGATTTCTTGAATTAATACACAATATATATAGAGGGTTTTTGATCAGTTTCTTTCCCCAATATACATCTTGTGTTGTGAGATTTACTATTTCTTTCTCTTGCTTATATGTGATTGTGCAATCATGTTTTGTTTCCGCAAATATTGTAGAAAGATTTATTATCTTGTTTTAGTACATTATAAGATCGGATTGAATCCCGTTGGTATATTTTCTAAATGGTATCAGAGCGATATTTATACATGATATTAGAGGGCCATGAATCACAATCAAAGAGAAGAAATTTATTTTTGTCTTGAACAGGTTAAAATTAGCATATTTATTCTTCAGGATCTAGCATCAGATCAATATTTCTTTCAATGGCTTGAGACTCGAATATGCTCTTGAGGGAAATTCAAATTATATAGCATGGAAGGACAGGATGGAGGCAGTGTTGGAGTGCAACGGGTTGAAGGAATTCATAGATACTAATATTCCCAAGACCATAGCAACATATTCCCAACTTCTTGATGCATGGAAGAAAAAGGTAGCAAAGGCGAGAAGGATCTTGTTAGAGGGAGTTAGAGATCATATTTTATCGAGTCTCCATGGGAAGGAAACTATATATGATATGTGGAAGGCCTTGACAGATTTGTTTCAGAATAGTAGTGGCCATAGGAATTTTCCGTTGAAGGACAAGCTAAGAAAGATCAATATGGAGGAGGGACAGACGATACCAACATACTTGTCGAAGTTCACTCAATGTCGAGATGAGCTTGGAAGTGTCGGTGTGACTATAGCCCAAGATGATTTGGTGAGCCTAGAACTTCTAGGCCTTCCCAAGAACTGGAATAATTTCCAGGACTTTGTGAATGGGAGGGAGAAGTTACTAGACTGGGAGAGTTTTTGGTCCGACTTGGTAATAGAAGAAATAAGGCGAAGCACCAGAGACGGGACCTCCAACAAAGAAAAAGAAGAGGATTATGCATTATTAAGAAAAGGAAAGAAAGACAAGGGAAAGAAGTCCCAAGGCCAAGACAACAAGAGAGACTTGTCTAAGATCAAGTGTTTTCACTGTCACAAGCACGGGCATTATGCCGCGAATTTTCCACAGAAGAAGGCAAGCAAGAAAGAGCCCGCGGTTGTAGCAGGTGAAGGGTTGGATTCACAGTTCGAGCTTGATTTTACTCTCATGCATACATGGCCAACAATGTAATGGGATGCATGTGGTATCTAGATAGCGGTGCCTCATTCCATATGACAGGGAATATAAATCTCTTCAGTGACTTAGAGGAGAAGGACCTCCAGCAAAACATAAAGTCTAGAGATGACGAGAGGTATAGCGCGATCAGCAGGTACAATTACCTTTTAGAGGGATTCTCACTACCCTCTCAAAATGGCAGATGTTTTGTATGTTCCAGGCCTAAGGAAGGATCTTGTCTCCATAGCGGTATTGGAAGACCATGGTTATGGTGTCATATTTAGAAAAGGAAAGGTGTTCCTTAGGCACATTTCCATGGGATGGGTGAAACAGATTGGTGTAAGAGTCAAGAACCTGTATGCTGTCAAGGTCGAGGATGCATGCAAAGCTTTGAGGAGAAAAGCAGTGGTTATTACTTGGTGGTTGAGAGGGAGAAATTATCTCTCAACATGCAGCCTCAGAAACAATCTTAGAAGCTTGTGGAGAAGCCACAATTGGGGAAGCAAAGAGGATACCAAGTGGAGGCGTCCACTCAAGAAAATACCTCTGGTAGGGGGGAATTTCGAGCCAGATGGAGAGAGGGAGCACATGCAGATACACCTCCAGGTGAGAGGTGGGGCGATTTGCAGATATAATCCCAAGAGAATAAATTTAGGCAAGGTCCCTTGAGATGGTGTGTCTCATGGATTGAACCTAGCTACGAGGGGCCCAGAGTACAACAGTAGCAAGAACGAGTAGTCGGATTGATGTTGTTAGATGTCAAGAAGACATAAATCAGAGTGATAGATGACATATACTAGATCGTAGATCATAGTTGGAAGCAGTGCAGAGGGCATGGATGCAGATGTCATTAGTAGTGAAGAGATTTCAGTAGACAGGTGCAGTAGCTAGCAGCAGTCAGAAGAATATGATGACAGATTCATTACACTGATTCAGTTGTTCGGAGGTTATTCAATTTCAGAAGTTGCGGGTGAAAAAAACGCTAGAGAATTGTTGCATGCATAACATTCCAAAGGTACGGGATCGAGATAGATTAAATTCATTTCCTATTGAGAGGGAGTGTGGGCATTTCCAACATGAAACAGCGAAATTGGCAACCATAAAGGACAAAAAATGCACCCACATTGGGAGGAAATTCAGATGCACATTGGTGAGGAATTTTTGATGCACACTGGTGAGGAATTTCTGATGCACATTGGTGAGGAAATTTTGATGCACACTGGTGAGGAATGTGGGGCGGCTAATTTATTTTTCCCTTAAATAAATTGGACAATAAATTTTAATTTCATCTCATAACAACCTGTATCAGTTAACTAAATCATGATGACTGAGTTAGCTCAATAAATTCAAGTTGAGGGTCTAAGATGAGGCATGTAGAGGGTATTTTTTGGGTCCAGTTGCAGTTCAGTGGGGTGCAGGTGTGAATCAATTAACTCAATTAATTGAGTTAAAATCAGTTTAACTAGTTCTAACTAAGTGATGATCTAGTGAGAGGTCCGGTGAATTAAATTAGATTTAATTAATGAGTAGTGATAAATCAACTAATTGATATTTTGTTATTAATAGATGCATGCATGTCAGTTCTGAGAGAGAACCAGTTGAGACAAAGGTTAAAGGGAACATAACTATCAGTTGTGTTTATAGAAAATTTCCCATGTGCAATTATAAAGTCATTGGGATGCCATGATGGATTGCGTAATCAAGGAAGGGAATTATTCCTATTTAATAGGGGCCTAATTCTCTAGGAATTGTGTGAGTAAGGAATTTTAAGAAAGGTTAAGAATTGGCTAAGTACTAGACCGATTTTGCCTAGATCAGTGTGAGACAGTTGGCAAAGTGTTGGAGAATCTCATGAGAGATTAAGAATTGTATTGTTTCATGATTCCTTGACTTAATACACAATATATAGAGGGGTTTTGAGAAATACCTTTCTCCAAGATACATCTTGTGTTGTGCAATTGATTATTTATTTCTCTTGCTTATATGTGATTGTGTGATCGTGTTTTTTTCCCACAAGTATTGTAGAAGGATTAAGTATCTTGTTTTAGTACATTATAAGATTAGATTGAATCCCATTGGTAAATTTTCTACATGGTATTAGAGCGATATTTCTACATGAGAAAGGGATGATAGGATGTGAATAAGATACCTGAGGTAGTGAATTCCTCTATGGTCCTCCTCAATCCTCACTTCACAACAATGTCGAGTATTCTTCCAGTACCAATCTATGCAAGCCAGAGTACTCGGTTAACAACTCTTCGGTTGGATGGTGGGTTGAGGAAAAAAACACAAACTCATGTCTGAGAATCGAAATCCACTTACCAGGTTGCACATGGCGTTGCGAACCTCCTCCGTGCACAATGAGCCACAACAGGTGGGGTAAAATCAGTTAATTTTCCTTATCACACCAGAAACGCTCCGAGTTGTAGGATCTAGTACCCTACCGATCAACGGTGGTGCGCCAACCAAGTGGAAAACCAAAAGCATCAAGAACCTTCCCTCTCGAGTGATCTGAAATAGATCTGAAATAGGACTGACTATTTTCCAAAAGTGAATTGATTGTTAACTTGATCACTTAGTGTGGAATACTGAAGGAAAGAAATTGATTTTACAACTTAATCCAAAACTTAAGAAGCACAATTGAACATGAATTTTCAGCAAAGAAAAGAGATAGAAGACAACAAACATTGATTACGGAGTTTTTCCCTGGTGGAGTATGTCTCAGGGTCCACTTTCAAGATGAGCATCTGTTTCTTTAAGGAATGATCCAAGGAAGTATTTACATAGAATTTCAATAGACTGAACGTGCTCATAGGAACCTCTGGTCTCTGTCAATAGAAATCACTCCCTCCTAGCTTTCCAACACCTGTCTCGGTGCCCAATTTCGCCTCCGGACGACCAAGTTACACTGAAAACAAAAATTTCTCCTCTCTTACATAATTATGAATACAAGCCTTCAAAAACACTCTTCTTCCCTCATCATGGTACAAAGGTGAAGCTTAAATAGGTTCAGGTCGAACCTCTTGGCCTATACATGGTAAGTGGTTTTACATTAGGTGCATGAATGATGTCGGTGCAATAGTATTAGACCACCTTGTAAAAGGTTACATGGTGGTTGAATTAATCACAATGCATATAACCATTAAAACCCAAAATAAAACATATAATAAAAATATACCTTAATGGTCTGGCTAATGGCGGAAATATCTAACGGTGCGGCTAATCCATGTGATAGGTTTCTCCGATCAACACTTTGACTGCCACCTTATAGGTTAGTTGCGACGGTTCCGGTCTCACTGGCAGTCAACCCCATCCATGTTGACAGCACAAACCTCCAACAGTTGCGATCTTCTGGTGGTCAATTGCAACTGCGCGTTAACATTCCAATCCGTTCACATGCTGCACCTTCTGCCTGACGATATTGTCCTTCTGCGGTTTGTCTGATATGAAAGGTTTATTAAATATGGTTTATAAACATAGTTTTAACACAGTTTGAAACTTATAACATGGTTTGTAAACCTATTAACATATCTTTTGATCATAGCATTGTTACATGTCATTTGTGCTTAGGTCTCCACTTAGCATATGTTTTCACTAGGTATTAGCTTTAGGATTAAGACTTAGGTTTTGCACCATAGATTTAGCACCATAGGTTTAACTTTGGATTAATACCATGAACCTTTAACACATCATTTCCACACCATGAAGTAACTTTCACCATGACTGAAGAATCTCATCGGATCACTGAAGAAACTAAAGACTAAACTGGATTTCCTTGTCGATTTGAACTGATGCAAGATCCTCTTGGATCATGGGAACTCACACCTAAACAACTAGTGTCCATTAACATGAAGAGATGAGGGTATAAAAATGTCCATGGAATCTAAGGTTGAGAAAAATCATATTAACATGGAATAATATGTGGAAAAACATTAGGAGTTGTTAACTCATATCCCACACATTGAAACTTTGTCAAAGTTATATAAAAAGAAAACTATGCTATATTTTTATAAGAATTTAAACCTGAGAACCTACAGTACCTGTTAGGTAACAATACAAGGGTTCACATTATAAAGAGTGTAATGAATGACCGAATCCATGCCTTTAAAATTATAGAAAGGAAATAATAAATTTTATGATCTTTAACTTTTGTTTTACTTTGACTGTAATGGCGTTGATAAAGGCTACAATAAATTATAAAAAAATACATACTCTATATTTTTTAATTTAAAAATGTAAACTTTTAAAATAAAACACATATTTTTAATCGATATTTATCTTTGCATATATATATGAAATCTATTTGACCCCATTGGGGTTAGGCCTTGCTATTTTGAGCGCTCTGATGGTGAAGCGAGAGACTAGGGCTCTATCTATTTGTAGGGATTTGAAATCACTACCTATGTTTGGGTTTGGATAAATATTTTACCTACATCATGTATTTCTACCACACTAGGCATTTTCGTCATGAGAGCACATTTTGCAAGCTGACATGTCGATCGTTGGAGTGGGGTTGGTATGTCAGATATTGAGGTTATTCAGATGGATCTGTGTCAACACTCGCATGCCAAAATGGTTGAAGAGCTCATGGATTACTCTGCTAACCCGTATGAAGTCATCCCGATTTGGACGGGCACGCCACCTCCGCCGCCCACGATGGATCCACCAGAAAAAGGAGGGATATTGGTTTCACAGGTAGCAGATGTTAGGGTTTTTTTAGAAGAGGGGTATGAAAACCTAGTTCACATGCCTATGATAATTCCTATCTTGTCGGTCATCCATCACTCGAGTTTCAAAACTCTGGGGTATCTGTGGATCCACTCTCTTAGTCTCATGTTGTACTCTCGGTCCCTTCGACTTTGTCATTACAATTCATAATGTCTTATATCAATCCATGTTGGTCTTCGGTCCTATCTAAATAAATTTTCTATCAGGGAGGGTTATCATATCATTCAGCCTTCATCTCAGATATATGCCCATTGAGAGCCCCCTATCACTTTAATGTAGCACATATCCCCCCAACTAAAGCACTGAAAATCCTTTAGGGTCTTCATATCTCTGCTTCGGTACAAACGTCAGGCTTATTTGAAGGTCCACTAGTAAATCCCCCAGACTGAGTGCAGCCAGAATCTAGGGCCATCATTTCATTGAACACGCCCTCTCAAGATCCTATCGCAATGGAATGTGCACCTAAGAGGAAACGTGAAAAGAAGACCAAAAGTACCAAAATCAAAGAAAAATAAAGGTTGCTAGTGTTAGGAGAGGGTATTCGGTTGGAGGAAGTTATGGACACTACGGAAAATGTTTTATTTGCAAAGGTCCATGGCAGAGAACACATCACGACACATCTTAAGAAATGGGTGGTCGAAATATGGGGACAATTTTTTGATTCCCTATCGATAGTAATGACCATGACTAGGGGTTGGTTCGCCCTACGTTTCCATCGACCCGAACATGTGGCTTGGGTCCTATCAAAGTACCAACACATTGAATTTATTTTGGTATTACTGAAGCATTGGCCCCCATTATTTGATCTGGAGCATGAAAAATTTGGAACATAACCAATTTGGGTCAGATTTCCTAGACTCCCTCTACAATTCTGGACTTAAGAAATGTTCAGATGTGTTGGAAATGATATGGGGTGTTCTTGGACTATGAAAAATATTTCCAAGAATAAGGTAATATGGCATATGCTCTCATTCTAGTACATATGGACACTCGTGAAGGATTGGTCAAAATCCTAAGATTTCAATGGCTGGGTAATATATGTCTGCAGAAATTGGACTACGAGGGTTTCCCTTTTTGGTGTCATAGATGCCATGAGGTTGGACATACTTATAAGGATTTCTACTACTAGAAAAAAAAAATTTCGAGTGGAGAATCGATAACTAGGGATGATGGATAGGGTGCAACTTCTACCTTGAAGGACTAGACCCTCATAAGCCACTGCCCTGCAAATCTAAAGGCCTTGAATCATAAAAAGTGCGGAACGTCCCCGAAGCTCACCCTCCATCTCCTATCGTCACTAGATCCCATGCAGCTGCTACAAATTCCTTGTTAGGTCCCTATATTACTAGTATAGTCCCTCATTGTTGTTAGTGTAACCCCCTTATTGTTATTGCTGTACCCCTGTAACCCCCATATTGTTTTTATTGTGCCCTTAAATTATTATTGTTAGGTCAACTAGGATTACATTGTGGCCCCATGGACTCCTATATATAGAAAGGAGGTTTTGTCATTTGTATCATCCAAGAATTGTTCATTTATGTAATCTATTGGAGGTTTCCACCTCGAAGTGGCTGATTTCTAAGGCGTTGATATATCTTTTCTTCTATTTTTGAATCTGGTTTCACAACATTTGGTATCAGAGCTTTGGATTCTAGGGTTTTCGCTACTCCAAACAGGTGATCGTGGCATTTTCGCTATAACGTTTTTTTACAAAGTTTCAGAAGCTGAAATTTTTAGAGCACGAAGCTGAAATCCTGAGGAACATCATCGCAGAATTTAAGAGCTTGGTTCGCAATAGTTTCAGAGATATGATCTATAGAAGTTAGGGCTTTTTCAGGCTCCCGAATTTCATCTCAAATAGGTGATCGTGGGAAAATCTTGATAACTCTCTCTTTAAGCATCAAATTTGAATGCTGTAAAAAGTGGTTGCAAGTACACAGCCTGTAGTTTTTTGTCTATCAATTTTAGAGCTGAAGGAGGAAATAGTTGTATAAATTTGCTGAATAATGAATAATTATCCACCGAGACTATCCTGATCACATATCAATTCGAATTCATATGCAACACACAATCTCTTCCACTCAGATCATCACACATGCGGAAATAAAACAAGCGATAGCACATCAAATCATCACACACATTAACACAGTATGTATGGGGAAAGCTTATAGCTGAAAACCCCACAGCTATTGTGTATATTATAATGGAGAAAACATGTAAAAAACTCAGTACAATACTCCTCACAAGTACTCAGTACTATCTCATGAAGTTACACACAAACTAGCTTGGTTTTGAACAAGTCACAGGTTCAAAACACATCCACTAATTGCATGCCTCTATTGCGCAATCAAGGCTGGTCTAATGAGAGATCCAAGGTTCGAATCTCCTTGGCTTGACAGCGCAATCATCATTGGCAATTTCCTCCAAGTGTGCAAATCTCATGCACAACCGATGTCACAACCGATACTATCTCAACCCTTTCATCTTCCTCATTCATCAGTCTCCACCATATCCGCCGATGATCAGAGGAATCGATGTGTTCTTGAGTTGAATAATGAGTTACTAATTAATGAATTAAATAATATTTAATTCACTCCACTCATTACTAGTTGATTAGCTAGTTAAACTAATCTCAACTAGTTCAACTAAAATAAACAGAACACAACTCCACTAGCTGTCTCATTAACTCCACCAAACTTCTGCCAGTGAAGTCCTAACCGAAGTCAACCATGCATGATGCCATCAAACCCTTGGGAATAGCGTAATTCCTCTGTCAGATGCATGAGCCACTTCCAAGGCTCGAACTGAAGTGCTCCAAGAGAGTAAACTGAAGTTTATAGTCGAAATATTATTAAGGGTAAATAATATTTGACTTCCCTATTTTTAGGATAGGCAGTCTAAAAATAGACTTCGACCTATAGGTCTAAAAATAGAGGTCCATCTATTTTTAACAACATTACCAATACTCCAAGAATAACATACTGCAACCCCTGGACCATGCTCCATATGTCTAAAAATAGACATAGTCTAAAAATAGACTTTGTGCCAAAATTTGCCTGCGGGCCCACTTAGTGAAGGCGAATTCATTTCACTAAGCTCCATCATCTTGATGCATTTTCAACAATAGTGACACGTGGAAAGTCGTACAATTTCGCTCTACTGAATCAGTCCATAATTAGGCCATTGTGGGATACTGGACATAACTTTGTCTTGAAGAATCAAAATTAGGTCAGACCTGTGGCATTCGAAAGAGGATTCAGAGGGCTACCACAATACCAAATTTCAGATATTGAAGATCCGAAATCACAGAGATAATTTAGTTTCAATATCGAGCTCCTCAAAAGCAAGAAAAAGGGGTGTATTTGTTTCTAAATTGCATAAGTTTTGTGTAAAAAATCAGTTTGAAGTGATTCCAAGGGCCTATTGAGCATATATTTCAGTATTGGGTTCTAAAATGCCTCCTGAAAAGAATTCAACACCCATTAAGCCCTCAGAATACTCTACTATGACTCATGAAGATGAAGAATTGCAACATGATCTATCAAAATTACAAGAGCAAGTGCACCAAATTTCGCTCTCGCAAAGAGCAACAAAAAATGAAATGGAAGTTTTTAAGAAAGGCATGGAAGCGAAGATGGATGGCTTGAAGAAAGGCATGGAAGATAAGATGGATGGCATGGAAACTAATATGGATGGCATGGAAACTAATATGGATGGCATGGAAGCTAAGATGGACGACATGGAAGAAAAAATGAAAGACAACATGGAAAACATGAAGAATGATCTAAAAGCAGACATCGAAGGTTTGAAAAAGTTGATACAAGAAATGATTCCTAATGGTGAAAATATAGTAGAGGAAACTCATGATGAGAACAAAATAAATTTTAATCATGATTTCATAAACTCTAATGTTGGATTGAAGAACCACCATATTCCAAAGATGGATATGAGGAAGTTTGATGTCAAGGATCTCGTAATATGGATACTACAAATGGAGCAATATTTTGATCTCCATAATGTGAAAGAACACAAAAGGTACGCATTGCAACTTTACATTTAGAACAAAATACATTTGTATGGTATCGATGTCTTTTCTCCTGTAAAAAAATTGTCACTTGGCCAATTTTTACAGAGGAAATGATAGCACATTCTGAGGATAAAAAGAGCAACATCTTCTTTAGCCAATTGATAAATCTCAAACAAAAGGGTTTAGTGGCGGAGCACATTGAGGACTTCCAAAAGTTGAATATAAGGTTAACTGATATTCTAGAGGAACACAGGATTAATGTCTTCATATGGACTTTAAAGGATAACAGCCAGCATAAAGTTCACGTTTGGGAACCTCATTCACTGGAGAAGGCATTCAGGTTTGCAAGAAAAATTGAATGTAAAATTATGGTGACAAGGAAGCCTACCACTCACATCTATAAAGATGGAAGTGTTGCTACTCCTAGACTTCCACAACCTACAAGGTTGACACCACAACAATTGGAAGAAAAAAGAGCAAAAGGGCTTTGCTACAATTGTGATAGAAAATACACTAAAGGTCATAAGTGCGCTGAGAAGAAATTATTTTACATAGATTGTGAAGAGGAGGAAGAAAATGAAGAAGGAACTTCAAAAGTAGAGGATATACACCAGGAAGAAACCCTAGAAGAAGAAGAAATGAGTCCGACCATATCATGTAATGCATTGGCAGGAATTACCACTCATCAAACTCTCAAGATAGAAGGACCACACTGGCTGGTTCGAAACGCATCAACACAAATTTCTCCAATGTGATTTTCACCGAAAGATTTGATACATAATTTATGGATCACAAAATTCAAATTCCTAATATAGAAGGACATATCAAGAAGAAAAAGGTAATAGTGTTGATTGATTCGGGTAGTACCCATAATTTTATTCATTGTAAGGTATCCAAGGAATTGAATTGTTTCCTATACCCAGCATCAGAATGTCAAGTGATGGTTGCAAATGGAGGAACTATAAATTGCTCTGGAAAAATTCCATAATATCAAGCTAGCCATGGGGGAATATGTATTTAATATTCCAATGCTTTCCATCCCAATGGGAGGTGTTGATGTTGTACTAGGGGTACAATGGTTACAATCTTTGGGGACGATAGCTTTTAATTTTCAAGAACTTTTCTTGAAATTTTTTTCTGAAGGAAAGGAAATTGAATTACGAGGTATTACAGGGAAGCCAGGAAATATAATAAGATATAATGTCATGATGAATCTTATGAAGAAAGAACAACGGGGCATAATTGCACAATTATGCTCACTAGAAGTTCCAACATCAAAATCATCTATTTCTCCAAATCTCCAAAAAGTCTTGGATAATCATTCCAAGGTGTTTGATACTCCCAAAGGACTCCCACCTATTCGTGATCATGATCATGCCATTCATTTGATTCCAGTAAGTGTTCCTCCAAACATCAGGTCTTACAGATATCCTTATGTCCAAAAGAGCAAAATTGAACGTATGATTGCAGAAATGTTAGAGACTGGTATAATTCAACCTAGTCAAAGTTCTTTCTCTGCTCCAGTAGTATTGGTGCACAAGAAATATGGATCATGGTGCATGTGTCCGAATTATAGGGAGCTCAATAAGCTCACTATTAAAAATAAATTTCCCATTCTTGTGATTGATGAATTATTGGATGAATTACATGGATCAATTTATTTTACCAAGCTGGATCTTCGTTCAGGATATCATCAAATTAGAATTAAGACTGAAGATATTCCGAAAATAGTGTTTCGAACTCATGAGGGTCATTATGAATTTTTTATCATTCCTTTTGGCCTTACCAATGTATCTTCTACATTTCAAGGGTTGATGAATTCCATTTTCAAACCCACCCTTAGAAAATTTGTGCTAGTATTTTTGATGATATACTAATCTACAACAGGTCTTGGAAGGATCATGTTCAACATGTTGATAGGGTGCTCAAAATATTGGAGGAGAAACAATTATATGAAAAAACATCCAAATGTTTCTTTGGAGTACAAGAGGTGGAATATCTGGGTCATATTGTATCTCACGAGGGTTTTAAGGTAGACCCTAACAAAATTAAAGCCATTAAGGAATGGAAAGTACCCACAACCATAAAGAAGTTGCGCAGATTTCTCGGGTTAACGAGGTATTATCGCAGGTTTGTTAACAATTATGGGAGAATAGCAACACCTCTAACAACATTATTGAATAAAGATGCATTTTCATGGACTCCTGAAGCAACTAAGGCCTTTGAACATCTTAAAGAGGCAATGTGCCAAGCACCAGTCTTAGCTACGCTAGACTTCACAAAAACCTTTATTGTGGAATGTGATGCTTCAGGAAATGGAATTGGTGTTGTTTTAATGCAAGAAGGAAGACTTGTTTCTTTTGAAAGTCGTTCAATCAAAGGAAAGAATTTAAAAAAGGCTATTTATGAGAAGGAAATGTTGGCAATATTGCATGCACTAAAGAAATGGATACCTTACCTAATGGGAAGACACTTCAAGGTAAAAACTAATCATGATAGTCTTAAACACTTTTTGGAACAAAGAATATCTTCAGAAGAGCAGCAAAATGGGTCACAAAGATGTTGGGTTATGACTTTGAAATCATGTACAAAAAAGGGAAGCTAAATTTTTTTGCAGATGCACTCTCAAGAAAGGATGAAGAGGTGGAAGCATTGCTTTGTGTCATTTCAATTATCCAACCAGATTGGATAACCGAAGCAAGGGATGAATGGAAGAAGGACAAAGAAGTGTGGACTCCCATTCAAAAGCTACAGCAAGACCCTAGTACATCTGATACATTTAGTTGGAAAAATGATTCATTATGGTACAAAGATCGCTTATATATTTACAAAAATTCCCAACTAAAAAAAATATTCTTTTGAAATTGCACACTTCTCCTTTAGGAGGACATTCGGGATTTTTAAAAACTTACCACAAGGTGAAGAAAGAATTTTTTTGGGATGACCTTACATTTGATATTCAAAATTTCATGGCGGAATGTTTGGTTTGCCAGCAAAATAAAGTTGAGACAATTAAGACCCCAGGTCTTCTACAACCTTTATCCATTCCAAGTCAACGTTGGGAGGAGATTTCAATGGATTTTATCACAGGTTTACCTAAGTCCGGAGGAAGGAGTGTCATCATGGTGGTAGTTGATAGAATTACCAAGTATGCACACTTTTGTGCATTATCTAATCAATTTAAAGCGAGTATAGTTGCTATTGAATTTATGGAAACAATTCAAAAGCTACATGGAAACCCGAAGATTATTGTAAGTGACAGAGATCCCATTTTTACAGGAAAATTTTGGACGAAATTATTTTCTTTTTTGGGTACTCAACTAGCTCATAGCTCATATTATCATCCTCAATCCGATGGTCAAACAGAGATAGTGAATAAATTTTTGGAAGGATACCTTCATTGTTTTGTATCTGATAAGCAAGCACAATTGGTCAAGTGGTTACCTCTCGCTGAATGGTGGTATAAAAATTCCTTCCATACTGCAACAAAAATGACCCCATTTATGGCACTTTATGGATATCATCCACCATCCATCACATATTCTTTAAGGGGAAATTCTAAAGTTCAAGCAGTGGAGGATCACATCGAGCATCAACAAGAAGTTCTCCAACTCTTAAAGGATAACCTAAATTTGGCACAAAATCGAATGAAACAACAGGAATATTACCATCACAGTGAGAGAAGTTTTGATGTGGGAGACTGGGTATTTTTACGGATACAACCATACAAACAAATGTCCCTCAAGAAATCTAAGAAGGATAATAAATTATCGCCAAAGTACTATGGTCCTTACAAGGTTTGCAAAAGATTGGTACTATGTCATACAAATTGGAGCTTCTTGCTTCTTCACGAGTGCGTCCAATTTTCCATGTTTCATGCTTAAAAAAGGTTATACGGGACAAAATTCTAGTTCAAACAATATTGCCAGAACTTGATAAGGAAGGAAAAACCATATTGGAACCTGAAGCAGTGATGGAAACAAGAACTTGACAACTACGAAATCAATCAATTTCAGAGTATCTCATCAAATGGAAGAACTTACCCACTGAAGAATCTCCATGGGAGGATGAGAATTTTATACAAAAGCACTCAGAGCTACTCAAGCATTGAGGACAACACTTTTTTGAAGGAGAGGAGCATGTTAGGTCCCTATATTACTAGTATATTCCCTCATTGTTGTTAGTGTAACCCTCTTATTATTATTTTTGTACCCCTGTAACCTCCATATTGTTATTATTGTTCCCTTAAATTATTATTGTTAGGTCGGCTAGGATTACATTGTGGCCCCACTAGGATTACATTGTGGCCCCATGGACTCCTATACATAGAAAAAAGGTTTTGTCATTTGTATCATCCAAGAATTGTTCATTTATGTAATGTATTGGAGGTTTCCCCCTCGAAGTGGTTGATTTATAAGGTGTTGATATCTCTTTTCTTCTATTTTTGGAGTTGGTTTCACAAAATTCCTCTTTGAGTATTGTTTCTCCCCTTCCTCCCTTTGAACCTTTTAGTATGAATGAATCAAATGCTCCCAATATTTATCATCATACTGGGTTCTTTTATTCTAGTAGTTTTTATGGATCTATCTCATGTGCTTCGACCTTTGTCCATGCTTTTTTTCCAACCCCTTCCCCATCCATCCATTGTGCCACCCTGGCCTCCAAATCTGATAGAAGGGATGCCTCTTCTGAATCCAACTCTAGCCACAGATATTTTATGAGGTATTTAGTCAAACAACCTGTTACCACGACATGCAGACTTGGACAATTGTCCCCTCCCAAATTGAATAAAATTGTTTAGGGTATAAAATATTACATGTATAAGGCCATTCATAGGTACATCATGGATCGTTGTAGCTAGAAAGTTATCTCTAGAAAGGGTTCTTAGAGAAAAAGGAAACCCAGCTAAGATGGTTTCTCGATGAAGTGTATCTCCTTCAATTGTAAGGGTCTAGCTAGCCCTGCCAAGCAACTAGACTTTAGGAGACTACTAGATTTAGAAAAGGTTGAAGTATTTTTTTTACAAGAAACACTTGGAAGCAGCATTCAAATATGCTCACTACTCAAAGTAATTAAAACTAGATGTACCTTTCAAGCATTAGATGTTCTAGGAAGAACTGGAGCCATTGTTGTAGCGTTTGATGGAAGAACCATGAAGTTGTTAAATGTTTGGGGGAGGAAAAAAGTTATAATGGCAGTTTTTTCTTTCTAAAGAGTTAGTAATGGAACTCTGATTCGTGAATATATATGGACCTTCTCACAAGCATGCAGAATTTTGGGAAAACCTTATGAGATCCTCGTTTTTGCAAGTGGAAAACATCATCATTGGCGGGGATCTTAATTTATCCATTGGTATTTCTGAATCATGGGGTAATTCATGCCCAAATCAATGTCCTATCAGACTTATTTTAACAATTGCTAAAGGATAATCATTTGATAGATAATCCCGTGGTGCGATTACATCTGGCCTGGAGAAATAGGAGAACATGGGACATTATGCTCGCTAGACGCCTTGATAGACTCCGCATCAAGGATTCCCTTATGGAAAATTTTGTGAAGATCAGACAATGGTTTTCCTTTGCTGGGATTTAGGATCACTCTCTCATTTACCTTGAGATTGTCGGTGCCTCTCCTAAACCAAAATATCCCTTTAAATTCAATTCAACATGGTTGAGATATGAGGGTTATCAGATTATGGTTAAACACACATGGCAGTAAACCTCTCTGTCAGATGATCAGTCAGTGGCGACATATTTTTCTGAGAAACTTAACCTTCTTAAGAATAATTCAATCACCTGGGAAAAATAAAATAAAAAGAAGGACAATGAAGCCCTCAAAAACATTGAAGACACTCTAACTAGTTTAGAAAACCTTGTGGGAGGAGATTTTGAGTTTTCTAAAACAAAAGAACAATTCATTAAACTCAAAGCTGAATGTCTCAGAATCCTAAAATACAGGGAGGAAATTTGGTGACTCAAGAGCAGAGCCATCTGGCTTCAAGTGGGAGATGAGAATATGAAATTATTTCAGAAATTTTCCAAAGGGAAGAAATCCAAAAACACTATTTGGTCGTTAGAATACAATGAGGGCTTTAAGGTTCAATCATTTAACGATCTTTCTAGCCTAGGTATTTCACATTTCAAACAATTATTTAGAGCCCCACAGGAGGAAACACTGGCTGAAACCATCAGGATTACTGGCCTATTTCCCAGGTTTGTGGGTGAGGAGGTTGCAGAAGCTCTTAGTGCACCCGTGACCATGGGGGAAATTGAAGTTGTACTAAAATGGTTTAAAAAAGACAAGAGTTCAGGGCTGGATGGTTGTCCTATAGAAATTTACCTAACATTTTTTGAAATTCTTGGGCATGATCTCCTTAAGCTTATTGATGAAAATCGTTAGAATGGTAGGATGTATGATGCCTTCAATGCCAACTTTATCGCCTTGATCAGAAAATATGATAACCCTCGCAATTTTGATGACTTCCGGCCCATTTCACTCTGCAATTGTATTTACAATATCATAGCTAAAATCATCATAAATCGTATAAAACCAATCTTATCCTTGCATATCTCACCTGTTCAATTTTCCTTTCTCAATAACTGACAGATCTATGAAGCTATTGGGACTGCTCAAGAAGGTATTCACTCTCTTAAATTCCAAAAACTAAAGGGCATGATCTTTAAAATTGATCTATTCAAGGCATTCGATCGGACCAGATGGATGTACCTTAGGATGTCGCTAACCCATATGGGTTTTCCACATGATTTCATTATGTGGATTATGTGTTTCCTTTAATCAGTTTCCTACAATATTCTCATCAATGGTTCAACTTCTAATTTCTTTCATGCTAAGAGTGACTTATGGCATGGATGTCCACTACCCCCCCTTCTTTTTCTCATGGTCACGAAAGGTCTAAGTAGATTAATCACTGAGGATAACTCTCATGGCAGAATCAAAGGAATCAAATTTGCTGACAATGTCATTTTATCTCACTTATTATTTCTGGATGCCATTCTTATTTTTCTAAATGGATCTCTCAGTGACTCCACCTCCTTTTATGTCATTCTTAACCTCTTCTGCAAGGCTACCAAAATGAATATCAATCAATAGAAGCCCTCCATGACAAAATTAGTATTCTCACAATATGAAATTGATTATGCCAATCTAATATTTCCTTTCAAAATTTTGGCCTTTGACGAAGGTCTCAAATACCTGGGATTTTGCCTCAAACCCAATACATATAAAATTGTTGATTGGTCATGGTTGGTGGCCAAGATAGAAAATAGAATTAACATTTGGCATCATTGTTGGCTCTCTCATGCTAGGAAACTTGTCCTTATCAAATATGTATTGGAATCCACTCTGGTATATTGGATGTCGCTCGCATGGATCCCCAAAGGTATTTTATCCAGAATAAAACAATTATGCTGTAGGTTTCTCTAGCATGGAAGTAGGGAGGGTCGAAATTTTGCATGGGTTTCTTGGGAATATATATCACTACCCAAAAAGTGGGGTGGATGGGGGATGAAGAACCTAGAATGTTTCTCCAAGGCCCTGGTTGCAAAACTGGGATGGTAGTTTCTCATCTCAACAATTATTTGGACCAAAGTCATCATACGGAAATACATAAGCCCACAGAAATTACTTGATTGGAATTGACAGCCAAATTGGAATAGAAAGGACATATCAACAATATGGAGAGCTATTTTAAACTCCATCCCATATATTCATTCAGGACTGGCCTGGAAGGTGGGATCAGGAGACAAGGTGTGAATCAGTTTGGATGCCATGGTCTGGGTGTGGGAATGCTCACCTTCTCTCACATGAACTTATCAAAATTCTGGAGGCATTTGATATAAGGACCCTGAATCAAGTAGTGGACCCTAAATCAAGTAGTGGACCCTAACAACACGACTATGTTTGCACATGATATACAGATCCTATAATAATCGCATCAAGAGTGGAATGATTTCATCAATGCTTTATCTGAAGCTCATATTAGAATTCTGGACCAGGTTGATGAGCTTGCTTGGGTCATCTTCAGATCAGGTATCTACTCCCCAAAGGATGGTTATCCTTAAATATACGTCGACCATGAGCCTCAGAAACATTCTTGGTGGTGTTGTATGCTCTAGAAACTTGAAGCCTTGCCATATCACTACCCTATTTAATTTGTGGTTGGATGAAGATCCTCGTCAACAACACAGGACCATTGTGGCTGAAACTATAGAAAAAAATATACCTTGGGCCTACTTTGAAGGCTTGGAACAACAGAATGGTTATGGGGGAGGTGTTTTATTATATTTACATGATGAGCACTATTACAAAATGCAGATTGGCTTAGGATGAGGCACAAATAACTTTTCAGAATGTAACAGTCTCTGTGATATATTGATTTATGCCCTTGAGAAAGACATTTGTAGTATCCAGATTTTTGAAGATTCAAATATAGTCATCAATTGGTTCAATTTGCAAGTTGATTTCCATGTGCACACACTCAGGAATTTATTGGATGAATTACTTGCACTAAAATATCACTTTGATTTTATCTTTGCTCATCATATTTACAAGGAAAGGAATCAACTTTCCGACATCCTTTCCAGGAGGAATCTTAACAACCTCGTGGTTATTGGATGATATAGGAGCACAATGGGCAAGAATTTTACCAATTTTTCCATAGACTATTTACAGAGTAGTAACAACAGGGGGCCGCATCGCCCTGATTTTCAGTTTTTTTTCTTTATATGTATCTTTCTGTATCGATTTTAGACTATATGCTCCTTTTGTTTTAGCTACTCTGTAATCATAACAACTACAACAATATACAGACCATCATATACTATATCAATACGTGGCAAGGCCACCAATTTTGGCGTATGCTTCATAGAAGCATCTACAGTATGTAATTTTCAATATTTCATATAATGAAAGTCACAATTTTTCCTTGGGAAAAAAAATATATATGTATATGAAAACTCCCTTTAGGAAATAAAATTTACACAATGCAAAAGTAAAGGAAATTATGTAATGGAATTTTTTTTTAATCCAAATATGGGTGGAGATAGATGAACAAAATATTTCCATCCACTGAATTTGTTAATGGAGGGAATATATTTGGGGTCTATATCATGGAAAATTATGTGAACCAATTTTTTTTGAGGAATCATGTATACTACAATGCCCACTACCACATGGATAAAAGGGAATGGAAATTATAGGTCCATATCTTTTGGTTCAAACTATGGCATATACAACAACCAAAATTATTTATATTTTAGTCGCATGATCCTTGTTCATATCTTGAATTGGAGATTATGGAAGTCACTTATTCTCGTCAACTTTAATATTATATAGTATTAGGGAAATTTATAATTTAAATATAATTTAATTAGTATTAGTGAAAATGTATAACTTAAATAAAATTAATTTATGTATTATGAGTTATTTAAGCTATGTATTATGTGCTTTTAATTATTGATATTTGTGAAAGTAAAATTATGAAAATATATTGTCTGCGGGGTCTTGGATACATGGTGATGTGGTACTCCATTAAGGCACTCCTTGATGTGAAGTCACCAGTTCAATTTTGTGCCCCATTCAGGGTGATATATTGGACATGATCAAGATGTAATCCTACCAAGCTTACAAAATATATATATATATATATATATATATATATATATATATATATATATATATATATATATATATATATATATATATATATATATATATATATATATATATATATATATATATATATATATATATTTGTTTAATTATTATTAATTAGCATTGACTAATACAAATTATAATGTTTAATTTTGGAAAATACATATTTATTTTCAATATTATTTTAAAAAAATATATTTTTTAAACATTTGATTACACCATAATTTGAAGGTTTTGTTGCAACCTTTGCACAATGTAATGTCATGTGGATAATTACATCACAAATTTACTATCATAATTAAAATCCTTGAAAATAGCTCATACCTCACAAATTTAAGGTCACTAGACACCAAATTGACCAACTCGTTTATGGGACAAGGGACCCACCTCCACACAATGAAAAGTGTACGAAGACATACATACTCTACCCCTCTTTGGCTTTGAACCTATCACCTCTTAGGAGGAAACACATGCTCTTAAACATTAGGCCCACTCAAGAAGCACAAGTAAAAATGTAAAAATATAGACTTACAAGTGGTTACTAACCAAAATTTATGCAATTTCTTTTGTTTACCTAGGCAATCAATTTCTCCACATTAGATATCAATTTATTAGCATTTTCCAAGGAAAGACTATAGCAATGTTTTTTTATGTTGACCACTCTTAATTTAACATTGACCAATGCAAATTATCATATTTAACTTTGAAAAAAAATATTTATTCAAGTTGTCTTGTGATATCCATTTCTTTTAACTTTGTCAAATTCCTATCAATCACAACTCAAGCTCAAATTTGATGGACTCATCAAATGATTCGAAGTAATTTGAGCACAACAATTTTATATTCTAAGAGCTTAATTTCTAACTTGAATAGGAAGAAGCACTTATTAGTCCCTGCCAAGGCGGGACTCTAACAATCAATTTGGTTGTTGATCACTATTAGTTTAACATTGACCAATGCAAGTTATACTGTTTAACTTTGGAAAATAGCCCACAGGGGCATGGTCTAGTGGCCAGTGGACGCATTGTTAAGGCGTTCGTGCTGTTAAGCAGGTCACAAGTTCAAGTCTCGTCTTATCTGGGTTCCTCTCTTGTTGGCTGGGCGGTTCCCTAAGAAGTTATAGTGGTAGCTGGGGGTTGGACCCCACGCTGCACGTGTGAAAGTTGTCTGATGTTGCCGATCCCTCTGACTAACAAAAAAAAAAACTTTGGAAAACAAATATTTATTTTTCAGTATTATTGAAAAAAAATATTTTTCAAACATTTGATTGGACCATAAATTTGGAGGTCTTATTACAGCCTTTGTGCCATGTAGATAACTACCTAGATTTGTTTTTTTCCATAATTTCTGGACATACTTCAATATTTATTTCATGATTTTTAAATATTTGTGCAATGATTTTTCATTGTTAATATTGTAGTAAAACCATATAAAATTAAAATCCTTGAAAATAGTTCATACTCATATAAATACATTTTATTTTATTTTTTAAACTAGGAGAATCTACAACTGCAGCAATATTGTACCTGTGTGACACAGGGTCGAATCTCATTGGCTAGCCCTATAAACCTATGAGGAACCGCCACGCCCACCATAACGGCCCTCGGGCTATACAAGACTCAAACTCGTGACATGCACAGCAGCACGAATGCCTTAACAAGCATCCGCTAGCCACGAGCCCAAACCCCAACGGGCACATATAAATACATGTTTACCATCCTGCTCACAATTGAATAGCAACAAGATGGACATAAATATACCTACCATGAGTTACTGATATAATTATTTATCTTTTCCTTTAACATGTAAAAGTAAAAGTGTAAATGTGCAAACTTAGTGGTGGTTACTACCCACCACAAATTTATGCAAGTCATTATCCCTTAGTAGAGAATTAACTTTTCCACTTCATATATCAATTTGAAATTATTCTAAAAACATAACATCCACTTAAGTGGTAGGGACTAGGTTACCTTGAGCACTTGTCCCTATCAATGTTGGACTCTAGCAATCAATTTGTATGTTGACCATTATTAGTTTAGCATTAAGCAATGAAATTTATATTGTTTAAATTTGTAAAACAAATATTTATTTTTCAATATTATTGAAAATTCTAATTTTAAAACATTTGATTGCACCATAAATTTGAAGGTCTTATTGCAACCTTTGTGCCATGTGGATAAATGCCTCAGATTTTTTTTCCATTTTTCAAACATTTGATTGTCCATAAATTTGAATGTCTTATTGCAACTTTTGTGCCATGTGGATAATTTTTTTTTACTTACTTGCAATTTTTATGCCATGATTTTTAAATATTTGTGTAATTTTTTTCATGATTAAGCTTAGTGGGAAAACCACCTAAAATTAAAATTCTTGAAAATAGCTCATACTCTTGTAAATAACCTATTTACCATCAGTTACTTATTGTCCACCATAATCTAAGCAAGTATTTGCATAAAAAAAAAGAATAAGAAGAAGATAAAAATAAATATACCTACCACAAGTTACCCCTGTCATTATTTAACATGTAGGAGTAAAAACATAAATGTGCAAATTTAGTGGTGATTACTAACCACCACAATTCATGTAGGAATAAAAGTGTATATGTGCAAACTTAATAGTGATTACTACCCACCACAAATTTATGCAAGTCTTTATCTCTTAGTAAACAATTATTTTTTCCAATGTTTGAGAATATATAGTGTTAAGGAAAATTTAATCTTATTTTATAAATATTGATAAATAAAATATAAAAAATGTTAAAACTAGCAATTGCACCACATGTTGCAAAAGAAACGCCTTAATGCAATAGCATGAGAAAGAGTATCCTAGAAGAAAAAAGATGTTGCAGAGAAGGAACCATTGTGAAGAGAAGGAACCATCCGGAAGGAATGAAAGGAAAATTTTCCATCGTGAAGGAATGAAAGACAAATTTTGCTTCCGTGAAAGCAGGTCATGGAGGTTTCAAAGATATTGTTGATAAGAGTTATCAACTATAAAAATTTGTTTTAGATATTGAAATAGGAAATTGGGGATGAAAACGTATATGTAAACCAACATAATCTGTTCACATATATATGAAAATTTTTATAGATATTGGAATAAGAAATTGGGGGTGAAAATCATTTGGTGATTAATAATCATCGGAAACAAGCATGTAACTCAAATAAGATATTTTAAATACATTCAAGTACAATCTATTTAGCATAGATGTAAATAAAGAGATTTTTTTATTAAAAGAAATAGAGTTTACTCCAAGTTCATCTACATATTCCAATTGCATTCACCACTTAAGAGAGTAAAAAAAAAATTATTGAGAAAACAACTCTAACACATTTGTAGAAAAAATTATAACACACTATCACACTTTTCTTATGAGAGCTAAATGCTCCTATATGCAACAACTATGAATTTCATCACTTTTTATTGAGAAAACAACTCCAACACATTTCTAGAGAAAATTATAACACACTATCACAATTTTCTTATCATAACTAGCTCTTAGCTTATTCTTAATTGATCAAGAGTATAGAATTTTTAGGGTGGTGTTATATGTGCACTAAAATTCCCATGATGTCCATCACAATGTATGGGGTTCATTGCAACCATGGATATATTCTGTGTTGTGATTTTTTTCTTGTGGCTAAAACTTAGTTTTGGTTGTCACCTAGTTATCATGATTCAAAACTTTGTTTAGATATATTCTGTGAGCTAATGTGATGTTTTGTTTGTCACAATGGTTCAAAAATTAGTTATTATACCACAATATTGACTTTCTCATTGGAGAGTAAATTGAGTGGTTATTGTTAGAAATTGTTGTATAAGATGGGAAATTTGGATGGTTTGTAGACAATATGGATGTCATAACATATTTTGAATTTTTTAGTGTCTCTCGTCATCGTGCATCTAATAGGATCCATTTCAATGAGAACGTCACTCTGTGAATGATAACTTCTGACATCCCTAGCCATTTTCTTTGATTGTGGATGAGGTTACAAACTAATAACTTGTGAAATCCCTAGAACTCTCTCTTTAGAAGACTCTACAATATATATTGGATAGAGGGAAAGGTTATGATAAAACTTGTACAAAAACCCTAAGGACTGAGTGAGTTTTTTCTCTTGTAAGTTTTGTTTGGAATTGAAAAATAAATAAATAAACTATAAAAGCTAAAATTATGTAGTGAAAAATTTGTTAAAATTACAGAATAAAAAGTTAAGTTTGACATCAAATAATATGAGAATTGTTTATGATTATAAAGTTAAAAACATGCGAGATTTTTTAGCTACAATTAGTTAATTAAAGATATGTATATAGGTTTTTTTTTAACGAAAGAAATTTGATATTCATTAACAAAAAAAAATTTGAAAGAGTATGTATATAGTTACAAACTGTTATGTAGTTACAAATTATTATAATTAAGTAATTAAAGGTAAATTTAGTGTTATTTAAGAAAATAGAAATGTGAAATAATTTGGAAATTAAAAAAAAAAAAAAAAAAAAAAATCATTATTAATTTATTTTTTATATATATTTAGAAATACTACTCATGAACAATAAAACAATTGTAACATAAATAATATATAACAAAAAAATATATATTTTTGGAATAATAAAATAGTTGTAACAAAAATATTATTTATGAGAGGAATCAATTCTCTTTTCACTCTAAAAGAGGTTTGGATATGAAGACATTTGATCCCTCTTGGCTCTTAGTAGATTTGTAGTTAGGCCACGAATACCATGGGTCAATACCATAGGTTGTTTTTATAGTTTATTATTATTAGATATTTGATCCCTCATGGCTCTTGGTAGATCCATAGTTAAGATTGATCCAGGCCATATTAATTCCCCCCTTTAAATAAACTACATTCCACATGAATACCATGGGTCAGTACCATGGGTTGTTTTTATAGTTTATTATTATTTTATTATTTTTATTTTTTATTGTATTTTGATCTAGTTAAAATTTCCATTACATTATGTCAATATTTTTATTTAATTTACTTTTTTTTATTTTTTTGTAATTTGACATGGTCTCACCAAAACCTAAACTCAATCTAACTTATTAAAAAGAAAGAAAACTAACATTATAAAAAACATATATAAAACTATTTACTTGTGGATCTAATGGTCTAAAACATTTCAACTAACATTTGATTCAATAACTCACACATGGACACAATAGCAACTAGAGAAATTGTTTTCAAATAAAAACACCTTAAAGCATAAATATTATATAAATGTTTTAATTTATTATATATTGATATTTTTGAATGATTAATAAACAATTTAGAAAACTCTCATAACCAAAACTACCAATTAACCACAATAAAAAGGAAAGAAATTTTACACAAAGCAAAATGAAAAGACATTATGAAATGGAATTTTTCTTATGGGTGGAGATAGATGAACACAATATTTCCGTTCACTAAATTTGTTAGATTTGAGGGTCTATATCATGGAAAATTGTGTGAACCAAAGTTTTGAGGAATCATGTATACTACAATGGCCCCTACCACATGGATAAAAGGGAATGGAAATTATAGGTCCATATCTTTTGGTTCAAACTTTTGCATTTACAACCACCAAAATTATTTTGTGTTTTAGTCGTAGCCATATATTCTCAGGGAAATGCATAATTTAAATAATATTTAATTAGTATGAGTGAAAATATATAATTAAATAATATTAAGTTATGAATTACGAGTTTTTAATTATTGATATTTGCGAAAATAAAATTATGAAAATATATTTTTTTAATTATTATTAATTAGTATGGAGAAATATAAATTATAATTTTAATTTTGGAAAATAAATATTTGTTTTCAATATTAAAAAGAAAAATGTAAACATTTGGTTAGACTAGAATTTAAAGGTTTTGTTGCTGCTTTTGTACAATGCAATATCATATGGATAATTATCTAGCACATTTTCTACTATAATTAAAATTCTTAAAAATAGCTTATCCATAATTAAAACCCTTGAAAATAGCTCATACTTTAACATATTTAATTTAGGTTATTTTCCACCATAATTTAAGCAAGTCTTTACATCAAATGGATATGAATAACATATAAATAACTATATTTACAAGGATTACTATCCATTATTTTTATATGTTGCTCAACACTTTAATAATAATAACAATATTCTAAATTTAAGGTCACATCCAAGCCAGACACCAAATTGGTGTATGAGACTGGCTCGTTTATGGGACAAGGGACCCTCCTCCATGCAATGATCCACCTCCCATGCAATGATTTGATTTCTGGGACCCACCTCTCATGCAATGATTTGATTGTTGGTACCCACCTCCCATGCAATGATTTGTTGGGAACCACCTCCCAAACAATGCAATCCCACCTCCCATGCAATGATTTGCTGGGAACCACCTCCCAAGAAATGCAATGATTTGACTGATGGGACCCACCTCCATGCAATGATTTGATTGCTAAAGTCTACAAAAACATACATACTCTATCTCTTTGGCTTTGAACCTATCACCTCTTAGGAGGAAACACATGCTCTTAACCATTAGGCCCACTCAAGAAGTAGGAGTAAAAATGTAAATATATAGACTTAGAAGTGGTTACTAACCAAATTTTATGCAATTTCTTGACCTCGTGACCTCCATTAGCAAGGTGATTTAGCAACAAGAACTCAACCAACCAATTGAGTTAACACGTGGGGCTATTTTTTATTTTATTTTATTTTACTTTAGTTTTATTTCTATGTAATTTGATAATTATCATTATCATTTTATTTTATTTTGACCTACTCAAAATGTTTACGTGACATTACAACATTTGTTTTTTTTTATATTTAATTTTAAAAAATGTTATAAAATAAAATTAAAATAAAATATTTTGATTTTGAAATGAGTTGTGGTTTTTTGGTATGTGATATTGATAAGCCATGGTATTGTAACAAAGTTTTTTATTTCATTTTATTTTTAATTTAATTTAATTTAATTTTTATTCTATTTTGACCTACCCAACATGTTTACTTGACATTACAACATTTGCCCTTTTTTTCTTTTAGATTTAATTTTAAAATTTTTATAAAATAAAATAAAAATAAAATATTTTCATTTTGAAATGAGTTATGGTTTTTGGGCATGTGGTATTGATAAGCCATGGTATTGGCCCATGGTATTGTAACAAAGCCTATTTACAAGTTAATAATATCCATTGTATAATAGGGGTGAATATCCATTACTTTGAATCTTGTTATATTGTAAGTTTATTGTAAGTATTAAATTTTTATGTACTTATTAATAAATTTAAATATAGTTACACAATCATTATTTTACACCACTTTATGTCTCCCATACATTTTTCTTTTAGATTTAATTTTAAAAAAATTATAAAATTAAATTAAGATAAAATATTTCCTCGGATGCGGGTGACTATGGCCCATGGGAGGCACGAGTGGTGCCACGCTTGCTGGCCCACTTGGTGGTCAAGCACATGTGAGGGGCATGCAGGAGGCGACGTGGGGGCAGGTATGAAAAAGGAGGATAGTATAAGCGAGGGAAGGAAGGTGGCAGCGATTAGTGGAGTGCAGCACCGGGAAGCGGAGGCAGAGGAAATGGGAACGCAGGATCCCAAGGGAGGGAGGTACCATATTTGTCCCAGTCCACTTGAGTGGGGATTTATTGGTGCCAAAAGGCATAGGGAAGAAGGAAAATTAGAGTGGGGAGCTCAGGATGGGTTTACAAGAAGATGAAGGGGACGAGGTGGAATCGTATTAGCTTGGGGCAACAAGGTCAACGGGCAGAAAGGGGAAGGGATATCAGGAGCGACGCAGGCAGTAGTGGTAGTGGTCTTTTGACGCTCCATCCTGGAGGGTAGAATGGCGGGTCGCCTTACTCAGGCTCACCGATGGGTGGAGCGTGGAGCAGGTAGAGGCAGAGGAGAGGTGTCTAGAGGCAGAGAGGGGGGCCGACACAAGTCTTAGCCGGAGATTGGGGGCGGAAGGCTGGGCTTGCCGAGAATGACAACAAGGATGCTTCTGCCATCTCCAAAATGGAGGTAAAACTAGTCAAGTCCCCGCTACAGGAGTATGGGGAGAGGGTCGAGGTGCAACCATTCTGGGTGACATGGATCATCCTAGGCCGCCTGATACGCGAGCGAAGGATAATTGGCCAAGCTGTGGGAGAGAACCTCCACAGCATCAAGGAAGGGCTAGACAAAAGTATCTGTAAGATGCAGGACACCTTGATGATTGCAGGGTATCTGGACATTCTTCGACCTTACTGTACGCCTCCTTCAGATGATACCAGAGATGGAGAAGAGGAGGATGTCGTGACGATGCAAGAGTCGAACAACCTGGGAGGATAGAACTAGCACTGAGATTGATCAGGTGTCTTTTTTGTGAAATGGTAAGCTTCTGGTGGGCTTTTAGCCATGTAGTGTACACAGTTTGAAGTCTTAGCAAGTTTAGTTGGTTACTAGTTTAAGCTCTGACCCTTCTACTTGTTTTAGGGGTCATTAGACTTGATATTCCTCCGGTTTCCCGAGATGGGTGGAGACGTTTTGATAATTTTGGATACATGGTCTAGTTTCCAATTAACCGACAGATCTATGACTGTAAATATTTAACCAGTTAATAGAAGGAGTCCCATACTTGCTAATAAAAATAAATAAATAAAATTAAGATAAAATATTTAAAACATATTGACATATAATTTCTTCTAGCATGACCAACACATCTCCCCAACCTTTATTTAAATGTTGACATAAATAGATAATTTCTTACATTATGCATACACATCTCCTCTATTGGTTGTAGACCGCCTCTCGGTGCAATAAATGTATATATAAATTTGTTTTTTGATTCTCATATAATGTTTTTTTTTTTTAAGTTTTTTTAAATTATTTACAAAAAATTATATATATTTTTGTTTTTTTAATCCTCATATAATGTTTTTTTAAGTTTTTTTATTGTATTTAAAAAAAAAAAAATTGTAGTAAAGTTACACCATTCTAATGCATTAAGTACATTTAATTGGAAGGTTTCAAAAGTAAATAGATAGAGAAAATACAAACCAAAATACATAGCTTATATATATTTGCCAGCAAAATTCCATAGTATCTATTATATCTATTATGACCTTGGATTTTATTAATATATGGTAACTTTAAAAAATATAGTCTAGTCAAAAGATGTGGTGGTTGGTAGCTTCTTGTAGTCCTTGATTGGGTGGCACTAGTTCATAGATTGGGTGGCACTAGTTCATATTCACTTCTATCCATTGCTTCAAAACGTTTTTGGATCATGTCCTCCTCTTTGATTTTTCCTTATTCAAAATTGACTAATACCATTTGATTTGAGGTCCTTGAATCAACATCCTTACTCAAGTTGGCAACATGTTTCTTAACAAAACATATTCTACATTAAAATTTCAATCTATAAATTTAATTGAGCCAGAATCCCTAAATGGAACCTAAGAGACTATATGTTGTTAATTATCCTATATCTTAGTTTTCATAATAACAATGGAGGATTTGTTTTCTGTATCATTTCATCATGACTTCATAAATATTTCTCAGATCTTATTGCTCTCGGTTATCCACCTTTCCTGAAATAGGAAAAAAAAAACATACTTTTATTTCAAATAGTAAATAAAGTTCATTCCTTATGTGCTAAAGCACTACAAAATCATAGGACTTAACCCTGCACAAATACTTTCCAAATTGGCCTAAACCAACATATAAATAATGAGCCACTCACATGTTCTCCCCCACTTGATCATGAAGTCTTATGGCCTGGAAATAATTTTAAAGTTGAAAAGAGTGCTCGATGGAGTAACTAAAAACCTTAAAAAAAGGGGTGTCATATTTTCAAAATAAGCCAAGGTAATTCAAAATCACATGATTTCCTTGACTAATCACTTTAGAAATGTTTTCCTTATGAACTAGAACAAATATATCCTACGACGGTTGTAGACCTTGCTTGGAAAGATCATCCACTTCCATGTCAAGTTCATGAAAAACATGTTGTGAACTAACATTCCCAAAGGAGGATAAATTCAAATGAACCTAGTTTGCCAAAAGAGCTAGTGACAAATTTGTGATATGTAATTTTCCTTGAATGATTTTTATGAGTCACCAAAGATATGCAAAGAGAGACATCTTTTTTGTCTTGTTAGCTTCAACAAAAAAAACAAATCCAAAAGTTCCTCTTTGTTTATTCTTTCAGTGCTTGCATTAGCTTTGAAAATATAACATCAATAATCCAAGAGAAAAAAGAACAAAACCAAGACCAACCTTTCAATCCTAGAATTATCCATTAAATAACTATTGAAGAGCATTCATATTTCTAATAGGATGGTTTACAACTTTGAGAGCTTCGAGGACAGCGTCACACCTATATTCTTGCACGTAATACTCTGCCATAAAATAAATAACACATGGAGGTAAGGTTTCCCTCAAAAATGGTTTGGTTTCTCACTGTCTATATACTCCAAAAAACTATAAGAAGAGTGTCCCTCCACAACTTCAATAATCCATCATTATAAAAGTCACCAAAACATTCTACAATTGTATCATTTTTCCATATTCATTGTATCCCAACCTTATTGCAAACTTCACCCCAGAATTCTTGAGGGAATGGACATACAAGAAATAAATGCTTTATGTCTTCTTCATCATAACAATGAATAAAGAATCTCCCAAGGCTGTGAAAACTTCTTCTTTGTAATACATCCCATGTTAACACTTTGTTAAATATTATCAACCACATCAATAACACACACATAGGTTGGGTTTTGATCCTATAGAGTTTTCTCCACCAACTCTCCCTCGCACGTGGAATGTTTTAAATTAAAGACTAATATCCCAATTTTTCAAAATAGGAACCACCTAACACATTCCAATTCCACTCAAGCTCATCGACAACTGCCCAAATTGGAATCCTTTTATAACCTTTCCAACACCTCTTCTTCCATATTTTCCCCATTTCCATCTCATCTTAATACCTTTTTCATCCACAATGATGCATTTTTGGTCGAGGTATGATCATCCTTTTTATATGCCATTTCAATGCTTATTTTTATGCATTTTAAGGAAACGGTCATGTTTCTATACTGAGAGTGGTATATAGGAAGAAATAATACACAAATACATTCCATGGGTGGATGTTGCAACTATCTAAACAGTTATTGCAACTACTTGCGAAGACAAGGGTGCTACAACTGCAGTGTGAAGTTTTTGTAACCCTAACTAAGAAAACATGCTACAACATTGAGTTGTGGTCACAAGTGTCACAACTCTGAGTTATTGTGGCCATTACTAGAACTCTCATCTCATTGTGTTACAACTCTCACTCAAGCCCATTATTGCAACTCTATGACAATGCATCAGTTAACCGAACAATTGTCCCCTATAGATTGGTCATGTAGTCAAAAACCAAAATTTTCACGTAGAAAAGTGATAAAGGAAAATTGGTTCTCATAAAAGCATGATGATTTACTTGCCACTTTTTGCACAATTGATTAAGTCAATTTATGCCTATTTTTTTCTCTCTTTGGAAAATATCTGTAACAAGATGGAGTGACCCGATTCTCATGGTTTTCCATCAACTTCCTTGATTAATTTAGATGGAAATAATTATGTATAAAAAAACCCTACTCTCCTTTAGTTGGGTAATTAGAACAAAATTTCCTATTCGCTAATTAGTCATTTATTGTAATCGTAACTCCAATTTTCTACAATATAAAGTTCCATTCATTTCCTATTCAATTGATGGTGTGTTGAGCATCTAGCAATTTACTTCTTTTGTAAAGAAATACCTTGTTTAGGGAGGTAGGGACCCCTCCTTAGCCAGGTACTTTTTGTACTCATATCGTAGCTTAGTGTTGTTTATTGTTTAGGTTATTTATGCAATTACTCTAATTTTTCTATTATTGCAACTATGTTTTAACTATTGCAAGTTTGATATTTCATATTGTTGCAACTCTATATTGTAGGTTTATTACTACAACTCAATCATTGATATTGTTATCATTTATAAACTGATTGTTGTCATGTGATTTATATAATGATTCGTGACTTAGGTCATTGCTGCAACTTATGAATTTTCAGGAAATTATCACCTTTATATAGTAACACTGGTACACAAAGAAAGACTATAGATTTTGCTGACAAGTGCAGGTGTTGCATCTCTATCAATAGTTGTTGCAACTCTCCGTGAAGACACATGTGTTACAACTCCCGAGTGTAGTTGTTGCAACTTTACCTGATTGCAAATGCTACAAATTTTAAGCTACAGTCGCAAGTGTTTCAACTTTCAACTCTAAGTTGTTGTCACCATTTCTTCAACTTTGTGTGCTACGACTATCATCTATTCATGTTATAACTCTCACTCAGGCCCATTGTTGCATCTCTATAGAAAATATGTTGCACTTTGTGAAAATTGCGTCATCGCATCAATCAACCAAACAATTGTGACCTATGGATCGACAAAGAAGTTAGCAACCAAACTTTCTCATGCAGAAAATTGATGAAGGAAAATAGTTTCTTATAAAAGGATGATGAGAAAACCGCCACTTTTCACACAACTGATGAAGTCGACTTATGCCAATTTTTTTCCATCTTTTGGAAAATCTGTGTAATGGGATGAAACAACCCGATTCTCATGGTTTTCCATAAACTCAATTTATTAATTTAGATGGAAAGTATTACGTATAAAAACCCTTTTTCTCCTTCAGATGGGAAATTAAAAAAATAGTCTATTGGTTAGTTAGCCATTTATTGTAATTGTATTTCTAGTTTTTCTACAATATAAATTTCCACTCTTTTCGTGTTCAATTAATGGTGTGTTGAGACTCTAACATTTTACTGCTTTCAGAAATTAGTGTCTTTTGTGAGGAGGTAGGACCCCCTCCTTAGTGAGGTACTTTTTGTACTCATATTGTAGTTTTATAATTATTTATAGCTCATGTTATTTCTGTAATAACTATATTTTTCCTATTACTACAACTTTGAATTCTAATTATTGCAACTCTGATATTTTGTATTTTGAAACTATGTATCGTAGGTTTATTGTTGAAAATCAATCATTGATATTGGTATCATTTATAAACTAATCGATTTCTTATGATTATACAACAATTTTTCACTTATGTTGTTGCTACAACTCCACATTAACATTGGAATATTATATTTTCCATAATTGTGATTACCTTGTTTTCGATTTTGTTTAGTTTAATTATTCTGTTTACAACATCTGATGTTGATTTTTGTAGCTTGGGTAGGTAATTCTACATACGCCTTCTGTCTAGGCATGTAGATGTCGGCCACATTCTCCTTAGAACACTTGGTCAAGTGTGAGAAAGTTGCTAATATAATTTAGCCTAAGTCTAACTTAGGAAAAATCACATATTAGTATATGGACCTATTGAGCTAAAAGAAACTTAGCAAAAAGTAAAGTAATTTACTTTCGTGATTTTATTTTAATATAAGATATTGATTTCAAGTGAGGCAAGATCTAATATCAACCACCAATAACTTTGATATTAGGGTAAAGGTTAGGGATTTATCTCAATGTAAAGTTATAATTTAGCAAGTCTATGGAGAGGGAGAAAACACACCATGCATTGACACTAGCCTCAAGAGGAGGAGTGTGATACTCCAAAGCGTTGAGTCTGAGGAAGTACAAGAAGGATACTAAAGATCTATATCTACCAAGGATATCAAGCACTAATATAGGGTGGATCTAATAGATCAAATCCAAGGCCTTTGTATTTTTGTATTTTATCAGTTGGGCCATTTTCCTGAGATGGGATCCAAAGTAAGTTTGGATTATTAATGAAAAATGTTGATTGGGAAGGATATGTTTTTATCATTTTGATTGAAATTGATATATTTGTTTTTGTTGAATTTTATTGTGTTAGGAACCTAGCTATGCACTTAAATCAATAAATCAATTTTTCTGCTAGGAATTTAAGTGTCGGGTGCTAGGTTTTCAAAAATCTAACATGATATTTAAGTAGAAACTCTAAAGAAAACCAATCTCGAAATCTCATAAGCTAGGTTCGTATAGGATCATCGGGGTCAAGTTGGGGCCATGATCATACAAGGCACATTTTTTAACAGGGTCGAAGGAGATTAGTCATACAATTTCGTACCATTGTATAGAAACATTTTTTTTAGCTACGCAAGGGGGATGAAGGAATTCGTTTGTGTTGAGTATTGATTAAGAAAATGGGGGGGAAAGCATGGGGGGTTGAATAGGTGGCCGAAAAGTCTGAATTTCCACCCAACCGCCATATAGAAGGAACTTATCGCAATATTGTTAGAAAGAGCATTGTCAAAGTGGGCATGTAGTGGTTCATGGTTGGGAGTGTGATAGTCGCAACAAAGGGAAGACCTATCGATGGACTATTTGGTAACCACTAGGTCCAATCAGTTGTAGAGAACAAGGAGTGGTACTTAATCAACTAGTCGTCAAGAGACACCGCAACAAAGGCCAACATTATAATAGTTTGTCAGAGCCGCACGATTGGAACAAAGTAGTGTGGAGGATTATATCGCACGTAAGGTGCCACACTAGGTATGATAAAGTAACTATGGGATGCAATGGGAAAAAATGTGTTTATAGGCAAGGGATTTGTCGTGAAAGGTTGTGGGTAGATTTGCCAGCAGGGTTCAACCAGCAGAGCATGGGATGAAGTACAATACCGACATTGTAGTCAACATTATTGGGGGAGATCATCCCTAAGAGGGAGAGAGGGAGATCGTATTAGGTAGGAGATTGGTAGTATATTTCATGGGTGTCTCAAGGGATTGAGAAAGACTCATAGTAGTGCTAGAAATATTTAGCACAAGAGAAATGAGAAGAAGCATTGCAGTGACAAAAAACGAGCAAGACGCTCCAAAGTTTGAGCAACTCAAAGGGAATCAACCTTCAAGTTCAAGTAGGGAGGAGCAGTTGGAAAATTCCTCTAAATGTATCAAGAAGGTATATGTGACATCCCATGGTTAATTTTCCCTCATTGTAAATAATTTTATTTATTAAAAAAGGAAGAGATAAAGGGACACATATTCCAGTTGTTTGGGGAGGGAGAATTTCTTGAGGAATTGATGATTTTAAATAAATTAGCCATGGGTTTTCTGAGAAGCTTAAAAGAGCTAATTGAGCATTAAATTTAACCAAAAAATACAATTATAGGCCAATGTATCTCTTAGCACTAACAACAAGAAATAAAGGACAAAAATTAAAGAAGCAATGGGTTGTGTTGTCCTAGGAAGGTTGACTGCATGGATCCTAGGAAAAATGACAAACCGTTAGTCTGCTAGGCACGCACGAAAAACAAGTCGACGAGGGAAGTGTAGAGTTCATTCATGTTTGAGCAGAGGGAGGCAGAGAACTCATTCTCATGCATACATCATGGAAGAAAGAAACAATGATAAACATTGGTATAAATTCCTCCAAGGGTCGAAGGTGTAAGAGAATTAGTAGAGCAACGAATCAAGTTCACAATGATCGAACTTTGGAGAAGGTAAACCAATTGAGGAACCCTCAAATAGGCTTGATAGGTGAAAAATATTTAGATAAAAATGGCTTGCTAAAGGCTGAAGAACCCACTAAAAGCTTGTCGATTGATGAAACTACCGATTGGGAAGAGACACTTAGGTACTTTTGAGGGATGGTGAACCACTAGGAGTTTCCTTGGGGCTGAATATTTGGTGTTTGAATCACTAATGAAGTACCTGGAGAGGTGACGTATTACTCATCAATAGCTTATCCATTGATTAACCTTCCCTTGATGTGGAATTTCTTCTCTTGAAATTGAGTTGAGACTCTCTATAATGTGGTATCCTAGCATGGATGTTAACTATGTTTGAAAAGTCTGCAAAGACTAAGTGAAAGATTGTGTAGCTAGTGGATGAAGGAAGAGTGACCTTGTGACATCCTATTTCAGCTGTCAATATTGGTTAGGTTTCCTCTCAAAATCCCTCCACCTCAAGCAATGGAATCTGGCTCAGGGGTGAAAATTACAAGTAAAGGTGGTTGTAGCTTGTCTAAGGTTGGGTGGAAAGTTAGATTCCCACTCTTAGTTTCCATATCTCTTATAATATAAGTACTCTCTTATGCCTTATGCATGTTTTTATCATGTCTCAATTTACTGTGCTAACATAATGCCATGAAAAATGTTAAGGTGTGTTGTTTCTTGGATGAGTAAGGAATATCAATATCTTGGGTAAATATTTTAAGGAATTGTTCATTTCCTATGGATACTTTGTGCTTGAAATTAACCTAATATTGTGTGAGCATGAAGAGATGGAAATATATGTTAATGAATAATTACTTGCACTAACCTGTTTGCATATTTGGTCATTGTGTTGATAAATTGCTTATGTTAACAATAAGGAATGTGAATTCCTATGTAGAAGTGATCCTAAATGTTTTCCTTAGGAAATGGTTTATTCCTGTATCTATCCCTAGTCTGAAAATTGGTCTAAATGACCTATGTATGAAGAAATAGAGAACCTTTGTTAATTAACTAAATTATCGTATGAAAATGATGAAGCTAATATGCCTTGGTTTATAAATTGTAAATTTAGGAGGATTATAAATTGTTTATATATATATGTGTGTGTGTGTGTGTGTGTGTGTGTGTGTGTGAACGTATGTGTACAATGGATTAAAATCCATGGTCGAGTCTCAATAAAGCTATAAAGGGATAGCCCAAAAAAGCTTGCATATACCCTTGTACATATATAAGCTATGCATAGAGGCATGGGTGAAAGGCTGTTATGCATGCATTAATAGTTACAAGGCGTGGGGCTGGAATTGTTAAGTTCAATGCACATAATTCAAATGGAAATGGTTCAACCCTCTTTGACCCTGTGACTGAGCATGATGATCAGGCGCTTAACCAAGGAGAGATTTGGGTCATTGATGGGCACGTTTTTATGGCCAACGGATGACCCCGACACCTTGTCCCTAGAACTCTCGTGGGGAGTCCCGAGAGAAAATCACATGATTTTATCCCCAGGGTGACTTGGCACAGTGAGGCGGGTTGAATTCCCAATGAAAACAATGAAGGGAAGACCCATATTTAAATAATGCAGGGAACCTTTATGGTGCGAAACTAGTTATGTGGCATATGGCGTGGAGGACGTGACAAGAGACGACGTCACCCTGATGTTTAGGATCGATAATGTCACCCTGGACATCGGACCCCAAATATTTGAACGAAGGGCATGGCAGAACCCATGGGGATTAATTTCCCAAGGTGACTTGGCATGTGGGGACCGTTTAGTGGGAGCAAGTGTTGTGTGGCGTGAACATGTTAATTTTCCAATTAAGGGGGAGGCCAAGCCTTAATGTAGAGTGTGTGTTTCCAAATAGCCTGGAAGGTCATTCCCAGTAGTTTCAACAAGGAACAATATTGAAACCCACCGAGATTTATTTCTCAGGGTGATGTGGCCATCGAAGGCTCACACCTGCATCAATTGAATATGCATTATATATTATTATATAGTTTGGGATGGTGAGTCATAAATAAGTGTTGGTCTGTGACCTAGTAAGAGCTAGTTGACAATTTCCATGTGGTGTGGCAGGAATATAGCCTAGGTATCCACGTGAGTGCCATCTTGGTGCCACATGGTAGGTTAAATGACATAGCAATATTTGATAGGATAGTTTAAACAACCATATATTTTGATCCAGGAATCAGACTGAGACAAATTTTTAATCGTCAAAAAGGTCTCAACGAGACTAACGTGGTGATGTTATCCATATTGAATTTTGAAGAATTCAAATAAGGTCGAAAAATTTAGGTCCTATTTCCATAACTCGGCGTTGGAGGTTGGGTCAATATGGTAAACACCTCCTTCTACCCTTAGTTGGGGCTAAGGTTAGTAAGGGGTATGTTATAATATCTTGGTATGAGATTACCTTAAAGGATGTTTAGGAGCAAGTGGCTTCTAAGAAGAATGCAAAAGGGAGTTGAAATTCAAGGATATTTCTAGAATAGGTGGTAGAGAAGGCCTCAAGTTCAGAGAGAGTAGCCAAGGCAATGGATAGAAGTACAGGATCGAAGAAAGTTATAGGGATGTAGAGTATCTTCGTCTCTAAGAGGGAGTATTATTTTTTTAGCCTGGGCAAGTACTTTTGCACAAGCCTTGTGTCTAGGCATGCATAGGTCACCCACATTCTCCATGGGGAACTTACTCAAGTGTGAGTGAGTTTCTAATGTTACTTAGCCTAAGTCTAACTTAGGAAAAAATACATATTTGTGTGTTGGATTATTAAGCTAAAAGAAACTTAGGAAAAGTAAAGAAATTTACTTTAGTGTTATCTCAATTGAGGTGAGGTATAATATCGACCATCAATCACTTCAATATTATGGATAGGATTAGGGATTTAAATCAATTTAAATTTATAAAAGAAAGGCTAGGGAGAGGGAGAAGACACATTGTACAACAACACTAGCCTCAAGAAGAGGTGGAGTATGATACTCCAAAGTTTCAGTTCCAAGGAATTTTAGGAGGGAGCCTAGATGTCAACCACCAATCTGTTGGGTATGTGTTATATTCTTTTCACAACTAGCCCCATGTGATGTATGTTGTGTTGGGTGTAGCGGGGGGGAGGTGTCATAGGGGGGGCGGTAGCCCCCCTGCATGAGGTCTAGGGAAATGCTCTTTATGCAAACCCAAGGATGGGGGTGGATCTACCCATGGCTTTGTGCATGGGGTTTGCACATGGTTTTGGGCATGATAGTTTTCTGCCCATGGGATTTTGTAGACTCGAGCAAGCGAACTACGGTTAGTGAAGTGGTGTTTATGAATTCTTATTCATGTTATATTTGTATTGTAACATTGAAAGGAATATAACGAAAAATCAATTTGGTAGTCTCGGTTTTGGGATCTAGGGGAAAATATGTGTGTATATTTGTTTTATGTTCTCGCCATTGTTTATTTTTTTGTTTTAAGAATTTGTTTGCATGTAATTTCTGTATAGGATTAAAACATACACAATCCAGAGAATATATGTTGGCTCCAAGGCATTTATATTTTCTCATTTTCTCATTTGGGCCATTATGTTAGGATGAAATCCCAAGTAGGATTAGATTATTAATGAAAGACTACGATTGGGAATGATTTGTTTGTGTCATTGTGGTTGAGATTAGTATATTTGCGTCCACTAAACTTTTTTTTTTAGGAACCTAGTTGTGCATTTAAACCAATAGATCAATTTTTCTACTAAGAATTTAAGTGTCAAGTGCTAGGTTTGCAAAAATATAACGTCTAATTCCTGGTTCTATTTCCTTCATAAACAAAGTGTGGTTTGATATCTTGTGATATATTACATTACATTGCATGTGCAATTTCATTTATATTTAAATATTGGAGCACATCACCTTGGATATTAGTGTGATTTACTTTCTACGAGTATGAATGTACTTTTTTCAATTTAGATTAAGAAGTGAGCTCTTTACATTCCTGCAAAGTGTGGGTTGGATTGTAAGTGTGGTGTGGGTTTCTTGGTGGCTTGTGAAAACATCATAATATCTTGCATTTTGAAATTAATAATATTTCTACAATATTTATAACACATACAATATTATAATAGCATATATAGTGCATGTCAATTTGAAAATTACATAAAAACATCAAGTTGAAAATTAAATGCATAATATTTTAGTAGTCTCTTTGAGAAATTAGAAAGGTAATTGAAAGGCCCATCAATCATTCTCATTTCCAATTAATTAGATATGGGCTGCTCCAATTCCAAAATATACGCATTCCAAGGATTCACCTATTATCCAACTATACTTAATTATTAAGCTAAAATCCAACCTTGACTCCATATAATAGTAGTTGTTGGATCCTCATTCCTTTCCAAATTTGATTTACAAATATTTTGTAAGTATGGTACCGACACAATAAAGAGAAAAATATTTACATGATATCCCATTATCACATCGATCCAACCCTTACTTATGTTCCCACCCCTAATTTCTGTGATAAAATTCCCAATAATTGGGTAAGAAATAGGCACATCTTGCCTAATATTAGAGACATTGAACACACTCTTGTTTTCCACTCGCATCCATCCTATGAATGAATCTACAGTGATGTATCTATCTAATAGGATCCTACTCCAAAGGCTTGGAATTGTATAATAGGTTTAGAGAGATTTAGCCACTATGGTTTTTTCAAATAAATAGATATCCTTAATACCCTATCCTCCCAACGCTTTTGGTGATGTTATTTTTTTCAATTAGCCAAATGCATGCCTTTATAATCCCCAGTGCCTCTCTAGAGGTAGTTAAAGAAATTTTTCCTTATACAATCCAAAATCCCTTTTGGAATGCTTGCCAACAAATACCAGAACACCAAAATTGCTTCTAAGAAATATTTAATCAAAACCAATCTTCCCACATGGGAAAACCACCTGTTACACCAAAAAATAACTTTAATTTTCATTTTACCAACTATCCATTTCCAACCCTATTTACCATAGTTGTTAGGCTTCAAACAAAATCAAATAATTTTAAATCTTCACTTAATTATTTCCTACCAAAAGGATAAAGGGTATCAAATCGAACTAACATACCCCTATCAATATTTGAAGTGAAAATAACCAATTTGGTATTAGTTTGTGTTCATGTTCTATCACAATAGAGCTTGACATAGAAAAATAACACATTATCCACAAATAGTAAATGCGATATATCTACAACATTACCCACCAAAACACCTCTCATCCACATGACCTAGTTTCCTCTACTGACATCCTACTTAGTGCTTCTACTACTAATAAAAACATGTAGGACTATAATGGATAAATTTGATGCAAACCACAGGAGGACCAAAAAAAATGTGATATTTATCCATTGATATGTACGATGAACTAGGCACTATTTATAGACCCCATAATCCATTTGACCACCTTATATGAGAACCCAATATGTATTAATAAAAAATGCAGGTAAGTCCAGGTGACCCTATCATATTCCTTGGATAGGTATATCTTCATTACCATTTTTGAACGTTTTAGAGTTATTATACTATGTAGTGCTTCTTGGGATGATCCCATAGCCTCATGAATGTGCCTATCATTTAAAAAACCAAACTATTCAATTGAAATCCTATAAGGGAGTATGTGATTTAGATGCATTACAATAATATTTGCAATGATTTTTTCTACCATCTTGCACAATGAAATGGGCCAAAAATAATTAAGGATTATATATTGTCCACCATCAATGCTATGATCATTGAATTTAAATTTCCTATAATTACACGTTCTAATCTCACTTCCTCCACTAGTATTAAAAGGCCCTACCCAATATATTGATAAAAACTATGAAGAAACCTACAATATAACCATCTGGCCCAAGACTAGAATCCTTTTAAAACTATTTCAGTACAACTTGAAGGTATTCAAGGTAACTTCTTGAAGGAAATTCTCATCTTCATCCTCCCTAATCATCCTAGGAAATTTCTTTTTAACCTCCAAGATCTCTGTAAAATTGCATCTATCTAACTCCTTCAAAATATTTCTAAAATGTCTCACACCCAAACTAGCTAGATCCTAAATTTTATTAACTATCATACCTTGTTCAGGACGTAGCCTTTAGATGAAAAATCATGGAAATAGTTGGTGCTTTGATTACCTTGGTGTTTAATCACCCTCCACTATTGAAATTTATCTACTTTTCATGTGCTACTCCATTTATTCTTCTAGCAACCACTTTGATTTGGAACCCTTTAATTGTTTCCATTCCAAAAGGTCCTCCTAACTTATTATGAACCCTTCTCCCCTATTAGTTAAATCAACCAACTTTTTCAGCTATCCTCATCCTTCTCTAAGGACAAAACTAATCCATTATTATCCATTTTAATGCTTTTAATTAATGGATAAACTGAGAGACAATTGTGTTTTCTATTCAAATATCACATGGAGCCTATTTCTTTTAGACAAGAGATCGAAACTCCCCCACCAGAATCTAAGTTGGATTAAATTGAAATGGTGTGCTTGGTTTTTCTTTAGCTTCATCCAACTCCTACAATATGGGGAAATGAATGAAGTATCTGAATTTATCCACCCAAGTGCAACATCTCCCAATAGAGCTCAATACTTAACTATGTATAAGAAATCTATCCGTTATTTTGGATACTACCATATCATCATCCCTATTATTGACTATGGTTGGCCTGGTTCACATAAATATCACACCAATTTATCTTGCACTTTCTAGAGCTAAGTTAAACAAATATACCAATGGGTATGGTTCTGCTTTAAGTCACCAAATTACTCCCCTATTTTATGTGAAATTAAAATCTCCTGGAAGAATGATATTATTGGACATTAGAGCTATAGAAAGAAAAAAAAAATCACAAAAGGAAATATTCCTATCAAGTGATCCATAAATATTCTAAACATTATAGACCCTGGCCAACTTTTTATAAACCACCTCCAATAAAAGACTCAAGGGAACTACAAAATAATTTTAAAAAAATAAGTTCTCATTCCAACCAATAATGAACTCCTTTAAGGCCCCTTGACTATATATACCCACAAAACCCAACCCTTGATTAAATTTTTTAAAATACCACACAGAAAATATCCCTTCCTGATCATCTCTTGAATTAATATTATATGTGTTTTATGCATTTTCATAACTTACTCGAGGGTTAATATTTGGCTCGATACTACATGTCTCCAATATAACTGAGACTATCTTCATTGTTTCACTGTGGAAATGGTTGGTCTTGCTCTACAAAATGAATAGTTTGTTTCCCCTTATTTAATCTCCATGGTTTTTGTCTCCAATGATTTTCCAAGATCCAACTACTTACCAATAGGAATAGGAAGCAAGACATTTCCCACATCACTCCGTGACTCTTCGAAGGAAAGATCTCTCTATGATTTTTTAGGATTCCTCAGTGAACCATAAGGACCTCCCCCCTACGAGCTCACATTTGAGGAAGATAAAGTAAAAGAAATTTTTGGAATTAGGAGTTTAGTTATCTCAGAAGGAGACTTACCTAAAACTTTGATTAGTTCATCTCAACAATTATATTCTCACTACATAATGGGAGTGGAGAAGTAGGATCACTCAACATTGTATTCTTCAACATATGCCCATTGTTTTGGACCAAAACCTCATTTGAAGAAATCGTATAAGATAATCCTTTCAGTAATTTATTTTAATCTACAAAAAAAGGTGGATGCAAAACTAACAAACCTGGAGCATGAATCTTATACAAAGAATAAGAGACATAAATAATGGAGCATACACTCCCTTTTTTACTAATATCCTCAATACCAAGACTACCACCAACCTCATCACCCTTAAGCTCTCCCTATTTCTCCATTAACTTGAGGTACCAATATTCTATGACTGGATTTTTTATTGTTGAACTATGGTTGGAATTGAAAATATCATCCAAATACACCTGCTCCATAATTTGATTTCATTTAAAAAAAATAAATGACACCTTCCCAACCTTTTAGATATTTATTTTGGTCATATTTAAATCCTTTCAACACCCATTTTTCTGAAAAAATTTCATAGGACATTTATTGAAAACATGGACAAAAATTTGGCAACAATTACATCTAAACAAAACATTGATGTAATCTAGAGGTTGTGAGAAGGGACCCCTGCCCCCACACCTCCTCCCCAAACCATTTCAATTGTTTCAAATGAGCCATCTCACACCTTCAAATTAACCAAAACCTTATTCTATTTCCTATAAGTGTTTGATTTTTAACTATCATCTATTGCAAGAGTTCCTCTAAGGCACTCACCAATATCGTTTAAACAAGCTTCATTCCACCATTGCAAAGTAAGGCTCGATATTTTAATCCAAATCGATTTTATCCCCAAAGAACCATCATCTAGGTTAAACATTTACCTCTAGGGATATAGTATTAAATTTAATGAATCCTAAAACCCCTGGGTTTTTAGAATGTTCACTACATTCAATTGTTCTATAAATATGAAACATTTCTAATCTTTAATAAGTAAGTAAATAGTCAATACATAACGAACAAGAGGAACCCATATCTCCTTTACCTAATCCCCTAGATTTGATTTGGATACCTTCTTTCCTATAAATTTCCCAACTAGGGTTTTCCTGTTGAGGTCTAGTATATCCTCAAATTTAACATCCTTCCCTGATACATTTCGATATTTCCACCATAATACTTTAATATGTTATTGCTTTTATTTGTCTTAGGAACCAACATGTCTGAACTAACACCTTAGAATTGTGTGAATTTCAAACCTTCACATGCAAACCCTCATCATAAACCCTAACGGGGATAGAGCCAAAGAAGGGAGAAACTTGAAATTAAGAATATCATCAAAATAATGACATGTATAATAAAAAGAGGAGGCCATTAATGGGTACCTCTGAAAAATTCCCCAAAACACCTTGATTTGAAGCTCCACTAATCTCCAAGGCCACTCTTTTGTTAGAGAAATTATTATAAGTCCTAACATTGTCTCTGCTAGATTAAGTCCTCCCCTTTCCACTTATATTTCCACCCAAGTTAGCTATGGTTTCACACTAGGGAAATATCACCAAATTTAGGTAAGATCCACTACCAGTCGACCTTTCTAACAAAATTTGCATCAAATCTCGTGTGGATGATCGATAATACGAGATGAAAACATTTTATTTTGACACCAAATATTTTGTGGAATCTAATTATTTGTAATACATTCTATGCCACACTTCTCCCCTGTAGCCAAATCTCTGTTTGTACGCTCCATCCAAAAATCCCATCATACCCTGCGTTGTTTATTTCCTTTCACAATTTTGGAAAATATTATTTAGATTCCTTCTTGGTAATCCATTATGCCAACAATGAAATCAAACTACTATTGAGGAATGAAAATTTGACAACAATTTAAAGGGAAAACAAATAATTGGAGACCCAAATTTTACTCTAAAAAACAATAACCATTATAGGGAAACAAGACCTGCAGTTCCAAATCCAGGTCTTAATATTCAAATAACCAAAAATGGAGTCTTAAAATAGAGTGTTAACATTAGAAGGGAAGAAAAAACTATACCCCAAAGAGCATCAATACCAGAAAACATAGAGCACCATACACACAAATCCTACAAGAACTCAAACCTAAAAATAAATAACAAAGCAATGAACAATATTGGATTCTCCAACTTGATAGCAATGCTACAACTTGAAAGAGTTACAAAGTAGTCCTAGAATCCAACAACAAGGAGGGGAAGAATCTTGAAAGCCCTACTACACTCCCCATGACACTTCACCATTATCCCACATCCACAAGGGTTAAAACCAAAGATAACTCAATACCAAATTTCCACGCTATAATTAACGTGTGTGAAGAGTTTGCGAGTCTAAACATGTTTATGGCTAATCTTGCGAAGTAAATTTACCTTGTGAGTGACATTTTTCTCATTACATAGATGGCTTTTATAACTCAATGTATGATTGTACTTGTTATTTGATAAACTAATGACTGATTAGCACTTAAAAAACCAATTTTCAACACTATGGTAACAATTAGGAGTGTGTCAACTTCAAATTTATTCTCTCCTGGAACCTAGAAAAAAGGTATTTTTTGAAACTTTCATACCTCTTGTGAGTTCCTATCCAATATTGGTGTTATTTTGTGGTTTGTGTTGTGGGAATTTTTATGCATTGACTGGAATCATGAGTACCTTGGATTCTCCTACCACAATGGTAGAGGCTATACAACAATTTCCTACTAGATTGAGGCCTTCAACAATGCATAGGCCTCTACCTCATTTTTAGTAGTAGAGATTCTAAGACCTAGAGCATAGAATAATTCTTCCCCAACTCCTACTATCCTCGAGGTTTCTCTTATATTATTTACTTCATTTTGTTTTATATAGTACTTTAAAGTATCATTATTATTAATATTTGTATTATGGAATTCACTAGCTATAGTAGCTAACTTTATAGGAGCATGTATGATAAGCTACTAATATATTTATAATATTGAATTTCACCAATATTAATCTTTGGTGTTGTTCCAATTAGAAAAATATAGATAACTATAGGTCCATATTTAGTTAGCATAGATATATGGTTAGTGCACCTATGGTATCCAATGCAACATATGGTAGCATTGCCTCTTTGACTACTCATCCATGTGATAATTTTCATATGAATTAGCACATGGTAGTCTAAACTTATATGCTATGTACCACCATAGATTTATGCCTACTAAAAATGTATCCCTCATTTATGTTCACATTGCCTAACTTATAGGTTTTGTTATGCGACATTTCTTACATAAGGGTGCATGATTCCCATTGTTATCCTTTCAAAATATATGATCCATTTTGTATTTTCATGATATTTTCTTCTCTCACTAACACAATTGATCATCAAAATTTAGTGAGAGTCATATGTTGCAGGGAGAGAATTGGAGGCCATGCACCTTGTTTTAACCTGTTTGATCACTTCCCATCATCCATGACAAGGACAAGATGTGGAGTAGTACCAATGGTTTGATGGAGGCTTTTTTTGGAGACATATTACACCATGAGGTGACACTTGAGCATTCTGGATATGGTTACATGTTTTACACTACTTTTGTTGCATCATAATGGAGACCCTTTTTGATAAGTTCAACTTAAGGCTCAAGAACATATTAATAGAAGATATGAGCATGAAGTAAAACCCAGATGATGATTATCTTAACTTAATATGTGTCAAAGGCATGTATTATATCCAAGTAAGGGTAAACACATGACCCAAGTAGAAAATGTCATACCTTATTTTAGGTCCATAGCATGAGACGTGGCAAGAAAAAAACGAAAGGAGCAATTCCCCTAGTGTAAATGTTCCAAGTGGAGCTAAAAGAATTTGGATGGACAAAAAAGGTATCTAAGGCATTCCCGATCATTCAAATGTGTTCCACATATTTATAGGTATGTTTTCCCTTTGAGGACAACTTTAATGGGTAAGGATGCATTATTTAATCAATTTTCACATATTTTGAGGCATATTTCACCTTTTGAGGTATTCGAGGGTAATGCCACATTATTCAAGGCCCTATATACATATTTGGATGTGTTTCATTTCAAGGATATCTTTGGGGTGAGAGCTCTTTGTTTCAGGAATTTTATACATATTTGGACAAAATATCTTTGCATGACAAGATGCCATGTTGCATTGTTGACATGATCAAACCCTCAAATTAATAATAATGGGATATCATGAAATAGAAACATGAAAAGTGGAAAAATGGACCCATTTTATTCTTCCAAAGGAAAAAAAATTCTCTAGTCGAGAGGATTCTTAGGCCTTTCAAAATAAATATTATTTTATGAATTAGGTTTTGATTTGGAAGGTGTAAATAAAAGAGCATTCATTTGATAAATGCATATTTATAATATTGGGCCTCTAAGTTTGAATATATTTGGGAATATTAGAAGAAATATAGGTGCAATCATAGATTTTTCCATCTATATATTATTTTCATGTATCATTAGGGCTTTTGCTAAGATTGTCATTATTTTTGTTGCTAAAATAATTTTTGGAGAAAGGAAAGTTTTTCACGTAATAAATTATTAGTTTTTAGGTTTTCAACGTTCCCTAACAATTGATGTAACCTTGAACTATTGTAGGATTTATCTATTGTAATTTCCTAGTTAGGTGAACCCTATTCAATCCTTTTGATTAATATTATGGAATCTTAGTATGTAGCTTATTACCTTAGATCTCAAATTTAATATTACTAGCATAGTGCTCAATATTACGGAAATAACTGAAATAAGAATGAAAGAAAGAACCCATAAAACACACCATCCACACAAATGAACTCAAAGTGTGATCTAAGAAGCCCATTATACAAGAAAACCCAGCTAGAAGATGATATTATGCCCTGCTCTCTTTTTCATATTCATGGAATGCAAGTACAAAGAAAGGGGCACTCAATATGGAGTTACCATGGAAGTTGTGGCTTGTGTAGAAATTATCTAAATGGATTCAACTGATCTTGTAATGTACTAAAACAAAATATTGAATCACTTCTACAAATTGTGGAAATCAATTTCGATCGCACAATGGCATAACAAGTAAGATAAAGAAATGATCAATCACTCAACTCAAGATGTATTTGGGGAAAACGACTACTAAAAACCTCGTTCTATGTATATTGTATAAAGTCAATATCATGAAACAATACATTTTTATTTCCCTTCCTGAGAATCATTTGCACTGTGATGATTGTCTCACTCTGATCTAGGAAAAATTAGATGAATTTGAATGTTATTTTTGTTGTGCTAATTTCATCTTCAGATTTAAAATTAATTTGTTGATCTTATGCTTTATGTGCATAGGTTTCCTTGGTGTTTATGAGTGTCAAATAGGTAAATGAGGTTAGTTTTAAGTTAAATTCAAGAGCATAAAGCATGAAAAAAAATGTTGAACATCAACAATAACAAGTACAGCAAACCATCACAATTGATCCATTAACACAATGTTTTGATGAAGGAGTTCACCCCTCCTGGGCTACATCTCCTTGGTCCACCTTACATGGCTTAGGCCTCTATATTAGCTAAGATGTGCAAAAAAATGTTGTTTACATTCACCTACAGCTCCTGAAACCTGCTTCAATGTGTCCAGAATGTCCAAAACATTCAGAAATGACTCTTCTTGCTCTAAATTTGGTCGAATTTTTCCAAATATATGCCTCATTTAATGTTTCTAAGAAATCTCCTCCAAATCTAGAGAAGACTCCAGTTAAGGCCATAAAATTTGGAGAAATTTTCGGTTTTGGAGGCACCTCTAAAACTCTGCCAAACTAATCTCATAGTTATCTGCACTTTAATTAATTCAAAACCAGTTTAGGTGGCTAACGGTACACTAAGCGTGTTTTAATGCAATCCTCATTATCAAACAGGATTAGTGCTAAACATTTGTTTAGGGGTAATTAACCCCATATTAAACTTAACTATGTGCATAATCAAACTCCACTCCATGCCATTGGTCTTATGGATTAGTCGTATGGGGAGGGGGATGGCCCCCTCCAAACCACTGTTGGTGCAACCTGTTTACTTTAATTATATGTCGAATGCAATGTCTATTAAGATCGTTGGCGGTGCCTTGCTGATTTAGGCAGAGAGTAGTGTGGGGGAGGTCGTGGGGTCGAGCCCTGACCTTCGCCCAACCCTGTATAAAGTTTTGCACCGATATAGATACATACCCCAAACCTTTGAAATATGAAAATCATTTCGAACTATGGTTTCTATTAAAATGCGCCTTCGGATAATACATCCATCCAACCTTGGGATATAACCAAATGCGCCCATATATATATATATATATGTGTGTGTGTGTGTGTAAGACCTTTGATAATGTAATGAAATTCGACCATTGCAAATAATTAATTCTGACCTATTGTCCTTTGAGATAATTGGGGTCAATAATTATGCCAAAGCTTCTATAATGTTTTTTTGTGTTTTTGAAATTTTGGATGACAAATGTATAAGATAACTTTTGCAAACAGTTATTGATTAAATCTTTCAAATAATATCAGAAAATGTGAATAAGGGTTGCTTGTTTATCTCACACAGTGATTAAGATTTTTTAAATGGTTAAGTAGACTGATGTAAGAAGATATGATAACCAAATATTCAGATTGAATTCTTTAATTAATCATAAGTTTGAAAAACTTTAAACAATCTCTAAAGGTTTAACATAATACATTTAACATTACCAAGATGTTCACAATTTGTAAATGAAAGGATGTACATCAACAAACTGTTTAGTAAATCATTATTTATATTGATAATAACTTCAGGAGGAATTGTAAGATAGTTGAAACACAGTAAATATTACCTGATTATCTTGATAACAATTAAACATATGAAGAAAAAAAATGTAATGAAAACAAGAAAAACTCACAGAAGGAACAAAGATGTATGAGACAAATTCGGAATCCTTCTTCTATTATTGATGATCGAAAAACGTATATAATTCTTCTTAAAAAAATTCACTTATCCAAGGGTGCAACCTTTAATAACTTGAAATGAGATTTATTTATACTAATTTCTAAAACTCAGAAATATCTTAAACTGATTACAAGAATAGAATAGAGAATAATAGAAGAAGGAAACAAATAGATGACGTGTCTATGTTTTCATGGAAGTTGTTGATGACTTGGCCCCTTTTGATGGAAGTTGTTGATGACTCGACCGTTGAAAATATGTTGTGCTGGCATGCTGTAAATATCACACTTTTACTCGATGGTCTCACAAAATTTATCCCATTTGTCTTGACTTGGGATTTCTACACTCATCATCTTTCTGAAGGTTTCATCTACCTCAGTATATCTGTCGAAAGTAGGCTTCTGAATGAACAAATGTTTGATTTGATGTTGAATGATAAAATCAAACTACAAAGCTTCTAGAAATGCTTTCCTTGTAACCTATCCTTTAATACCTAAAAATTTTTACTTATCCATTGCAATAGTATATAAATTTTTACAGTAATCTTCTAATTTAATCAATTTATCATCTAATCCTACCAATCCTGGTAGTCCTTTATGATTCAAGACATAAAAATTTGTATGAAATCTTTGAGCAATATTATTTAAAGCTTCACATTTTGTTTGCAGTTGGTTGATTAAATTTCTCTTCTATAAAACTTTCTTGATCTTTGAGATTGTTACAGTTCTGTCCAGTATGTTGATTTCTTCCAACGCTTCTTTGTTATTTGAGTTCAAGACCTTGATCATGGCAGTGGCTTCACTTGGATTTTTCTTGAGATGCTCTTTCTGCTCTTATATTGCTTCTTTTACTTGATGATGAGCTCTTGTTGTTCAAAAATAATCTGTATGGATGGCCATACCTCTATCATAGACTTGTTGATGTCTTCCCAAATGTTCTGCTTTGCTTCAGCCAATGTTCCTGCCATTAAATATTCACTTTCTATTTCTTTAACCTTAAGTCCCAACTTGTGAGACTTTGCATTTCCTCCATGTATAAGGTATCATTTCTGATCTTCTGTGATTCTATAATCTGAAACCTTTTTTGCAACTTCTCATGTTCCTGCTTTTGAAAAGCCAAATCCTATGTTGACTTTGTTGTATCATTTGTGGTCAAGGACGTTGAAAGCTCTGTACCTGCAGAAGATGTTTGAACTACTGAATTAGGATCTGAGTAGCCATCTGTGTTGCTGATTTCTCCTTTAGTAATTCTTCAATCTGATCATCCATATTTCTGATTTGAATATTTTGATCAATGATCAATTTGAGCATCTCCTATTTGTCATTCATTTTCTACAATTTCCTTTATCTGTGGATCTTCAGTTGAAGGTAATTAGAGATGTTTGTGCAGAGAAGAGATGTCTACATTATTTTTTTGATAATTTCCTCAACTTCCTTGCAATATTTTGGATCATATCCAACTTTCACTACAAGGTCCTCCAAATACTTCAATCTGTCGTCTTTGGCCACTGAAGACAAATTTTCAATCCTAAGTTCAGATTGAACATTTGACAATGAAGTATTTAGTTTTGAGAGTGACATGTCTGTTGTTTTCATTGTTGAAAAGAGCATCTCCCTAGATTGTCTGTGCATGTCCATTTGATCTATAGGATGGATTTGACTTGCATCAAAAGAAAATACAGTCTTTTTATATTCAGCATGAGTCTTTGGAAAAGGAAACGTTTCCTACAAAAAGGCCATTTGCATCCTTCCTTTCTCACTGTCAAAGGCAGTGAGAAGCATGTGCTGGGAAGTTGATGTTTTCTTCCATAACTCACTATAGACATCAGATTTTAATGCCTTGTTTTATGCTTAATTTCTAAGCATCTAGAGAAAATGTCTTGTTCTTCAAAAGAACTGGCATCTGAGTGTTGGATAATATCCAGAGTTTCTCTAGCAGGTGATGATGATGGAGGAGTCACAGGAACACTTTTTGATGTAGAAACTTCAGTCTCTCCCAAATCAATAATCTCTAGTTGTTCTCCCTCTAAAATTAAAGTTGAACCAAGCTTTGGATTTTTGTGCTGCAAGATAAAGTCCTTCATGATTTCTTTGGCATGTGGAGGTTCTTCTCTTACTCTTTTCTATTGCTTACTCTCAAGAACTAGGGTCTGCACATTAGAAGTTGAAAGAACTTGTTCATCTGCCTCCTGAAGAGTGCCTTCAACCCATTCATCTTGATTCATATATTTCTCTATTTCTGCCCTGGAGGTATGAGTATATGAATTTGTTTTGAGTTCGACTCTCAGAGCATAAATAATTCCATGCGGGTCATAAGGCCCAGCGAAACTTGGTTGGAAACCCATTTTATTTAATATTGCATCAGCTTCAGCACCAATTGATCTAGTATTACAGATGAAGGATCCAATTCTTGCCTTGAGCTAGAACTAAGCTTTCCTTTTCCCTGAGACAAAATGGAGATCATCCATGTTTATCATTTGTCTAATATACTCTAAGGAAAATACTCTCATAGGGACATATCTTCGAAGCTTATATGGTGGGATTTCACATCCATATACTCTAATTTATGTGTAGTTTTGGTATAAATACCAATCCCCAGTTTTGGCTTGCTCACTCAGGTGTAAGATCCTTTTGATTTATTCCCCAATTCTGGGTTTTGTCTTACTAGTAAGTAGCTGCTTCACTGGGTGTATGAAGGAGTCTATGAACTCTGCAAAATTAGTTGTTGTTGATGTAACCCTGACTAACTTTGTCCAGTGAATCACTGATTGATTCACTCCTTGTGCGTCTTGATTACTAAAGTGGATAGGCAACATCTCTACATGTTGAAAAAGAAACATGTGAATAATTACAGAAGTGTAATTAAACACACCCTGTGTTGTAAAATTCCTGAATTTCTCATGTATATTTTCAGCCAAAAATTGGTTGTAATTATACATGAACAATGGTGCTTTTTCTATACTGAAAATGGATAAGAACCCCATGATGGGTTCATCAACTGTTTGGTCATTTGGGTATCCTAGTAGGTATGAAATAAGTGAAATGCAGTGTTTGGAGGCTTCAGGAAAGATTGAGGATGAGTATGGTGGATTTTTCTTGGGCAGTTTTGCATCCTCATGTAGGAATATCTCAAATATCTGGACTCTCTGTGGGAAGGTTAGCTTATGGTAGAGGTCCATAAGAGCAGCGGGTGAAAAATGGGATAGAGAATTAGATGAAGGGATGAGGAGCATTTGTTTTATGTTCTATGGGGAGATGGTGATCATAATGTTTCCATTGTGATCCACCACTTCTCTATTTATGGGATCATACTGTGTTTGACACCAGGAAATAAGGTCAGAGAAAGAATGGGTCTGTGGAAAGGAAAACAGAGGAAACATTGATTCCCAGAACCTGATAGTGTCCTGATTGTCAATGTGCTTCTGTCTAAGCCACACATATAGCTCATTAAAATCAAATTCACAGTGAGCATCTGAGACCTTAAAGAAGGCGTCTATGAGGGGTATGAGATCTAGATTGAGCTGTGGTGTAGGAGCAAGGATTTCTTCTGCAACCGAGTTGGTGGCCTACACTTCTTCAACCACTTGTTTCTTTTCTTTTCCTTTATGGGTCACTTGATTTTTGGTCTTAGATTTCGAGGCCATTTTAGACAAGGATATAGAATAAGAGAAATAATTTGAAGATCGGGCGGTTTGTAGAAAGGGTGACAGTGGTCGTAGAAATGATAACAGGGAACACAATACAGAGCTGATGACAAATAGACGAGAAGGTAAAGGGGTATAAGGCACTTTGAAAACTATTTTATAGGTGGAAATCTGAGTTTAAAGGCCTGGATAGTGACCATAGGAGTTTAATGGTTCAGGAGCGGGTTTTTAATGAGCAACGGTGCACCAAACGGTTAGGGGAGGATCGTGTGAACAACGGAGTACAACGATTAGGGAGCGGAGGCGTAGGAGGGTAACGGTGGTGTAGGAGGGTAAGATTTGGATGACGTGGCAGGACGACATTGGTTGGATGGCCAATGGTTATGACGTGGAGGGAAGATCCATTGGCTTGAGGCGCGGGAGGAAACAAACATTGGAAGAAAACCCGCCAGTGGATTTCGCGGGGGGGGGCGGGGTGCCTCCTGATTTAAGATTTTGGGTGAGACATTACAAAACGTGGCGGCCATTAAAACCACTTTTCGCCCCCCCCCCCCTCCCCCAATTCGCATTAACGAGAAATGGTCGAGGGGTGGTCACATAGTGATCCTCTGCCATCGATCTTAAGCGGGTGAAAGATCATCTGTTAAAACTTGCCAGCGCTTTATTCCTTGTGATTTGACCTTTTGTCCTCTAGTGAATTTAGGATAAAAATAAAATAAGTGCTATATCATCTGCTTAATTAATGAAAATATAAACCCCCTTTTAAAGAATTTAATCGTCATTAATTAATTTTTAGTCTTTTGGTAGCTCGGCACATTTAAATAGGCTACTATGATTTATTTTTAAAGACTAAAGCATTCACATTTTTATTTAGTTTGCTTCCCTAACATTTTTTATTTTTGCCTTCTTTCTTTAGGGCAACTAACTCTAACATTTTTATTTTGACATGGGTGCATAAAAACTTAATTTTTCCTAACCATTTTTTTAATTTTTCTTTTTCATCCATATCCTAACTTGGCATTTTATTTTTATTTTTTCAACTTGCATGCTAACTTATCAAAACTAAATAATGTTACAACATGCCCTTTGACATTGAAATTTATCTAACCTTGGTTCACTAGAGGGGGCACGTGGCGGCCCTTGGCTACACCACATGTCAGCCTCTGGTTGGGCTATCTCCAACCATATAAAAAAAATAGAATTCAACCTTTTTAGCAACCCATAAAAAAAAAATTCACCTTCAAACCAAACTAGTGAATCCTACAGTGACACTTGTCATAGTTTCATTGGGCGAAAATGACATAATATTCCTGTTCTGCTGACTAGGTTTCCTATCACCATTCTATCCTATTCTTCAAATTTTTTAGTTGTTTAGGAAAATGAATAACAAGCTCTATCTTCTTCATCTAGACTTCGTTTTCAACGAAACAAATTGCATCGGATTCCTGGCAATGAGATCTTCGTTGTAGTTTAGTTTCCAATCAATTTTGAGCACTTTCATTTTTGAGCTTTTACACTGAGCAACTGATCATTACTCCCCACTAGAAGCCTTTTGGACCCCAAATTCTCTTTGATTACTGATCATGTGGATGAGGGTATCGTTCCCTCACCCTTCCAATCTCTATCCACTGAAATTTTCCCATTTCATCAAATTGAGCTTTTCACAAAAACTTAAAATTTTCCTTGACTCTTGCGACCTTATGTTGTTGTTGTGGACATTGTCATGCTGCAATTTCCCTGAATTTTCAGAGCAGCAAGCTAGTCTTGAAGAAACCAACTTATTCCTACTTCGGTCATCAATCAAAGGAAACTTAAAAATTGTCTCACCTTGCACACTGTCATCATGGTGATTCTTAACTAATCTTGCTTTGTACTTGCGTTGACTCTTGACCAAGTATCTTCGCCATTTCCATGTACCCTTTGGAAACCAAAAGTAATCATTTGTGGAACCCATGCCTTCTTTGTCAAATTTCTTTGGCGCTTTCTCTTTTACCTTTTTACTCTCTTGCACCAGCATCTTGTTTCCAACATTGCTCAACACTGATGTTAATTGTTGTAAATTTGTTACGTCTTGTTTACCTTCTTTCAAATGCAACCTGTTAGAGTCATGATACATCTCATTACAAGCATAAGAAACTTAATGAAATCAACTTGTTAATTCGATGCATCTTTCTGAAAGGTTTGACTCAAAACATCTCTATGTTTGATCATCAACAATGTCAAATTCTAACTTGCATTCACTATCCTCTTCGTTTCTCCTGCATGTCTAAGAGACAAACTTGTCTTCTTCTTATGTGCTCTAACTATGTACTCAATTCCATATTTAAACAGGTGATACTTATTCTCATGGCGATGAAATACTTCTTTCCTATCATAAATATAAGGACTTCCCAAAACAATCCCTGATACCCAAGCGGCACCACATCAAGTTCAACTTCAACAAGAAAGTTTGAATTGATGGTGGATATTAGTATGCACTTCCTTGTAACCTGCAATATTTCATTCTTTCATATCCACCCTAAAGATAAGGTCTTGGATGTCTAATAGTTTCAAGGTTTAACTGCTTAAACAAGTCTCCGGAAATCAAGTTAGCTTGTGACCCACTATCAAAAAGTGTGTCTATCTTGGTATGTTTAGAGACGACTCTAATATGGAAAAGTTCAATTCTTGTATCTTCATATTGAGTGAAATTGGAACAATTTGAAGAACTAGTGCTTGCTATATTCTTACCTTTCAAACCCATGGCTACAACCTTTATTTCATCTCCTAAATCTGAACCTAAGTCATGTTCAATTATAGCAACAATTTTTCCCTTCTCTTTGGCTTCACCTCTAGATGAAGCTGCCAACAATGATATCCATCATGGCCATTCTTCAAACGGTGTTTACATGTGATTTTCTCTTTCTCTCTTTTACGTAGCTATTTCTCTTTCCTCTTCCATAAAACTTGCCCTTTCCTTTACCCTCAGTATCACTTTTCTCATCTATGTTCTGTTTCCCTCTTGCTTCTAAATGTGTGGCTTGAACACAAACCTAATCTATGCTTGTGGGATTGAACATGAGAATAGTGTTCCTAGGGTAACTTTGCAAACCTCTAATATAATTTAACAAATTTTCTTGAGAATACAAATTAATACCCAAAATAAGAGCTCTTCTCCTAAATTCATGAGTATAATCTTGCACACCTTTCCCTTTCAATTTTCTAAAAATTTTCCAGTCCATAATGGCCTTTTTCATGTAAGCTAATGGATATAATTTCCTTTTAATGGAAGCAATAAAACTTGACCAAGACATAGAAATCTTATCGTAGTTTTTAATCTCTTCTTGAGTCCTTGCTTCCCACCATACAAGTGCAGATCCTTCCATCCTCAAAGAAGCCAATTGAATATTTATGTCATCTTCATGAAGGTTTGGAATTATGCAATACACCTCCAATTGACATATCCAATTGTCCAATTTCTCTACATTTACCTCGCCATTATACATTGGAAGCTCAAATTTGACATCAAGTTTGAGTAAGGGTGCTTTTCCTTTTGGAGCTTTTTAGTGAGTATGAGTGGTTTTTGTTGTGGAAGTGGAATATGATGCTGATGGAGAAGATGAGGATGATGAATATGGTGGAGATGGAGGTCGCTTTCCTCCACTACCCTTTGAATCCTTTTCTTCATCCTTCTTATCATTTGAAGTTCCTTCTCCATGTGGAGGCTTAGAACCGTATCCTGCCATCGTAGCAGTAAATGCATCAAACATAATTTTAACCATCCTCTTTATGTAATTGAATTCTTTCTTAACATCATCCTCTTCTGAATGACCTTCAATAGCTCCAACACCTGACATGATGGCTATGGATTCAGGCTAAGTTTCTAGTGCAACTTGTACCTCCTCAATCTCAGCTTCTTGAGATAAAACTTGAGGTGCTTCAAGTGCAGATGTGAGTGGAACTTTGGGTGGAGATGGTGCTCCTATGGCTCTCCTTATTCTGCTCCTAACCTCAGGACTAGCAACCAATATTTTCCCTTCTCCTCTTTGCAACTTCAACCTTGTAAGCATCACAAATTTTCAACCATTAAAACTACTTGCACAAAACTCAAGCAACTATCAAGGAAATAGCCTTATAAACCTCGGGCTCTGATACCAACTTGATCTGAATTTGAATGTTAGTTTTTCTTTTCTAATTTTATCTTCAGATTTAAAATTAATTTGATGATCTTATGCTTTATTTGCATAGGTTTCCTTGGTGTTTATGAGTGTCAAACAGGTAAATGAGCTGAGTTTTAAGTTAAATTCAAGAGAATAAAGCATGAAAAACAAATGATGAAAAACATAAATAAAAATTACAAAAACCCATCACAATTGATACATTAGCACGGTGTTTTGATGAAGGAGTTCACCCCTCCTAGCCGGCTACATCTCCTTAGTCCAGCTTCCATGGCTTGGGCCTCTGTATTAGCTCAAATGTGCAAAAAAATTTGTTTACATTCAACTAAAACTTCTGAAACCTGCTTCAATGTGTCCAGAATGTCCAAATCATTCAGAAATGACTCTTCTTGCTCTCAATTTGGTCAAAATTTTCCAAATATATGCCTCATTTAATTGTTATAGGAAATCTCCTCCAAATCTAGAGAAGACTTCGGTTAAGGCCACCAAATTTGGAGAACTCGTCGGTTTTGGAGGTGCCTATAAAACTCTTCCAAACTAATCTTAGAGTTAATTGTAGTTTAATTAATTCAAAAGCAGATTAGGTGGCTAATGGCGCACTAAGTGCGTCTTAATGAAATCCACATTAGAAAACGGGATTAGTGCTAAACATTTATTTATGGGTAATTAACCCCGTATTAAACTTAACTCTACGCATAATCAAAACTCCACTCTACGCCGTTGGTCTTGTGGATTGGTCATATGGGGAGGGGGTTGGCCCGCGGGATTGGACCCCTCCAAACCCCCGTCAGTGCAACCCGTTGCCTTCAATTATATGCCGAATGCAATGTCTATTAAGATCATTGTTGGTGGCTTGTTGGTTTAGGCAGAGAGTAGTGTGGGGGAGGTCGTGGGGTCGAGCCCCGACATCCACCCAACCCTGTATAAATTTTTGTGCCGATATAGATATATACCCCAAACATTTGAAATATGAAAATCATTTCGGACTATGGTTTGTATTAAAATATGCCATCGGATAATACATCCTTCCAACCTTTGGATATAACCAAATGCACTCAGATATATATATATATATATATATATATATATATATATATATATATATATATATATATATATATATATATATATATATATATATATATATATATATATATATATATATATATATATATATATATATATATATATTTGTGTGTGTGTTTGTATGTGTAAGACCTTTGATAATGTAATGAAATTCGACCGTTGCAAATACCTTTGACATTGAAATTCATCCAACCTTGGTCCACCAGAGGGGGCATGTGGTGGCCCCTGGCTGCACCATGTGTTAGCCTCTGGTTGGTCTGTCCCCAACCATATAAAAAAAAATCGAATTCAACCTCAGGAGCACCACATAAAAAAATTCCACCTTCAAACCAAACTAGTGAATCCTACAGTGATAGTTGTCACATTGTCATTGGGAAAAAATGACAGAATATTCCCAGAATATTCCCGTTCTACTGATTGGGTTTCCATGTCACCATTCTATCATGTTCTGCAAATTTTTTACTTGTTTAGGAAAACAAACAAAAGGCTCTATCTTCTTTATCTGGACTTCGTTTTCGATGAAATGAATTGTATCGGATTCCTGGCGACGAGCTCTTCGTTGTCGTTCAGTTTCCAATCAATTTTTGAGCACTTTCATTTTTAAGCTTTTACACTGAGCACCTGTTCAAAAAATCAGTTCAATACTTAACCAATTCTCATCCTCAATTTGACCAGCCTTGCTTATGCATTCTTGGAGGAATTGTGGCCCTATTAGATAGGAAATTTGCAAGATATTATGGCGCAATTTCTTCAAGGCATCCTGATGACCTCATGCACGACTTGTATAATTTTCTGATTATACAAGTAATATTTATCTTCCATTTAACCCCAATCTCAACTGGGCCTTCCTTAGAACTGAAATGCAACAAATATTTATAGCGAATTATCAGTTAACTAATTGACCACTAATTGTAAATTATATAATATTTTATTCACTAGACCTATCACTAGCTCATCTCTCAGTTAGAACTGGTTAAACTGATTTCAACTCAAATAATTTAGTTAACTAATTACAACTCACAAACAATTGTAATTGCACCCCCTAAAACTTAGAAACAACTCTACATGCCTCTAGTTTGACCCTCAACTCGAATAAACTAAGCTAACTAAGCCTTCCTGACTTAGTTAACACTTACAAGTTGTACTGTGATGGAATTACAATTTTACTTCTAATTTAATTAAGGGAAAATTAAATCAGAAGCCCCCTTGGGGTGCCATTTCAACACTCCCTCTCAACAATAAAGTGATTATCTACTACCTCGATCATGTCTCTGTGGAACTCAAATTTCATTCTTTCCAGTGCCTTCATCAAGATGTTTGCATCATTCTCCTTTGATGGAATGTAGTCTAATGACATAATCCACCTCTGAACACAATTTCTAAGATGGTGATACCCGATATCAATGTGCTTGGACCTGTCATGAAAAAATAGATTAACCGAGAGTTTGATGCAACTCTATTTATCACAATATATCACCATCAGATCCATTTTTCAACCAAAAAAACCAACAAGCATCTTCCTCATTTAGATGGCCTCACATGCTGATTGAATGGTCGCCATGTACTCTACCTATACTAAATTGAGTGAAACTGATATTATTTTCATGTTGTACCAGTAAACTATTGTTGATCCTATGCTTAAGATGCTCCCTGATGTGCTCTTCCTATCGGATGGACTCCCTGCCCAATCTGCATCGGTGAAGCCTTGAAGCTTCAATCACTCTATTTGTCTGTACCATAGGCCATACTCTGTAGTGACTCTGAGGTATCTCAACGCATGCTTGTATGCCTTCCAAAATAGCTTGGTATGCTTAACTATAGCTTGACTAAGATAGTTAATCGCATAGCATATGTTTGGTCGTGCATTCACCAAATACATGAGTGAACCCACAAGTTTCCTGTAAATAGTAGCATCCACTACTTCGCCTGAAGTAGCATCCTCGTTCCTCCAGTTTCCTGCTAGAGGAGTCTCCATGGGTTTGTTGCCCTCCATGTGGAACTTCTCGAGGATATCGTTGGCATACTTTCCCTTAGATACAAATAGATCCCCATCTCTTTGCCATATTTCCAATCGCAGGAAATAGTGCAAGAGCCCCATGTCCTTCATCTCTAATTATCTTGCAAGATCCTCTTTGCAAGACTTGATGAGCTACTCATCACATGTCAGTATCAGATCATTGACATTAATTACAATAATCAAAATCTTACCATCTACCACAATATGATAATGGTTCACATCTTCTTCACTCTTGGTGAAGCCCAACCTAGTGAAATAGTTGTCGATATTCGTGTACCAAGCACGAGGTGCTTGCTTCAGCCCATACATTGCACTCTTGAGTATACACACATGCGACTCCCTAAAAAAGGTCCCAAAACCTTTCAGCTTCTCAATGTACAACTCTTCCTTATTCACCCCATTGAGGAAGTTTGTTTTTATATCCATATGATGTATCTACCATCCCATCTCCACACTCCCATTTTCTGCCTACTTCACCTTGTATATCGACCTAGATCCCATAACTGACTTCCCCTCTGGTCTTGGGACAAATTCCTATGCATGTTTCCTGATAATGGAGTCATACTCCTCAACCATGGCATCAACCCAAACTAGTTGTTGAACTGATTTTTTGAAAGAGGATGGTTCTATATCTATACCTTTTCTTATAAGAGCCATGTATCTAGTGTAACTCTCTAGGGACCTTCTCTTCCTACGCTATGATGTGGGTGCTCCCACATTCTCTCTCGCATCTAGAAACAATATGTCAGCCTATCTGGTGCACTTCCTTCCATCTCTGGTGGATGGTCCTACATGAGTAGGTTCTTCCACTCTCTATTCCTCTTCTTGTGGCTACTCCAAATCTTGAGGTTCTTCTTTTGGAGCCAAGAGCTCCTCAACTTCATGCAACTAAAGCTCCCTCTCAAGGGAAATTCGCATGGCTTTCTCTTCATGGAATTTCAGATCTCTTTTGACCATTTTCATCCTATATGTTGGCAATTAAACCCGATAGTTGTGAGGTGTATCAGTGTACCCCAGAAATATCCCCAACTCATCTGTTGGCTCTAGATTCTTCCTGACATATTTGGTCACGTGGCAATAAAATGTTGAACAAAAATTTTTAAAATGTGACACATCTGGTCTCTTACCTGAAAAAATATTCCTTTGGTGTACTCATCCAAAGTATCTGATGAGGACTTATGTTTTGCACAAATATTGTTGTATTGCATGCTTCCACCCACATATGCAACAATAGGCCCTGATCATGCAACATAGCTTGTGCTTCTCCCACAATAGTTTTGTTCTTCCCTTATGAAACTCCATTTTGTTGTGGGTTATGAGGTGTTATCAATTCTATTCAAATTCCTTCTTAGGCACAAAATTTCTTGAGTTCGTTATATAAATATTATCCACCATTGTTGCTCCTCAAAGCCTTCGCCTTCTTACCTGTATCTTTCTCGATAAGTTATTTTAATTCACAAAACTTGGAGTACGTCTAATCCTTCTTCTGCATGAAGAAAATCCAACACTTTTGTGAAAATTCATCTACAAAAATCACATAATACTTGTGTTTTGTTGTGGAATTTTTCGAGAACGGTCCACACATGTCTGAGTGAACTCTCTCAAGGATCGCCTTTGCTCTTCTTTCCTTACCGTGAAAGGTTTCTTTGGTATACTTCCCCAATGTACACCCTTTGCATGTATCTCTCTATGCAAGTGCACCCTTTGGAAGTCTTGTAGAAATATGTTGCATGATATTCAAAGTGCCATGGTGTAGATGGCCCAATATCTTGTACCATAACTCATCGATGTCTCGACTCTCCACCTTCTCTACTTTTGTGCTCAAGGCAGAAAATTCTTCTACATCCAATTTGTAAAGGTTCTTTACTCGAACCCCAATATTTTTCACCTATCCCGTGGCTTTGTGACAAAGGAACACCTTTCCTTCACTGAATATCACATCAAATCCATATTCTTCCAACATAGAAACAAAAACCAAATTATTATTTAAACCAAAAACATACATAACATGTTTTAATGTGAGTGGATTACCTGACTACCTCTAAAAGGTAACTGTACCTACATCAGTAGCAATATACCTCCCATCACCTCTCATCTCAATGTGCATTTGGAGATCCTTCTCCTCCAAGCTAATGATGAATTCTTTGTTGCCGGTCATATGGAATGAAGCTCCATTATCCAAGTACCACCCAAAACCCATCACTGGTGACACCATGCATGTGATGAGAGTGAAATCCAACTCGAACTATGAAGCAAGTGATTCACCTGCTTCTCCTCCTGAGGCCTTCTTGTTGGTATTCTTGTGTGGACAATTTGTAGCATAGTGTCCAAGCTCATGAAAATGAAAACATTTTACCTTTGACAAGTCTCACTTATTTCCTTCCTTTCCAGACTTAAATTTTGAATGGGACACCTTTCCTTTCCCTTTCTTTTCCTTTCCATCCAAGGAAAAATTCTCTTCATCATCAGCCTTTGATGAGGATCCATCCCTGGTGTTTTGTTGAATATCTTCTTGTACCAACTCGGACCACAATCACTCCCACTCTGGTAGCTTCTCCCTCCCATTTACAGAGTCCTGGTAGCTATGGCATCTCTTTGGAAGGCCTAGAAGTTCTAGGCTCACCAAATCGTCCTAGGAAATTTTTACCCCAACACTTCCAATCTCATCTCGACATTGAGTGAACTTCGTCAAGTATTTTTGGATCGTGTGGCCCTTCTCCATCTTGATCTTTTTGAGCTTTTATTTAAGTGTCAACTTCATGTGGTTGTTGTTATTATGAAACAAATCTATCAAGGCCTTCCACATAGCATATGGAGTTTCCTTTCCATGGAGATTCAAGACAATATGATCTTGAACTCATTTTAACAAGATCCTTCTTGCCTTTACTACATTCTTCTTCCATGCATCAAGAAGTTGAGCATCTGCTGCTGCAGGTTAGGGAATATCACAATCTATGAATGCCTTCAATCCATTTTCCTCTAGCACTGCCTCCATCCTATCCTTCCATGATATTTAATTCGAATTTCCCTCAAGGGCATATTCGAGTCTCAGGCCATTGAAAGACATCTTGATATGTTGTTGGTTCTGAAGAATAAATCTGCAAATTCGATGTACCCATTCAAAACAAACTCTGGTTCCTCTCTTCTGTTGTGATTCCTACTCCGATGTCATGTAGAAATTATCCAAATGGATTTAGTTTATCTTGTAATGTAATAAAAAAATATTGAATTACTTCTACAACTTGTGGAAACCAATTTCGATCGCATAATCACATAACAAGTAAGAGAAAGAAATTATCAATCGCACAACACAAGATGTATTTGAGGAAATTAACTACTCAAAAAACCTCCTTCCATATATTTCATAAATTCAAGATCATGAAACAATACAATGTTATTTCCCTTCCTGAGAAACCTCTGCACTCTGTTGGCTGTCTCACTCTGATCTAGGAAAAATCGGTCCAATACTTAACCAATTCTCATCCTATGTCTGACCATCCTTGCTTACGCATTCTTGGAGGAATTGTGGCCCTATTAAATAGGAAACTCCCAAGAATTTATTGGGAAATTCCTTTAAGGCATTCTGATGACCTCATGCATGAACTTACAATTTTCTAATTATACAACTCATAGTTATATTCCCTTTAACCCCAATCTCAACGGGCCTTCCTTAGAAATAACACACAACAAATATTTATAGTGAATTATCATTCAATAGGTTGACTACTAATGGTGAATTAAATAAGATTTAATTCACTAGACCTATCACTAGCTCATCTCTTAGTTAGAACTAATTAAACTGATTTTAGTTCAAATAATCAAGTTAACTAATTACAACTCAAAAATAACTGTAACTGGACCCCCTAAAACTTAGGAATAACTAGACATGCCTCCATTTTGACCCTCAACTCGAATTAACTGAGCTAACTAAGCCTTCATTTCATGGAATTACAATTCTACTTCTAATTTGATTGAGGGAAAATTAAATTAGAAGCCCCCTTGGGGTGTCATTTCAACAGCTTGAACAATACAATAAAATATTCTACCTTCTCTTTTATGCTTCAATATCCCACTCCTAAATTATCTTCTCAAATATGGAACAATAACAATAAAAAATGAATGGAACCCTTTCTCTTCCTAGCATTTCAATTTAACATAACCTAATAGTCATCTAGGGTTAGGGTTAAGGTTTTCACATGGACCAACCCTCAATTAGTGTTAGGTTTTTTGACCCTATAAAATATTCTTGAATGACCACACATGTGTGAGTAATGGGAGTTGATGTGGTATCCACTTCGTACCTTGATGGTCAACTTGGTAGGTGAACTTGCAAGGGAATAACTCCCTGATACAAACATTGATTAAGGTGATTTTCACATCATTGGAAAATTCTCAATGTGTATAACACATTGAGGGGATACGAGCTAATCTTAGAAATACTTGAACCAAAAATGACCATTTGATGCCTCAAATTGGTTCCAGAAGTTTCCATATCCCTAAACACCAAATTGGGCCCTATCCCTAAAATGGGTATTACATGCCATTTCTTCCAAATTTTACACCCAATAAAGTAACAAGATAAATGGAAAAGAATAAAATGGTCCATTAAGGATTGACAACACTATATGTTACATCTATTATTGAATTTAATACAAAATTCAATAGCTTTAATGATTATAGGAACATGAAAATTTTGGCACTTAGCTTGGTAAATTATGTATTCATATGGTTTCAAAATCTTGGTAAAAAGGAATATATCCATTTATAGGTTTAATTAAAGGATTTCACAAGTGTTGGAAACCTAGTTATGAAGAAGAAGAAAATTTTGAGGATATAATCAATATTTGTGAATATACATAAGGTAAGATACATTACTAATTTTTACATATCAGATTAATCCCTCTAACGCTCCCTTGGTATCATTCAATAAGAAGTAAATATATTTATATCCTTGGTTGAGTATATAAGAGAAAAATATGATGAGCCAATCTAAGAAAATATTGGAAATGAATTTCCCCAGGACCACATGGATGACCAACTTTCCCTTTCATCACATGAGCTATCGATACATGAGTTTTAAAATTTAGATGGGAAGTTTAATGAAGTTTTTAAAGGCCTTATTGCAACATATATTGAAAATATTGATAATGAATAATGCATTGAAGAGAATTCATCCTATATTTTTTTAGAAAAAAAGTCTTGTGATGATGATGTACATTCACATAAGTATATTCTAGGATCCATCATTCATTTGTGAGGAGGACAAGGTTTTGGTAAATTAATATGAATTTTCTTTTCAAATTTATGAACATGATGAAATTTTTGAAGAGTTGAGAGGGATAAATATGATAGAGAAACCCTTGGAGGATGAGAAAATTATAGGTTATTTTGTTAGATAATGTGATAAAAAACATGGTAGTGAAGAGTATGATAACGTTGGCACTTTTTTTTATAAATGGGAGACATATATAAAATGTGGATTGTTAGTTCTTCATGGATATATTATCTATGACACAAACAATCAAACCTTGATGGAGGATAAGATGTGTTTGCACTATATTCTTCTGATCACCATAAGGAGTTATTTTACGAGGTATGAAGAGGGCATCATAGACCTTGTATAGCCAAAAGATGTTGAATATGTGATGCATTTTATATTCTTGATTAACATATATTCATCCTCATTAATTGGGATTATTTTTCATCACAAAGAGCATTATGATCACATTACATGATGCATAAATTTTCCATCCAATGTTCTCATTGGCTTTTAACCTTCATATATACAAAAAATAAAAATGTGATATAATTTTTGGGATGTAATAAGCTTGGGATAGAAAAAAGAAAATTATCTGGTGTATTACAATTCTTTTGAACCCTTATATGTTGAAAAATGTAACTAGTGTTAGTCTTCATAGTTGTATATGAGTCATGATGCAATGTATTTGTCAAAAGAAATAAAATGAAATTTTATTATAAAATAAATTGACTTATTAAAGCATGGGTTTCATGCTTGGGTCAATGTTTAATAGGTCAAAGCCTCAATTGTAGGCTTCTAGGGTTTGTGTCAAATAGCCCCTTCTTAGGCTTCTTGAGTTAAGAAAGAAATTTATTTTAGTGTCAAATAGGTCATTTACGCTTCCTCCACCAAGTCAGCCTAAAAGAAGGAAAATTCGGCCTCATCAAGGGAATTTGACCTCACATATAAAATATATAAAGTAAACAATTCGACCTCATTTGGATCATCAACCAAGAAGTTCGATAAGCAGTAGCTAGAAGCAGTAAAAGGGTGTGAAAATAAAAGAAGAAGGAAAACCTAGATAAGGAGAAGGAAGTCTTTGTAAAGAAAAAGAAATAAAATTTTTTTCTCTCTTTTCTCACACATGTGAAGGAGTTGAAGCTGCACGAGGGCCGAAATTGAAGGAGTAGTTGGGCCGAAATTGCTGGAGTAGCTGGGATGAAATTCTGGAATAACTGGGCTAAAAATTTTTTCTTTGAAGTTGTATTAATGCAATATTGTTACAAGTAATTTTTGGAGTCTGGAAGGACAGTTTGAAGGCTGACTTGGTGGAGTGAGAAGAGTCTTTTATCAATTCTAATGTCTTGGTCTATCTCAATTTGATTAGTGGATATTTTAACTGGGTTTTCCCCTATATAGGGGTTTTAGCCCTGGTTGAGTGCCTACATCTGGTGTCTTTGATCTTCATGTTTTGATTTGATGATTTCTTGATGATACAAAGATAAAATAAGAACATAAAGAGAAGACAATAAGTCTAAAAAAATATCACAAGTAATTATCAATATAACAGAATATTTCTACCTTTTTTATTTTCTAACATGGTATCAAAGCTAAGGTGAAGAAGGGGATACTTATACTATTAATTCTTATACTTAATACTTATACTATTAATTCTTGTCTCACATATCCTTATAAGTCTACTATTCTAATTTTTGTAACGTTTTATGTTTTAATTTTTAGGATTCATAGATCTAATATGTCTTGTTAGAAATTCTTGAAGTTGTTGTAGGTATCCCTCAGAAATATTGGATTAAGAGGGAGCCTTCACCATTTTACCAAAAGATAAGTATATTTTTCTTTGTTTTCATATTTCATGTTTGGATTCCTCCTCACATTGAGATTTGTTTGTATTATATATTGTTGGTATTTTATTTATATTTTACCTGGAAGGAAAGCTTGCAGAATATATAAAGGTTATGGAAGAAACTTAAAAGGAAATACTTGAATCATGAAAGAAGTTTTTTTGCAAAGGAATCCATTCCAGAATTGATTTCCTACAAGGTATGTTAAAGAAAAAATAAAAGTATGTCTTAGACTACAAGTCCTGTTACAAGGTTCTCTCCATACAATAGGTATGATCATTATATTTTGAATTTTTATTTACTATACTAACATATTTATGTCTAAGGTTTTGAATCATAGAGATTCTTGTTAGGGTGTTCAATCATTAGATTGAATCTATCATTTTTATTTTGACTCTTGTCATTTGAACATTCTTGTGGAACCCTAACCCTTATGGTTCACTGTAAATCCCTAGCCTCTTAATGTTAAGGGTATGTTAATGTTTATAATGAAACCCTATTTTACCTAGGAGTTGTTGATAAAGTATAGAAAATATAATGAAATCCTATTCTTCTGAAGTTTAGGGTTTTGATAATGTCATGGTAAAAACCTTAGTCCTTTAGGGTTTACTATTAATGTCTAGTTTATATAATGAAACCCTAGATTTTTAGGGTTTGGTGAAGTAGGGTTTATGAACAAAACCCTTGTAATAACTAAAGTAAAATCCTAGGAATGAAACCCTAGGTGTATATTTGTTTGCATGATCGAAACCCTATCCTTGTCAAAATTGTTGTACCTATAACTTTGTTGTATTGATCTTTGAATCTTGGGTTTACCTCATAGATATTGATATGAGATGAAAATGCATGATAGTATCCTAGATATGTATATGTGAGTATGCTAACTTGATTGTTGATTAATAAAATCTAGGGTTTCAATAAAAAACCCTAGTAGAATATGTTATTATTTCTAGGAAATAATATTGAAGCCTTAGATGTATAATGCTATGATTGGGTTATTGATATCTAAGATTTTATGTCTTGAAGATGGATTCTAGGGTTTGTGACAAAACCCTAGAAAGTTGTTGAAGTCTAGAATATAAAAAATTTAAACCTTGTTGATTATGAACCTAACTAGGTTTAGGTATTTGATGCCTAAAGCTTGAATGTTTTGATGCTTCCATTGTAATGACGTGATTTTGATATAGTTAACTTCATGCTTGTATTTGGTTGTACTTGCTATTAAAGTTTTGCAGATACATAGTATTGTTTGGTCAATTTAGTGTGTCCTAAATTGCTGCATTTAATTTGTCAATCCGGGAATCGTAAGCTGATGAAGTGCGGCGCACTATATGTGCAAGATAACCTATTTCTTAACTTTTTGTCGTTTTTGGTTTTCTAAGGTGAAATGGAAATTCTAAGATGAAAACAAGTTTGGTTATGTTTGTTCAAGGAAATGATCTCCCTAATTTACAATGACAAGACTTGAAAGGAAATGAGAATGTGCTGCTGAAATGAAAAGGTGTTGCTAATCTAATAAATCAAAACAGTGAACTAGTGAGCATGAAAAACCAAACTATTCTTGCTGCTGACTAAACACAAAAGAAACTATGCTTAAGGAAATTCAAAATTGCAACAAAATAAATCTAAATCAGATTACATCAATTTATCTTCTGATCCTTCATCATTAGTCCGGCTATGATTTTCGGAAGTAATCATAAACAACTTGAGTAACTGATATCTAACTTGCAGAAAGTAAACTAATATCAAACCATACATTCATGATTCAATCCCTCACCATCAGTCCAGTTGTGGCTTTCGGAGGCAACTGAAGATGTCATGCACAATTTAATATATCTAATTTTACAAAAAGGAAACTAATACTAAACTACACATTTCATAATACAATCCCTCACCATCAGTCCAGCTGTGGCTTTCGGAGGCAACTGAAGATGCTATGAGCAGCTTAATATATCTAAATTTGGAGAAAAGAAACTAATACTAAACTACACATTTCATAATACAATCCCTCACCATCAGTCCAGCTGTGGCTTTCGGAGGCAACTGAAGATGTTATGAGCAACTTAATATATCTAAATTTAACTACTGAAGAAAATAAGAAAAACTGAAATGATCAAAGCAATACTGAAATTAAACAGAAACTATGAAAAGAAAATTAGCAGCAGAACAATGTTAGTTCCATGTCATTAGTCAAAAAGCTATGAAAATGCCCGGGCTGCCTATCTATAACCTGAAACAAGAACACTGATCAGTGATTAACAACATAAAACATGAAAGACAGAAGTGAAATTGAAATTATGGAAGTTTATAAATAGAAATGAAGCAAATGCAATGTATAAACATATGAATGGATTATGGCACAATGAGCTTTAAAGAAACAAAATGAGAACTTTACACTAATGCACAAAACCTTAGCTGAGCAGGGGCCCTCTACACCAGCCTTGGCAACGATCTTCAAATATGAATTTCGGTTAAAAACAGAGTCTTCTTATATTAAAAAGCAGTCATTACAGAAAGGTGATGTTACGGCACAAGTGCAGCGTAATCACACTACAGAGCAGACTTATAAAAGATAACAGAGACTAACATCGACTAACTCTATATGCGTATGCAAACACATTATATATAACAAAAGAAATATAACTGTCTCCTAAAGTTCATGCTGGTGGAGAGCACGTAGACCACTACGTCCACGGATCTAGGATCATGGCCGTGTTGGAAAGTAAATCTACGAGGAGTGGATGCTTGAATTCGACTAAGGAGCCATGTACAGATGCCGATTTTATCCTCCGCAACTTAGAAACGACCGTATGAATCTTCATGTGACACGAAACAGAGTCCGGCCGACATGAGACTCCATGGTTGACTTCCATGTGGACGCCTTTGACCGCGGCTTCTTTGGATGAGTTTGCTTGAACCAATAGGACACGAACCATGTCCACGTCATTCTTGACCTGCCCATGTGGCTCGTTTTCCTTGTAGACACCTGTAGCATAGAGTTTCACAAAATAGCTGCGGAAAGTTGCAGCAGCTGCGGAAAGTGGCAAGATTCCGCATTTGAATGAACAAAATCTAAATCAAATAGCAAACACAAAAATATAATTAAAAACCATGTTAGATGCTCTTTTGCACATGATATTGACAATTTGGGAGGTTTAGGTGAGTGAAAAAGGTATAGAAAAGTGTATGGAAAAGATGTAGATTTGAGACTCAACATACCCCCACTGTGAAGGTGTTGCATGTCCTCATGCAACCAAAATTTTGATAATCTTTCTTCAGTTCATGTGCCTTGACACTTCGGCCAGCACATCCAATCCTCTCCTCTTCTTCCTTGGTACTGCCAACATTCTGGGTTTCTTCATTAAGCACCTAAATTTGATATTAACGAGTGCTCTGCTCAACTTCTGGCATTTCCTTTTCAGTTTCTTATTCTTCTTCTGCCATATTCCCAAATGTAGCATGGTATTATCATGGATGATTTTGTCCAGTTTACCTTGTTCTTTCAATGTCTCATTTTCATTTTTGATGTGCCTATTTAAAAGCTCCAGCTCAAAAAATTTTTGTTTTAGTGATTGGACTAAATCATCTTATAATGTATGACGCTGAATGGACGAAGTACTTGGACCTGTAGCTGCCTTTTCCAAAGATTCTATATAGTCATATACTTCCTGCTACTTGGGGTCTATTTCAGGTGTCATTTTTATTGGGCTGTCCCCAAAATGCCGTGAAGGAGAGTTATCTTCAAAATCTGGCTCAGAAGGGCTCACATCAATATCTTGCTGAGAATGGGATGGAGTATGTTCAATGTCTGATTTGGAATGAAATGAACCAGGTTCACTAACTGACTGAGATGGACTATGGTCAGCTGGGGACTGTTCAGATGTCTCCTCACCTAAATCAATAAAATGAGGACCCTTAATTTGTGTTTTCCTCAATTTCCCCTTAAGTCTGCTGCTTCTTCTCACACGCTGTGGTACACTATCCTTTTGTTTTTGTTTTCCTTTCTCTGTCTTCTTGGGCATAGATGACTGTTTTTGAAGATAAACTAATCTTTCAGATAACACTTAATGATCTTCTTCTTCAGAAGAAGGAATTTTATATACAGCCTCAATAATTTTTCTCTCTTTTGGTGTTATTGGCTTCTTACCCTTGATTTCTTTCTTCTTCCTCTTTGACAGTCTCTCTTCCCTATCAGTTCTTTCAATTGCAGTAGTAGGAGTATTTTGGATTTCATCAATTATTCTTTTTCTCCTACTTTTTCTTGCTGTGCTACCTTCAGGAATTCCCTAAGTAGGAGTAATTTGGGTTTCAACATTTATTCTTTTTCTTCTACTCCTTCTTGTTGAACTACCTTCAGGAATTTCCTGAGGTTCCTCAAAGAAATTTCTAACTAGAAATTGTTCCCATGTGTCTTTCTTTTCCTTTAACTCTTTTTCAATCAGAATTTTTACAAGGCCGTGGTGATATAAATGAGGTTCTACATCTCCTAAGTGTTTCTGAACAGTCACAGCCATTTTCTTCAAGCTATTCAACAAAAAATATGGAAGATTGAGAGCTTGATTATCTAGAAAATTCATTAGTAACCTGGTATGGTACATGTACATGGACCCAAAACGGCCTTCACATGTAATGAATTTCTGAACAACTAGCAGTAAAGTAGCCCATTCCTCTTTCAATGCATGCACAGGAATTCCTCTTTTAAAAACAGTTATGTCCATACCTTGGTTTCGTAAGATTGTTCTCCATGCTTCATCACTGATGCTTTATTCTTAAACCAACGCTCACCCTCCTGAAGAAGTTCCGTGGCTGTTGCTATAGATGCTTCATTAACCGCAAACTTAAGGTCTCCAATCTCTGCTTCCAAGCCATTAAACGACCTTGCGAATGCCTTCGTCACTTCTTTATGATAACCTCTGAATTTCTGGATAAACCGCAACCAATTTTCTTTCTTCAATATCTCCTTTACTTGCGGATATCCCTCTATAAACTTAGGTCCTTCCGGCTCTGCTCTTAACAATTTACCCATTTCTCTTTTCTGCTCTTCACAAATTTGCCTGCGTGAGGGTTCAAATGGAAATAGAACGGTTGAATGCATAGGAACGAGCACAATGACTGTGGGAATGTATCATAAAATGGGAATGAGCACCATAAACGGAATGGAGTGAGACTGTGGGTAGATATCCGAGAGTGAGAATGAGCACAATGAACGAAATGGAGTGAGACAGAACAGAGTGGGGTTTCGTAAACACGACAGAGACACGACAGAGAGATTAACAAAGTATATCACATTCGGCAGCGTTTTGAATTTTGGTGGCTGCACAATAAATATGAGCACGTTTCAATCAACGGTTATGAATTTATGCGGCTATAAGAGTCCTTGGTCAAATCAAATACGTCTCATTGTCATCGGTGGAATATTGGATCATGAGTGAAAATCGGGAATTTAATGATGGAACCGTTTGTGAATGAATGCGAGAGGATAATATGGAGATCGTGAAAGGCTACGGAATTGTCAATATAATCATTGCACGTAATGGATAGAGCTCATGGTTCAGAACTATATAAAAAATGTGTTTTTTTCCAATGCTATTTGAAATAAATTTTATTCATACCTTTGGAATCTTTGCCTTTTCCCTTGGTCTTCAACTAATTGATCTCCATTGGTGTCTTGAATGCTCCATGTCTTCATTTTTGATCCTCTCACCTGCATTTTATTTCAGGATTATGGAAATAACGTCTGACTGTACATTCTTTTTGGCATGAAATGTCATTAGGAATGTCGCCATTCGCGACTTAATCATTCTTGAGCGTGCAGTATTACTTGGATGAATGGAAATGAACAGATGACAAATGACAAGATGGAAATGGTCATGAAAAAGATTTTTATTGATGGAATGGAATGAAATGGATAAAATGAAGTGGAATGGGGTGAAATGAAATGAAATGAAATGGAATGAAGTGGAATGAAATGAAGTGGATGGTGACAAAACTTGTGAAATGAAGGAGAGATTTTTTTTTTTGGAAAATATAGAGTGTCAGGTGTTCCTGATTTTCACCCTATATTTTCTGTATAAGACTGCCAATCAATGATTGGTTTTCAGGCTTATACCAATTTTTTTATTATTTTTTTTTTATTTTTTTATAACTGAAAAGAACAAAAGCTACGCTGGTGGAGAAGAAGAATTCTTCTGTACCAGCCTGATTGCAGAAATTTCTTGAAACAATTTGACAAAATCCTCTTTTGAGAGTGGCTTATGATAAATTTTCAATCTATGGCCATTCACAATAAGAGGAGTTTGAAACTCATCAATGGTCTTGATTCTTACCGCTCCATTGCTAAAGATCTTGTGAATCTCATATGGCCCAAGCCAATGAGTCTGAAATTTTCCTTGAAAATCTTTAAACTTGGAATCAAATAACAATGCCCAATCTCCTTCTTGAAACTTCTTCTCTTTGATGTGCTTGTCATGCCATTTAGCTCTTTGATATTGAACTAGATCAGTTCTTAAAATTGCCTCTTGTCTGATCTCATCTAGCTCATTCAACTGCTCCATTCTATGCTTTTGGGCTTCTGATAAGTCCATCCCCAACTGAACTGATATCTTGAAGGTCTTGACTTGGAACTCAATGGGGAGCAAGACTTCTTTCCCATAAACAAGTTCATAGGGAGAATGTCCTGTTGTATTCCTCCATGTAGTTCTGTAGGCCCACAAGGCTTCGGGAAGCCTTTCTGCCCAATCTCTTCTATGTAGATGAACAGTTTTGGTGATGATACTTTCAAGAACTTTGTTTGTGGACTCCACTTGACCATTTGCTTGTGGATGGTAAGGTGTAGATCTTCTGTGCTTGATTTTGTATTCTTCCATCAACTTCTCCACCAAATTGGATGTGAATTGGCTCCCCTGATCTGTCACAATTTCTCTTGGAACACCAATGCGAGTAAAAATATCCTCATAAAGAAAATGAACAACTGAATTTTCAGTAGCAGATACTAATGCTTTGGCTTCTACCCATTTAGTAACATAATTAGTACAAACCAATATATACTTCTTTTGCTTGGATGGTGGATTAATAGGTCCAATGAAATCTAGAGCCCACTTTTCAAAGGGTTCAATGAGTACCTGTGTTTGCAGTGGCATTTCATTTGAAAGGGTAGGTTTCCCTACTCTTTGGCAGCTGTCACACCTTTTTACATATTGTTTTGCATCTTTGAAGAGGGAAGGCCAATAATATCCTAAAGAAAGGATTTTATAGGCCGTCCTTTTATCTGCAAAGTGTCCGCCGCATGGTTCATCATGACATGCCTTAAGAATATCAGGCATTTCATCTTCCCTGACACATCTTCTGATCACAAGATCTGGCCCTGTTTTAAACAATTCTTTAGAAATCCATGAATATTTTGAACTCTCCTGAATAATTTTTCGTTTTTCTCTTGGAAATAAATGTGAAGGTAGTTTTCCTGTAACCAAATAGTTAGCAATATCTGCATACCAAGGGGTCTTAATAGTTACTGCAAACAAGTATTCATCAGGAAATTTATCTTCTACAGGAGAATATTCTTTAGTATTCTGAATCCTAGACAAGAAATCAGCTACTGTATTCTGTTTTCCTGGTCTATCCAACACAGTAATATTGAATTCTTGCAAAAGTAAAAGCCATCTTATCACTCTGCCATTAGTAACAGGTTTGTTCATTAAATATCTAATTGCAGAATGGTCAGTATGAATAAAAGTTTCATAGCCTGTTATGTAATGTCTAAACTTATTAATTGCATGAACAACAGCTAAAAACTCTTTTTCAGTCACAGTATAGTTCAACTCTGTGGGAGGTAAATTTTTACTGGTATAATAAATGGCATAGGGAACTAAATCTTTTTGACCCAACACAGCTCCTAGAGCTGTATCTGAAGCATCCGTAGAAATATGGAAAGGGAGTTTCCAATTTGGTCCTCTCAAGATAGGTGCTTCAGATATTCTTGTTTTCAAAGTTTCAAAGGCTGATTGACAATCAGGATCCCATTTAAATTCACAATCTTTTGTAAGCAATTTGAAGAGTGGAGATGCTATTTTAGTGAAGTTTTCTATAAATCTTCTATAGTAACCAGTAAATCCTAGAAAACTTCTAACATCTTTTTGACAATTTGGAATAGGTAACTTGGAGATGACTTCAACTTTTGATCTATCAACCTTAATCCCATCTCCTGAAATATGATGTCCTAAAACAATCCCTTCAGTAAACATCATAAAGCATTTTGCATGGCTTAATGAAAGGTTTGTTTCTTTACATCTTATAAGAACTTTTTCCAAATTTTCTAATGCCTCTTCAAATGAATTACCATAAACTGTAAAATCATCCATATAAACCTCTACACAATCATGGATTAGATCAGAAAAATTCCTAGTACTGCTCTTTGGAATGTTGCTGGTGCATTACATAACCCAAAAGGAAGCACTCGGTAGGCAAAAGTTCCCCATGGACAAGTAAATGTGGTCTTATCTTGATCTTCGGGTGCTACCTGAATTTGATTATAGCCACTAAAACCATCCAAAAATGAAAAGTACTTTTTACCTGCTAATGTATCTAATACCTGATCAATAAAAGGCAAAGGAAAGTGATCCTTCAAAGTTGCTTTGTTCAATTCTCTGTAATCAATGCATACTCTCCATTTACCATTCTTTTTAGGTACTATAACCAAAGGAGAAACCCATCGGCTATCTGAAATTGGATAAATGAAGTTTACATTGAGAAGTTTTGGAGCTCTTCTTTCACTATCTCCATAAGATTTGGATTCATCCTTCTTTGAGGTTGTCTGATTGGTCTACTGTTTTCCTCAATATAGATATGATGGATGCAAGTCTTAGGATCAATACCTTTCATGTCAGTATACTCCCATGCAAATGCAGTAGAATGTTTTTGCAAAATTTTGGTTAGTTCTTCTTGTTGTGACTTTTCCAAATGTTTGTTAATATTCAATGTTTTTCCTGGAAAAATCTCAATAGTAGAACTACCAAACTCTTCCATAGAGTAAAGAGACATTTGTCTTGATGATAAATATTCTATGTCAGATTCCAACTGAAATTGTGTGGGGTCATATTCTGAAGATGTCTCAGAATTTTCTAATGTGTTCAGAATTTGACTATCCTCACTGATTTCAGAAATGGTAAAGACAGGTTGTATAGTGTCCTCATCATCGACCCATTCATTGTCTCCTACTTCTATGATTGCTTTTGCTGGAGGATACAAATTGAATTTCTTTATCGAATTACCATTAGAAATGTACATATCCCCAGATCTACAACTAATGAAAGCATCAGCTGTGGCTAGCCAAGGTCTTCCTAAGATAAGTGGGTGCCCTCCTAGATTACTCTTGGGAGTCAAAATCATAAAATCTACTGGATATTCCCAAGAATCTAAGGAGACCGAAATATCTTCTAATACACCATCTGGTTTAATAATTGATCGATCTGCAAGTTGCAGTAAAGTAGGTGTAAAAAGAAGGTTAGGAAGTTTTAGCTGGTCCATAGTCTGTCTACTCATAATGTTGATAGCGGCCCCTAAGTCAATCAATGTGTTTGGAATTTCTATCCCATTTATATGTGTCTTGACAATTGGACTTCCTGGATCTACATACTTCTGCATGGTAATTTTTCCCATCATGATATCTGCAATTTTTCCTACCAGGTGAATTCTTCTTGTGTCTTTTAGTTTCCTTCCTGGTCTTTTGAAACTCAACTCTTTTATGGTTTTTGCTAGAATAGGAATCTCTCGAATGGCTTGTAGCAAGGGAATCTTGATACAAACATTCTTCAATTCATCTAGAAAGTCATAGTTAGGCAACAAGATTTGTTTTTCCACCCCCTTGTCAATTTTTAGTCTTTTAGGAAAAGCAGGTGTAGATAAAGATGCAGGTTGCTCAACTATAGGAGTTGTGGATGTTAACTTTTCTTTTTCTTTTTATTGTTTTTGCTAGAATAGGAATCTCTCGAATGGCTTGTAGCAAGGGAATCTTGATACAAACATTCTTCAATTCATCTAGAAAATCATGGTTAGGCAACAAGATTTGTTTTTCCACCCCCTTGTCAATTTGTAGTCTTTCAGGAAAAGGAGGTGTAGATGAAGATGCAGGTTGCTCAACTATAGGAGTTGTGGATGTTAACTTTTCTTTTTCTTTTTGAATGTTTGAATTTTGAAGAGATTCTTCCTCAGAACCTTTATTGACTTGAAGAGAGTCCTCCTCAGAGGTATCTTGCTCTTGAATATCTATAGAAGGTTTTTCTAAAACTCTACCAGATCTGAGTTGTACATCGTTGAGAGGAACAATCATATGGGTAGGAAATTGTTGTCCTTCTACCATATAAGTAGTTTGAGGATTCTTATTGTTAGGATTTGGCAATGGCTGAGCTGGAAGTTGATTTGTCTTCTGTTGGTATGGAAGCATGAGTTGAGGATTTGGATTTTGTTGAGAAGGTTGTTGTTGTGGAAATGGCAATGAAAGTTTTGGATTTGGGTTTGGAAGTTGTGGAGCTTGTTGATTTTGAAAAGATGGAGGATATTGATAAAATTGAGCAAATCTCCCATAAGGATTTTGCATCCCTTGTACCCATGGCTGATATGGATTTTGATGTGGGGGCCAAGGTTGTTGCCAAGGATTCCAATTTGGTGGGGTTTGAAGATTCATAGGGTTGTTAAACCCTTGAGTTTGTTGTCCCTGCCAAGGTCTTCTTGCAACAAAACAGAGAGATTCTACTGAATTTGAGTCTTCTTGAAAAACAACTTTGAGTCCGGGAATTGAAGGACAATCCTTAATCTCATGATTCTCTGAGCAAATCATACATGTTTCTACAAATTTTGCATCCAAGGGACATTCCCTTAAAGCATGTTTCTTCCTACATTTCGGACAAAAGATGGCTAAAGCATATGTTTCTGCTTTCTGCTTGTTTTGGATTTTAAGGGTGTCTAGTTGTTCACTAAGGCTCCCTAAGATATCAGTTTTGAATTCATCAAGCATGTTACCAATATCTGCCCTACTTACTGATCCAGTTTCAGATTTTTTAGCCCTAATAAGAGAAGGATCCCTAGGCCCTTTTTCTGTTTTAGATTTTCCTCTTGAGAGATGGACACATAGTTCTGTTATGTCACGAAGTGGAAGTTGAGAAATGTCTCCTTTCCCCATCATGTTTAAAATATCTATCCATTCATCTCTAATGGCTTTTAATATGAGGGCTTTCAAGGTTTCAACATCTAAGTTGCTCATCTTTGCTCTTTTCAAATTGTATTGAAATCTTTCAAGTAAATCTTCCAAATTTTCATCTTCTTTTTGCATCATTTTGAATACCTCATCCTTGTGATTGGTGGGCATACAATAGTCCAAGTATCTATCCAAAAATGTTTGTTTCATATCATTCCAAATCCTAATAGATTGAGTGGCTAATCCCATGAACCATTTCAAAGCAGATCCCTTCAATGTTGAAGGAAACAGTTTGAGTTTTTGAGAGTCTTCCATATAGTCATAAGTTCGGCACACAACTTCAAACTCAAACAGAAATGTTTCAGGATCCTCACTTCGCAATCCATAAAAGTTAGGGAGAACGGATGGTGAGATATTTTTCATTGTTGCATGAGTTTCCTCATCAACTATAGAGAATCCAAACAAATTGTCTCCTTCCCTATTTCTACCATTATTTCCTTCACCATTGTTGTCTCCATTGTTTCCTCCTCTTCTACCTCCACCTCTATTTATTACTTCCTCTGCCATGATAGTTTCTTTAGAGTTCTTAAAGTCCTCTAGTTCTTCTACCAAGGGAGGATGAGAGAGAGTCTCTTTGTTTTCTAAATGGGTTTTAGTAGGTGGTATAGGAGAATCCTCTAATTCAGTTGTTCCTTGACTTCCAAAAATATTAAGGCTAGGGGTAGATGGTGGTGAATCTGGTCTATGCCTTGAAGAAGATGGAGTTGTGAAAATCGAACTCTTGGCTTTAGCTGTAAACCTTCCCCTAGAATCTCTTGCTCTATGCATGTCATTTTTTATTTTATTTTTTTTAAAGTTGGGCTAATAATTCTCTTTCTGATCTTCCAGATCACACTAGGTGCAAGAAGAGAGCATACTTAAGAAATTACTGAACCAATAATTCTCTTTTCTGATCCTCCAGATCACACTAGGTGCAAGAGGAGAGCATACTTCAAGAAGTTATCAAGTTTTCCCTTCTTTTAGAATTTTTGTGTTTTTTTTTTTTAAGAAATTGGCTACCTAGTTACACTTCCCCGGCAACGGCGCCAAAATGTTTGGTCAATTTAGTGTGTCCTAAATTGCTGCATTTAATTTGTCGATCCGGGAATCGTAAGCTGATGAAGTGCGGCGCACTATATGTGCAAGATAACCTATTTCTTAACTTTTTGTCGTTTTTGGTTTTCTAAGGTGAAATGGAAATTCTAAGATGAAAACAAGTTTGGTTATGTTTGTTCAAGGAAGTGATATCCCCTATAATGATTTACCAACTTGAAACTTTAAAAAAAGAAATTTGAAATTTACAATGATAAGACTTGAAAGAAAATGAAAATGTACTGCTGAAATGAAAAGGTGTTGCTAATCTAATAAATCAAAACAGTGAACTAGTGACCATGAAAACCAAACTATTCTTGCTGCCAACTAAACACAAAAGAAACTATGCTTAAGGAAATTCAAAATTGCAACAAAATAAATCTAAATCAGATTACATCAATTTATCTTCTGACCCTTCATCATTAGTCCAACTATGATTTTCGGAAGTAATCATAAAAAACTTGAGTAACTGATATTTAATTTGCAGAAAGTAAACTAATACTAAACCATACACTCATGATTCAATCCCTCACCATCAGTCCAGCTGTGGCTTTCGGAGGCAACCGAAGATGTCATGCATAATTTAATATATCTAAATTTGCAGAAAAGAAACTAATACTAAACTACACATTTCATAATACAATCCCTCACCATCAGTCCAGCTGTGGCTTTCGGAGGCAACTGAAGATGCTATGAGCAGCTTAATATATCTAAATTTGCGGAAAAGAAACTAATACTAAACTACACATTTCATAATACAATCCCTCACCATCAGTCCAGCTGTGGCTTTCGGAGGCAACTGAAGATGTTATGAGCAACTTAATATATCTAAATTTAACTACTGAAGAAAATAAGAAAAACTGAAATGATCAAAGCAATACTGAAATTAAACAGAAACTATGAAAAGAAAATTAGCAGCAGAACAATGTTAGTTCCATGTCATTAGTCAAAAAGCTATGAAAATGCCCGGGCTGCCTATCTATAACCTGAAACAAGAACACTGATCAGTGATTAACAACATAAAACATGAAAGACAGAAGTGAAATGGAAATTATGGAAGTTTATAAACAGAAATGAAGCAAATGCAATATATAAACATATGAATGGATTATGGCACAATGAGCTTTAAAGAAAAAGAATAAGAACTATACACTAATGCACAAAACCTTAGCTGAGCAGGGGCCCTCTACACCAGCCTTGGCAACGATCTTCAAATACGAATTTCGGTTAAAAACAGAGTCTTCTTATATTAAAAAGCAGTCATTACAGAAAGGTGATGTTACGGCACAAGTGCAGCGTACTCACATTACAGAGCAGACTAATAAAAGATAACAGAGACTAACATCGACTAACTCTATATGCGTATGCAAACGCATTATATATAACAAAAGAAATATAATTGTCTCCTAAAGTTCATGCTGGTGGAGAACACGTAGACCATTACGTCCACGGATCTAGGATCATGGCCATGTTGGAAAGTAAATCTACGAGGAGTGGATGCTTGAATTCGACTAAGGAGCCATGTACAGATGTCGATTTATCCTCCGCAACTTAGAAACGGCCGTATGAATCTTCATGTGACACGAAATAGAGTCCTGCCAACATGAGACTCTATGGTTGACTTCCATGTGGACGCCTTTGACCGCGGCTTCTTTAGATGAGTTTGCTCGAACCAATAGGACACGAACCATGTCCACATCATTCCTGACCTGCCCATGTAGCTCGTTTTCCTTGTAGACACCTGTAGCATAGAGTTTCACAAAATAGCTGCGGAAAGTTGCAGCAGCTGCGGAAAGTGGCAAGATTTCGCAGTTGAATGAACAAAATCTAAATCAAATAGCAAACACAAAAATATAATTAAAAACCATGTTAGATGCCCTTTTGCACATGATATTGACAACTTGGGAGGTTCAGGTGAGTGAAAAAGGTATAGAAAAGTGTATGGAAAAGATGCAGATTTGAGACTCAACAAGTATTCAAGATGTTGAATATGTTTGTAATTAAATATGATAATAATGATGAGCATAATGAAGGAAGGCATAAGAATGATGGTGATCAAGATGACCTTGATGCCATGAGAAAGAATGGAGACTTGGAGAGAAGAAGTTTCTCTGATGTTATCAAATTGTTGACCTCCCTAAGTTGGGAGGAAGGGCATATTATGATAGTCACAATAAATACATTGAAGAAAGAATGAAACCAAAAAATGAATAATAGTATTATATATAGCCTTGAGAAGTATTGAGGTTGTATTTGGTGCTTCTAAAGAAATGAAAGAAGAAAGCTTCATATAAGTTGTATTTGGATAACTTGACGATATAAGTAGCATCAGAATGAGACTGAAGGTTTATGTTAACTTGTATATATAGGTTTATTACTGATTGGGGTTTTGATTGTGCAGGATATCTCTATTAAAAAGGATTGAAACATTTGAAGCATTATTGGATTGGTGGATATATATTTGATAAGGAGAGATGAAGCATCTTGTGGAAATAAGATGCTTGGGAGGACATCTAGTCAACCTATGTGTTGATGTTTGTATCCCAAAATAGGGAAGGTGGAGTTGGTCATGGAGCTATAACCTTGGATACACACCTAGATCCTTGGGTTGGTGTTAGAGCTTAAAATCTTGATAGTACCTACAGTGGCTAAAGCTTGAGTACACCTTAGTCCCACCTGATTATATTACCCTAGTCAGGTATCTAATCTGTAGAATTTCATGTACTGTGACTCTTCATAGAGCATATCACTTTGAGATATTACATGTTCCTCTATAATTATTAATACCTCCCTAGTTAAGAGGGAGTGTTGAAAAAAGTAACTAGTGTCAGTCTTCATAATTGTATTTGAGTCATGATGCAATGTATTTGTCAAAAGAAATAAAATGAAAATTTATTATAAAATAAATTGACTTCTTAACACATGGGTTTCATGCTTGGGTCAATATTTAATAGGTTAAATCCTCCATTGTAGGCTTCTAGGGTTTGTGTCAAGAATCCTTGTCCTTGTCATTATGTAATAGACCCTTCTTGGGCTTCTTGAGTCAATAAAAAAATTTAGTTTAGTGTCAAATAGGTCATTTAGGCCTCCTCCACCAAGTCGAACTCAAATAAGGACAAGTGGACCTCATCAAGGGAATTCGACCTCACATATTCACTATATAAAGGCAACAATTCAACCTCATTTGGATAATCAAACAAGAAGTTTGATCTGCAGTAGTTGGAAGTAGTAAAAGGGTGTGAAATTCAAGGAAAAAGGAGGAAAACCTAGCGAAGGAGAAGGAAGTCTTTGTCAAGAAAAAGAAGTCAAAATTTTCTCTCTCTTATCTCACACATGTGAAGGACTTGAAGTTGCAGGAGGGCCGAAATTGCTAGAGTAGATGGGCCAAAATTGTTGGAGTAGCTGGGATGAAATTTTGGAATAGCTCGATCAAAATTTCGTCTTTGAATTGTATTGATGCAAGTGATCTTTGGTGTATAGAAGGAAAATTTGAAGGATGCCTTGGTGGAGTGAGAAGAGTCTTTTGTCAGGTCTAAGGTCTTGGTCTATCTCAATTTTATTAGTGGAAGTGTTTGACTGGGTTTTCCCCTATAGAGGGGTTTTAGCTCTGGCTGAGTGCCTACATCTAGTGTCGTTGCTATTGATGTTTTTATTTGATGATTGCTTGATGAAACAAATATAAAATAAGAACATAAAGAGAAGATAATAAGTCTACAATAATATCACAAGTAATTAACAATATAAGATATTCTTTATGCCTTTATGATTTTCTAACATTATAAAGAGTGCATCAATCCCTAAATTATAAACATACTCATTCTTCCATATATATTTTTTTATTTCCTACTTCATGTCAAATTTTAATATAATGAAACAAAGAGGGGCACAAATTTTTCTATAGGATTCTTGTGGATCCTTCTTCTAAAGAATTTTTGTTGGAGTTATTATAAGAGAAAATTAGAGTATCAAAGGATGAAGTTAGGTGGAGTGTCTATATTATCCTTTGGAGGGACATATTGCAGTCCATGGTGGTAATTCATGGCTTGGTGACGGGCTTCCTATTGATATGCCAAAGGTGATGACTATATCATCCCTATACTTATTTGGATAGATCAAGACTATAGTGGTACATGCCAACCATGGTGTAATATTGGTTTTTTATTCTATTATTAAGTTCTTACATCCTTTTTCATCCATATAGTTAAAGAGATTCCAACATATGCTTACAAGACATTTATTACAACTTTGTTTTGGTTTGTTGCCAAACATAAGCGGGGATCTCATATTTCTTTATGAGATGATATAGTGGTTTCATTAGCTCTTTGATTTCACTTGGAATTTCTTGAACAAGTGGAACATATTCTCATGGCGATGAAATACTACTTTCCTATCATAAAGATAAGGACTTCCCAAAACAATACCTGAAATCTCGAGCGGAACTACATCAAGTTCAACTTCGTCAAGAAAGTTTGAATTGATTGCAAACCTTAAGATGCACTTCCTTGTTACCTGCAAGTTTGCATTCTTACATATCCAGCCTAAAGGATAGGGTATTGGATGTGTAACAGTTTCAAGATTTAACCTCTTAAATAAGTCTTCAAAAATCAAATTAGCTTGAGAACCAATATCAAATATTGTGTCTATTTTGGTATGCTTTGAAACAACTCTAATATGAAAGAGTTCAATTATTGTATCTTCATCTTGAGTTACATTAGAAAAACTTGAAGAACTAATGCTTGCTATGTTCTTACCTTTCAAACCCATTGTTGTAATCTTGGTTTCATCTCCTGAATCTGAACCTAAGTCATGTTCAATGATTGCAACCGTTTTCTCCTTCTCGTTGGTTTTAAGTTTGTTTGGCTACAACTCTGGATGGAGTTGCCAGCAATGGCCTTCATCATTGCCATTTTTCGAACAATTTTTACATGTGAGTTTCTCTTTCTATATTTTAATAGAACCATTTTTCTTTCATCTTCCATTAAACTTACCCTTTCCTTTACCTGCATACTCAAGGAAACTATCACTTTTCTCATATGCACTATGTTTCCCTCTTGCTTCTAGATGTGTGGCTTGAAAACAAACCTCATCTAAGTTTGTGGGATTGAACATCATAGTTGTGAAAACCCCCAATATACTTTAACAAAGGCCGTAGTCTAACTAGACTGCTTTTTCGCCCTAAAAATCATGGAAATTCTGGTTAAGAAAATCCGACAGGGATTTTTGTAAATCCAAGTTATAACTATAAAAATTTAATATTTTGGGTATACTAGAGGTTTTTTGTGGTGCTGAATCCATTTCCACCATCAAAATCATGATTCAAACATTGTTACTATAAGATTTATTAATTTTCTTTTACCCGGATTCTGGCCAATTTTGACCGTCTGGCCAATTCCTCCGTCTCATTAGACAACTCCTTAACAAAGTTTCTTGAGAAGATAAATTGACACCCAAAATAAGAGCTCTTCTCTTAAATTCAAGAGTGTAATATTACACACTTTTTCCTTTCAATTGTCTAAAATTATGCGAGTCCATAATGCCTTTTTGCATGTAAGCTAGAGGGTAAAATTTCCTTTTAATGGAAGCAATAAAATTAGACCAAGACTTGAGATCTTACCATGGTTTTTAATCTCATTTTGAGTCCTTTATTCCCACCATACAAGCGTTGCGCCCTCAATTCTCAAGGAAGCCAAATGAATCTTTATGTCATCCTCTTGAAGGTTCTGAATTCTGCAAAAAACCTCCAATTGATGAATCGAATTATCCAACTTCTTTGCATTCACTTCGCCATTATACATTGGAAGCTCAAATTTGACCTCAAGTTTAAGTAAGGGTGATTTACCAATTCCTTTTGAGGTATGTAGATGAACAGATTGAAAAGTTGTGGTAGTGGAAGATGGTGAAGAGGAAGGTGTAGATGGTGGTGAGGATGATGGTGGAGTGGATGGTGGTTTCCTACCATCCCAATGGCCTCCTCCACCTGCAGAACCCTCTCCTCTTGGAGGCCTCGAACTTTCTCCTTGCATCCTTAAATTCCTCTCCTCATAGAGGACCTTAACCATCTCAGTCATATCAAAAAATGCCTTTCTGACCTCTCTCATCTTCTGTCATGGTAGGTTATCCTTCATGGGATATGCTCGCTAAAGACTCAACTTCAAATTGAGGATGTGTTGGTATTGAAGACTTTGGCAACCTTTCCCTTCTTCCTCTTGACCCAACTGCGGGGCTTTCAACCAGCTTCACTTCTCCTCTTTTGAGTTTTAACCTTGTAACCATGACACAAACTTGCAAACAATTAGATCCCTTCTTGCACAAAAAAACCTAAAGCTCTGATACCAAAAATGATCGGAATGAAGTATGTTAGTTATGATGTGCTAATTCCCATTTCATATTTTTAAAACAATGTCTTATATGTTCTTAAAAGTTTTTAATCTCTTGCAAGGGTTCGAGTCTCATGAGTGTTTTTCATGTTAATTTTATGAACAATCTAACATAAAAGAAAGGTTGAACATTAGAAAATAAAAGTAGAGTACATCACCATACAACACATCAACACATAAATTTGATGAAGGAGTTCACCCCTCCTAGGCTACATCTCCTTGGTACAACTTCCATGGCTTGGGCCTCTATATTATGATAAAATTTGCAAAATTATGTATTTACAATGCGTTTCTGCTCCTGAAACCTGCACCAATGAGTTCAGAATTCCCAAAAATGGTCATTTAGCCTCCTTTTTCTCCTGATTTGGTCGAAAACTCCAAAATTTATGACCTTTTTAGTTTTTCCACAATTTCTGGCCTAAATTTAGCTAGCTGGAGCTAAATTCGGTTAGCTGGCGCTAAAACTGGCAGTTCCACCAGATTTGGCGGACCTCCAAACTAATCTGCATTAAACCAATTAAGTGCAGTTAGAACTAATTAGGTGTGATTACCCTTTAAACTCGCACTTAGTGCTAATTCTGACTTAGCGTTAATAATGATGGATTAAGTTAATTAAACCTTGGATTAGCACATAACCCTTGCACTTAAGGTTTAGCTCCACCGGTGGTCATAGGTCATAGTCATATGTTGGGGGTTGGCCCCCACTTCCCTCGACGACAAACTTTGAAAACACTAAATGTATGTGGCAATGTAACAATTTTAAGATCTTTGGCGTGGTGTAATGATGGCGTGTGGCTCTTATAGGGTGGAGGTCCCGTGTTTGACCCCACCGGCCTTCCAATCCCAAGCAATAATTTTACTCCACCATTGGGGGGGCATGTGGCGGCCCTAGGATGCACCACGTGTCCTCTCCCCATTAGCCTGAATCTCAACTATTCAAAACTTGCCAAATCACCCACAGTTTCGAGCCAATTAGATGTTGCCACTTGGCATTCCCACACTTTCCAGAGGAAAGTGACCAATTTCGACCCAGCCCAGTCATCATGCCACGTCATAAGTACGGGCTACTGACTGGGCTACCTGTCTGCCTTTTTTTTCCAAATTTTTCGTGTTTAGCAAAGCGAACAAAACTCATTTTTGGGAGCATACAGAGTCCATTTCATGTGAAACGAAGTGCACCAGATTCATAATGACGAGCACTACACAACCGTTTAGGTTTCGAGCCATTCTGAGAACTTTTATTTTTTAGCATAAAACCAAGCACCTAATCATTCCTCCCCACTGGAAGCCTTTTGGACCCCAAAATATCTTTTATTACTGAACATGTGGATGAGGGTACAATTCCCTCACCCTTCCAGTCTCAATCCACTGGAATTTTCCCAATTTCAATAATTTGAGCTTTAAAAAAAATTATTTTTCCTTGATTTTGGAGACCCTATCACCACAAGAAAAAGACCCTCTAGCGAATGTTTTTGAGGAACCCCTTATAAAAATACTCCAGACGTCTATTTCTAGCGGAGGTTACTAGAGGAGGTTGGCGGGCGGAGGTTTTTGCGGATGTATTTCGTCTGGTGCGCTTATCACTGTAAAACACACCAGTGCATTCAAAACAAGAAAGCACCGGTGCGCACAAAACATTGGCACCCCAAACACCGTGTGCTCCGTACACACCCGCCAGGTGCGTTGTATTTCTGTAGCGCACCGGTCCTTTACAACACTTTCGCACCGGTGCCTCATAAAAAGCGTGCGAAAACAGAAACCGCCCGGTGCAGAATGAAGCAAATGCACTGGTGCGCCCTTAAAACCCCGCACACCGAAATAGGGTTAAATAAAAAAAAAAAATTACAACCAAAAAACCACACAAAACATTGGCAAACCAGACATTGTGTGCTCCGTACACACCCGCTCAATGCGTTGTATTTATGTGGCGCATCGGTTCTTTACAACACTTCCGCATCAGTGCCTCATAAAAAGCACGCGAATGCGCCCATAAACCCCGCCCACTGGAACAGGGTTAAATAAAAAAAAATTATGGCCAAAAAACCGCACAAAACATTGCCACACCGGACGTCGTGTGCTCCATACACACTCGCCCGGTGCGTTTTATTACTGTAACGCACCTATGCTTTACACAACGTCCACCGGTGCCTCATAAAAAGCACGTGAAAACAGAAACCGACCAGTGCAGAATGAAGAAAACACATCGATGTGCCGATAAAACCCCGCGCACCAGAACAGGGATAAATAAATAAATAAAATTACAGCCAAAAAACCACACAAAACATTGGCACATCGGACACTGTGCACTCCATACACACCCACCTGGTGCATTGTATTACTGTAGCGCACCGGTGCTTTATAAAAAGTCCGCACTGGTGCTTTATAAAAAGTATGCACCGATGCCTCATAAAAAGCGTGCGAAAACAGAAACTGCCTGGTGCGAAATGGAGAAAATGCATCGGTGCCCCCACAAAACCCCGCGCACCAGAACATGGTTAGATAAAAAAAAATTACGGCCAAAAAACCACATTTTTCACTTTTGTCAGTGCTACAGAGCTCTCAAGCACCGGTGCAATTTATCCTTGTCTGAGCCGCCTTGACATCGGTGCTCCCATTGCACTCATTGCATGCACTGCTGCTATGCATTGCCCACCAATCTCGAGCTTGAATTTTGAAAAACGGTGGACAAATTTTCTTTTGCAAATTCTACAGCTAATATGCCTCCTCAACGGGAAAATGTACAGGTATTTTTCTTGTTTTTCCATAATTAAGCCTTTTAGCGGATTATAATTTCAAATAACCTTAAAATTAACATTTAAAGAAAAAAAAATATTGTCGTGCAGTGCACTCGAGTCGTTCGGCTCGCACCGGTGTGTGGTGCTACCTATAAATTTACAGGTCGCACCGCAACCGGTGCTAACGGTACCTGCACTGGTTCCAGGGCGGTACCGATAGGCGCACCGTGTTATTTTAAATTTTTTTAAAAAGTGCGGTGCAGTCGTTACTAGGCTACACTGTTGACAATGTGGAAAGCCGGTAACATGGTGCGTTGACTGAATTATCCACCCCAGGGCAGGTATTGTTGTCAACGCACTCCATACCGCATTTCGACATGATCAACGGTTCGACCTGGTAAACCGGTGTTAACAGTATCCACACCGGTTTTGAGGCGGTACCGAAGGTGCACCATGTTATTTATTTTTATTTTTTTAAAGTGCAGTGCGGTTGTTTACTCGGCCGCACCGTTGACCTAGTACAATAGTGGCGAAACGGTGCATTGACCAAAATAGCCACCTCGGGATGCCTTTTTTTTCTGTGCATGGCTTTCCATATTTTTCCTGGGTCAATGGTGTGGCCTCGTAAAAGACCACACCATTCACTATGTCATGATGGCAGGAGGTCAGTCCGCTAACTTAACTATACATCCCAGGGCGTAGAGTTTAGTTAGCGCACCACCCTCCTGACACCGTACATAGTCAACAGTGCGCTAAAATTTTTTCTGGAGCACCGCCCTCGGTGCGCTGAATATTATTAGGTTCACCAACGCAGGTGTGCTCCATATAAATTCACACCGGTACCGATGCGTGACTGTGTTTTTGGCGCACCAACTGCATTTTTATTTAAAAAAATAAAAAATAAAAAATTATATGTATATTTCTAAATACATGTCTCATTTAATAAAAAAATTGTGTTTAATATGTTGATCATTCAAAGACGTGAAAGGAGAGAAGAGGGGGAACAACAACAACAACATGCGGAGCAGTATAACGTGGCTCGCATGTGGGAGGCACGAGAGAGGGAGAGAGATGCGTACTCTCGCCCTATTACAGCAGCTACGCAGGGGCTCCTAAGGTAGGTAGGCCTCCTCAAGTTCTATGAGGAGGCTACTTCCCTAAAGGGCCTTAGTTTGTTTTTGAGACATCTTATCCGAAGGTGGAATGCCCAACAACAGGCTTTCCGGGTTGGTATCAACCAGTGGTACATGCCCACTGAGGAGGATATATATTTCATTACAGGGATATCGAGGAGAGGGGTGGATTTTCCCTCATTCCCAGAGGTTCCAGTTGGCTGTGTAGTAGGGACTCAGTTAGTTTACTCCCAGAGATACATTAGAGCAAATGTACTGTCTCCTACAGAGTTTTGGGCCACTGGAGGTCAGTTACATATTGGTGCATTTTGTAGTGAGGAGGTGCAGTGTCTCTCACTTATCATTTTGACCATTTCGGACAACACCAGTGATGGGAAATGCATTAGTTGCTCGCTTCTATATTATGTTGATTCTTTAGTACAGGAGCCACGACTTGTGAGGTGGTCTGCCATTTTTTTGCAGCAGTTCTGTATAGCCTTAGATAGATGTCGTGCTCATGCACAAGGGAGGGTGAGTTTCCATTTTGCTTCAGAGATTTTTTGTTTATTTTTTGAGAGGTTTCCAGAGACGAGGCCTACTTTTATTTGGCAGCCTCGTAGGTCGATGTTTGAGGCACGTATGCACATGTGGGGGCAGATGATGCCTAAGAGGGACGAGACTCTACTTCCAGCGAGGATATCGCATGATGCACTAGAGTTGTTAGCCAATGTTGATGAGCATCCCTTCATTATGGTCCCTGTCCTTACGCGGGTTTGGATTGGCGAGGGTGTGTCAACATCCTCTTCACATCTGATGAGCCACCAGATGATAGAGGTAATATTACTATTTTATATATTTAAATTTATTCTAGCATGTTATTTAACTTGTTTTTATTAAATTGTGTAATGAAATTATCTAATTATTGTTGTGTACTTGTATATATTTTGTAGACATTGGCTCTTTTGATGGCGACGACATGCTGGCACCACCACACGATCCAGGTGTGGATCCTGATCATGATCAGGGCATGCTCTGATCATCAGGAGGCTGGTACAGAGAGACCTGCTCCTGCTGGTGCACCGGTACCGCCTGTTGCTAGGCGCGGTCGACTTGATGCTAGATACAGGATGGAGTTGGGCGACCAACTCAGTGCATTGATTGTTGAGGCAGGCATCAGGACTGCTTATTAGAGAGACATACAGACCTATGATAGGCTATTATAGATGTGGAGAGGCATCCCGCATGACATGTACAGCCTGATGCGACATGTCGTAGGAGTTACGACAGCTGAGGATGATTGTTGCACATTATAGGCGTGGTCGAGCCACGACATGTGATGGACAATCCGCGAGAAGCGACTCATCATCTCATGATCGTTCACCTCGTGTCGCGCCAGATGTGCATGAGTCTCCACTAGAATATAGCAACAGTCATCATGGAGATGAGGCTGGACCACGGCCATGTCTAGTCAGCAGCCTGCAGCATCCATCAGTTCTCATGATCATGAGCATGCTGGATCATCAACCGTCGAGGCTGCACGATTGACTGAGTAGGCCTCCACTAGTATTGATATTGATGTTGTACTACCACCAGCTGATCCATGACATTTATATTACAGTTGTATATTTTTAACATTATATATATATATATATATATATGGTCCATGTATTTTATGTTCATGTTGCAGTTGTAATTAATTTACATGTTGGTGATCATCATGATGTGTATATTGTTAGGTCATGTTAGATATGTTCATTTAATGTGCAGCTTGCAGATAGATGTGTATGTGATAGCATGAGTTATTTGACATGAGATGTATATTTGATTTTTGTTGTGATGATGTTAATATATAATGTTAATTGTGTTTTGTTAGATGATCATGATCACGATGATGTTAGCGATTTTGAATGTGTTTTTTAGTCAAATATGATGTTTGTACGATGGTTATCATGAACGTGATGTTTATTAATTAATTTAATATTAAATGATCATAATATTGTAAAATTGTAATATTTGTAATTCTAATTGTATGTAAAATTCTAAAATTGTAATTGTAATGGTATATATGTAAATTTGTAAAATTGTAATTGTAATTGTAATTTTTTAATTTGTAAAATTGTAATTGTATATATGTAAAATTCTAAAATTGTAATTGTAATTGTAATTGTACATGAAATTGTAAAATTGTAATCTAATTCTAATTCTAATTATAATTGTAATTGTATGTAAAATATTTGTAAAATTTAAATTGTATTAATGTGAAATGAATTTATTAAAAATTTTAAATTTGAACATTCTGTAAATTTTAAATAATTGCAAAATAATAAATCTAGAATAATATGATTTATTGTAACATAATAAAGTTTAGAAAATAATGTAAATAAATTCCCGTACTTTAGAATTATCATTATTTTATTATGACCTTAGATACAAAAAAAAAGAATTAATTTATATAGTACGCCATTTTTTTTTAGATCAACATAATTGCAAATTATCAAGTGAATTATTGATTTTAACATTAACACAATGCAAATTACCAATTAATTCAAAATACATATTATATTAATATTTCGAAAACCCATCTTGAAAAGTATAAATATTGATGAAATAACACATGTACCGTATCACTCTCGGTTCTCATGATCACCCTCATTATCTTCTAGCTCGCATGGCATGATAACACTATTGTTCTCAAAAATATGTTTTGATCTAGGGTCATGTGTCAATATGAACCACCAATCCCTATCCAACACATCTAGGTAAAAAAACACATGGTTGCAGTGTTTGGGGAAAACATAGGGCTCCTTAGCTTCATCCCACATCTTTCTAGAGTTGATACATATCAGCCTACTATCGTGATCTTCCTTTACATTATTCTGATCAAAGGTGTCCCACCACTTGCACCTAAAAATAACACATTAGAAAGAAGAGAAATCCACTTTAATGATCTCTTGTATCTTTCTAGCGTAACCTAACTTCCCTCGTACTAGGTTTTTATCATAGTGGCTAGATCGACTAGATTGATCGAACTCGACTTCCACTCCACAGTCTTGTGTGATGTTTCCAGCATCAGCATTTTCTGTGTGAAAATGGTGTCCATATGCCCACATAGATGGGGACAAATGCACCTATTATAAAAAATTTTAAAAAAATCATAGCGTCATGTGTCTTATAATAACCCAGCAGTTAAAATATGAAATGTAGATGTCTTAATATAAGTTTCAAATTTACATATAAATTAAAAAGATTATTACTGAGTTGCTGCACCCAATCTCTACGTTTAGCGCATCCTCTTCAGCACGCGGGTTGTAGAAATTATATAACTAATGCGTTATACATCCAAGATTCTCCTAATCACACACTATTTGACTTCATGCACAATACAGAATCTCTTCTACTATTGATCATTACTTGCGGAAATTAAATCAATTGCATGCACACATTGAAACCATAAAATTTCACACATATGAACACAGTGTTTTAACGGGAAAGCCTGAAGCTAAAAGCCCCAACTATCTGTATATAATATATGTCATAGAGATCATGTAACAATCCTCATACAAAGCTTCTCACAAGCTCTCAGTACAATACAATCGCTACACACTAATCAGGTCCGATCTAGAAAATCCATGCACCGATCTCTGCCACCTGCTAGCCTGCCTCTACTGCGCAATCCCTGCTGAAGAATGGCTCTGAACGAACTCAAATTGGTCCAGCCTTGCTCACGCAATCCTCATTGGCATCTCCATCAATGTGTGGTGCAAAATCATGCAACACTGTGGTCACAACTGATAGTCAACCTGCTCTTTCACCTACCTCTCCACTGGTATCCACTGAAACTGTCCATGAACTGTAGTTAATTGATGTATTCTTCAGTTGATTAATGAGTTAATATTTAGTGAATTAATTAATAATTAATTCACACCACTCTCACTAGTGTATCAATCAGTTAGACTAGATACAACTAGCTCAACTGTGTCTAACTGAGTTAAACTGAACACAACTCCACCAACTACTTCTACAACTCCACCAAACTCTGTCACATGAGTTCTAACTGAATTCCTCCATGCAATAGCTCCACTTAACCCTCAGTAATAGTGTAATTCCTTCTGTCAGCTCCTGTGCCACATCTGTGCACTTAACTGAAGTGCTCCAAGAGAATAAGATAATGTTTAGAGTCCAAATATTATTAAGATCTAATAATATTCGACATATCTATTTTTAGACTGGCAATCTAAAAATAGATTCCACCCAGTATGTCTAAAAATAGAAGTCCATCTATTTTTCCAACTTGACCAACCATCCACAAATATCATCCTGCAACTCATAGAATATGATCGACATGTCTAAAAATAGACTTGCGCCAAAAATACCCTGTGGGCCCACTTAGTGAAGGCGAATCTTTTCACTAAGCTCATCATCTTGTTGTAATCTCAACATGGGTAATGACCGGTAGCACCGTATTTCTCTCTAACTTGGTCAGCACCCAACTGTTGGGGCATATTTTTGGCATATTTTCTTTTAAATGATCGGGATAAGGCACACTTCTACCATTCAACCGTCTGAATTATTTCCTGTCACTATCCCATTCCGTCCTCTTTTGTTCATACAATGGGACCCACAGTTGTATCGCTTCATAATTGTAAATATTGAATTTATTGATTGCTTCAATTTTTTCATTCGTTGATGAAATCAAACCAACATTATATAGTACTTAGAGATCAAAATATACATTATATCGAAGTTTAACATGAATATTAATTACTTTTTGTAAATTTGAAAAATTATAAGTCGCTTACTCTTTATCAAGCTCTTTTTTCCACTTGTTTGGAGCAACTCCCCTTCTCTTTTGTCTTCATCCCTTTCATCATCCCAAATCACTGCACATGTTTTGTTTTCGATCTACTTGATGTACTCACTGGCATAATAGAAAGACTCATACAATATGTACCCCTCTGCCATAGACCCGTTAGGTTTTTCCCTTTGTCTAACAAAACCTTTCAATTTCTTCATGTACCTCTCTAAGAAGAACATCCAACGACAAGAAACCACCCCAACTAATTCAACCTCATCTACTAGGTGGATTAGAAGATGAACCTGTAAGTCCATGAAACTCGTCGACAATTCCTTCTCAAACATACAAACAATCTCAACTATCACTTGACGCCACCATGGAATGCTAGCCACATGAATCTCCTTTGACGTGATCCAACATACAAATGCAGATAATTTAGATATGGCACGTCCTAGGTCTTGATGGAATTCATGTTTCACACACCCACGCAAGAACAAAGGATAATGACATTGAAAAGTTATAAACACGTGCAATAATATACAAAATTAGTTATGTTTATGATCCCCGCATGGGATAAAATTTATTAATATAAAAAATAATAAAATCATGCTTTTGACATTATACATACTCTTAGAAGATTCAAATGGTCATGTGATTTCAACCCCGACAAATGGTCATCCATGGTGAAGCAACACCATAGTGAAGACCCGTATGAAGTTGGCACCCTCACACCCATTATAACTTCCTTTGCCAAAGAAATGTCATCTTTTTAAAAAATCCATGGGACATCACCTTCTTTGCAAAACCATGAATTAGAGGGACCAGCGCCTACCTCTGATCCCGTACTTTCTAATCTTCTTGGCCAATGTTTCTTTTTAGTCACTTGAAGGAATAAGATCTTTCCTAACAACCAATGTGTCACTTTGTTTCGATGATATTTTCATCCATAAAGAAGATGAAACATTTTTAAATATATGCATGGGATCTAATAAGTGGATAATATTAAGATGCTCCCAATATGGGAGGTCATAAAAGATAGATTTCCTTTTCATCCCAATGGGAAATTTCTCAACATAGGTGTCGAAGAAATATGGATCATCGAACATAGGCTCCCCATTTGAATCGAACATTTCTATGAACTCCTTCTCCTTCTCTCTCTCATATGATCTAAGCCATTTAGTTGGTGTCATTATTGGAGGCCTTTGGGTTCTCTCTCGTTTACCATTGAAAGTGGATGCTGCTCTTCTATAAGGGTGTTCTTCTGGTAGGATTACCCTAGATCAATCATACACTGGCTTTCGTAGGTCCTTGGACCATCTAGCTTTCAGAGAAGGTCCACAACATTTACATCCAAAATACCCTTTTGTTACAAGATCTGCGAGATTATATTTGTATACATTAATTAATATGCATGGCACATTAAAGAATATCATGAAGAACAGAACAAATATTACAACGAATTAAATAACTAATATGTGAAAGAATATTGTTACGTATATAAACAAATCAATAAATTAAACATGTAATTTACCAGAGAAAACTCCTAAGCCTGGATAATCATGTGTTGTGTAAGCACATATGCCATACAACGTAAACCTCCTCTCTGCTGCGATGGGTCTTGATACATCGTATACATTTATCCCATCCCATAATTCCTTCAATTCATCTACCAGTGGTTGTAAGTAGACATCCATATTCTTCACTTGTCTTCTACTAGGGACTATGAGAGCCAACATAAGATGTTCATTCTTCATGGACAACCATGGGGGGATATTGTTATTGATCACTACTACAGGCCAAATAGAATAGTTGGTGTTCTAGAGGGAATATGGGTTGACGCCATCCATGGCTATGCTGAGTCGTAGACTTCGTACTTCATTCTTGAATTTTTCGGGCCATGTATCCTCTATATGCTTCATGGCTATTGAATCATTTGGGATTCACATAACTCCCAACTCACTTCTATGTGAGGCATGCCATCCCTGCAACATAGCTAATTCTTTGCAATGAAAGAGCCTTTGAATCCTTGGGATTATAGGCATGTGCCTCAATATCTTAAAAGGAGGACCAGTACGTGATTTACCCTTATTTTTTGATTTATCATACCTGTCATGCCCACATTTCGGACACATCTCTTTGTCTGCATATTCTCCTCTATATAGATTACAATCATTTGGACATGCATGATATGATATGTACTCAACACCCAACATTTTCAACAATTTCTTTGCCTCTTCGCAGCTACCGGGCAAGACATTATCACTCGAAAGAACCTTATCTTTGAATAACCTGTAGTTGGTGATCATGGAAAAATATATTAATAAATGTACATTAATGTCGATATAATTATTAACGTTCATAAATTTTACCATTTATAATGTTCATTGCAGTGTACTGATTATATTTCAAATTTATATAAGGGAGTACTTTATGGTAACTTACCTCAAAATTTCTGAGAAACATGCATTCGATAAGCCAAACTTTGCTTTCAAGTTTTACAGTAACATCGTTGTCCCCAAATGAATATAATTTGACTGATCTTCAGGTCCAAAGAGATGGGTGGTGGAAGCAAATTTAAGGATTTCGAAAAAGGTGTTAGCGATATGAGCATCATCCCCCAGATGATCATCGTTTTGGAATGCATCTAACAACATTATCTCCATGGCAGTCGTATCCCTTAAGTAATCATCCATACCAACCTCTATTTGACTTCCTCCATTGCCAGCTTGTGAAGAACTACTATTTTTGTAGTCATTCCTAATTGGTGAATCTGGACGTAGCCGGAATTGAATCGGTGGTTGATTCAACCATTCTTGGTATCATTCCTCTCCTATTTTTTCTCTTAATTCAATCTTCTCTCGATTTGACATTGTCGTGGGGTGCAACGGAAGATGGTAGGTAGGTCGTTCATCATCACTAGAATCTTAATAAATTAAAAAAAAAATATTTGAACATGATTAGTACAAAATATATGATATCTATTAGTAACCACGTTGACAATATTGCATGATTATAAATTGGTTTGACGTTGAAATAATTACATATTAATCAATATATATACCAAAGAATTATAATTATTGCCATCATTGTCCCGAGATTGTGGCTAGAAGATGCAATATTGCTACAATTGGCAGGGTGAAGTGGCTATCCATTTTCATCTACCAAATGCGCCTTGTGGTATGCAGCGCCTGATAAGAACTTCCGACGTTTTGGAGCAGTTTGAATATTTTGTACATCTGAACTCGATGTTGAATCTGCATGAACCTGCAAATTTATATACATTATAAATTTAATTAAGTTGTGCATGATTGACTACATGGATAAAAAACATAAATTCAATTAGATAGTGAAAATATAAATAAAATATGAAGTAAATATTACGTCTCGAGATGGATAGGGAGAACTCCGCGATGGACTTTGAGAAATATTATGGAACAAGCTAGATTTTGAAGAATTGTCCATTCGATATAATTATGATATTTTCTCCCTGCATTTGATCAAAACAACAATAAATTTTGGTGCACGCACCTAAATGTAATTTCGGTGCCTAATGTATAGATCACCGCACTGGTGCATTTTTGGTAATGCTCACCGGTGTCGTTTTATACCTAGACGCACTAGTGTTGTTCAATTAAAGGACGCACCGATGACATAACCACAAATAAAAAAAGTGCAACTCTATTTTCTTTAAGTGAAAAAAAACGATAAATGGAAAAATGGGCCGCAAAATATTTTCGAAATTCTAATTTCATAAAACGTTTCTTAAATACTAAACACTTTCCATTATTTCAGTATTTTTGTAAAAAATTTCAACCAGAGATTTGCAGGAGACATACCTGGAGAAAACAAAGAACGAGAGCACTGTGGAGCAGGGAAATATGTTTGAACAGAAGTATTCAAACAATCAAAATTCCAAACCTTTGGTGATTCAAACCCTGTATCATAGAATTTCAAACGATGTGAATAAATTTTGTTGTTTTTTTTTACTTTTTCTGTAGTTTTTTTTATGCAGTAAAAGAAAAAATCAAAGTTTTTTGTTTTTTTTTAAATTTTCTACTGTTTTTTTTATGCAGTAAAAGAACAAAATCAAAGTTTATTGTTTTTATTTACTTTTTCTGCAGTTTTCATAAACAAAATATAAAAAAAATCCATTATTAGAAACAAAAACCCTAGATTTTTTTTGCTTCTGCCTTTTCTTCTCCCTCTTTCTGTAATTTCAGAATTAGGGCTTTTCAATTTAGATTTATAGGGTTTGTATAGTCATAAGACATCCAACCCATAGGACGACTTGCATAGTCATATCCTAATCCATGTCGGCCTTTGCGTGAATTTAAAAAAAAAAAAAAAAACAGATTTTTTTTTTCCTCGGTGCGCCCTACATAACATAGCGCACCGGTGCGCTCTGTTATACCAGCACACCACGAAAGTACAGTGATAAAAAATTTAAAAAATATATATATATATATATATATATATATATATATATATATATATATATATATATATATATATATTAGTGCGCCATATGTAACATATGGCACCGGTGCGTTATTTCATTATGGCGCGCCGCAAAAGCACTGTTTTGCAAAAAAAAAATCCATTTTAGAAACAAACCCTACATTATTTTTGTTTCTGCCATTTCTTCTCCCTCTTTCTATGATTTCAGAATTAGAGTTTTTCAATTTATATTTATAGGGTTTGTATTTCTAAATATAAGCCTAAGACATCCAACCCATGGGACGACTTGCATAGTCGGATCCCAATCCATGTCGGCCCTTGCATAAATTAAAAAAAAAAAAAGATTTTTTTTCATCAGTGCGCCCTGCGTAACTGAGCGCACCGGTGCGCTCTATTATCCCAGCACACCGCAAAATTACTGTGATAAAAAATTTAAAAAAATAAATAAATTATTTTTTCTCAGTGTGCCATTTGTAAAATATGCAACTGGTGCGCTATTTCATTATGGCGCACTACGAACGTTCTGTTTCGAGAAAAAAAAAAAAAAAAAACACTTTCAAAAAATACAAACCCTATATTATTTTTGTTTCTGCCCTTTCTTCTCTCTCTTTCTATGGTTTCAGAATTAGGGCTTTTTAATTTAGATTTATAGGGTTTGTATTGCTAAATATATACCTAAGACATCCAACCGAGGGGATAATTTTCATAGTCGGATCCCAATCCATGTCGGCCCTTGCATGAATTTTAAAAAAACATTTTTTTTCATCGGTGCGCCCGGCGTAACCTAGCGCACTGGTGCTCTGTATTATACAAGCACGCCGCTAAAGTAATATGATAAAACATTAAAAAACAATTTTTTTTATCAGTGCGCCATATGTAAAATATGGCACTGGTTTATGCTACAAAAACTAACACTAGACGATTTTTATTATTTTATCATGGTTAATCGGTGCGGTGGTTGACATGTAATGCACCAGTGATCCTTGTTTACATAGAGCACCGTATGGTCTATTATACTGTTTGTGCGGTGCGTTTCTAAGACCCCCACGCATCGGCATCAATGTGTACACCATGAATGGTGCACTGGTTTCTTGAGATTTTTTTTTACCTGAAAAGTTGACAATTTATTTATAAATATATTAATGAATGATATGGTACAGGTTTGAGATTGATAAAGAAATGACTGACAATAGATCAAGTAACAAAAATATTGATAACACATCAAGAAAAGCAAAAAAGCCAAGTTCTTTGTAAATTATTTACAAAAAATATTATTTTTGAACTATATGTAAGTTTAAATTATTTAAGTTGAACTATATGTATTGTTTACTGTGTATCATGCAGAGCCACAAAATGACGAAGCTCGATAAAGTTATTTCTGATCTAGGACCAGAAGAGCGTAAAAGCTTGATGGAAAAATTGCAAAAGGATGAATCAGGTGAATGAAAAAATATTATCGATCCAATATGAGTTTCTTTTTTTAACTTTCATTAATATTATAATTAAAATTTTTAGATAACATGAGTCAAACAGTCTATTAATTCACATCTGTTTAATGTTCTACAGGGACCAATAACTCATAAAAGGAATGTTGTTCTAAGAAAAGAAAAAAAATAGAACATGCAAATGAAAATGAATTGCTCCTTAGCTCATTTGGAGTGGTGTTGGAAGTTAACGAAAGGGGGAAAATCTTTTACAAAAGTTTGAGGAATCTAGTGGAATGAATGAATAGAAATTATTTCCACTTACAATACAAAAATTAATCCAATGATTCCAAGAACCAAATTTTATCTAAACTACAGAAAGAGTTTCCAGAGAATTGGTCAATGAGACATGTCAGACTTTTAATAGCAAAAACGTACAACAACAAAAAAGAAGGAATTAAAAAGTAATATTCCTTTAAATGTTTATCTAGAATTATTTATAAATATCACTTTTGTTATATTTACTTTTCAGATATCAATATAAAAAATAAATATTTTATTGTCATGTTACATTTTTAGGAAGATTATGAAAATCTCAAAAGATGAACGAGCTGATATTAGAAATATGCCAGTAGGAATGTCCAAAAAGGTGTACAAGGAGATGGTCAAAGAAATGGAAAAAATTGCATAGTAGGAGGAGCCATCTCAACAACAATGTGCTTCAAATGTAATATGTAATCATTGAATTTTTCAATCATTAGGTACAATAAATAAAAAAATTAGCATTAAATATTAATTTTCAAGTATTTTCTTGCAGAAAAGAAAAGAAAATGGAACCCATTAATTATAAACGAGGATGACAAGGAAAGAAGGGTTGATATCTAAGTTTGTGAGTAATTGTTATTTCCTTATAACAACTTAACTACATTTCATTTTTGTATTTTTTAAGTTGTTTTACAAAAATCATCATTGAATGTATTCAAACAGGTGCTAACATACAAAGAAGAACCATCAGAGGAATTGGTTGAAATTGGGTTCAAATATGGGTTGTGAGTATATGTTGGTATAGACGGAGCTAAGAAAAACAAGATCGATAGATGCTTACAAATTCCACAATTAAGTATAAAACTTGTAGGAAACAAAGTATGGAACTGCGCCAACAGATGAAATCTTGAAAGATGGCATGTTACATGGTTTTGAAAGAATGTGTATAGTTTATGAGTCAATTGTTGCAATGGTACGTCATTTTTATTTTCGATTTACATTGATGTATATTATTTAATATTTCAATTTTAATTATTCTCACCAATGTATATACACTCATTTCAATTTATTTTTATATTTGTAGATGGAAGGTGAAGAAGAAGAAAACAATCAATGCCGTGAACAAAACATTCCTGAAAATAACCCAAGTCATGGAAGTAGCTCTAGCAGTGACAACAGTTCAAGCGAAGAATGATGATCACTATGTTTGGATATCAAAGTAAGGCGGCGTATTTTTTGAAATATGTGTGTGAAATTAGACATTTTATTTAATGTAATGGACATAGTGTCCCAATTGAAAGACAAAGAGATACCAATAACTGTCACATTTTGTATGACAAAGACTATCTTATATATATATATATATATATATATATATATATATATATATATTATAAAATATGTTTTAATTTATTCTATTTCGTTCTCCATTGTCGCTTTTGCGTTCTCCATTGTTGTTCTCAAATGCACTAATAAAAATTTAATTCATATGAATATTGTTATAAGATATATATGTGTCGACTTTTGATGAATAATGAATTTTAAAAGACCACAATAATTATTATATGATATAAAAAATTAATCCAAACATCACATTCAAATGCATTAATAAAAATTTAATTAATATGAATATTGTTATAAGATGTGTCGACTTTTGATGAATAATGAATTTTAAAAAATCACAATAATTGCACTGTCACAGGTCGATGTTTCTAAAAAATACAAAATGAAAATCGGTGCGTGTCAGTTATTGTACACTAGTGCGTTTGTATTCTGAAGCACACCAGTGCGTTTCTACGACCTATGGGCACTGCACAAATACCAAAACCAATTAAAAATATTGGTGCATTTGTGCGGTATGACGCACCGGTGCGTTTATGTGTCTATACGCATCGGTGTTATTGTACGACCTATGGGAACCACATGGATATCAATACCAAGTATAAATCTCGGTACGTTTGTGTGATACTACACACCAGGGTGTTTATGTGTCTGTACGCACCGGTACATTTTTACGAGCTATGGGCACTGCACAAATACCGATACCAATTATAAATCTTGGCGCATTTTTGTGATACTGTGCACCGGTGCGTTTCTATAATTCTACACACCAGTGCATTGATACGACCTATGGGCACTGCACAAATCCCAAGACCAATTAGAACAGCCTCGTGCGTTGTATCACCAACACTACGCCCGGTGCGGTTTTATACCTTAACGACCTGGTGTATTCTCCTTTGACCACCCAGAGGCACCTTCTACATGTACTCACCGGTGCGTTAAATCCAGAGTAGTGCATCGATGAAAAAAAACATCCGTAATAACCTCCGGCCACCCATTTTTTTTTAGTTGTGTTGAATTTCCGTTAAAAGCTCCGCCAAAACCTTTGCAACCATAAACGGATGTTGTAGCAAATGTTTTTGACAATTTTGGCCAATTTTATAACACTAAAAACCTCCTTTATAACCTTCGCTAGAGGGTCTTTTCATTGTAGTGTATCTTGTTTTTGTAGACACCGACATGCTACAATTTGCCAGAATTTGCAAAACAACAATTTTTCTTTGAAGAAACAAACTTGTTTCCACCTTCGTCGTCCATCAAAAGAAACTTGAAAACTGTCTCACCTCGAACACTGTCGACATGGAAATTTTTAGCTTGTCTTGCCTTGTACTTGCATCGACTTTTGACCAAGTGTTTTCGCCATTTCCATGTACCATTTTGAAACCAAAAACAGGTACTTGTGGAACCTATTCCTTCTTTGTCAATTTTTTTTGGCACTTTCTCTTTGACCTTTGCACTCTCTTACACCAACATCTGGTTCCCATCATTGTTCAACACTAATGTGGATTGATGCAAATCTTTCTCATCTTGCTTACATATTTTCAAAGGCAACATGTTAGAGCCCCGAAACATATTATTACAAACATTAGAAAACTAAATGAAATCATCTTGTTCATTTGAAGCATATTTTTGAAAGTTATCATTTAAAAATCACTATGCCTGAACATTAACAAAGCCAAATTTTGACTTGCATTCACTATTCTCTTCATTTCTCCTGCATGTATAAGAGACAAAATTCTCTTCTTCTTATGCACTCTAACTATGCACTCAATTCCATCCTTGAACAAGTGGTACTTATTATCATGGAGATGAAATACTTCTTTCCTATCATAAAGGTAAGGAATTCCTAAAACAATGCCTGAAATCTCAAGCGGAACTACATCAAGTTCAACCTCGTCAAGAAAGTTTGAGTTGATTGCAAACCTTAGGATGCACTTCCTTGTTACCTGCAATTTTTCATTGTTGCATATCTAGCCTAAAGGATAGGGTATTGGATGTGTAACCGTTTCAAGATTTAACCTCTTAACTAAGTCTTCAGAAATCAAATTAGCTTGAGAACCACTATCAAATCCTATGCCTATTTTGGTATGCTTTGAAACAACTCTAATATGAAAGAGTTCAATTCTTGTATCTTCATCTTGAGTTACATTAGAACAACTTGAAGAACTAGTGCTTGCTATGTTCTTATCTTTCAAACCCATTGTTGTAATATTGGTTTCATCTCCTGAATCTGAACCTAAGCCATGTTCAATGGTTGCAACACTTTTCTCCTTCTCTTTGGTTTTAAGTTTGTTTGGCTTCAACTCTGGATGGAGTTGTCAGCAATGGTCTTCATCATGGCCATTTTTTGAACAATGTTTACATGTGAGTTTCTCTTTCTCTAGTTTAATAGAACCATTTTTCTTTCCTCTTCCATTAAACTTACTCTTTCCTTTACCTTCATACTCAAGGAAACTATCAGTTTTCTCATCTGCACTATGTTTCCCTCTTGCTTCTAGATGTGTGGCTTGAACACAAACCTCGTCTAATTTTGTGGGATTGAACGTGAGAATAGTATGTCTAATATAGTTGTGCAAACCCCAAATATAATTTAACAAAGTTTCTTGAGAAGATAAATTGACACCCAAAATACGAGCTCTTCTCCTAAATTCATGAGTGTAATCTTGCACACTTTATCCTTTCAATTGTCTAAAATTATGCCAGTCCATCATGGATTTTTGCATGTAATATAGAGGATAAAATTTCCTTTTAATGGCAGCAATAAAATTAGACCAAGACATTAAGATCTTACCGTGGTTTTTAATCTCATCTTGAGTCCTTGCTTCCCACCATACAAGTGTTGCGCCCTCAATTCTCAAGGAAGGCAACTCAATCTTTATTTCATCCTCTTGAAGATTCTGAATTCTGCAATAAACCTCCAATTGACGAATCCAATTATCCAACTTCTTTGCATTCACTTCACCATTATACATTGGAGGCTAAAATTTGACATCAAGTTTAAGCAAGGGTGTTTTAACAGTCCCTTTTGAGGTATGTGGATGAACAAATTGAAAATTTGTGGTGGTGGAAGATGATGAAGAGGAAGGTGTAGATGGTGGTGAGGATGCTAATAGAGTGGATGGTGGTTTCCTACCATTTCCATGGCCTCCTCCTCTTGTGGAACCCTCTCCTCTTGGATTCCTAGAACTTTCTCCTTACATCCTTAAATTCCTCTCCTCATAGAGGACCTTAACCATCTCAGTCATATCAAAAAATGCCTTTATGAATGATCTCTCATCTTCTGCCATCGCAGGTTCTCCTTCATGAGACATGCTCATTGAAGAATCAACTTCAACTTGAGGATGTGCTGGTGTTGAATACTTTGGAAACCTTGCCCTTCTTCCTCTTGACCTAACTGCAGGGCTTTCAATGAACTTCCCTTCTCCTCTTTTGAGTTTTAACATTGTAACCATGGCACAAACTTGAAAACAATTATATCCCTTCTTGCACAAAAAAACCTAAAGCTCTGATACCAAAAATTATCTGAATGAAGTATGTTAGTTATGCTGTGCTAATTCCCCTTTCATATTTTTAAAACAATGTCTTATATGTGCTTAAGGGTTTTTAATCTCTTGCAAGGTTTTGAGTCTCATGAGTGTTTTTCATGTTAATTTTATGAACAATTTAACATAAAAGAAAGGTTGAACAATAGAAAATAAAAGCACAGTACATCACCATACAACACATCAACACAAGAATTTGATGAAGGAGTTCACCCCTCCTGGGCTACATCTCCTTAGTCCATCTTCCATGGCTTGGGCCTCTATATTATGCTCAAATTTGCAAAATTATGTGTTTAAAATGCTTTTTTTCTCCTGAAACCTGCACCAATGAGTTCATAATGCCAAAAAATGGTCATCTAGCCTCTTTCTCCTCCTAATTTGGTTGAAAAATCCAAAAGTTATGACCTTTTTCAGTTTTTCCACAATTTCTGGCCTAAATTTAGCTAACTGGAGCTAAATTTGGTTAGTTGGCGCTAAAAATGGCAATTCCGTCCGATTTTGTGGACCGCCAAACTAATCCACATTAAACCAATTAAGCACAATTAGTGCTAATTAAGCACGATTAGCCTTTAAACTCACACTTAATGCTATTTCTGGCTTAGCGCTAATAATGATAGATTAAGCTAATTAAACCTCGGATTAGCACATAACCCTCACACTTAAGGTTTAACTCCACCGGTGGTCATATTTCGTAGTCATATCCTGGGGCTAGCCCCCACTTCCCCCGTCGGCAAACTTTGGAAACATTAAATGTATGTGGCAATGTAACATAGTTAAGATCTTTGGCGTGGTGTAACAGTGGCGTGTGGCATTGGCAGGGTGGAGGTCTTGTGTTCAACCCCCGTCGGCCCTTCCGACCCCAAAAAATAATTTTACTCCACCATTGTGGGGGCACGTGGCGGCCCTAGGCTGCAACATGTGACCTCTCCTCATTAGCCTGAATCTCAACCATTCAAAACTTGCCAAATCACCCACAATTTCAAACCAATTAGATGCCGCCACTTGGTAGTCCCACACTTTTCGGAGGAAAATGACCAATTTAGACCTAGCCCATTCAGCATGCCACATCAACAGTACAGACCACAGACTGGGCTACCCGTCTATCTTTTTTTTCCAAATTTTGCCTATTTAGCAAAGCGAACATAACTCATTTGTGGGAGCATACAAAGGTCATTTCACGCAAAACAAAGTGCGTCGAATTCAGAATGATGAGAACTACGTGGTCGTTTAGGTTTCAAGCCATTCTGAGAACTTTATTTTTTGAGCATAAAACTGAGCACCTGATCATTGAGAGTGACTAGTTAGATGGACATTCTCATGAAGTGCTTTTGTAATAAATTGGAAATGAATACATTTTTATTGTTTGGTGCAAATGTGAAGTTTGGATCCTTCCATCATGGGAAACCAACCCTTTCATTTGCCTTGCTTAGATTTCTCTTACACCCCACTAGGAACTACAATTCCCATATGAAGCTAATTATTACCCTTTAAAAAATGCACTATCCATTTGGATCTTTCATAGGCTTATCTTCTCACACCATCATATTATATCCTTAGAGTTAAGTGATAGTAATAGGTTGTAGGGAGTGACTTGGGGGACATGCACCTTATTCTAACTTGCTTGAGCACTTCTCATCATTTGAGGCAAGGACAAGGTTGGGATGAGTATTAATGGCTTGATGGCATTTTTTTCCAAAGACATATTTGACCATAAGGCTCCACTTGGGCGCACTTGGCATGGTTACATGTTTTACATTATTTTTATTACATCATTAATGGATAAATTTTTCCTTAAGTTTAACTTAGGGTTGGAACATGTGGATAGAAGATATGAGCATGAAGATAAAACTAGAAGACTAACACCTTACCTCAAGAAGTTTATAAGGCATGATGTGTGGCAAGGTAAAGGTCAAACATAACCAAAGGAGAAAACATCCTACCTTATTTAAGGTCCATAACCTAACAGTGAACACGTGGTAAGATAAGAACTAAAGGTGGTACAACCATCTTAGGAAGGTGCCATGTGTAACTAAATGCATTTATATGGTCAAAAGAGGTCCCTTGGAGGGAACTACACACATTTGAGGTGTGTTTTTCATATTTGGAGGCATATTTCCCCTTTGAGAATAGCTTTTAAGGATAAAGACAGATCATTTAATACATTTTCACATACTTGGAGGCATATTTTTCCCTTGAAGTACTTATGGGTAAGGACACATTATTTATGGTGTGTTTCACCTTTGAGGAGGGCTTTAGGCTGAGAATACTTTGTTTGAGGCATTTTTTTACTTATTTGGAGGAAATATATTTGCATGAGGAGTTTTATAAATGAAATTTAATTTTATGAATTAGGATTTTACTTGAAAAGTATAAATATACGAAAATTTCATTTCCTAAAGGCATGGTTGGAAGATTAAGCCTTCCATACAAGCTTAGTTGAATATTTTTTATAGGATTGAAAAAAAAGATAGGTTAAATAGGAGATTTTTCTATTTATCTATTATTGTCATGTATGATTAGGATGTTTCAAGAATTACCATTATTTTTTTTTGTTGAAATAATCTTTGGGGAAGGGTAAGTTTGTCACATAAGAAGATATTAGGGTTGAGGTTCTAAACCCTCCCTAACCCTACTTGTAGTGTTCAATTTTTTGAGAATTTTAGAGCTTAATTTTATGGCTTGGTGAGGCCTATTCAATTCTCTTGATATTATTGTGAAATCATATTTGAGGAAATGATGTATTCTTGATTATTAATTTGATAAGAATGTTGTCATACTTTGTCTACTTCATATGATGACTGTTCCTTTTTTCTTAACAATTGCATGCTATTCTTGTCGCAATTTCATGGTTATGGTGATGCATCTTATATCATGGATGTCACTTATTCTTGCATAATATGAAAATATGTTTTGCACTAATTATAACATATAAGTGAATGGCTTAATTAATTATTTTATATCATATTCAAACCCTTTTTCTATTTCATCTCGACTCTATTACCCAATTAGATAAACACTAGTCTTGGTAATCCACTATCCCTTTATTTCTAAAGAATATTGCAAAACAATATTTTCTATGGTTTCCCCCCTTGTGTTTGAAAATAACCAACCTAAAGTGAGAGGAACACATAGCACGCTCCCACCTGCACCCATTAATTATGTGACAATGTTAAATCATATTAGTTTTCTCTTTCTCTCCATGCATGTCTATAGAAGTGTATGCTTGTTGAATTGTAATTTGTGTGCCTTAAGCACCATTTTCTATTCCCACAAATATTATTGAGTGAAGATGAATAAATTAACCACATAATCTATATTTTAATTAGTTGTATAGAATTCCTATAAAAATGTTGTGCCATTTTCTTGAATGTGTTTTGATGCCTTTTAGTTTATGAGTTGATGTTATGTTTACCCCTAACAGTTAATCCATTGCACTTGCATCATATTTAGTGTTAATTTGTTTCAATATTAACCATATTTATTTCTTAAGAGCTATTGGTATAGATATTTACCTTTATCATCATTTCCATTGCCTAATTGTCATCATCTACATGCCACTAAGCTTTATCTCATCCTCTTTCAAGTACCTAATAATATATATTATCTTTATAACTCATCCTCATGGCCAACCTTGTCCTAACAATTCTTGATTATGATAATGTGATTGAAGGATGAGTACATCTCAATGCAATGAGTATCTAACTATTTAGTAGTATTATCCAAGGACATGTTATCCATTGCTAACAATATATATCATTGCCACCAACCACATTCAATGAAATGGAAGCCAAATTCATTTAGGCATTTCCCACCACCTCATAAACATTGTAATGTACTTAATGCATCTAGTTACAACCACGATCCACCAATACCACTCTACATTCATTAATTTCTGCTCTTAAGTTTTTCTATTCCATCAAATAATCAAGTGCCTTTGTCACCTTTACCACCTAGCCAAATAGTAATAGTGATCAACTTATGACCAAGGCATAATACACCACACTATATTTGCGTTATCAAGTGTAAATCCAACACTTCTAATGATTCCTCAGTTATACATGTAATTAAATGGACCCCTTTCATTTAATATTCATTTGTTGCCACTAGTAACACCATATCTTGCATTCCCATGGTCTCTCCCAATTCCCAAATCAGTGACCCACCTCTACGACTAATGATGTTGTAATGATTCAATGTCACTTTTCAATAATAATAGCAAAACATCAATGACCAAGCAAGAATGTCATTGTTGTGCAGGCATCAACAAAATCACTACTGGGTTCCTCAACTTAGGCTAGTGTAGAGTAATGTTGCCCAATTTCTATCCCATTTTTTCCATTTTAGCTATACCCAACTTATATCTAGTGCATGTTAAAATAACCATTCCCAGCTTCCATCACATGCATGAAAATGTAGTCATAATTTATTGAACTGTGTTTTACATGGCAATGTAACTATGCTTTGATTCTATATTACATATTGTGCTAAGTAACTATGTTTGGAAACTTCAAACTTACATATGTAAACAAATTACACATGGATCCTATATTGTGTATGTAAAATAATCACACTCGTCTAGCTACCTTTGCACCCATCTTATAGCATACACATGTAGAGTAACTTTTCCCCAATCATAACCTAAATACGACAAGCTATTATTTGCAACCTCCTTCAATGCATCACAAATAAATCTATGCACATCAACCATCTGTGCATGGGTACTCAATAAACTCCCTTTTAGTAACATATACCTCATTAGGTCAATCAGAAGTAATTATAATTGCTCAACTATGATCAATGCCATGTATCCATCTAACTACCAACATATCAATCATATCGATGTCAAATTTTAATGCTTTAATTAATGGGAACTTCAATTTTGTACATATCTAATGCACACATCATTTATGCTGATCATTTCAACCCATCCCCAACATTGATGGAAATATTACCCCAAATCCATCACCATTTATTGTTCCATTACTCATAGGAAACATGTCCTCGCCACCTTATTATAACACCGATGACCTCAACCTCTCCCACTCATTAAAATGGAACTATAATTTCCTTTCCATTTACCACTCTACATTAGTTGAGGTACAACCTTTCATTTCCACCTACTATCCATGACATTCCACAATTGAAAAATTGCAAAGGGTTAGATAGATATGACTCAAATCATGCATGTAATAACATGACTTTCACTTCCCGAAATCTTCCTTCACCACCTGTCCACCATATTCCATGTGTGAATTATTACCAAATTACTTTCCTCGTGACGTTACTTGGCCTTCCATAGAACTTAATGATGGAACTTCTCTTTTTACATTTTGTTCACCAACCCTATTCTTCATTTTATTATTTTCTCTACTAGTGTGTCATTACTCAACATTTAACAACAACACAGTATTCATTCTACACTTCTAATGGTTGGAACAATCTCTATATGTTGGTGTCCCGACATTAGTAATATAGTTTTACTTCCAACCATCAATAGTATAGCTTATCTCGTAACCATCAATAGTATAATATAGCTCCTAATTATCAACATCCTTTAGCTCCTTGCTACATGAAACACATTTCACCTCCTAACCACTAATAGAAGAATTCAAATTCCAATAACTGGTCACTTATTTTATGTTGTGGTCTTCCTCTCATATCTTGCGCCACTAGTCTCTATTTAAATTCTCACTAGCTACCATGGAAAATACCATAGCACCCACAATGCATTGACCCCGTTATGAAACTAGTGATGCAGATTATTTGATCATATTTATCGACCTCTATGACTAAGAGTAGTTAGAACCCTTTTAAGCATGAAAACCCCTAGACACATTTACTTGTCCTGCATTAGGCTCAATTATTACATCCTCTTGTAATTCCTATTCACAAGGAGATTTATCATTATGCACACTAGAAGATCCGTCACGAAAATATAGAGATTCATTAAAAATCAAAAGTTATGAATGCTTTCAATCTCTTTTAAACCATCCTCAAATGGAGATTAATCATAGAGTGGGGGAGATATAACATCTGCAACTACACCTTCTTCATTTTCCTCACATTTTAGTTCTCATTTATGTACCAATGTTAGTGCAAGTGATGACATTCTAATTGTCGAGCATTATGGGATGCATCCTTGTCCATTTCTTATAGAAGACAAATCTTCCTTAGATACTCCTTTAATCTTAGAAAACCCCTCATGATGATTCATAACTTTTGTGATCCAGGTGGATATTGGTGGCCACCCACCTATTCCACTTGGGCCCCCACCATTGTCTCTTTCATTTTTTCAATTCCGGCATAATTTACTATTTTTAGCAGTTTTTCGGGTCCTGAACTTCCGGAGCCGTTTTGAGGCCCTAAACGACGTTTTTTGGGCATCACGCCTCCAGCAAATATCATTCCGTTTCAAAATGATATTTGTGGCGAAAGTTGTAGTCCTCGGATAGAGATTTCTAATGATGTATCATGTGCGTCAAACAGAGATAGTATGCCAAAGTTACGTCCCTGGGAAGTTGAAACACCAATTTACCCAAACAGGGCCCATAGTTTTGGTGCTTCATCTCCTAGGGTTAGGTTTTTGGATGTTTAGGGTTTTCTGTTGTTTCTCAATAATAAATAGGCCCTTGAGCCTCATTGTAACTCAGTTCAGAGGCCTGTAGCCGCCACATCTCTTCTCAGAGATAGCTACCAGTGCCCTAGCTAGTTTTATTTCCATTCTGTCTGTAAGCAAATTTCAGTTCTTTGATATTAATGAAATGAAGTGTTATTTCCGCTACATCTCTATATTTATGGTTATATGTTTATTCTGTTGCGTTCCTGCATAAATCCGGATCAGTGGTATCAGAGCGGTCTGCTTTTTCTCGATCCTTCTTTGCATGTCCCCAACGAGGTCGGGGTATAAGGAGCTAGGGCTTCATCTGGTGGAACCTTTGCAAGATCAGCCTCGCAAACCTCGACGGACGCCCATGGGGGACGAAAAGAAAGATGAGGGAGCAGGAGATCCTATCAAAATATTGCTCGAGGAGGCTCTCGAAAAACAAAGGAACGCGATGATGGATAGCTTTGCTCAGATCCTTCAACGGCTGCCCACCGGCGGCGCATCTGCATCCAGTAGCCACTCTGGAGTTGCGACTCCCTTTAAGGTACAAGTAAATTTTGACATTCCCATATTTGAGGGTCAAATAGACGCAGATGCCGTAGATAGATGGTTGAATCTATTAGAAGGATATTTCTCCGTTCATGACTTTTCAGACCGGGAGAAGATTATTTTTGCACTCCTCAAAGCTACCCCCTATGTTAAGGACTGGTGGGAAACCTACTGTGAGAACAAGGACCAGACAGAACCCTCTCTGTTCTCGGCCGTACCAACTTGGAATTCTTTCCGAGACGCCGTCAAGGAACAGCACTATCCCGTGGGGAGCTATGAGGACAAGTACATACAATGGACCACGCTGCGACAACAAAGGGATCAAGATGTGCACGAGCTGACGAATCTGTTCCATACCCTACGCACAAAGTTGGGCATCAAAGATTCAGAGAAACATTTGGTGCTAAAGTATCGCAGCTGTCTGCACAGATACATTCAGGAGGAAATGGAGTTCCTCGACATCTCCTCGCTTGGTACGGCATACCGGTATGCTGCCAAGATTGAGCAGAAATTCAAACAGAAGAAGCGAGACTTTGGATCTGTGAATCAAAAGCAAGGAAAAGGTGCTTCCAAACCGCATAACAAAGGACAGAGCATGGCGGCTAAAGACAACCCGTCAAAGCCACAAGAAAAGAACAACACCGTAAAGCCAAAGAAGGACACGGGAAAGTGGTGTGAGTTCCATAATAGCTCCACTCACAACACAAGTGAGTGTCGGGCCAAGCAGTCGCTAGTGGCCGAGATGAGGGCTTCTGAGTCAGATGCATGCTCTGACTCCGAATCAGAACCTGAAAAGGGGAATGAAAAAGGGAAACAGATTATTGATGCAGAGCCCAACGCCACCGTTGCCACTACAAAGGTCCAGAAGGAGGAACCGGAAGATCCAGAGGAGGAGGAACGTCTCTTCCACTCCCAGATGTGGGTAAAGGGCTCCCCTGTACAGTTCATTGTCGACAATGGGAGCCAAAAGAACCTCATTTCAGCAGACGCCGTGAAGCGGTTGGGCTTGCCGACCACAGCTCACCCACATTCATACACCATCGGGTGGCTTCACCAAGGACGAGATCTCTGCGTCAGCCAGCAGTGTCGCCTTCCCTATAGCATCAAGCCCTTCACGGATGAGGTATTATGTGATGTTGCTCCTATTGATGTTTCTGATGTATTATTAGGACAACCATACTTGTGGAAGCGCCATGCTGTGTATGAGTCTCGACCTCGTGCTATCATTGTTACTTTGGGAAATAAGTTGTACAGGATACCAGAGGTACCACCTCCTGCGGCTATCTCTTTGGTTAGTGCAAAACAATGCAGCAAGCTCATTTCCCAAACCAAGAAATTTGTTTTCCTAATGATCCGCCCCCAGGGCAAGAAGAAGACTGTGGCCACGACCTCCAGACAGGGCTCCTCTGCACAACAACAACAAATGGATAAGGTTGTGGGGGAGTACAGGGACTTCTTCACCTCACCCACAGGGGTTCCTCTGCACTGTCAGGTCAAGCACCCGATTGATCTGACCCAGGTGCACCGCTACCCAATGGACCGATCTATTGGCGCTCTGTTCTGGAGAATGATGAAATCAAGAGGCAGATTCAGGAGCTGTTGCAGAAAGGTCACATCAGACCAAGTTCATCGCCCTGTGGGAGCCCGATCGTGTTGGTACAGAAGAAGGATGGGACGTGGAGACTCGCTATTGACTATCGGGCGCCGAACAAGATCACTGTCCGGAATAGGTACCCAATCCCACGGATTGATGACCTTCCGGACCAACTCCAAGGTGCAAAATATTTCAGTAAGATCGACCTGAAGTCTGGGTATCACCAGGTACCAATTGAACCCTCTGATGTGTGGAAGACTGCCTTCAAAGCTAAGGAAGGCCTTTTTGAATGGCTGGTCATGCCTTTCGGGTTGACGAATGCTCCCGCAACCTTCATGAGGATGATGGACGACATTTTGCGGCCATTCACCAACTCATTCGTAGTGGTGTACTTGGATGACATTCTGATCTTCAGCAAGACTTGGGAAGAGCACCTTCATCACATCCGACAAGTCCTCCAAACACTGCGGCAACACAAGTTGTGTGCCAATTTGGAGAAGTGCACGTTTGGCATGACCCAGGTTCAATATCTGGGATACATTATTGATGAAAGGGGGGTGCATGTGGATCCAGCCAAGATCCAAGTCATTCAGGATTGGCCAGCCCCGACTACTATAACAGAGCTTCACAGCTTTCTGGGTCTTGCTAATTTCTACCGTAGATTCGTGTTGGGATTCTCTCATATCACTTGGCCCTTGAGTCAAGTCACCAAAGGAGGAGTGAGAGCAAAATTATTTTGGTCGGAACCTCAACAGAAGGCGTTCAAAGAATTGAAAAATCGCCTCTGTTCTGCCCCAGTGCTCACCTTACCAGACTTGCAGCAGCCATTTGAGATCGAGAAAGATGCCTCTGACTATGCTATTGGGGCAGTTCTTACTCAACAGGGACATCCAGTGGCATATCACAGTGAGACATTGTCTGAGACAGTTCGCAAGTATCCCACCTATGACAAAGAAATGTATTCCATTGTGCAAGCCTATCGACAATGGAAGCATTACATTTTGGGGAAAGAAACAATCATCCACACAGACCACCGGCCCCTGCAGTTCATACAGACACAAGGGAAGTTGCAGAATGATCGCCATCAGAAGTGGTCCACATATCTCCAACAGTTTCATTTGAACATCAAGTACAAGAAGGGTAGCACCAATAATGTTGCAGACTGCCTCAGCCGACCACCGATCGTGGCGCTCACCACCGTGCTCAACTCTTATGGGCACGAGACTTCTGATTGGCCGCTTCTCTATGAGAGTGACCCAGAATTCGGCCACACTTACAAGGCACTCTTGGGGGGCACACAAGTTCCAAATTTTCACCTCCAAGATGCACTTTTATGTCACCCGGGACACCTTTGTGTTCCTTCAAGCGAGCGTGCCAAGATGATATGGGAAGCACACTACAGTCGAGTCGCTGGGCATTTCGGGGTCGAGAAAACAGTAGCAATACTACAGAAGTATTTCTATTGGCCGAACCTTCGAAAGGATGTCGAGAAGCACATCAGATCCTGCACTGCTTGTGCCATTGCCAAACCGGCCATCAAGAAGCAAGGCCTATATACTCCACTACCTACCCCTAGTCGACCGTGGGAATCCATCTCCATGGATTACATGTCGGGCCTGCCTTCTACTAAGAATGGAAATGACTGTGTTTTCGTGGTCGCTGACAGATTCTCGAAGATGGCCATCATGGCGGCCTGTAAGAAGAATATCACAGCAGAAGCCACTGCTAAACTCTTCTTTGAACGAGTGTGGGTGCACTTTGGGATCCCACAGTCTATCATATCGGATCGAGATAGCAGGTTCCTCAGCACATTTTGGTCCAGCCTCTGGTCAATGTTGGACACAAAGCTCACCAAGTCCACAGCTTTCCATCCCCAAACAGATGGCCATACAGAGGTCGTCAACAGAATGATTGTACACATTCTGCGCATGTACAATTCAAAGCATCCACGCACATGGGATGAGAGCCTCCCCTATGTACAACATAGTTATAACAGGGCTCTACATAGTTCAATTGGCCATAGCCCCTTTTAGGTGGGCTTGGGATTCCAGCCATTATGTCCCATTGACGTAGCCATGCCATTTGCAGTTGCTCAGGCCGATTCAGCTCATGTCCAGTTTGAAGTTGACAAAGCAAGTAGCTTCATCGAGCGCATTCAACACATCCGCCAACATGTTCATGATATATTGGACAGAGCCAATGCGAAATACAAGCAGCGTCATGATCAACACCGGGTGCCACACAACTTCCAGGTGGGTGACAAAGTATGGCTACATTTAGCGAGCGCCTCATCGTATTCCCACCGCAAGCTTCTCGCTCGCTCCGATACGGCCCGTCACCGTCACCAAGGTCAGAGGGGAACAATGCCTTCGAGCTTAAGATTCCACCTCCATTCCTTGGTCCGCACCCGCCTTTCACTGTGGATCACCTTCGTCCCTTACTTCCCACCTCATCGATCTTTCCTTGCAAGGCAGTACTCAACCCACACCAACAGAACCAAACCTACCGCATGGAACAGATTCTGTCACTGACGTATCAAGTGACAAAAGTATCAAGAACACTCGCCATCGCAAGATCCAACTCCGTATTGGGTTGTCAAAGCCGGCCAACTCCTCGCACCTCAAGGAAAGTGGTTCACCAGTGACCAAGTTCAGCAGAAATTTCCTCATCTCATGGAGGAACTTAACGCAATGGGGACCATTGCTCCCTAAGGGGGGAGGAATGATCCAGGTGGATATTGGTGGCCACCCACCTATTCCACTTGGGCCCCCACCATTGTCTCTTTCAGTTTTTCAATTTCGGTATAATTTACTATTTTTAGCAGTTTTTCGGGTCCTGAACTTCCGGAGCCATTTTGAGGCCCTAAACGACGTTTTTTGGGCATCGCGCCTCCAGCGAATATCATTCCATTTTGGAATGATATTTGTGGCGAAAGTTGTAGTCCTCGGATAGAGCTTTCTAATGATGTATCATGTGCGTCAAACGGAGATAGTATGCCAAAGTTATGCCCCTGGGAAGTTGAAACACCAATTTACCCAAACTGGGCCCATAGTTTTGGCACTTCATCTCCTAGGGTTAGGGTTTTTGCTGTTTAGGATTTCCCATTGTTTCTAAACAATAAATAGGGCCTCGAGCCTCATTGTAACTCAGTTCAGAGGCCGATAGCCGCCACATCTCTTCTCAGAGATAGCTACCAGCGCCCTAGCTAGTTTTATTTCCATTGTCTGTAAGCAAATTTCAGTTCTTTGATATTAATGAAATGAAGTGTTATTTCCGCTGCATCTCTATATTTATGGTTATATGTTTATTCTGTTGTGTTCCTGCATAAAGCCAGATCATTTTGGGCCCTTCTTTTCTCTTCTCGAATGCTCTTTTGATACACAACTTCAACTCTTTTGACATTTTTCAAATTCTAATTTCTTGGTCATCCAATCTATAATTCAAATGGTTTTTTTGAAACTACTTCTTTTTAGGCATACTCTCTAAATCTAATATTACACTTATTATTTAATACGCTCCAAATCTAATATGATTTTTGCAAAATGTATTAGAATATATATTTTTTTATTATCATAAATTTTATGATCATGTGATGGTAACACATCAAAATATTCGTGTACTATCAAAATTATTATCACAATTATGGAAGCAACACCAAACAAAACAGTAAGAATAACAAAAGCAAAAGTCAAAAACTAAGAAAAAAAATGGAGGACCTACACATTCATGAATAAAATATAGTGGCAGACTTTAGCAATGGAGAAAGATATCTCCAATAAACACTAGTAATTAGTTGTTTATATTAATAGAATACTTACGTGGTCTCTATGGAGTAGTGATCTCGTGGTTGAGATGAAACACCAAAATATTGATAATATGTATTCAAATATCTACAAACATTACAAAATTAAGTTGTTATTTGAATTTAACAATGTTTCACGATAGAAGGGAAAATCCAGATTTATTTAATTAAAGAAGCAAAACTATTAACTTCAATTTCAAGTTACTAATACAAATGATTAAACCCTTATTACATTAAAAAATTATTTTGACAATATCGAAATATTGGTATAAATACTTCATACTCCCATATTATTACAAGGTGTATATATATACGATGTGAGACATTTTTACATGTGATTTAGGAGGTAATGTTTTTTTGAAATTCTCTAGCTTTTATTAAGGAGGAGGGAGGGCGACAGAAGTACAATCGGGTCTGCCGGCTAGGTTTTGTTTTGACCGCTTTGCATAAAATAAATAAATGAGGGAGTTGTCCACTGGCTTCGCCTTACGTGACAGAGGTAAACTACCTTTGATAGAATCCCGTCCAGGTTCAATGAATGGGAATATTCAATGAATGTGGCCTAAATTTCCTCTCCCTGAGATGCATGCACCTTTATTCTTTATATCACCACATCCATGCCTTCCCACAGCATCGAACGAGCAGCTTGTAATCGCTACGCGCAACTTCATTCCTTCTTGGTTTTGCTCTGAAATTAGTCAGTTCTCCTCTTCTCCGATCATCTTAACAATGGCAGCTGTTTCGCAAGCTCTTCTACAACACCCTGTAGCCTTCAACACACAAAAACAGAGTATGTATATGTGTCTGCTTGCCATTTTCATTTCATTTCTTGCCAACCTTTTTCTTGATCACAGTTATTTTCCGTAGTTCTGCAATTGTTCGTAGTAGTCGAGATTTTTTCAACGTGAAAAATACTCTGGTTTATATCATGAAAAATACTCTGGTTTATATAGATTAATGTCGAGATTAATGTCGTTTTTGTTTATAAATTGCACGCCAGGGCTGAGTGCGGCTCGGTTAAATTCAATTTCAGTGCCGGCCACCAAGATTTCGGTGAAGAAGAGTTCAAATAAACCACACAGAATTTTCGCTCAGCAATTGGATAGTCATTCGTTACAGCCTGAATCACGCCCTGGTGATTCATGTGCTTGTTTCGCCGCCACCATTACCGTTCCTGGTACGGTTTTCCCCAGACTGCTCTTTTTCTCTTTTTGGCAAAAAAAAGATTGGTTTTTTAAATGCGTTTTGTGCTTCCATGATGTTGCACATTAAAAACATTTCAATGTGTCTAGAATTTATGTTCCTCAAGCCTGATGCTTTGATTTATGAGGTTACATTAATTTAATGTTTAACTTTTATGTTGTTCGAACTCACAAATTGGGAAAACAAAGAGAGATTTTGTTCAAAAAGAGCGTTTAGGAAAGATATTTTTAATTTACAGTGCATTTCCTTGCAACTCTTGATTTCGTTCAAGAAGATTTTTCTGGAAATATGTTTCTTATAACAACATCTCGTTATAATTTGGAATTTTGTTCGAGGCGAGAATTTCTGGAAAGTTATTTTGAATCTACAGAGCATTCCGTTATAATTTAATGCCTTTGTGTAATGTTCCAGATGCAACAAACGATAATCAAAGATTTTGTTCATGAAGAAAATTTCTTGCAGATATTTTCAATTTACAGAGCATTTCATTATAATTTAATGCCTTTGCTTGTATAATATTCCAGATGCAACATAAATATAAGCGAGTTTAAACATGAAAATCGGTTATGAAAGCTTATATATGTTTCTTGAATGGACCTTCGAAGTCATTTATGAAGCCTCGAATATCTTATATCTTACGACAAACATTTAAATTTCCAGAATACGCTGCGAGAAAGAACCCAGGGCATTTAGTTATTTATTAGCAGTGCTCATCTTTTCAAGAATACGTTTGTTTTCAATTCTGCTTGCAATAATAGCCGCAAATTTAGAGATGATTGGGTTCAAATTGTCGTCTTTCTGCTCTAGATTGTTGAGCAAATCACAGCGCAAACTTAAATAAACAATCAAACACACACAGCATAAATAAACAATCAAACACACACACATCATAAAACATGAGAGACAACAGATTTAACGTATCTGGCTACGTCCGCCCAACAGAGGCATCGGCAGTCTTATACATCAAACAGAAGATTTATACATCAAATTTATACATCAAACAGAAGATTTACAACAGCAGAGTTTCTCATCTGCACTTCTCTTCCTTGCCTTAAGTCCTATTGTTCTCATATTCATGAGATTTTCTCCAAATTTAACATAAGAATCTCAACATATCTCAACATAGATAACCTTAATATAAAACATCATTGGTTTATCAATCAATTCTGTTCTCTGGGCCCTTTTGCAATAATAGTTATTCAATTTTGTGTGCAGTTTTAGTTGAATTTTTTGATCTCTGATTAAATCATAATATGCACTAAATATTTTTGCAGAATTGGTGGAGGAGAGAGTAGATTACAATGAGATGGCCGAGAAACTAATCCATGCGTCCCCTTTGGAAATCATGGACAAAGCTCTATCAATGTTCGGTAACGACATTGCGATTGCTTTCAGGTTATTTCTGCCCTTTCTTGATTTTTTATCACCTGTATTTTTATTACCTTGAATGAGGGGCCAAATAATATGCAGATATAGAGTGTTGTGAACTCAGTTATTTACTGGGTATCTGATTGGTGCAGTGGAGCAGAAGATGTTGCATTGATTGAATATGCACGGTTGACCGGTCGGCCATTCAGAGTGTTCAGCCTTGATACTGGAAGGCTTAATCCTGAGACATATCAACTCTTTGCAGAGGTTGAGAAACGCTATAACATTCATATTGAATACACGTTTCCTGAGGCTGTGGAAGTTCAAGCATTGGTAAGGCGTAAAGGGTTATTTTCGTTTTATGAAGATGGACACCAGGAATGTTGTAGTATACGTAAGGTGAAGCCCTTGAAAAGGGCACTTAGAGGTTTAAGGGCATGGATTACTGGGCAGCGCCGTGATCAATCTCCTGGAACTCGAGCAACCGTTCCAATAGCGCAGGTAGTTACTTTCGTGAATTTATTTCATCTCCATAGTTTTAGTATATTGGTAGTTTCTTAACTTTATCAATTCGTCAATTCTAGCAGTGTTTTTGTTTTAGTTGGCTTAAAATAGATCTAATCTAATTTTTTTCAATTTTTTTTTTATTTATATATCTTTTGGGGCCAAAATCCTTTCTCTCCTGGACTGCAGAATCCAATATCCTTTCTCTCCTGGAGTGCAGAATCTCTTGTTCTTGGTACCTTTCTCTCCAGGACTGCAGAATCCCTTTTATTTATATATCTTTTAGGGCCAAAATCCGTTCTCTCCTGGACTGCAGAATCCCTTGTTTTCGGTACCCTTCTCTCCTGGACTGTAGAATCCCTAGTTCTGGGTACCATGATTTTTTGGGGGCAGCAGCAAAGTGGGGTAGCATGCAACAATATGCAGACCTTTGCTCTTAGGAGTTGCTCCAATAGTAATGTCACGCCGAAATGACCCTAAGAAACCGTAACTATGCTAGCACTGTAAAGCTTTGCACATGCTTTTCTCTTCGTATGTCATCTTATTTTATTTTATTTTTTATATATATATCTTTTAGGGCCAAAATCCCTTCTCTCCTGTCTCTCCTGGACTGCAGAATCTCTTGTTCTTGTTCTTGGTACCCTTCTCTCCTGGACTGCAGAATCTCTTGTTCTTGGTACCCTTCTCTCCAGGACTGTAGAATCCCTTTTATTTATATATCTTTTAGGGCCAAAATCCCTTCTCTCCTGGACTGCAGAATCCCTTGTTCTTGGTACCCTTCTCTCCTGGACTGTAGAATCCCTAGTTCTGGATACCATGATTTTTTGGGGACGGCAGCAAAGTGGGGGTAGCATGCAACGAGATGCAGACCTTTGCTCTTAGGAGTTGCTCCAATAGTAAGGTCACGCCGAAATGATCGTAAGAAATCGTAACTATGCTAGCACTGCAAAGCTTTGCACATGCGTTTATCTTTGTATGTCATCTTTATGCCAATCTTTCTCTATCTAGATTCTAAACTATCTTTTTTTCTCCCCGTAACTATGCTAGCACTGCAAAGCTTTGCACATCCGTTTCTCTTTGTATGTCATCTTTATGCCAATCTTTCTCTATCTAAACTATCTTTTTTTTCTCCCCATTTGAAGTGATTCCTATTCCGGTGTTGGATAGGGATGCCTATCGAGTTACGAGTATATAGGCTTAGACCTACTCCATATGGTAGGAGTGCATCTCTCATAACCAATATACTGATTACTTGGTTATATGACTAGTATTTCTAATAGCATGGTGGTTAGTACCTAATTAGGATTCTCTTGCTTTGTTTTGTTTGTGGCATTCCTCTTGTAACAGTTCGTTTTTTTCTGAATGAGTTGTGTTTTCTGGGTTTAATTGGGTATATGATTGTCTTGGTTTAAGAAATTATTTTTTTTGGATATTGTCAGGTGGACCCTTCATTTGAGGGATTAGAGGGTGGTGTTGGAAGCCTTGTTAAGTGGAACCCGTTGGCAAATGTCACGGGTGATGTTGTTTGGAAGTTTTTGAGAACGATGGAAGTCCCAGTCAATGCTCTTCACCACAAGGTACTTTCAAATGATTTAATACCTCTTGGATTATGTTTGGTTGAACTTGAATGTGATAATTGGCACTATCTGCATTAATCATTGACTTCTTACCGTAGTCCGTCATCTATGATGGTTGCAGGGTTATGTTTCTATTGGATGTGAACCATGCACTCGGCCAGTTCTGCCGGGACAACATGAACGTGAAGGACGTTGGTGGTGGGAAGATTCGAAGGCAAAAGAATGTGGCTTGCACAAGGTGCTTTTTTGTTCCCATTATATTTATTGTCTTCCAGCAATTTTTAGCTGATGTTTTGTATACTTTTGTTTATCCATAACTGCCTTTGGATTAGCCACCGGTTTGGACCAAGCAGGTGGTTTCTGCAGCATTGGTTGAGTTTTCTTGTTTGGTCTTGTGCACCAAGTGGATTTAGTGGACCAACGCCACGGTCTTGTTCTTGTTAATTCCTTTTCCTCCAAATCCCAGAGGCCTGCTTTTGTGTTCATTGTGTTACCAGTAAAACATATTAGTAGCTGTGTTCGGCTTCTTCATGTACCCCTTTGAGTTCTCTGATCATGAACCATCTAGGAGAACATACTGATCTATTGTTACAACCTTAAAATCTTGCTTTAACCAAAAAGAATCCGATTACTATCACGAAAAGAACATGCCCTCTGAGGCCTTTAAAGCTAAATAGGTATAAAAGATTGAGATTTAAAAACAGAACCTACCTAGCCAATAAACTGATCAATTAGACTGGTAAAGATTTATCTTCTTTCTATTGATCTCTCTGCTACCATTTAGTCTGGAGATGTTGAAAACATGGCTTGTTTGACAATGCCTGCTAGCTTTTATAGCTAAACTGCCTTTTATTTGAGAAGTCTCTAGCTTGCAGTTGACTGAGTGATACTTTCCAATGCTGTCACTAGATTGAGAAGGTGTCAATAAGCTGTGGAATGACACTTTCTGAAATGCTGTATCATAAGTTTCTGACTTTGTAGATCATCCCTATCTATGTCATTCCCCGAATTCAAATGATTTAAGTTTGCGTACTCTCTAATGCTTTCACTAGATTTAAAAGATCTTAAGTTGCTGACTTTGTAAATCATCCAAATCCATGTCATTACCCCAATTCAAGTTCCTTAGCTTCAGTTGCTGAAGAACTCACCATCTCTTTGTCGATGGTCTTAGATCACATATTCTGTTTTCATATAGTACTCAGTTGAGAGGTTCCATTTCGAGGGATAAAAGCTCAAAAGAGTTTGCCTTTATCCCAAATAAATAAAATAAAGCTATTTGGAATTTTACTGTTAGACGAACATTTCTCTGGGATAACTGGGATATTTGGTGGAGCATATTTGTTTGAGTTAGCTTGGTCAGGCAGTACGTGATCATGCAGTAGAAATATCTGTGACTTCACAACCATGTAGGAGCCGATTGTAGTAATCTAAAAGACTTAATAGCTGGCTGCATGATCTTTCATTTAGGATTGAGTTTTGGCTAGCTAGTTAACTGTGTTGTTTATATGATCTATTGTGAATTCATAAATCTTAACACTCTTTTTCCAATTTGGTGAATGTTCTTGATTTGACATGTCCACATTTCTGATAGGTTCCCTTTATTAATTGAACTAATATGGATTTATATAAGATTGCAAGGGAAATTAGTAATAGAGTTTATAGGATTTGTCTGACATAACATCTGGTTTTGCAGGGAAACATTGAAGTCACACAAGGAAATAACAATAACTCAGTACACGCTGCAAATGGAGCTGGTGATCTTTTCACTAATGAAAATGTTTTGAGGTTGACAAGAGAAGGCATTGAAAGGCTTGCAAGCTTAAAAGAGCGGAAGGAAGCATGGCTTGTAGTCCTTTATGCACCATGGTGTCAATTTTGTCAGGTTAGTATGTATTCTGAGAGAAATCTAGTGCTAGGTAGACAATCAATTATTTGAATTTTCCATAAGCAATGATGGTGATACCATGATTATGAATTCTATGCTTTGATTTCAGTATTGCTTGTTGATGCCTAACTTGTTTTTATTTTTATTTTTAAATTCTATGCGCTGATTTTAGTATTGCTTGTTGATGAATAACCGTGTTTTATAATTTTGTGCTTTGTTCAGGCATTGGAGTCATCTTACGACGAAGTAGCATATAAACTTAAAAGTTATGGTGTTAAGGTGAGATTTTCATCCTTACGATAGTCGTCCCTTATCCTACCAATTCCATGTGCCCCTTTATAATTATATTAAAAATCTTATATGTTCTGCAGGTTGCCAAATTTCGTGCAGATGGAGAACATAAATCCTTTTGTCAAGAACGTTTACAGCTTGGAACATTTCCAACTATTCTCTTATTTCCAAAACACAGTTCAAAAGCTATCAAATATCCTTCTGAAAAGAGGGATGTGGATTCATTGCTTGCCTTCGTGAAAACTCTTCAATAATTTGCAACAAAGGTTTTGTTTAAATTTCTATGGGCTATCTGGTTAGTCCTCTTTGTATACTAGTTAACTTTTTGTTTCTTGATCATTTTCAATTTTCCCCAATTCATTTGAGCACCGGACGCCAGTGCCAAATGACAATTTCAACGCTCTGTTGAAAAGGTCGAGAGTCCTTGTTAAATATTTTTGTCCTGCACGCCACTGCTACTGCCACTGCCAAAAGACAATTTCAACACTCTGTTGAAAAGGTGGAAAATCTATACGATAAATATTCACCTGTAGTAAGTTGCCATCCAGCCATATTAGCTGGAGTCAGATGTGTGCAGGATTCTATAGTGACCTGTGACCTGGAGCTGGTTCAGAGCACGTAAAGTAGCAGTTTAAAATTTACGGAGCTGTGGGGCATATATTTTTTCGGGAGCTCTCATCTGTTTGATGTATTTCTACAGCATTGTATCTCTAGGTTGTGAAAAAGCGAAAGCGCCTCGGATTGTATGTGCAATGGGTGCAACTGTTTATTTTCATTTATATGATAATTTCTGCGGCTCGGATTTTATGTGCAATGGGTCCAACTGTTTATTTTCATTTATATGATAATTTTCTGGAGTGATTTGTGCGGGTTGCAATCGTCATTTTGATTGGATCATTGAACTTATTCGAACATCCATGGCCTCCATCTGTTAATATAATTAGGCAAATACATTACCAATAAATACTTGTTAGTCCGCGTTTGATAAGAAGTTGCGTGGCATGGCCTCCCTCCATATGTTAATATAATTAGGAGGCAAATACATTACCAATAAATACTTCTTAGTCTGCGTTTGATAAGAAGTTGCGTGGCATGTATCCGTTGAATTTTGGGTTTTTGTTACACATTCAAACGAACTAAATACCACGTTAAATCAAGAGGATTTCAATATTTGCAGTTCCAATATGATTTATTGGAGAGGCTGTCATGTAGCTCGAGTTTCGATTTATACCTTACTGAAATAAGTCGGGGAATAGATATGCTTGTTTGTAACCAGGCCAGGCATCAACTCCAACTTTGAGTTACAAAGGGCATCTGGGCGTGCATTGTAGCCGCAATACAGAACCACCCTACGTTTTCAAAATAATAAGAGTTGCAGTACCCCTCTATTGAGTACCTTTCCTTTCAATAGAGAATCACAGGTTATCAAGGTTTATCAAACGGTGCTTTGTTTACAGATGGATATGCATGGTGCGTATTTGCTTTAGTAAAAACTGACTGACCAGTAAGACCTCTTTACAAAGAGTTACAAGACCTCTTTACAAAGAGTTACAGTACCCCTATGAGTACCTTCATTCAATGGAGAATCAGAATCAGAATCAAAATCAAGGGTTATAACCATATATGCATGGTGCATATTGCTTTAGTAAAAACTGACTGACCAGATCCAAAAGAGTAAGACCTTGCAATACCCCTCTATTCAGTAGAGAATCAGAATCAGAATCAAAGGTTAACACTCTTTTTGCAAAGAGAAACAATAGACCTTGCAATACCTCTCTATTGAGTACCTCTCTATTCACTAGAGAAATCAAAGGTTAAGACGTTTTTGCAAAGAGTTACAATACCCTTTATTGAGTACCCCTCAATTAAATAGAGAATCAGAATTAGAGGTTATCAAATGTTGATTACATGATTACATATGGATATGCATGGTGCATATTTCTCTATTAAAGAGAATAAAATCAAAGGTTACTTTAGAGAATAAAATTCAAAATCAAGGGTTATATAAGGTTGCTTGCATAGGGTTATTAAGGTTGCTTGCATATTGCTTTGGTAAGCTAATCAAGGGAAGATTCAAAATCAAGGGTTATATAAGGTTGCTTGCATATTGCTTTGGTAAGCTAATCAAGGGTTATTCTTTGGTAAAAATAAAAAATAATAATCAGGTAAGCTTTGGTAAAAAATAATAATCAAAGGTTATTGAAGAGAATAAAGAGAAAATAATAATCAAAGGTTATTGAAGAGAATAAAGAGAATAAGATTAAAATCAAAGGTTATTGAAAAGACTAAGATCTACCTATCCAAAAGAGTAATAGGTAATAGAATAAGACTGAGTAATCCAAAAGAGACTAAGATTCAAAAGAGAACAAGATTCAAAATCAAAGGTTATTGAAGAGACTAAGATCCAAAGAGAATAAGACTGGGTGGCCAAATCCGAGTAATAGAATAAGACTGAGTAACACTGAGTAAGGCTGAGTAATAGAATAAGATTGAGTGGCCAGATCCAAAAGAGACTAAGATTCAAAAGAGAACAAGATTCAAAATCAAAGGTTATTGAAGAGACTAAGATTCAAAGAGAATAAGACTACAAGATTCAAAATCAAAGGTTATTGAAGAGACTAAGATTCAAAGAGAATAAGACTGAGTGGCCAGATCTGGGTAATAGAATAAGACTTAGTGGCCATACCTCGATCCAAAAAAGACTCAGATCCAAAAGAGTAATGGGTAATAGAATAAGACTTAGTGGCCATATCCAAAAGAGTAGTAATGGGTAATATATTAAGACTCAGTGGCCATATCCAAAAGAGTAATAGAATAAGACTGAGACTGAGTGGCCAGATCCAAAAGAGTAATACCACTTACAAATTACATGACTCCAAACTATACCTCGATCCAAAAAGAGTAATACCTCGATTTAAGAGAGTAATACCAATTACAAATTACAAATTACATGACTCCAAACTAATCCAAAAGAGTAGTAATACCACTTACAAATTACATGACTCCAAACTAATCCAAAAGAGTAATAATACCTTGGTAAACTTTGGTAAAAAATTTCTTTGTAAGCTTCAGTAAAAACTGAATCAATCCATGGCCAAGGAGTAATACCAATTACAAATTACATGACTCCAAATTAATCAATCCATAGTTATATATAGAAAAGTCTAATCAATCCATATCAGAAATACTCCAAACTAATCAATCAATTATACTCCAAACTAATCAATCCATATAATAGCCAATCCATATGATAGTTATGTAGAAAAGTTTAATCAATCCATAGTTATGTAGTAAAGTTTAATCAAACCATATAATAATCCATATAATAGCCAATCCATAGGATAGTCATGTAGAAAAGTTTAATCAATCCATAGTAATATCAAAATTACTCCAAACTAATCAATCCATATAATAGCCATCCATATGATAGGTATGTAGAAAAGTTTAATCAATTCATATAATAATCCATATAATAGCTAATCCATATGATAGTTATGTAGAAAAGTTTAATCAATCCATAGTTATATGTAGAAAAGTTGAATCAATCCATTTAATAGCTATGTAGAAAAGTTTAATCAATCCATAGTTATGTAGAAAAGTGTAATCAATCCATATCAAAATTACTCCAAACTAATCAATCCATATCTAATAGGCAATCCATGTGATAGCTATGTAGAAAAGTTTAATCAATCCATATCAAAATTACTCCAAACTAATCAATCCATATAATAGCCAATACATGGGATAGTTATGTAGAAAAGTTTAATCAATCCATAGTTATATGTAGAAAAGTTTAATTTAATAGCAAATCCATATAATAGCTATGTAGAAAAATTTAATCAATCCATAGTTATATGTAGAAAAGTTTAATCAATCCATATAACTAGTAGAAAATTTATTACATATAATAGCTACTAATCAATCCATATAATAATCAAATATATAGAAAAGCTACTAATCAATTTATTACATAGAATAGCTACTAATCAATCCATATAATAGCTAGAAAAGTTTATTTCATATAATAGCTACTAATCAATCCATATAATAACTATGTAGAAAAGTTTAATCAATCCATATTTCTAGTAGAAAAATTTATTACAGATAATAGCTATGTAGAAAAGTTTAGGTTTAATACAAATTATATATGATCTCTCAAAAACTAAATAATTCATACAAATTCAGAATGACTTCAAACTAATCAAATCAATCCATATAATAGCTATGTAGAAAAATTTAATCAATCCATAGTTATATGTAGAAAAGTTTAATCAATCCATATAGCTAGTATAAAGTTTATTACATATAATAGCTACTAATCAATCGATATGATAGCTAGAAAAGTTTATTACATATAATAGCTACTAATCAATCCATATAATAATCAAATATATAGAAAAGCTACTAATCAATTTATTACATAGGATAACTACTAATCTATTTATTACATAGCTAGAAAAGTTTATTTCATATAATAGCTACTAATCAATCCATATAATAACTATGTAGAAAAGTTTAATCAATCCATATTTCTAGTAGAAAAATTTATTACAGATAATAGCTATGTAGATGACTCCAAACTAATCAATCCATATCAATCCATATAATAGCTATGTCAGAAAGTTTGATCAATCCATATAATAGCTATATAGAATTTAATACAAATTATATATGATCTCTCAAAAACTAATCAATCTATATAATAGCTAAAAAACTAATCAATCCACATAATAGCTATGTAGAAAAGTTTGATTAATAGTTATATAGAAACGTTTAATACAAATTATATATGATCTCTCAAAAACTAATCAATCTATACAATAATTCAGAATGACTCCAAACTAATCAATCCATACAAATTTAGAATGCCTCCAAATAATGACTCCAAACTAATCAATCCATACAAATTTAGATTGCCTCCAAATAAACACAGTTTCAGAATGACTTATATGACCTTAGTACCATTTAAATTCAGGCTAATCAATCCATATAAATTCAGAGGCTACAAATCAGTCTACAAATTCAGAATGATTAACATTGATTTTACTCTTCATTGAATATGACCTATATGACCTTAGTACCATTTAAATTTAGGCTAATCAATCCATACAATTTTAGAATGACTCCAAATAAACACAATAAAAACTAATCAGTCTACAAACTGATTCAAAATAAACATTGATTTTACTCTTCATAGAATATGACCTATAGTACCACAATCCATACATATTTAGAATGACTCCAAATAAACACAATAAAAAAATTCAAAATGGACTTCCATTCTCATCAAAATATTGTTTTCCATCCAAAAATAAGAGTACTCTTTGAAAGTGGATCCACCTTGTTAAAATTTCTCATCAAAATATCGTTTTTCATCCAAAACAAGAGTACTCTTTGAAAGTGGAAACACCTTGTTAGAATCTATATATTGATTTTTGGATACTCTTTGAAAGTGGATCCAACTTGTTAGAATCTTTATATCTATTTTTGCATCGAAATAAGAGTACTCTTTGAATGGATCTACCTTTGAAAGTGGACCCACCTTGTTAGAATCTCTTTTTAGATATATAATGAAAAGGAAATATGCTAAAATTGGATCTTTAATATCTAAGCTTGTATTTGTTTTAAAAATGCTATAGATTTAGCACCTGTAAAACAAAATGATCATCCAACCAGTGAATAATGCAGTTTAGAACCCTATTTACAAAAGTTTAATGAGTGGTTTTTAGAAATATGTTATTCTTTTGATAATGTTGTGGTTTGAAAAAATGTGTTATTCTTTTGATATTGTTGTCGTTGTGACAAAAAATTATGTGCACACTCAAATTTTGGAGCCTACTGTGGATCTTGTGATCATTCCAAGTCACTTCTTGATGCTTTTTGAACTCCCTCCTTGGATTAGAAGTGTCGAAGTCACTTGTTCACACATGCTCAGTTTGCAACAAGTCCATGAACACATTTTTTATGCAATCTTGAATAAGCATAACAATGTCTATCAAGATTGTCCCTATTTGATGTCCAATCCATGTCGACAGTTAGGGCGCATTGACATCAACAATTACTCACTTTGTTTGCGATTGTTCATCTATTTTTGGTGAGTTTCCCCAATTGTCGCTTTTGCACATTTTTACGGTCGCAAGTGTTGTTTTTATGTTTACGACAGTCACTTTTGCTTTCTTTTCCTTGATTTAGTATCATTTTCATGTTATCTTTGCCCTATCGTGTGTTGTGTTCACCGTTGTTCACATATCGTAAGTGTTGTTTACACTTTTTTTTTTCATATAGAAAGTGTTGTCTTTTGGCATGGGAATTGTTGCTCATCATGTAAAGTGGAATTTTGGTTTGTTTCAAGGGGAAATATTTGTGATAATGAGTTGGTCTTATCTTGTAGGCATGTTTCACACTCATTTCCAAAGTTTCACGCACTGTTTCACAGGTATTTTCATTGTCGTTGTAAAGTGTTTATTTAGTGTTGCACTTGTCGTAAGTTGTTGCACTAAAGGAAGTAAGTGTTCATGTATGTTGTGTCATAAAGTGTCTAAGTGTGTGATCACAGTCAAGTCTTATTATGTTCACATCAGTTTCACTGATCTCATAATTAGCCAAATTTTGAAAAATTCCCAACAACTTAGCCTCATCCAGCCTTCCTTCCTGAACTGCCCATTTCGTCCCAGCCCTCAAGCTGCAACCTTGCCTCTTAACATTACACAATGAGTAGCTCCTGTCTCCTAGGAATGTGCACTTCACAGTTTTGGTCCTTAAGCCCGAGCCTTGGCCTCCAAATTGTGAAATTCATCCCTCCAGCCTGGCCCAAACTATGCATTGCACAATCTCTAAGCTCAAGCTCAAGCCTTGAGCTCTAGAACTACGGAATCACCAAGCCTGCTTTGCCTCCCAGAATTGCGTAGTTGGCTGAAATAGTGCAAGCTCACTGATTCCAAAAACTGTGCAATTTCTCTCTCTTGCCCAATCAGTGTTGCACATTGCGCAGTATCAAGGCTCAAACCTCAACCTTGAGCTCTTCAAATGTGCAATTGCGCAATCACTTGGGCCCCTTTATCCTCCATAATTGCACAATAGGCTGATCCAGTGTCAACTCCCTCACCTTGTCACACTGAGCTCCCAAATTGCACAATTTTCTTCCTTAGTCCAGCCTAAACTGTGCATTGCGCAGTTTTAAGGCTCAAGCTTCACCCCTGACTACCTGAGCTGTGAAATTGCGCAATCACTGAGCCTCTTTCCCAACCTATCACCCAGTTCTAGCTCAGTCAGTGGATCAATATGCACCATCTTAGACTAGGGGTTTATCGGACTGATGTCATCTTGTCATGAGTGGATTACAAATGCATAAAATCTATCATGATATAGAAAGATGATAAACAAGGAGATGGAGCAGGAGGACATGCTAGAAGACACCCAAGGAGCCAAGGAGATAAGATGATCATCAAGCAAGAAAGATGAAGGAAAACCCAACTATAACAGAAGATGAAAGATCAAGACCACCTGTAAGACTCATTATCCTCAAGTCATAAGGAAGAGGAAGAAGACGAACACGCACCATGTTTTCATCAAAACGTGACTTGACATTGCCATGTCATCATGTAGTCCATGTAATCAATGTCATGTCATGTCGTGTCATGAGTCATCATGTGCCACATAGTTATTGTGGATTATGTAATTATCTATTCAAAATGTATTGTAAAGTGAAAGTCCAAAGGACATACAGAATACGAAGAGTTATGAAAAGTCAAAAAGTCACAAGAAGTCAAACAATCATGAGGGTAGTCAAAGAGTCACAAGGAAGTGAAGCATCACCTCTTGGTTATATATACACCCTCATTTTATGAGCAAAAGACTTTTCACCTTGACTCCTCCCACAATGCATTAAAGAGACAAGCTAGTTCTTTTGGGGATCGAGGAGTGGCTCCAACGCTCCACTATTGGAGCTAGCGATGTTCATTGTATACACGTGTCTTGTAACTTTTACTTAAGAACATGAGCCTCATGGCCAACACATTATTCATGCATGGATTATGAATATTTGTAAGACTATTATGTGGATATTTGTAATTCATGTTTTCTTTCATCTGTGCTAAATTAGTTGAACTATTTCGGTTATTTTAGTACTTATCTTATTGAGAATGTGTTGTAATTGTTGTTATTGTTGTCCCATCATTGTGGACCTATTCTGTAGGATACTAGACATATCTTTCTCATTCGTTGGTTGTAATGACAGTCACATCTTTTGTGGACTATTCCGCTGGGGATGTTAGAATAATTATTCTTGTTTGTGTCTCTACTAGGGTGGTACTATTACCTTTCTCTTAGAGGCCCACTTTTATCTCTCCCTCCGCAGTAGGAGAACATCGACATACCTACAACCGAACACTCACTAGACACACTTTATTTCCTTTTGAATGCACATCTGCACTCCTCTTTCTTATTGACAGTTAGAGCCAAGTATAATATTTCAAGAATATATGGCAGCCAGAATGATATACTGGGCTCCTATTCCAAACGTAGTGAGGTCTAATTTGGACTTCACATCGGGGAGACCCCCTTGGTTGACATGTTTCCAACACCGTAAAAAAAATGGCACTAGGAGGAGGGCCAGATGAAATGTTGTGCCTGTTAAATATGTTTTGAATCTCTTATCCTAAATGGCTCATCCTAAAATCATACTCCCATGGTGTTTTTCTAACTTTTCCCCTGGTAAAATTTCAATCTCCAATGAGCCTCTTTATTGCCTGTCTCAATTGAATTTTTATGGTGAGGATGGAATGTCTGTTTATTTTCTTAAATTTTGAGAATATTACAAAATTAATGATGAAAATTTCGCTTGTGTGGCTCTCTTCCTCACCCTTGAAGGTCGTGTTAATCGATGGTGTCATGCCTTACCACCTGCTTCCATTCATTCTTTTCATCATTTTTTGCAGGAGCTTTATCAAGCCTTCAATAGGTATGATTACCAGGATGTTTTTAAAAGAATCAATCAACTAAGATTGAAGCCTAATAAATTGATTGAGGATTTCTTTGATCGATTTCTTCACCTTTGTTATGAATTTCCTAAAGAAGATATGGATTGGGATTTATTTAAGCACAAGTTTGAGCTTTTGGTTCACATCTCTTTGCATGATGGGCCTGAACCCCTTGATGTTTCTACTTCCTCAACTCTTGAAAATCATGATACACCTCTAATTTCAGAGGAGGAACCTACTATTCCTTTTTTTCCTTGTCCTCCTCCTTTTCCAGTCTGATGAGGGTGCCCCCTTGCAATGATAATAAAATTGGGAGATCTGCTAATCAAATTCCTAATCCATATTCTCATTCTTCTTCCGCTTTTCATGAATCAAATTCATGAAGCCCATAGTGAAGACTAACTCCTCCATTCCGCAAGATGATGTTGTTATTTGTAACTCTAGTCTCGAAGCCCATAGTGAAGACTAACTCCTCCATTCCACAATATGATGTTGTTATTTGTAACTCTAGTCTCGAATTTGATTTGGATTTCTGTTATCCTCTATCATCTACGTGCCATGAATCTTTGTACCATGATTTTCCCGATCAATATGCGCCACCAGCTAGTTTTTCACACTCTCTTGATTCTCGAGTTGTTGGTTCAAATTGCGATCAGATAAAAGGCAATCACATTAAACAAAGGAGAAGTAAGGTGAAGATGCTTTCAATATTTCTTCTCTTTTTCAAAATCCTCTGTTTCAAAACAATGTGCTTCCATTCTTAGAGGATTCTCAATCTGCTAATCTCGGTAGTGAATCAAATGTAATCAATTATTTCAATCAATGTGTAGCCTTGGGAAACAATCATTCTGATGATGATGACTTTGTTGATGTATGCAATCATGAATTCCCAGGGGCATCATATGATCTTTCGATTTCTAATAAAGACATTACTTTAGATCCAAGATTTGATTTTGTCAAAGAAGATGTGCTTATCAAAACTTCCTCTTCATCTTGCTATCCCTTGTGCTTTACCGTTTGCAATGCATCTACTTGTGACAAAGATACTCCATGCTCTTCAATTACCTCATCCAATGAGTTAAATTCTCAATTGGCACAAGGTGGTGAGATTACCCATGATGAAAATGAAAAAATCAAACCATTTAGTACTTTTCCTATCCCTCATCATCTCTTCTCTTGCATGAAGAAAACTCTTCAAATCAACTTTCTCATGAAATTTCCCCATTTCATTCATCTTTGAATTTGCGATCAGAAGAATATTTCGACTAGAGTAATCGGGTTGTTGAAGTTGAAAAATACGGTCAATTCAATGACAAAGATGGTTGTCATCCGGTGAGAAGTGGTCTTATTGAAACCAGTGGTAGCAACTATTCTCACACCATGCACGATCTGGTTTAGTCTTCAAAATGCAATTTTAAAATCTTTAAAAATTTCAAGACTTGTCAACAAGTCGAGGCACCTCAACTTCCATTCATGGTTATTTCAGGATCTCGTGACTTTGTTAAGCTCCCTGAACTAAGCCAGATCTAGTTTCTCTCGCACAATCCTTCTCTTTGCATGGTTTCACTCGGTGTAAATTTCTTTTTGAAATTTTTTTGGTATTTCAAATGTGGTTTTTCAAACTTTAAATATTTTACCTCTGATCGAATTCAAGAATATTTTTTAGTTGATTCATCTTCTTGTAAATCTCTTGCATCAAACTCAAGTTTGGAATGGATATCTCATAAAGTCATGGAACTGTGAAGTTGATCACCTCAAAGATCATCTTTGGCCGAAGGAATCAGATCTATCAGATTTATTTCATGATGAGTAGCTCTTGGTTTTCCGTGTAAATATCATATCGCGAATCTTGTTTTTCATCGCACCCGAAATCCTCTCGAGTGCATGCATGAGTTATTGTGCAAATCAAATTCTTCTTCTTTCACTGTATCTTGACTAGTTTCATGTGTTTGTTGCATTAACGCTCCTTGTCACTTCTTCCGATGATTACGATGTTAGTGTAGTGTGTTACCAGCTACAAAGAAATAGTTTGCTACATTCATCACGCGAGGAATATGATTCCATTATTAAGAGCATTTGTGAAACTGTTCAAATTGATTTATCTTCGTTGGTTAAAAATGAGAATTTGATGCTTTAATCAATCCATTTGATCATGATTATGTCTATGATGACTGTCATTCAACTTACTATTTTCTCGTCAACACATTCAATGACAGTTTTTTTGCACCCTTTGATATTTATGGTTTAACACTCACTATCTGGGTACTTGGAAAGCAGTTGAGGTACTTCCACACTCACTGATGATTATTTCAAATCCTCAACATCTTGATATGCCTGCTAAATATGATCAGATCTATTTTCCCTTGCAATATTCTCATCGTAACCCCATGCCTCTAATTCAAAATTCATCTTTTCAAGGACTTTGGGGTTTTCAAGAGGATTGTTTTACGATCCAATCTATCATTTTGCATGTAAGAATCTTACTTAGCAACCCCTTTTGCTAATAGTAAGTTTCGGTATTTTCTCATGCTTGCTAAAGGGGATGACACAAATGAAGGTGTGTTCACAAGAAGTTTCCAAGGTTTGTTTAGCTGTGATATTCAATGGAAAGGTAAGAATGTGAATTGGTTAAAATTAGTAACTATGACGTATCTTTTCGCTGACAGGGAAGACCTTCAATTTTTTGTGCAAGTGATACAATTTATGATCCTTTCCATTGCACATTGTTTTATATTTGTTTTAATCGATCACATATTTGTGATTGCAGGTTGGGAACAATTACGATGGCTACATTGGAAATTACATTATACATGACCTTGACCTTCTAGCTGGTTTGGTTAGGAGTAGGTCTAGTTTCATTTTAGTTTACCTGCACATTCATCTTGCATTTTTTCATGTGCTTTGTTTGACATGTTTTCTGGTTTTGGTTTCACATCATGTTTGGTTTAGCCACTTTTTGTCTCGTCTTCTGGTGTTGTTTTCTTGTTGTGTGTTTTCTTTCCTTTCGTTTTTTCATACCTTGCATGAATATGCTCTATTGGCTCAAAAGGGAATGTGGAAAAATAGAAAAGGACTTTGTGACACTGCAAAATTTGGCTAACTCTCTGCCCTTCTTCCTTGTCTTGGTTGCGTCGATGATGTTCCGATGGAAAATATGATCCTTGCGTTAAGAAAACCTTGTGTCTAACCATGATTTCCATGTCTATTTTGGAAACGTCATGCCTACACTCGGGCTTTTATGTTTCGGTGTTTTCAGGATGATCCAATCAAATAGAGAAGGACAATGGGAAAATATAAACGATAAAACCAATATCAAAGATCTTATATATGATTCTATGAATGGACAACCTCTCCTTCTCTCAATAATTTAGGATCTCTATTCTGCCCATTAAATAAAGAAGTGAAGATGAAAAGTACTATATAAAATAAATTAATCATGGTGAAAGAAGAGAAAGGATTCTTGTGCAGAAAGGTGAAGCAAGCAACTATGTCGGGGTATTGTTCAGGCCTGCTGGTAGCGAAGCAATACTTGTGTCCCTGAAGTGACTTCTCTAGGGTATTTTCCATGCCTGCTGGAAGCAGAGCAACTCTAGGGATGAAAAAATACACTCTAAAAATATAAAGCTAGCGAAATTCACTACCCTATCTTGATTCGAAACATTATGTGATCACTAATCTCATGTTTGTGTTTAACTGAGTAAAGGAATGAAGGGGACTATGTTTAGGGTAAGTGGGGAATCCATGGTAATCTCAATGAGGAATCAATACTTCCTAAAGAAATAGACTCTGCACGAAATAATTGACTAAGGCATAGAAGCTGGAGTTCTACCAGTGTGTCGCCAAAATTTTGGAGCCTATTTTGGATCTTGCGATCGATCGTTCTGTAGTCACTTCTTGTTCAGCTGATGCTTTTTGAGCTCCCTCTTTGGATTAGAAGTGTCGAAGTCACATGCTCACACATGCTAAGTATGCAACAAGTCCATGAGCACATTCTTTTACACAAGCTTTAAAAATCATAGCACGGTCCATTAAGAGTGTGCCTATGTGATGTCAAATCCATGTCGACAGTGAATGCACACTGACATCGACAATTCCACACTTTTTTTGCGATCATACCTCTATTTTGGTGATTTTATCCAGCTGTCGCTTTTGCACACTTTTACCATCGTAAGTGTTTTTTTTTATGTTTATGATTATTGATTTCGCTTGCTTTTCATTTAATTAGTGTTTTTTTCATGTTATCTTTTCCCTAGCATGTGTTTTTTTCATCGTCGTTCACATATCGCAAGTGTCATTCACACTTTTTCTTTCATATAGCAAGTGTCGTATTTTGGCGAGGGAATTTCTGCTCATCTTGTAAAGTGGAGTTTTGGTTTATTTAAAGGGGAAACCTTTATGATAATGAGTATTTTTTATCATGTAGGCATGTTTCACACTCATTTCCAAAGTTTCACGTACTATTGCACAGGTGTTGTCATTGTCGTCATAAAGTGTTTCTTTAGTATCGCGCTTGTCACAAGTTGTCGCAGTAAGGGAAGTATGTTTTCATGTGTTCCGAATAATCTATATTGTTTCTTCAAGTATCTAAGTGTGTGATCACACTCAAATCCTATCACTGATCCCGCATTTAGCCATATTTTAGAAAATTCCTAACAACTTAGCCTCATCTAGCCTTCCTGAAATGCGCATTGCACAGTCCCATACCTAAAGCTACAAAATTGCCTCTTGACACTGCATAATGCGCAGTTCCTGTCTCCCAATAATGTGCATTGCACAGTTTTGGTGCTCAAGCCCGAGCCTTGGCCTCCAAAATTGCCCAATTCAACCCTCCAACCTGGCCCCAACTGCGCACTGCAAAATATCTGAGCACAAGCTCAAACCCTAAGCTCTTGAACTGTGCAAATATGTAATCACTAGGCTTGCTTTGCCTCCTAGAAATGTGCAGTTGGCTAAAATAGTGCAAAATCCCTCAGCCTGGCTCATTGAATCCCAAAATTGCACAATTTCTCTCTCCTGCCCAGTTAGTACTGCGCAATGCTTAGTCTCAAGGCTCAAGCCTCAACCCCGAGATCTTGAAATGTGCAATTGCGCAATCACTTGGGCCCATCTATCCTCCAGATCTATGCAATAGGCTAATCCAGTGCCCATTCCCTCATCTTGTCACACTGAGCTCCCAAATTGCGGAGTTTACTTCCTCAGTCCAGCTTGAACTGCGCATTGCGCAGTCTCAAGGCTCAAGCTTCACCCCTAACTTCCTAAGTTGCACATTGTGCAGCTTCCAGGCCTAAGCCACTCGACTTTCGAATCAAAGTAATTGCGCAAATTACTTGAAATTTTCCCAACCTGTCACCCAGTTTCGGCTCAATCAATGGATCAATATGCACCAACTTACACTAGGGGTTTATCAGACTGATGTAATGTTTTCATGAGTGGATTGTAGATGCAAGAAATCTATCATGCTATGGAAAGATGATAAAAAAAGAGATGGAGCAGGAGTACATGCTAGAAGAGACCCAAGGAGTCGAGGAGATAAGATGATCATCAAGAAAGAAGATGAAGGAACACTAGACTATAACATAAGATGAAAGATAAAGACCACCTGGAAGACTCCTTATATTCAAGTCATAAGGAGGAGGTAGAAGAATAACATGCACCATATTTTCAAGAGGACAAATAAATCAACAACATAACGTGACTTGACATTGCCATGTCATCAATGTCATGTCATGTCGTGTCATGAGTCATCACGTGCAACATAATTATCATGGATTATGTAATTATCTATTCAAATGTATTGTAAAGTTTAAGTCCAACGGACACATAGATAATATGAAGAGTCATGTAAAGTCGAAATATCATAGGAAATCAAACAATCATAAGGGTAGTCAAAGAGTCACAAGGTGGTGGAGCATCACCTCCTGGTTATATATACACCTTCATTGTATGAGCAAAGGAATTTTCACCTTGGCTCCTCTCACAAGGCATAAAGAGACAAATTAGTTCTTTTGGGGAGCAAGGAGTGGCTCCAATGCTCCACTATTAGATCTAGTGGCATTCATTGTATACATGTGTCTTGGAACTTTTACTTAATAATATAAGCCTCATGGCCAACACGTTATTCATGCATGTATTATGAATATTTGTAAGACAATTCTTTGGATGTTTGTGATTCATGTTTGCTTTCATCTGTGCTAAAGTAGTTGAACTATTTCAGTTATTTTAGTACTTATTTTATTGAGAACGTGTTGTAAGGGTTGTTATTTTTGTCCCATCCTTGTGGACTATTCCATAGGATACTAGACAAATATTTATTATTCGTTGGTTGTAATGGCCGTCTCATATCTTGTGGACTATTTCACTGGATGTTAGACAAATCCTTCTTGTTTTTATGTGTCTCTACTATGGCGGTGCTAGTGTCTATGAGTCACTAATGATCAAATGTACCCTTTCCATGTGATTTATAAGGTCTTATGGCGAAATTTTTACATTTTCAAATACAATTTGACACCTTTTTTGGTTGTTAAATGGTTTAGTCATTGTCTAAGTGTGATTGTCACTCTCATGTCATGGTCAACAGGGTCGATTCATAATTAGTTTCATTAGTCATTTAGTCACCATGGGTCATTTTTCCTTCATTAAGTGTCATTATTTAAAATCTGAAAAGGAAGAGTTATGGTGTCATAGGGTTGATCATGAGAGTGTCATGAGTGTCATCATTTTTCCATTTGGAGTCATGTCACCATCATAAAAAACAAGTAAATTTCATGGGGAGTTAGTTCTTAGGGAATAAAGCACATCATTAAGTCATTTGGTTAAAGTACATGATGTCACTCCACTAACAAGCCAAAATCGAGTTTTTGAGTTATAAAGGGACATCAAACTGTTTTAAGACTTCATTCCATCCTTTCACAAGTTTCAAGAGCTCCTCCCTATCAATTTGAATAGCTTCCATAGCCACCAAAGCTTCGAATTTTTCCCACTACTACTCTTCCATCAGTTTGTTATGTTTTTGGAGGGGGTTATGGTGCTTTTGTTTTGGAGGCATAAGGAGAAAAGAACGAGTTCAAACTTCATATTAGTGCTTCAAACATCTTTAATCAAGTAAGTGAAGCCTTCACAAACCCTTGCTTCAGTCAATTTCCTCAGAGAATTGATTAAAATCATTTGCCTAGGGTTTCTACTGCATTTTTGAAATTTCGCTGTCTTTGGCTTCTTTTTAAGAGAAATTTCCTAGTTTCTAAGCCTACACATCCCAAATATCTCTCATTAGACATTTACCACCATTCCCACACTTAAATTCAGTCATTTTATCAATATCTCTCACTACCCTAGCTAGTTGTGCTTCTAGAATAGGACTGCATTTTTCCTTTTTCACTCCCTTTCCCTCACTCAAATTGAAGAAGTTCAATTTCATTGTCTTCCTAAAACACTTCCGTGACTCCCCATAATTTTTTTTTCATATTTTTTCTTTCCCTCCATCCCCTCCATTCCATACTCTCAATTTGTTGCATTTTCACCCCTGTTTTGCAGCTCAAGTCCCATTACCCATTCTTGTGTGAAACTAGGGTTTTCTGTCATAAGCAAAGTCAAACATGGTAGAGAACAGTGAAAATATGAAATTAAAAGGAGGAAAGATCTCAATATATGAGCCCATTCATATGCAAGAGGTCAATTCATCAGATTTTATAAGAAGGCCATTTAAGCAGGCAGATTGTCCAAGGTTTTGTAGGAAAGTGCAAGAGGTGGGTTATAATCCCGATCTTACAAGTTTATTTTCCCTCAATTTCAAAAGAGATGATGTCACAATTTCAGGGGTGAAATTTATGGTGTCAGTAGATATCATATCTTCAGCAACCAAAATATTTAATGAAGGTGAAATTTGGTTCAAGGGGAAGGATTTAAACCTTGAGCATTATAATATTTTCTTGAAACCACAGTACAAGGAGTCCCCTTCTCATATATTTACTAGTAGACAATTGATGGATAAGTAAAACCCTTTGATGAATATTATCATGAAGTATTTCACTTGTGAGGGGAGGTTTAGCAGGTTATATCAGTATCATATCAGATTATTGATGCATTTCACTTCTATCAAACCCCTAAACCTACCCGAATATCTGTTTAGAAGTTTGGTGAAAATGACTGAGAAGGTTCAATCCAAAGGAAGAAACCAGCAAGCAACTATTTTCCATCATGCTCTAATCAAATTGATAGTCCTCCACTAGCTGGCACAGGTAAATATGTCATGGGAAAAATTCTTAGATTCAGCTGCACTTCTTCCTGTCTCAAGCCAGCCAAAGAGTCAAAGCTCTCCTTCATCACCATTAGGACCACAGGGAGTTGAAACATCAAGTATGCCATCAGTGACAAAATCTCAGCCTAGAACATAGATTTCAAGGGCAGATAAGAAAGGTAGGAATCTAGTCTTTTTTCCTGAGGCACAAGAGGATATGCCTAGGTCTAGGTCTAAAACTAGATCTTAGGCTAGAAGGATATCCAAGGAGGCTGTCAGTGAAGAAGTGCAGGTTGAAGATATAAGAGAGAAATCACCTAGAGACAGAGATGATGCACCTTTGCAGCATGAAGAAGAGATACCTCCTAAACTTGAAATGGCAGACCTAGAAGAATAGAAGCATGGAGATAAGCCATCAGAATACATCATTAAGGAAAAATAGGCACAAATTAGGGAGTTAAAAGGTGATCTTTCCAAAGCCAATTTCATGGTGGATTTCTTGCAGCAAGAAAATAGACAATTGAAACTAAGCCTATTGCAGCAGGGTAAGCCACAAAAGGACCCTCCATCATCTAGCCAAGAAGATAATTTGACATAAAGCCATAATTTGTGTGGAGAAATTGGAAGAGAAGGACATTCAGATGCAACATAGAAGGCCTAAAACTAGAGCAATGGCAAGAAAGGAAAAACATGAAAAAGAGCCATCTCCTCCTCAAGCCCACAAAGACATAAATGACATCATAGCTGTTGAAATTGAAGAAGACAGGGAATATTGGCTTGGGGTCATAAATGAACATTTGGAAAAGCTATTGAAAAATGCCAACATGAATACCACTATGTGAAGGAGTACGACAAGACATTACTATGCAAGAAACATGGTTTGCAAGGTCAAGGTTAAGAATATGAAGAAGAAGCTCAAGAAGACCCTAAGAAAAATCTAAAATAGGAATAACCTAGACCTCTTGGCAGATGCTTCATTGGTGGCTTCAAAGCATAATAGAAAAAAGAGAAGAAAAAGACCAAAATTTTGAGTTTTCATCAATAAAATTTTGAGGTCTAAAATGGGCTTCCTAAGAAAAATGCACAACCAAAATAAAATTTATAAGAACCAATAGGATTCAAGATGATGATATCAACCATGGGGGATGATTCACCATTTTTGGAGTAAAAAAGTCAAAATATTAAAAAATAATAAAATAATAAAACTACTTTTTCAACTTGTATTCTCAACTTATCTCACTAAAGTTTTACTCAAATTTCGAGCGAGAGTACTCGTTGGATGCAAAATTTATTTCCTCATCCAAGGAGTACTCATGTTGCATACTTTCGATGGACCTTGTACATGAAAAATGCGATCACTTTTTTCATGTATTTCTCATTTTTCGTGTAGAGGGGTCCATCAAAAGTATGCAACATGGGTACTCATTGGATGATGAATCAAATTATGCATGCAACGTGTGTTTCCTCTCAAAATTTGAGTAAACCCATAAGGAGATAAGTTGAAAAACAGTTTTTTCCTTTATCCCTCTAAAATTTGATGATGTAATCTAATATTATTTTATTATTTCCACTATTATTTTATAATTTCCTTAGGAGGCCCATTTTAGACCTCAAAATTCCCCTAATGTGAGTTTTTTATGCACACAGTAAAAAACACTCTACAGAATTGCAATGAGTACTTGTTGCGCTTTTTCTCAGGAGGCCCAAATTCATAATTTCAAGTATGTGCAGATGCCTAATAGCTTAAGGATGTCATAAAATTTCTTGGGGATGCTTGAAAGTTCTTTAATTTTCATAAATTGACCAAATAATGCCTATTTTTTTACCTTTCTGCCACTTTTTTAGACCACTCACTGTGCGTTTGGGACATTTGATTTCAAGTCGATTTTCAGGGGTTTGGAGCTACTTTTTGTAGTGCTTGATGACTCCATTGTGTAGTAGACATCTTCAAATTTCCAACCATACCTTTTGCAGCAAAAAACTCATCCGAGAAGGCCTCCAAATCATCCTCCAAATTTTTGTTGCGTTTCTGCAAAAAATGTTGCTGCATTTCTGAGAAATTTTGTTGCATTTATGGGTTTGAAGGTTCTTCATGACAAGTAGAGGTCAAAGGTCAACTTGGTCGATGTAACAATTGGCTCATGAGTTTTTTGATGATTAATAGGCTTATTAATGTTCATGTTTGTAAATAATATTATGATTAATGCCTTGAGAGAAAAGCTCAACTAGTTAGCTAAAAAAGGGGAAAGTTGTTTCTAACTTCCCTAGGATTAGGAAATGAGTCATTAGGTTCATTAATTAGTTGATATGGATAAGGATTCCACCCCTAGAGGTGGAACCTTGTTTTATTTTCTATATATACTCAAAATCAAGTCATTGAGAAGGTTGGATATTTGAGTTCACACTCTTTTGGCACTAATGTACTTGAATATTTGCCAAAGTAATTTACAAGCAGTAGAAGATATTTTTATGGGATTCTTGTGACGTGGTTAGTGAAAGTGTTTTTCTCCATTTTTATTGTGCATCTGATGATCAATTTTTTCAAGCAGCCATCTATCTTCTTCTTGTGTTAATCTCATAAGTTTCAAAAATGATACATTGCCTCATATGCGCTGTTTTATCTGAGATTTTCATGTAAATGTTTTTATCTTCTAAGTAAATGAATTCATACATGTATGCTCATTTTACTCCTTCTACATGATTCTATCCTCACCACACTACAATGACAAACTCAAATTGTGTCACTAGTTACATTTATCTTGCCTCATTCTTTAACTGCAGTTGATCCTTTGGAACACTTGGCCTAGTTCCTAAACTTGGTGCTTCTTATTCAACAAAAACTAAATAAAAAACCCTACTAAGCTGATAACTAGCCTAAAACCCTAATACTCTCCAGTCACTTTCATTAACTGTGAGATTGATTTTGAGAGAGCCCTCTCTGATTTGGTAGGGCTAGATACCAAGTCAAAATTTGGTCTGTGGTTACCTCTTTGGTTTCCTTTCTCAGCCTTGGGAAACTAAGGAGCCCTAATAGGTGGTACTATTACCTCTCTCTTAGAGGCTCACTTTTCTCTCCCCCTCCGTAGTAGAAAAACTTCTACACACCTACAACCGAATACTCGCCAAAGACACTTTCTTGTTTTTTGAAGGAATCTCTACACTCCTCTTTCTTACTGACAGTTATAGCCAAGACAAATATTTCAAGAATATATGGCATTCAGGCCGATAACCCGGATGGGGCTCCTATTCCAAATGCTATGAGGTCTAATTGAGACTTCACATCGGGGAGACTCCTTTGGTTGACGGATTTCTAGCACCGCCCAAAAATACCAAAAGAGGTTTTTGCTCAAATGAATTTTAAAGGGTGATCAAAAGAAAGGTATATGAAATGAAACCACCAACTTAATGTGAGGTTACATGGTTATACGGTATATGATAATAGTTTATATAATATTGTGGTAAAATAGTTAATATTTGTTATTTAAAAAAAAAAACATAAAAATTTGAAAAACGAACAAATAAACATTGTAAATGACTTATGCTTTACTTGTTAGATTATTAAAAAACAAACTGAAAATTAACCCCTCCCCCTTAAAAAAGTTCTGAAAACATCATTTAAAATTTTTCACATCTTTAAAAAAACGGTTTGAATTATTCCCATCTTAAAAAAAAACTTTAGTTTGAAAACATCATTGTAAATAACTTACACTTACTTTTATATTTTAATACAACCTTAAGGCTTATGGTACAATTAAATAGGTAAGTTGAATCATTCTTTGAGCCGGATTACATGAAGCTTTAGTAATTTCGGTAAAAATGAAATTTTAACTTTTTTAAAGAATTCATTGTGAAATTTTGAAATTTTCTTTTTGAAGAATTATGGCACACTTAAATAGATAAATTAAATCATTCTTTGATTAGGATTACATAAAGTTTTAGTAATTTTAGGATTTAGTCAAAAATTGAACTTGGAATTCATTTCGAAATTGTTGATAGTGACTTATTTTATTCTATAAAGTTTTACCTACTTGTGTCTTCACCCACTTGTTAATGCATTCACTTGTTGGGGAATGATTTATTTCATTCAATAATGTTTTTATCTACTTGTGTCTTCACTCACTTAATGCATTTATTTTTGGGGCATATCCATGCACCTATGCACATGTGACCCTTTGTAATTGAAATGGGTTGATTGTTTAACTTATCTTCAACTTTGATCATATGTGTGTGATGACCAACCTTCCCATTGTTTAGTGTTGGATAGATCTTGGGCATGATTCTACTCGTGTCTCTGGTTGGTTTAACTCCTTAGATGTGATCTAAGGTGCTCATTTTTCTTTCTTTGTGAGGGTGGTCTTTGTACATGTGCTCTCTTAAACAAGTTCAATGCATAATGTGCTGAAATTTTGGTTTCTTACTTAATGAATCAATTCCATTTGGTTCACTATGAGCTAGCTTGTTCACTATGGTCTAGTTGAGTTTGTTGATTTGCTTGAAAATTGTTTTTAAAAATTAAGGTTTGAACTCTTTCTTCATTTGCTTCACGTTGGTTATTTTTTTTGTCATTCCAAGTTTGGAAGTCTATTTTATTTTTTTCTTACTTATAAAGGTGTTTTCAATTTTCCATAGTTTTGTCCAAATTCTTTGGTTCATCAAATTTAATTGTGTCACTACAAAATGGTAGCAATCCACTCACAAATCTCGATTTTTTCATTCTTTATAAAATTAATATGCTTTACCATACTCTTCCAATTAATATGCCTCAACAAATCAATGATTGTTTTACCATACTCTTCTATTTTCATGTTTCCTAGCTTGAGTTTGAAGAACTCGTGAATTTTCTTTTCATGATAATGCTCATATAGGTTTTTCTGGGAAGTACCTTTTAAATTTCCTCTGAGACATATTTCATCTAAGTGTTTTAGTTCTTTGATATTTTTCATCACAAATTTGTTTTTCTTTTTAAGTGATAGATTGCAATTCATGTCTAGATTGCAATTTGAAATTCAGAGCCCGGGTTTACAACACTCCAGTCTCCAACCATATGGTTCGAATTCCATTATAGAAAAATTGTGGATTGTTGGACAATCATTTGACAAATTCGTAGGGAATGGAGATGAACAGATTCCCAAGTTCAAGGTGAAATCTATCGACTCAGAATATGCAAAGCAATGAGTAAATTTTAGTAGTGATATATGCAGAAGAAAATTAAAATAAAATCTAAATTTAAAATAAATAAAAAAATATTGTAACGCCAACAACGAACTTAAAAAAATATTGTAAAATTAGTAAAATTAGTAGTGAGTTGGCAATGCCAAGTGAGTGCACAAAGTGGCGCCTAAGTTAACAAATAGAGGGGGATAGGTGGTGGACCAGTGGCTTGATTGGACACCATCAAGTGAATGAGGTGCACTAAAATGATGTGGTGCACATCGTGGATTAGTGACATTACATGTTTTCATTACTCTCCCTTCGACAAATAATGATGGGATTGAGTAGGATTAAATAACCTTGTTTTTGTAATCTTTGAAAGTAGCTTTTAATTCAAATTCTTCTTGAATTTTTGGATTTCATTTAAAAATTTGAAATTATAAATCTTTGACAATGAACTACATTCATGTTTCAAAACCTTAAATGAAAAATAATTCTTTGAGATTTATAAATTCTTAAACAACCATTCATATTGAGTATCACCACTCAAATTATTTACTCTCAAACAATAATCCATGTTGTGGATCACCCACATTTAATATCTTTTTGGTTGTGCTTATAAAATGTGAATTTAATTTTAATTTACATATTAAGTATCATCTACACAATTTTTTTTTATTGTTTGCAAAAAATAATTTTTATTTTTAATATAATTGAAATTGGAAAAAAAATTTATTAATTAAAATAGGCGTAGACGAGATGACCTTTTTTAGAGTATTTTTCTTGGTTAATTTTAATCAAAATTCAACATAAGTTTTTAAAAACTTGAGTTTAAATTGTTTAATATATAAAATTCGAGTGCCCTAGGGGTTTTTTACGGTCTTGGATCCATTTATGCATTCAAAAATGTATTTTAAATAGCAAAAAATCAGAATCTTGTTTGCAATTGTATTGCCGGATTCTGGTGAAAGAGACGAACTACGCCATTAAAATATGTTGTGGATAACATTTTTGAAAGGCCAAAATTGATCATAGCAAACCTTTTCCCAAAGTATTTTAGCATACAAAAGTCTAATAACAAGAGTTCATACATTCTCAAATGAAGATAGTGGGCCAATGCTAAATAGTAAACTCCAACAAATCTTCTAATAAAATTGTCATATGGTAGATTCACTTGTCAATAATTTTCATCTGATTCATGGTTCCAATGTTGAGTACATCATTTCTAAGGCCATAATTGATAACTAGAGCTCATACATTCTCAAATTAACATAGTGGGTGAGTGCTAAAGAGAAAACTCCAACAGATATTTTGATAAAGTTCACATATAGTAGATTTGTGTACAACAATTTCATCTCATTCATGGAAAAAAGAGAATAAATATGACTGCACAATATTTTATTGCAAGGTTTGCATGTGAAAACAAGGAGTCTCTTCTCATAAAAACGGTATTAACCGTGATAATTCACACCATAATATTTACATTAGGACTTTTAAAGAGTAAAGGTTGTGAGTAGTAAGTAAAACAAACCATGTCATTAACCAAGATGAAAAAATTAGATCATATTTGCAAAGAATTGACATGATATTTCCATTTACACTCACATGGATGAAATGAGTTACACATTTGCAATCAAGCTTAAAATTTAAAGTCAAAATATCACATTCATTATAAACTCCTAAGAGTTATATATGGAAACTCAAATACAAATATTTAAAAGAGTTCATAATGTTCAGAGTATTAAAATGCATTTTTCCAAAATGGATTGAATTGGGCTTCAATTGAACATGTAAATGAAAATATCTGGAAGAGAAAGCGAGGAAAAAATAGGTTCTTGTTATTCAAAATGATTTTGAAATCAAAGGGTATATGATTTCCAATTGAGAACTTAAAATATATCGCAAGTCTCAACTAGGAGGTTATTTTACTTACCATGATGGAAGGAAGTTTCACTAACTTCTTCAGTTTTATATTCCTTTTTCTACTATTGTCAATACTTTAAGAAATCAAAGATCTAAGATATGCACTCAACATGTACAATACTTGAAGTCCAAGCCAATTTGCTACTCTTTTCTTTTAGGTTGAGTTTTAAATACCAATAGCTAGCAACAAACCACTGGAAGTCATGATCTTGTCGCTTAAGTGTGTTAATAGTGTCTCCAAAAATTTTTATATTGTTATGTTTTACATCATTTTTTAAGACTTATTAGCAAATAATCAACAAGAAAATGCACTAAAATTGAATTAATCAAGGACTTTGGTGGTGTTAAATATATCGTTATCGTTTTTGTTTTATGAGAATGTGTGGGGAAAAGTGGTTCATAAACAACTATTGCAAAAAGCATAGTTAGATATTTTGGCGAACAACATGCCTTATTAAATATAGGGGTGAGTTTAGATCATGTGAAGTATGTGCTTGTTTTGATAATTAATACATGAAAAACATATCAGGAGCTTAATGGATGCAAGATACGGGATATAGGAAAGTTAAGGCATAAGGTATCTCGTACTCATATGAAAAAAAAGCATTTAGCCATAAAAATGACAAAGTATGAAGTTTTATGAGTTGCTTCAAGCAATGCAAAGGAAGGCCATTGAGGCTCCAAAATGTAGGGAGATGGTTGAGAGAAACATCTCCTGCAACACGTATAGTCATGGTACTTTTTTGAGCGTTACAAGGTGTAAAGTGATCAATGCAGGATACATGAATACTTGTCGAAAAAGAATACCCACAACTTGCATATGTGAAAAAACACCAAGTGTTGTGTGAATATTTTGGGTTGTGAAGCATGCATGAAAGAAATGAGTAAAAAGGAATACTTACAACCAAAATATGGTCAAAAAGAAAAAAAGAAAGCAGACTAGTTGTAGTATGCCGTTAAGAAATTAAAAAAATTAATATTGATCAATCAATGTTAATCAACAACTATTTAAAAAATATTACAGCTAGCATCCCCTTCAAATACTTGCCCAAAAAGATTAGGTTTTGGATCCTCTATTTCCATGGTTTCGAAGAGCTATTGAACAATGTTTTTTTCCTTGAATACCCATGTAGTGTCTAAATCCATATGATTAGAGGTGCCTAAATTTCCATTCTTTCTCATTGGGAATTATTCAGTAAAAAAAAACATTTAGCTTCCAACTTCGTTTTTTGTTAAATATAATTTCAGTTGAGTCAAGAATCCCATGATAAACACTACATGAGAGTTTACTTGATTTTAATTTTATTAAATATTCATTGTGATTGTGTAGATATTGGACCTATTTTCACGAATAATTTCCTCAATTCCCTATACAATTTGTTTTATCTCTTGTTTTTCCTAAATTTCCACATAGCTAGGCATGCGGATTGAATAAAATCAATAATTGTCAAGTTAGAGCCCCCACTCCAAAACGTGTAGAGACCCGATTGCAACCCAAAATGTAATAGGCTATAGATAATGAAATTCTAATAAACCAGAAAGGAACACAAAGACCTAAAGTAACTTGAAACCATAACAAAATAGGAACAATGCAGATAGAATTGAAAGAAGCATGAATTAATGAACAAAAAACAATGAAAGTATGAGAGAGGTAAATTCCGAATTGAGAGTTGAAGAAAATTGGAAAATTCATTTGCAATGAAGGATTTGGGAGCTGCAAAACAAATCCTTGGTATGAGGATAGCTAGAGAAAATAAAAATCGCAAATTAACACTGTCTCAGAATGAGTACATAGAAAAGGTGTTGAAAAGATTTAATATGCAGAATGCAAAACCAGTTAGTACACATTTTGCTAGCCATTTCAAACTTAGTAAGGAGATGTGCCCCAAGACCCAAGAAGACATGGATTATATGTCTAAAGTTCCATATGCATCGGTAGTTGGAAGCTTAATGTATGCAATGGTCTGCACAAGGCCTGATATTGCACATGCAGTGGGAGTTGTAAGCAGGTACATGAATAATCCAGGAAAAGAACATTGGATGGTAGTAAAATGGATTCTTAGATATTTGAGAGGTACCACAAATGAAGCATTATGCTTTGGTGGTTCAAACATTTCTCTACAGGGATACGTTGATGCAGATATGGTAGGTGACAGAGATAACATGAGGAGCACTACAGGATATGTATTTACTGTAGGTGGAACAACTGTCAGTTGGGTTTCAAAAATCCAAAGTATTGTTTCACTTTCAACAACAGAAGTAGAGTATGTTGCTGCTACAGAGGCTAGTAAAGAAATAATTTGGTTACAAAGGTTTATGGATGAATTGGGTAAGAAGCATGATATGGGCACGTTATACAGTGATAGCCAAAGTGCCATTCATATTGCAAATAAATCAACATTTCATTGCAGGACTAAACACATACATCTCAAGTACCATTTCATACGGTCAGTATTGGAAGATGGAGAGTTGAAGCTGGAAAAGATACACACTAGCCAAAATCCTGCAGATATGCTAACAAAAGTTGTAACCAAGGAGAAACTGAGAATGTGCTCAGTTTCAATTGGTCTTCAAGGATGATGATGAATATGAGAAATGACCACGTCTAAAGAGGATTCATTGTCCAGCAAATGAAGCAGCGGTGGAGTTGCTACAATCAGTCTCCAAGTGGGAGATTGTTGGGTGTGGAGCTTGATTATCTTGTTTACTCTGTATCACAGCATTGGACCCCTGTACCTTAAATGGGGTGGCAACGCCACCCATAATTAATCGCTGTCATGGGGGGTCCAGGGGGGGGCGGTAGCGCTTTTTGGAGCCCCCCCCTGGCGGGGGGTTTTGGGGGCAGCGCCCCCGAAGCTAAAAACATATGTAAAATTTCCTTGTAAAGGTATAGTAATTTCTAGTCAATCTGGGCCGTTCATAGGCAGATGATCTGACAGTAGAAGTTATGTTTAGTTTAGGGTTTTTTTCCCTACAAGGCAACCCCCTTGTATATATGAGGGTATTGTATTGCGGCTGTGTATCATGTGTGTATTCTCAGAGCAAGAAATAGATAGGGAGACTGTGAGAGAGAATAGAGGATATTACAGCGGATCTACTGTAGGTTTTGTCTCTTCATTTTTACTGGATAATAGAAAGGAAGGACTGACTGTTCGGGGTGGACGTAGCCCAAACTGGGTGAACCACATATATCTGTGTCTCTCTGGTTTTATGTGTTTTGTGTGCTTGTATTTTTCGCATATTTTATGTGTTGCATGGCTCTGTAATATTTAATTTTCTAACAGAATAGATTGATAGAAATGTTATGAAACCAACAATTGCGAATGCACATGCTCTAGCATAGTGTAAGAAGAATGTAGCCAAGGAAAGAAGGATATTACTGGAAGGAGTTCGAGATCATATTGTCTCAAAATTCCATGTGAAGGAGACTCCATATGAAATGTGGAAAGCCTTGATAAACTTGTTTCATAAGAACAGTGACCACAGGAAGCTGACACTGAAGGAAAAGATTCAGAAAATCAAGATGGAAAAGGGCGACACAATACCAGAGTACTTGAGCATGTTCACCCAATGTCGCGATGAGATTGGGAGTGTTAATGTTACAATTGCTGAAGATGATCTGGTTAGCCTAGCACTTCTAGGCTTTCCAAAGAGTTGGAAAAACTATTAGGATTCGGTAAATGGGAGGGAGAAGCTACCAAAATGGGAGTGTTTATGGTCCGACTTGGTGCAAGAAGAGATAAGGCTGAACACCAGAGATGGAACGTCATCCAAGCATGATGCTGAGGATAACTTTTCCTTGGATGGAAAGTAAAAGAAATGGAAAGGGAAGAAATAAAAATCCAAAGGAGATTATGGTGAGGCAAGCAACAAGGACTTGTCGAAGATTAAATGTTTTCACTGTCATGATATGGGACACTATGCCATGAAGTGTACACAAAAGAAGGCCGGAAAGAAGCCCTCAAGAGGAGTTGTGTTGGAGCAGGGTTCCCCAAGGCACAAGTTCCAAAGACACTTTTTTATGTTTGTATGTGCACGCTGCACAAATGAAGTCAAAGGGATTTTGGCTCCAATTTTTTATGAAATTGGGCTTAAATGTAAACTGTGGTCCTCAAACAATGGTTTGAGACCATATTATCTGCGTGCTAGGCATATTATAAATAGATAGAGTATGTATAAGATAAGTAGTAATATATGAATGTTATGATATATTGATGTTCGAATAGTTTATGCGTCTGTAAGGGTTTTTGGGTTGGGTTGAAAGGCTCCTGTTGGCTGTGTGCGTGGAGACCTAGTCCTGGCTGTGTGCGCGGAAAGGTTTGTAAGGGTTGTGAGGGTTTTGTAAGGGTTTTGGAAAGAAAGTAAATGTATTGATGGATATGAAAGACAATAGAAGAACAATTTTGTCAAAGCTCTTTGTGTTATGCGTCTATATTTACTCTTTATGCTCCAATAAGATCACATTGAATATTTACTTGTTAATGATTACACGAAGTTGTATGATATGATTATGCATGATTATTGATGATTAAGAGATCTGTTTAGTATCATTGGTTAAGATCTAGATCTGGTTTTGATTTGTTATCCGCGCTAAAGTGAAACAATATTTCTGTGTTATTCTATTGATAATTGCACATTCTTTGTGATTATATTATAAAATATTGCGCGCATCTATATAAGTTCACTGTGGGTTTTGCTGAGGACCACTTCATTAAATTCTCTCTCAGGGTGCGGAAGCATGGTTACAATACCCCCCCCATACTGCTTTGGGTGAGACCTTAGTCTGCGCAAGCAGATCATTGCCGAAAGGGCCAGTAGTTGGAGGTTTTGTTGGTTTATCCATAAACTCTGAACCTGGGTCAAGACCCCTCAAGCTAAAAAATGGTTCCGTTGCCAAGACTGGGATCATCATTTTGAGGGAGATTTGATGTTGTTGCATCCGTCACGCAATGAATTACAAGACTGGTTGGATAGAAAGATCCTTGAATTTGCGCTGCAGAAGAATAGAAGCACTAACTTATCTGATGAACAATGGGTACAAAAAGTATATTTATACATAAGTGCATGAAATTTTATTTTTTTCCTTTGCGCACAAAATTGTCGTACTTAGCTGAATTACATCATTGTATAAAAGACGACGTAGTCACTGAGTGGACTTCTGAATTGATCCAGCAAGTATGGAAGTTTGATAATAAGATCACGCACACAGTAGATCATTGGATTGATCACCTTTTGGGGGGATTTGTGACTGAATTTGATGTTGACCAATTTGTGTCATATGATGAAGCAGAAACAAGGTTTTTCAAAGGCCTTAGAGGTAAGTTCCCGCACTCATTGAAATTATTACTGAAAATTCTATTGTGTGAATGAGGTTGTATGTGCGAACATACTGCTTGAATGCATCAAAGAGGTTCCATTACGCACAATGGAAGCATTTAGCCCAAAGACTCTGAAAAATTCCTTTATAGCCCTCTAAAGCCTAGATTTGATAGTGAACCTGAGCCAGAAAATGACTTTGAAGATGAAAGCTCGTCATATCAGAAACCCTTGAATTTGTTTCCCACTATATCCACTCCACTTTTGATCTCACATCATAGATGACCTACTGCACCGCGTAGTCCATCCCCACCTCCACCTCCACCTCCCCCTAAAGTAGATATGGTTGCATCCATGAAATTACCTAATTTTAGGGGCATTGGAAATGAGGAAATTGATCACTTCTGGTTTGTAACTGAGGCCATATGGCAGGCTCAGCAAGTGAACAACATTGATATTTTAAAAGCGATACTGGCTACTACATTCCAAGATCACACATTAGACTAGTACATTAGGTATGCACAGGCAAACACTAATGTTACCTTGGAAGAAATTAAAGCAACCCTAAAACAATAGTTTAAGAAACCTAAGTCATACGCACAACTGGTGATAGAAATGAAGGATATTCGTCAAGAACCTAATGAATCCGTATGGGAGGCCAATCAAAGGTTAAAGTGGACCATTAGAGATGGTGGATTTGTGATTGATGATACTCAGCATAAAGAATGGTTCATTGCTATGATTCTTCCACATCTACGCCAACCATTAGGTTAGCAAAATATTTCCACACATGCTGAGGTTGTAGAAGTTGCAATGAAACTAGAAGATACCCCAACACATATTGCACTAGGAACTCAATAGATTTAGATTCAGCTGGAAGCAATGCATCTGTAAATTTAAAGTCTACACAAGGAAAAAGGCAAGGAGGTATGCGAAGAGGTGTGGTGTATCAAATGCAAAACTTCAGGGCATCATAAAGACCAGTGTCCTGTTTTCAACAACTATCTAAATGTTGGAGGTCCTAGTCCATTGAAGAATCCTGTATGGTGTACTAAATGTCAAATTGTTGGACTACATGACACATAATATTTCCAAAGGATTGGAAAATATCAGCCTGATTTGAAGCAGTTATTTTGCAAGTTTTTTCCATTATTAGGGCATGATGAGAAGAATTTTCATACCTATGATATGATGTTGGATAAAGCAGAGATCTATAGAATTAAGGTTGAACCTACATCACCAACATCCCATTCTGGGCGCGAGGATTCCAAGGCAGAGGAAGAGGTCGAGGAGGTGGATCACCTGGTCGACGAAGAGGAAAAGTGATTTTATATAACTGTGGTGATGCTGGACATTATGTGCACGACTGTTCGAATCCAGCATGATAGTCCTGCAGGTACTGTAGAAAATTTGATCATGTTATAGAATGTCTAGTTTTGATTGCTAAAATGCAGGAAAAGAAGACCCCAACGCAAAATATTCAGATGGTTCGCGCAGAAACTCGTGAAGAAGATCCCATTGTAAATTTCGTTACCGAGAGTGGTGTAGCTACCAATAAAGATAAGTGAAAGAAACATGCCATTAATGTATGGATCCAAAAATCACCTACAAACCAGGAAGGCTTTAATCTTCAGCGTGCAAAAAAAAACTTTATTGAAGCCAGGAAAGACTTTGCAGAAGGAGGTACATCAACAAGTGGTAGAACACTAAAGGAAGCAAGAGGAGAAGAGGAGATTAAGCCATTTTTACAAGCATGAATATAGTTGCTGCGCAACAAGAAGGCCGTTGAAAATTTATAGGCATTGATAGATAATTTCACAGAGAAAGAAAAACCCATGGTGGAACAACAAGTAGTCAATAAAATCTATAAAAACAAGAAGAGAACGGGTAGAGAGATGTGCATGATTGTGCATATTGGTGCTTATGAAATGGACCAAGTCATTTTGGTTCTAGGATCAGATGCTAATGTTATACCTAAACAAACTTGGCAGCGCATGGGAGAGTCCAAGCTGGAACGGTCTACTATCAAACTATGCATGGCTAATAAAAAAAGATCATTCCTTTGGGAAGGTTGTCAAGAGTTGTGGTCAATATAGAAGGTGTTAAGGTGTTGGCAGACTTTGGAGTCATAAAGATTGTAGATGATACTGATCCCTATCCTGCACTGCTAGGATTGGATTGGGCCATTGACATGGATGGTGTTATCAATATGAAGAGAAGGAGAATGGAATTTGAAAGCAATGGAGTTACGGTAATAATTCATTTGGATCCTGCAGAAGGCCAAAGGTATACTGAACCAATGCATGCTGAGGATGAAATCAATCAAATCTATAACCTAACTTTGTGCGAGGAAGACTAGATTAATCCAACAGTAGATGGGAATCTTAAATGGGAGAAGTATAGTTCTTGATTTTCAGACTTTGATGAAGAACTATAGAATTGGAAGAACCAACTTCATGAGGTGTCTGCGTTGCGCTGTAATCACGTGACCCACCCTCTGTGTTGTATAACATCTGAGGTACATGATTTCCCACATTATGATGGCTCAACTGATGTAAACATGTTCCTAGGAGAGATGGAAAGGTCTTTTCCTGTAGAACAAAGATTCCATGATTTCGATCTTGGCTTGCATGCTACTCCAACAAGATGGTGGGAAACACATTAGGATAATATGGGATATTTGGAGGAATGTGTGCACATGATGAGGTTGCGGTTTGAATACCCAGTAATTAAAATGCAGGGTTTATATTATGGCAAAGAAGATCCGCGCAACCATCTGGCCAATTGGAATCATGTATGGGGTTGTGAACCAAGACATGAATGGGTTCATAAGTTTATTCACACGTTGGGAAAGGTGCATACTGAATGGTACTTGGAAACAAAGTTACATAGAGGCACTAGTGAGTGGTTTGCGCTGATAGACAATTTTATTCTTACCTTTAGCTTTGAAAGTGGGTTTGAAACAATTGGTCAGGCTCTGCATAATATTCAAGAATTAATCTTTGATTCCACTAAACCTGTGATTAAGTGTGCGCCACCAACTTGGGATACACAGATGAACGTCATTGTGAATTGCAGAAACCTGACATTAGAAGAAAATGATGAGGATCCAAGGAATATCATGATTCTTGAATCTGAAGGGCATCGTCCAGTAGCTGGGCCCTCAATCACCTTAATGAATGTGACAAAGCCGTTTAAATTAAGACAGGTGAATATTGGAAATAAATAAAAACCTAATTTAGCAAATATTGGAGACTACTGGGATGATGATACAATAGGAAAGGTTATTGAGTTGCTGACAAAATATCAAGATCTGTTCCCTACGAAGTTTTCATAATTGAAGGGAATCATTGGGGACCTGGGAGTGATGAAATTCACATTGAAGCCTGATGCGTACCCTGTAAAACAACGCCCATACAGGCTGAATCCCAGATATAAGTAGAAAGTGAAAGAAGAGTTGGAAAAAACAATGGAAACATACATCATTGAGACTATGGAAGAATCTGACTGGGTAAGTCCAATGGTTGTGCAAGATAAGAAGACCAAGGGAGAAATCAAAATCTGCATTGATCTGTGAAAATTGAATGATGCTTGTGTGCATGATCCATTCCCAACTACATTTTCAGATGAAATCTTGGATAATGTTGGTTGACAAGAAGCATATTCTTTTACAGATGGGTTTTCAGGCTATCTTTAGATCCGGATTGCGCCAGAAGGTAGGAGTAAGACCACTTTTGCTATTGAGTGGGGATCCTTCCAATATACAATTATGCCATTTGGACTGAATAATGCTCCTACCATTTTATCATGCGTGGTATTTGTTTCTTTTAAAGAATATATACACAAGTTTTTGGAGGTATATTTATGACTGGACTATCTTTGGTTTGTTAAAGAAGCATATGTCTAATCCGTGCTTAATGCTGGATACTTGTAGGAAGTATCAGATCTCATTGAATGTGAAGAAATGTATTTTCGTTGTACCTTTTGGAATACTGCTAGGACACATTGTCTGCCATCAGGGATTGATGGTGGATCATACCAAGATTGTTGTCATAGTTAATTTGGAAGTACTTGAGAATATTAAGCAATTGCGCTCAATATTGGGGCATACTAGGTACTATAGAAAGTTTAGTCAGGGATATGCGCTGATAACTGCGACCATGGAAAAGCTATTGAAGAAGGATGCAACGTTCTGCTGGGATGAGGACTGCCAAAAGAGTTTTTAGCTACTCAAGGAAAAGATGGTCACTACGCCCATCTTGGTCTTCACGAATTGGTCCAAGGAATTTCATGTACATGTGGATGCCTCCTATATTACGCTCGGAGATGTGCTAGCGAATCCAGGGTAAGGAGAAATTGACCATCATATTGCTTATGCCAGCTGAAAATTCTCAAGCGCGGAGAAGAATTACTCAAACACGGAAAGGGAAGGGCTCAAAATTGTATATTCACTGCAAAAATTACGCCACTATCTGTTGGGAGGTCACTATAAAATGTTCATTGATCATTCTGGTTTGAAATACTTGGTCAACAAGCCTATGTTTGGGGGGAATATCTATAGGTGGTTGTTGTTATTGTAGGAATATGATTTTGAAATTATAGTAAAAACCAATATGATTAAATGCTGGGCCAGACCATCTGTCGCGCATTGAATGAAAAGAAGAGCCCACGAATATAGATGATGGATTTCCAGATGCACAGTTGTTTACGATAAAAGTGGTTGATGAAAATTTCCCTGATATCATTCAGTTTTTGACTATTGGTCGCACCTGAGGAGTATACAGTTCATCAGAAGAAAGAACTTGTGGCACGTGTAACAAAATTCACCATTATTGCTTGACAGTTGTAAAAATTAGGCACGGATGAGGTCCTGCAAAGGTATGTATTGAAGTATGAAAGGCAGGAAATTCTCAATGAAGCTCATGGAGGAGTTGCCAGTGGTCATTATGCAGGTAAGGTCACTGTGCATAAGATCTTGTGCGCTGGGTTGTGGTGGCCCATGCTACACAATGATGCCTATGCGCACTGTCATGCATGTGATGTCTGTCAGAGGACGAGAAATGCTTCGTGCAAGGACAAGATGCCCTTAAATCAGTAGATGGCATTGTAAGATTTTGATAAGTGGGCTATTGATTTTTTGGGACCTATTAATCCTCTAGGAAGAAAGAGTGGTGCATGCTACATCATCACTGCGACAAATTATGTAACTAGATGGGCTGAAGCCAAACTGATGAAGGATTGCACTGCTGATACGACTGCGCAGTTTATTTTTGAGAATATAGTGACTTGGTTTGGTTGTCCTAAGATTCTGATTAGGAATCAAGGTACACATTTTTTGAATGACACTATTGAAGCTTTAACTAAAGAATTCAAGATGCGTCATCAGAAGAACTCTCCTTATCATCCTCAGGCAAATGGCGCAGTTGAAGCTTTCAATAAGACCTTGGATACCACACTCACCAAGGTATGCAATGCTAAAAAAAATGATTGGGATGGGGAAGTGCCTGTAGTTATCTAGGCCTACAGGACTACTTGTAAGAAGTTGACTGGGAGGACACCTTTCAAGATGGTATATAGGCAAGAGGCTATGTTTCCCATGGATTTCATTGTTCATAGTTTTTGCATTGCAAAATTTACCAATATGGCTGAAGAAGATGCTCCAGAGGACCGATTGTCGCAGTTTTTTGCTTTGGAATAAGATCGGTTTATTGCAAATTATCACCAGCAGGTCCAAAAGGCGCACGAAAAAGCATGGCATGACAGGAATATGAGGCAGAAGGTGTTCAAGGAGGATGATTTGGTCTTACTATATGACAACAAGTTTGTGTTCCACGCAAGGAAATTGAAGATACATTGGTTAGGGTCCTGTGTGGTTAAGGAAACCACCGATGGAGGAGCAGTGCGCCTGTCCACGTTGAACGGTGAATACCTTCCTGGGTATGTCAATGGAAGTTGTTTGAAACTGTACAAGGATGACCCTGTGCCTACCAAATGACTATATGGCGAGAGTATCATAATTGCGCAGATGAAATGGAAAATGCATAGTAAGGTGCGACACGCGCATGGTATTTGCGCTAGGAGATTGATTGGTGCGCAAAGGTGTTAAAAAATAGCTGTTGGAACAGTAAAACTGGATAAGACAGATTTATTACCATTTTTAGGAGAGTCTAAGATGCATTTAATGAAGTGATTTTTCCAGATTTGGGACCGTTTTGTCAATAATGGAGCCTCATTAATGCACAAGGAGCCGTTGCAGGTGTGCCATAAGTATAAATATGACTTATGGGGTCACAATAGTTCCCTTTGCGTTCTAAGTGATTTTTATGCTTTTAGCTTTGTGTTTTCCATTGCGTTTGTTGCGTCTATGTCTGGTTTGGATCTCGTGTTTGAGGATGCATTGCGTCGAGCTAGTCTAGGGTACATAATTCAAGACAAGATGACAACGACAAGACCAGGTGATGACCCTGCTGCGCTAGAAGTGCCCATTGTAGAAACCCCTGCACCATAAAAAATGAAGAAGGGAAAAACCTCTGGAATGAACATATCTCCCAGAGAAAAGACCCCAAGACCGCACCACTCAGTGGGAGAGAAGATGAAGAGGCCTAAGACTGAAGTTCCGAAGACTATTAAGGAAGGGGATGAAGAAGTGGTAGAAGTAGCCCCATTATCATGGCTACCATGTTATATTTCGCCACAAAAACCTACTATAAAGGCACCCAAGGACTTGGAAAAGGTGCGCACAAGCATCCAAGTCCCTCTGATCTCAGAGAATGTCCCAATGGAAGGGGATATGCTTGAAAAAATCCCACAGCTATGGTTTGATGACTGGGACAATGCATATGTCAAGAATTTTCCCAAGCTCGTGCTAGAGCTTTACTTAGATTAAATTAATTATGAAGGAGGCGTGGTGTGCCTCGAGCCAAAGAGGGGAATGTTAGGTCTACACAAGGAAAGACTGCTCAATCTGTTGTATATCCCTCATTTTGGGCGTAGTCCCATTAATGATAGCTGCGTCAAGCAACTGTTGGAGTTGGTCCACGATGATGCACTCTAGTTGGGAGAGCGCATCCTGATTGATGCAGAATTGATTCATTGAATCATAGGTCTGCCGAATTAGGGGGGTGATCCTATTGTAGGCTATGGAGGCAAAGCATAGGAGAAAGCGGTGGCGGATCAGATCAAGAAGAAATATGATGTCACTCACAAGTATCGAGGGTTCATGGTGGAGGATAATAATGACCCCGTGGTCCATTTTGGCACGCTCATCTTGGCCTGCAAGATGATGCACAAGTGCAGGCCCAAGGAGATGCTTGCGCATGTGATTGCGCTGGATAGAAGATGTGAGAAGGGAGTCATATACAATTGGTGTGGATACCTGTGAAAGGAATTTCTTGAGAATGTGTGCAAGGTCCGGGAGGAGGGCAAGCCCTTCCAATATTGCTTAGCTCTTATTACTGATTTCTCTTATTAGATGGAGAACCCATGAATATACGCAGTTCCATGAGCTTGAGGAGAAAATGTGTGAAGCCGCACGTTACATAACACTCTAGAAATCGTTAAACCCCATGCGCATAAAATAGAATAAGATATTTTTGGTCTTGTATGATCCGACATTGGACCAAGTGGTAAAATCCAAGCCTAGACTGTCACCTACTCTTTTTGATCAATACAAAATGATAGCCGACTTTAAGGCTACATTTCACAATATCCATATTTGCGCCAAGGGTGCTGTAGAGGGAGTGTGGTATGAGATTCCTTATTTGGTGACTGAATATGACCTTATCAGAGTAAAAACAGAATGGTCGTTGACCTGGTTGACTCCACCGACACAGCCGCGCGTTCCTACAGGAAAATCCAAGGAGAAGGCTACTAAAAATCCTGTAGACATAGTGACAACAACAGTTACATAAAAACATGCTAAGAAGGAACTGACCCCAACTACAACGGGAGAAACTATTGACATAACCACAGTGTCAAAAAAGAATGGCTCTGCACCTAAGGAAACCAGAGAAGTGGAAACGTGAAAAGGAAAAAAGTGTGACACTCAGGGTTCGGGTGGATCGGTCAAGAAACAAAAGGGATCCAATAAGGCAGTACAAGAGATCCTGACACTTACAAAGGATGATATCAATGAGATTGTCAACAACATCACATTTGTGCAGGAAGACCCCTTGACGAACATGGAGGTCCAATACAAATATGCACTGGAGATTGTCCAATTTTGGTTGTAAGAATTAAAATTTCAGGTGAGCCAGATTTAGGAGAGCATGATTCAGGCGAGCCAGACTAGTGCACAACCATTGGATGTTTCCTTGCCAACATTAGGGGATGCTCAATTTTTTCACATCCCCCTGCCCGAAATATAGATGGAAGCTAACCAGCGCGTTCAATTTACGGGTATAGGTGATATTCATGTTAACCTTTCAATGTTGCCTGTAGGTAAACTACATTTGCTGCATTCAATGATTGCAGATGAACTTCAATTCCAGGAAGCAATTGCGCAAATGAAGACTAGAGATGCACAACAGCAGGCTGCACAAGTGCACCAACAACAGCAGCAAGCCAAAGAAGATTGCAGAGAAGCAGAGTCCCAACATGCTGCGCGGGAGGAAAAGATTAATCAGATGTGCCAAGACATTCCAGTTGTCTTGGCCACAACTGCACCTGTTGAGAAGTTGGAGGGGTTGGCTGTTGTAGTAAAATCAGTGCGCAAGGAGGTTCAAGCAATTCGGATTGAATATGAGCAACAAATTGCGTACCTCTAAACCAAATTGCAGCGGGAGACACCGCCAGTGGTTCGCGCGAAGAGGGAAGTAGAAGTAAAGTAGGCACATGATAGCATCACTGCCGTGGTCACCCAGTGTGACAAATCCTTGAAGGAGGCCATGGAAATTTGGGCCACTATCTAGGATGATCCGGTCATGCAATAGCTGTGTGACGCACACAATGAAAAGGAACAACAGTTTGAAGAAATCAGAACAGTTGCACCTACATTATTCCTTACACAACAAATTTCTCGTTTGCAGGAAGGCTAGGGAATTTAGACAGAGATTGCAGACTTGTGTCGGAAGGAACAGGTGTTGAAGGAGCATATGCAACCATGGGTAGAGGAAGTGCTAAAAATCTCCTAGACGCTGGACAATACCTTGAAGATCATTCAGTAGACTCAGCGCATCATAGAGATGGCCGCTGAGGGGCCTACAACGGACAAGATGGTTCAGAAAGCGCAGAGTGTAGCAGCGCAAAGCCTTGAGCTATTGCTCCCTCTCCAGACTTCTGTCAAAACAATTTAAGCTAAAACCAAGGAGACAACTCCTTAGTGACTCGAGATGAGTCACATGTTTGTGTTGGGGGCCTGTTGGAGCAGGGTCCCTTGAGGCATAAGTTCCAAAGACACTTTTTGTATGTTTGTATCTGCGCACTGTGCAAATGAAGTCAAAGGGATTTTGGCCCTAATTTTGGATGTAATTGGGCTTAAATGTAAATTGTGGGCCTCAAACCATGGTTTGAGAGCATAGTATCTGCGTGCTAGGCGTATTATAAATATATAGAGTATGTCTAAGCTAATTTGTAAGATATGAATGTTATGAGATATTGATGTTCTGATAGTTTATGCGTTGAAATTTTTTTTGGCTTGGGTTGAAAGGCTCCTGCTAGCTGTGTGCACAGAGACCTAGTCCTAGCTATGTGCGCGGAAGGATTTGTAAGGGTTGTAAGGGTTGTAAGGGTTTTCTAAGGGTTTTGGAAAGATAATTGATGTATTGATGGATCTGAAAGATAATAGAAGAACAGTTTTGGTGAAGCTCTTTGTGTTATGCGTCTATATTTACTGTTTATGCCCTGATGAGATCACATTGTCTATTTACTTGTTAATGATTGCACGAAGTTGTCTTATATGATCATGCATGATTATTGTTGATTAAGATATTTGTTCAGTATTTACATTGGTTAAGATCTATATATGGTTCTGATTTTTTATCTGCGCTAAAGCGAAACAATATTTCTGTGTTATTCTGTTGATAATTTCACATGCTCTGTGATTCTATTATAAAATGTTGTGCACATCTATATAAGTTAACTATGGGTTTTGCTGAGGACCCCTTCATTAAATTCTCTCTCAGGGTGCAGAAACGTGGTTCCAGTGCCCCCCTATACTTCTTCGAGTGAGACCTCGGCCTGCGCAATCAGATCATTTCTGAAAGGGCTAGTAGTTGGAGGGTTTGTTGTTTTATCCATAAAATCTGAACCTGGGTCAGGACCCCTCAAACAAACAAGTGGCATGTGAAGCTCTAGCTTCACAATTTGAGTTGGATTTCGCCCTCATTGCATGCATGGTGACATTGGTGATGGGTAGTGTTTGGTATCTGGATAGTGGAGTCTCATTCCATATGTCAAGAAACAAATATTTTTTCAGCAACTTGGAGAAAAATGACCTACAGATGCACATCAAGATAGGAGATGATTGAAGGTATAGTATGACCGAAATCAATACTATTACCTTTTAGAGGGAGTCTAATTCTAATCTCACATTAAAAGATTTCATGTATGTTCCAGGTTTGAAGAAGAATTTAGTTTCAGTTTCTATGTTGGAAGATCATGGCTACGATGTGATATTTAGAAAAGGAAAGGGTTTCCTTCATCACATAGCCACAAGAAAATTGAAGCAGATCGAGGTTTGGGTGAATAACCTCTACAAAATGGATGTAGAAGACTATGCTGCTTTGAGCACAAAAGCAGAGAAGGTGCAGAGCTGAGACATCAGTGAATTATGGCATATATGACTTGGCCATTTGCACCATGGAGCTTTGAATACCATGCAACATATTTCTACAGGACTTCCCAAGGGTGCACTAGAGCTTCGTGTTACATGCATGTAACACCCTCTTCCCACATCTACCCAAGTCACCGACCAACAAGGGTAAAAATGTGACGAGAGGCTACCATAATGAGATTCAACCTATTAGTTGACCTTAAGGAAGTGGAACCAGTAAAAACACAACATAAAAACCTTTTACAGCAATAACAACACCCCCAGGAGGTAACCCAACCATTCAGGCCTCTTACCCCTGGGTCACACTGACATTCTGACCTATTTGATCCATAGCCGCAGGAACATGCTTGCATGCCTGCATCCAGGAGGCTATAATCGTAGGCATAACACTGCATGCCAACGTCGAGGGCCCCAAATACTCAGTTTTGTGCCAGCATCCTTGGGATTTGAGCCACCTTTTCAGGCTCCGAACCCAGTGCTCTGCCCAAAACTTCATGAAAAGTTCAAGAAAATGATATGAAAGAAATCACATCAATAAGAACTCATCTGGACCCCTCCTAGCCATGACAGTCATTTTGTCAAACATTTCAAAAACATGAAAACTACATGTATAAACAACATAATAGAGCATAAGAGTCTCATAGTTATCTAAGAATAAAAAAGAAGCATCACTCCCCTACATCCTTAACTAAAATACAATCTATTTGACCATAGATACATTGTGTATTCACTTACAATTAAAAACATGGGGAGATCCATACATCATCACTGTAAAAACACATGCTCATAACCAGCGTAAAAACAATAGAAATACCATGGATACAACAAAAATAGAATCCACATATAAATTAGTACATTTGCATAGAAAATAACAAGGGAATGAATTTATAATTAATGAATGTAGAAACCAAATGGAGATGGGACTTCCATGTTCCACCTGACCATAGATTGGCTGACCCAAGTCTCACTTCAGCCAATCAACCTCGTGCCATATTCCAAGAATGAATGTGGTATATCATCAAACACATCAATCAAAACCAATCCACGGCTTCCAAAGGCCAAACCAACTCAAACCTCAACCAATGATTCCACCTCACGGTCGGACATCAAAACCATCACAGATTGGTCTCTACCTAAGCTTCTCCAGGGCTACAGAGTGTTTGTTCCAACCAAGGCTCCAAGACTAGTAACCCAACCCACCTAGGGCTCCAGAGAATTTGTCCAACAAAGGCTCTAGGACTAGTAACTCAACCTAACAGTTGTCCACCGGGCTCTAGAGCGTTTTTCCAACCAAGGCTCTAAGAACTAATAAATCAACCCAACAACTAAAGATACCAAAAACCAATCAATAGAAATAAACCCACAACACCATGGCTATCCAGGAAATGGAAATGCTAGGAAAATCCATTGTCAATCTAGGAAATCCTCCATCCCGATGACATATCATGACTGAAAAACCACATGCATACACCATGCATGTCAAAACTAGTGAGGAAAACATACATGCAACTAGGTACCCACAATCAAAACCCATTGTAACTGCTGATCCTGATGACCAACTGAGCTTTCCTGTTCTTCCTTTTCCTTCTTGCTCCAAGTCACCAAGTATTCCACACTCTCCAAGAGTGATCCAAGAAAAATATAAGTATCCAAGAGCATTAGAGAGAGAAAGAGAATAATGAGAGATCTCCAAAAGTGCACAGAAAAAAGCATATGAACTGATCCTCAGAAGCCTTTTGATCATGAGGCCTCTATTTTCTTCATTTTCCATTATTTTCCTTCATTTTCCTCCTCACATGTAACATGTGACCTTTCACCTTCCTTTTCCCCTATTTTCCTTTATTTTCATAAATAAATGCCAATAAATGCCTCATGCATTTCCAATACCTTTTCCAACTTCCTTTAGCCATAATAACTGAAATGAACACCCGCTAGGATGTTTTTAACCACCATTCGCTTGGAATACGTGTCCCATGACCTTGGTCTTATATTTTTTTCCTTTATTAAATTTTATTATATGGAATTTTCACCAGGGCTATTACGGAACCCTCCCCCTTGGGGGAACACCATCCTTGGTGTTTAATGACACCTACAAACCAACAAAACATTGAAAATAATACATACTACCTACAGAGCTTTATAAGATATCTTGTTGCAATATTTACAATGAATAACATGCTCAAAAGCGAAAATCATCATGGAAACAATACTGTGTACTGGAGCTTTATAACACAACTTATTACGGTATTTACAATAGTATACATATATACATATATGCACATTTTCTCAAGCAGCATATAAAATGATACGATGCTCGTATCAACAAAAAGGGAATCCCGAGGCTCACACCTCCACCCTCAAAGTAATACAAGGATTCACCTCCTTCCCAGGAAGTCCAGAATCCACTGCCAAGTCAAATCTGCATCCAATGTCTAGCGCTGAAATCATATGCTATTGTACCCTTAGTGAAAAATTAAAGGCTCATTGTTCCAGGGCACACTCCCAATGTGCATCTAATACCATCTGGAAATGCTAATAACCAGAACAAATCCATTCTCTACCTTCTCTTCTCTACTTCACAGTCCCTCCGGAAATTTGGTCACCCCCTTCTTTGCAGTCACACACCTTCCAGGTTCCGCTGACACCCCCATCCTGGGTAGTCCAACCTCTTGTAAGGCTTCCTTGAATCGGAAGATACAAAAACCAAGGAACATCCCTACCTTAAAACCGTCATAGTGGTCATAACATGCTCATGGAAATCAACGAAAAATATTGGGTACCAGTGTTCCACAGTGGCTCTGCTCCTGAAATGCTTTACCAACATACTGATGTCTATTTCAATTCCTTTTTTTGTTGTTGCTAATGCTTGCAATTAGTTTCAACCACCCAAATGGAATTTTTGTGCTTCTCGTACCAAGCACATAATTTCCATTAGATTCAAAATAAATTGAAATACCTTCAATCATACCTCATTGGTATTTCGTCAATAAGGTACACTTGCATTATTGTTTACTTCTTGTCAAAACAAGTCAAAATAGATGTTTGATCAATCATCATGTATAAACATATCACTTCCGATCAGCTCAAACCACAACCATCATAAATCAAAATCATATATTACATGTAACCATCATAAACCATAACCATAAATCACATGTAATCATCATGAGTCAGAATCGTAGATCACATGCATAATAGAACTGAAATAAAACACCCATACCTATCCTTCATCATTCCTTACTTTTGCCTTTGTTCTTTTGTACACACACCGGATCGGTTGCCACACCCTACAAACACCCAGTGCCTTTTCTTCTCTTCAATCACGCACACATACACATAGTGTACATCACAACACATACACCCACACACGACACACAACATAATAAAATACATACACCCACACTCGGTGTACAACACAACACAATACATACACCTACATACGGTGTAAAACAAAACAAAGTACATACACATACATCTGGTGTACAACACAACACACGCCTACACCCCATGTACAACACAATACATATACATACGCATAGTAAAACACAACTAATTCACATGTCACAATACCACGACTACACCATGCATATACATAGTACCACATGCCCACAACAAAAAATGTACAACATGCACACAATACCACATGTATACCAGTACCATATGCACAACACTTACACAATACCACCTATAGACAACACTACCTGCATAACGTGTGCACAACATCACATGTGCACGACACCACTTGCACAACGTGTACACAATGAAAAATGTACACCGCACCACCTGTATAATTTGTACAAAATACCACATGTACACAACACCACATGCACGAGATGTACATGACACCACATTTACATGATGCCACATGCATGACATGTACACGACACCACCTGCACACAACACCACTTGTACAACATGTACAAAACACCACATCCACACATCACCACATGTACAATCATGCACACAAAACCATATGTACATAGCACGATATGTAAAACACACACACAACACCATATGCACATGGCACTACATATAAAAAAAGTACATAAGACCATATGTACACAACACCACATATCCAACATGCGCACAACACCATATGCACACAACACCACATATCCAACAAGCACATGCACAATACGATAAGAACAAAACACTGCATATCCAACATGTACATAGCACCATCTATACCCAACACTGCATATGCAATATACACTCACCACCATATATACAACAGGTATACAACATCACATGTATGCAATACTACATATGTTTCATGTACACATCACCATAGGTACAATCACTGAATATACAACATGTGCAAAATATACACAACAATAGTACTGCACATCCATAGACCGCACACTGACCCCACAAGAAACCTTTCTTCTAATGTCTTTCCACTATCCATGCTTATCCCATCATGTCGCATATCAAACTACCTTCATTCGTTGATGTACCCCTCAACATTACCAGTCCATAACATAAACATAGGCATAGTATAAGCATATATATCAATTCATGTCCACATGATACTGACCTCATAGATATTTTAGAGTTACTCTTCCCACTTGATTCCTCATAATACCAATAACCTCTTAGTACCATTCATCTGGATAAGCGATCATTCCTCCACAAGAATGATCCTTGAGGACCATGTCATACAGTGACATATACATACATACATACATAAATATATATAATCATTAGCATAAAACAATCATGATCCTTTCAGACAACGACATACATACACACATATATACATATAAATGTTAGCATTAAACAATCATGATCCATGAAGACCTTGTCAGACATGACATACATACATGTATACATATATAAACATCAACATAATCATGATCATAGCACAATTTCTAGATATCATAGGGTCTAGGTCAAGAGAACTTCCTTTATTCATGCACAACATGCACAATGTTGAGAATAATAGTTCCCAACATAGCCAAGGAATCTAACACCTTAGATCCATTCACTTTACCTTTCTTGTTACCTTTCTCACGATTTTTATACCACCGTCCATTTACCTCAATGGACCCAACCAATCCAACTGGTTGTCATATTATTACCTTAAGCTTCCCTTACACATGCACCGGGCTTCATCCAAGTATTTGATTACCTGTTGGGTACCACAAATCTCTCCTCATACTCCATTAAATTTCCTCTTTCCCAACCAATTCCCAAGAATCTCAAACAAAAGGAAAGAACAAGAAACAAACAAGAAGAAAACCATGAAAATAAATAACAACGTGACACCACAAACAAAGTGGCATGATCACGCACTAGACGCAATCAAGACCACAAATCAAGAACAAAAATATCAAAGAGACCGAAAGCAAAAGACTAGCGACAAACGCCATGAATCAATCCCCATGGTTCCCAAGGAAATCTCAACCTGAGCATTTTCAAAGATTTCATGGGAGTCTCTTTTTTCATGCAATCTCCCTGCATCATATTGCCATAAACACATAACTGTCAGTGCATAAATACACATAACAACATGCTAGTTAACTTACCTTTTTGTGCCAAGCATGTTGACCTATAATTGAAAACTCATGCCAACCATATGTACCAAACATCAATACAACATATCTATCAATTCGAAATCAAATTTTACCAAGACTAACAACCATGTCATAATAAAAAACCAACTCACAGTCATAAGTCATAATACATGCTGCTACAACTATCACCTACTTACACTCAAGTACATATTAACTGTCTCAACACATATGTGTTAGTACAACCATCTTAAAATAAGATTGTTCTTCATGCAATATTACAAACACATACTCATATCATGTGATTAATCAAACATTGAAGCAATATATAAACTTACCATGTTAGATAAATCAAATAGAAAACATAATAGACACCAAACAATCAAACACAAAATAGACGACATAATCAAACAGTCAAGCACCAAGTAGAAGACATACACAACTCATACCATAATGCTTCTCAGGGGAGGATATATGGTTTGCACAATCAATCTAGATTAACATGACATAACTTCACAACATATCAACCCAATCATAAATAAGGTCATGATATCGATAACTATATCTAGATAACATGTTCACACCCTAAACTCATAAACAATTGTCATTCATGCATACAATCACATATGCACAGTCAGTCTAGACGTAATACAACACATTATCATAATTAGGTCGACTCATGCATGAATCTCATAACCTTAATCATCAAGTCACTAGCATGTAACAACAACAAATTATATATAATACTCATCAAAAAGATATAAGTTATCTACATAACACATCAATAACAATGCATACCACCATAGGTTTCTATCATTCATGATTATCTGACACATGTACTTATAACCGCACTAATAAAATATAATCTATAATGTATGTAACCATAACATCAATATAATGAAAGGAATACTCATAACTATAATGAATATAACAATCCTTAACCTACATACCTACATGCCCACCATCCAAACTATATGACAACATGCTCTTGCCTTGAGGTCCAATGCTTCAAATTCACTTTAATGATCTGCATCTCCTACTCTATCCCAGCAAACACATTAGAATCATAAGATACCAATATCATCATGATGAGCTAATTGTATACAATAACATTATGCACAACAACCCCAGTCAAACCAATGCAAACTTGAACATGTTTACCCACTTGACATTTATAACCAATCATGAACGACCAATACATGTTCAACATATGACATCACAAAAGCAAGCATACGTGGATAACACCGAAGCATATCCAATGTGAAACCCTAAAATAAGCAAGCAATGCATGTACAATATGTAAGAAAGCATGCACGAAAAATACACAAGCATGAGCAACACACAACCTGCCATACACTCATAACAACATGTTGACAACAACGCCATCATCACTTCCATGGAGACAAAACTGCCACCATGGTCAACATAACACATATGAAGCAAGAAAATATAGACCACAAGCATACTAAACACATATGCAACCAGCATAAATGCATGATCAACACACTGCCCATCTAGTCCAAGGGTCAAACCATTCTCTGATACTACTCTGTAACACCCTCTTCCCACATCTATCCAAGCAACCGGTCAACCCGGGTAAACATGTGACAAGAGGCTACTATAATGAGATTCAATCTCCTAGGTGACCTTAAGGAAGTGGAACTAATAGAAACATAACATATAGACCTTGTACAACAACAACAACCCCAGGAGGTAACCTAACCATTCAGGCCTCTTACCATTGGGTCACACTTACATGATGACCTCTTTGAGCCATAGCTGTAGGCACATGCTTACATTCTTGCATCCAGGAGGCTATTTACGTAGGCATAACACTGCATGCCAGTAGTCAAAGCTCCAAATACTCGCTGGGATTGGAGCCACCTTTTCAGGCCCAAAACCTAGTGCTATGACCAGAACTTCATGAAAAATTTAGAGATGATAAATAATAATATGATGATGATACAGAAGCAATCACATCAATAAGAACTATTTTACCCCTCCTATCCATGACAAGAATTTTGTCAAAAATGTCACAAACATGAAAACTACATGTATAAAAAATAGAACATAGCATAGGGGTATCATACTTATCTGAGAATCACTAAGAAGCATCAATACGCTACATCCTTAAATACAATACAATATATTTGAACATAGATACATTGGGTATTCACTTACAAGTAAAAACATGGGGAGAGCCATACATCATCACTGTAAAAATACATGCTCATAACCAACATAAAAACAACAGAAATACCATGGATACAACAAAAATATAATCCACATATAAATAAATACATTTGCATACTAAATACCAAGGGAGTTAATTTCCCATTAATGAATGTCGAAACCAACCAGAGATGGGACTTCCACATTCAATTTGACCATAGATTGGCTGATCCAAGTCTCACTTCAGCCAATCACCCTCGTGCCATATTCCAAGCATGAATGTGGGATCTCATCAAACACATAAATCAAAACCAATCTAGGGCTTCTAGAGGCCAAACCACCTCAACCATCAACCAATGATTCCACCTCAGGTTCAGACATCACAACCATCACAGATTGGTCTCTGCCCAAGTTGTTCTAGGGCTCCAGAGTGTTTTTTCCAACCAAGGCTCCAGGACTAGTAACTCGATCACAACTGTTTTCGGGATCCATAGCGTTTGTCCAACCAAGGCTCCAGGACTAGTAAATCAACACAACAACTATCTAGTGGTCTCCAGAGCTTTTTTCCAACCAAGGCTCTGGGAACTAATAACTCAACCCAATATCTAAAGGAATCATGAGAACCAACCATGAAATAATAAATGGAAATAAACCCACAACACCATGGCTATCTAGGAAATGGAAAGGCTAGGAAAATCCATTGTTAATCCAGGAAATCCTCCATGCCAATGACATATCATGACCAAGAAACCACATGCATACACCATGCATGCCAAAAATAGTGAAGAAAACATACATGCAACTCGGTACCTACAATCAAAACGCTTTGTAGCTACTGATCCCGATGACCAATTACACCTTCTTGCTCTTTCTTTGCCTTCTTGCTCCAAGTCACCACCAATTATGCCACACTCTCCAAGAGTCCTCCAAGAAAACTCTAAGTATCCAAGAGTATGAGAGAGAGAGAGAATAATGAGAGAGCTCTAAAATTTCATTGAAAAAATCTTACCAACTGATCCTTAGAATCCTCTTTTATCAATGAGGCCTCTATTTTCTTCATTTTCCATTATTTTCCTTCATTTTCCTCTTCACATGAAACCTATGACCTTTCACCTTCCTTTTCTCCTATTTTTCATTATTTTCATAAATAAATTTCAATAAATACCTCGTTCCTTGGGCCAATGCCTTTGCCATTTCATTTTCCAATTTCCTTTAGCCATAATAACCAAAATGAACACCCGCTATGATTTTTTTACCCACCATTCAGCTTGTAATATGTGTCCCATGACCTTGGTCTTATTTTTTTTTTCCTTTATTAACTTTTATTACATGGAATTTTCACCAGGGATGTTACAACGCAAAGGACGTACATTGGGGAAGTACACAAAATCCACCTTTCATGATAAGGAAAGTCGAACACAATCGATCCTTTAAAGAGTACACTCAGATGTGTGTTGATCGTTATTGACAACCTCCATATCCAAGCATAGTTATTATGTGATATTTGTATATGATTTCTCACATAAGTGCTAGATATTCTTCAAGCAGAAGAAAGAACAAATATTCTAAATTTTTTGTGAATTTAAATCACTTGTTGAGAAAGACACATGTAGGAAAGTGAAGGATCTTAGGAGCGATAATGATGGATATTATGCGTCGAATGAGTTCAATAAGTTATGTGCATGATAAAGCATTTGACGAGAGTTAATAGAACCCCCTAACCCACAATAGAATGGGGTTGCTAAAAGAAAGAACAAAATTATTGTGGGATACACACGAGTGATGTTGGATGATTGAGGCCTACTATTGCACTTGTGGGTTGAAGCATGCAACACAACGATATATGTGCCTAACATGAGTCCTCATAGGATTCTCGAGATGAGTATAGCAAAAGAATATTTTTCATTTAAGAAACCATATGTGGCACACTTCAGGATCTTTAATTCATTAGTTCATTTTCATGTTTCCAAGGATGCAAGCAAAAATATATAACCAACAACTGAGTTGGGAATATTTGTGGGGTACAATTACACACCTCACAACTATTGGGTGTAACTTCCATCTCACAAGATGATAGTTGTTCGTACAACTGTGAATTTTGATGAAGATAATACCATGATATGTTCCCTTGAGATGGAGCTTCAGTTGCATGCAGATGAGGAGCTTTTAGCTCCAAAGGAATAACCTCATGATTTTTTGGAGCAACCACAAGCAGAGGAGCAGAGAGTGGAAGCATCCACTCATGCGGATACATCCAGAGATGGAAGGAAGTGCACCATAGAGGCTGACGTATTGACACATGATGATAGAGAGAATGTGGGAGCACCAACATCTCAACGCAAGCAGAGGAGGTCACCAAATGGGTACACTGGTTCCATGTCTCTAATGAGCAAGAGTGTAGAGACTGAGCCATACCCATTCGAGGAAGCAGTGAACAACCAGTATGGGTTGATGCCATAGTAGATGAATATGATTCCTTTATCAGGAACAATGCTTGGGAAGTTTTCCTAAGGACAGAGGACAAGTTAGTGGTAGGTTCCGGGTGGATATACAAGGTGAAGCAAGAAGGAGATGGGAGTTTTGAGAAACACAAGGCCAAATTTGTGTTCAAGGGGTTAGCTAAGGTGGAGGGAATTGATTACGAGGAGACCTTTGCTCTAATATCAAGGTACTCTTCAATCAGATCAATTATAGAACTTTCAATGCAGATGGGATGGAAGATATATCAGATGGATGTGAAGACAAATTTCCTCAATGGAGTGATTAAGGAAGAGGTGTACATAGAGCAACTGAAAGCATTTTAGACCTTCAGCAGAGAGTCAGATATGTGGAGACTCAAGTGAGCACTGTATGGATTGCAACAAGCACCTCATTCTTGGTACACCAGGATCGACAACCCTTTCATCATGTTGAGCTTCAGCAAAAGTGAAGCAGATACAAACCTTTTCCATATTGTGGTTGAAGGTAATTTTTTATTATAGTATTATATGTCGATGATTTAATTCCAAAAGGCAAGGAGAAGTTGATAAAATCTTACAAAGAGGATTTGGTAAGAGAACTCGAAATGAAAGACATTGTGCTCATTCATTATTTCCTTGGTTTGGAAATTTGACGAGGAGATGGGGAACTGTTTGTATCTCAAAGAAATTATGCCAACGAGACACTGAAGAAGTTTCACATGGAGAGAAGAAAACCCATAGAGACTCCTCTAGTAGGGAATTGGAGGAAGGAATATGCTACTTCAGGCGAAGTGGTGGTAGAAGCTACCATTTACAGGAATCTTGTGGGTTCACTTATGTACTTGGTGAACACATGACTGGACATGTGTTATGGAATTAAAATCTATTGGAAGGAAACCAAACATGTGTTGAGATACCTCATAGGCACCACTCAATTTGGTCTTTGGTACAAACGAACAGAGGCAGTGAAGTTGCAAGGTTTCACAGATACTGATTGGGCAAGGAGTACATTAGATAGGAAGAACACATCAGGAAGAATCTTCAACATCAGGCCAACAACAATTTCTTGGTACATTAGGAAGTAGATATCAATTTCACTCAGTTCAACAGAAGTAGAGTACATGGTTGCTAGTCAAGCAACTTGTGAGGCTATCTGGATGAGGAATATCCTTGTTGGGTTATTTTGTCAGCAGATGGATCATACAATGATTAACTGTGACAACCATAGTTGTATCAAAATCTTTGTGAATCCAGTTTTTCATGATAGGTCCAAGCATATCGACATTCGGTACTAGCATATCAGAGATTGTGTGCAGAGGTGGATCATGTTGCTAGAGTACATTCCTACAGAGGAACATGATGCAGATATATTTACTAAGGCATTGTCAATAGGAAAATTCGAGTTCCATAGAGGCAGGTTTGGAGTATTTGATAATCCCTTTCTTGTCGAGAGGGAGTGTTGAAAATGGCACCAAGAAAGATTATAATTTAATTTTCACTTGAATTATATTAGAATAAATTTATAATTCCACATATCATGACAACTTGAACGAGTTAAATAAGTTAAATTGACTTAGTTGGTCCAGTTAATTCGATTTTAGGGCCTAACTTGAGTCATGTAGAGTATCTCCTACTTTATAGGAGCCCAAGTTGAGTTTATTTTGAGTTGTAATTAATTAATTCAGTAAATCTGAGTTAGAGTCAGTTGAACTAGTTCCAAATTTTGGAGGAACTAGTGGGAGGTCAATTAGTGGGGTGTGTGCTCTGTGATCAACTAGTTAACTAATAAAGAAACCATAAATAACTCATGCATGTGTGATATACGAGTTACCCAGTTGAGATTGGAGTTCAAGGGAAGTGTATTATTAGTTGTATAATCATCCAAATTGTACAGGTGGTGTACGAATTTAGAGAAAGGCCTATGATGGATTGCGTATTTGTGGATGAGGAATTTCCCTAATTAATAGGGGCTAATTCCCAAGGAAACAATGCAAGGAAATAGGGACTTGTGAAAGAAGAAAATTGGTTAAGTATTGGCCAAGGCTTGTCTAGGAAGTAGTGAGATAGATAGAGATAGTGTAGAGGTTTCTCTATATTGAGAAAACCATTGTAATCTTCTCATATTTTTTTACTAATGAAATATACAAATAGGGGGGTTTTTAGTTGTGGCTTTCCCTAGGAAATCATTGTGTAATGTGTTGATTAAATTATTTCTCTTGCATGCTTCGTGATTTCATGATCGTTTAAATTGTTTCCGCTGATGAGTAGTGTTGTCACAAAATTTCACTTGATTGGCTGCTAATTAGAAAATTCTATGTAAATGTTTCAAACCAAATTTTGATTGAAGCTTAGCCTCTTCATTTGAGAGGTCTCTCTCAGAGGGGTTTATGATATTAGATAATGATAGGACTAGATGGCTAACTCTATTTGAAAAGTAACTTGATTTTTGTGTATGTAGGTTGAAAAGAATGTAGGCTTGCAACCATTGGGCTTATGGAGTCAACAAATAAGTAGATTTAGTGGAAAGGTTTCTTGACATGGAAGCTGAGGAAAATAAGAGTTTTTAACAAAGGAAAATCACACATTGAACATAAGGCAACACATTTCATCGATAAACGAAGTCAGAGCATACACATATGAATTCTGAGTAATAAAGATGAAATCTACTGCAATTAGTACACATAAAGATATAGATAAGAAAAACATTAAAAAATCCACGATAATGTCAGGTTTGTCAAGAAGAAGTCCTCTGTATTACTGATATAAGTTAAATTACATAAAGCAACAATAGGGTGCAAAAAATCTCCAACCCCATACAACTTCGATAATTTGCCTTTAATAGACATTCTTACAGCAGGGATGATCTACCTCTAGGCTAGATTCATCGAAATCTTCCTATGACACCTCATCTAACAGAAAAACATGTCTTTTAATAAGAAAATGACAGCTACACTCTAAAGATGACTTTTCCTAATAGGACTCAAACTCCTATTTATTACATCAATCTACCTTATCTTTAAAACAATTACATATTAGTGAAAACTAAGCATCACATGTTTGAATAGGCTATGACCTAATTCATCACTACTTGACATATTAAAGATCCTCCTAAACATATAGAACCAAATCCAATTTTTCATGAAAGCAGGATCCTTATCTGAAACAAAAAATTTAGCTGATGAGTTGTCTTTACTGCATTGTATTCAAGTCATAAATGTTTGGTGGTAAGGTCCCTTGACTTGTTGGATGTGTCTCCCTGTCCAAAAATTCTTTTAAACCGCTCAAAAACCTTCAAAAACAGCTTGCTACAAAAACAAGGCAATTTTGTAGCGAGCTTTCGTAGCATCCAAAAAATGGCCTTTACCTTAAAAATTTATGCTTCTTTGTTGTTCCATGGTGTCCATCATGACATGACACATCATCACCACCATTTTACCTCGTTGAAAACTGCAAAAAGTGGATTTAGAAGAAAAAAGACAACTACAAAAATTTTCGTAGCGTTTTCCTGGCTTTAAGCCTAAGAAACGCTACGAAATTGTGAAAAACTGTGAAATTTCTAGGTTTTAACCCTGTCTCAAAAAGGTAAGATCCAGCTGTAGAAAATTGGTCTTCAACATGTAATAAGCCTTCTAAAACATAATCAAACTCAGCTTAAGACTCTTGAGGTGTTTCCTTTTCATTAATGATGAGTTGAGCTATGGGCTCTTCAACCACAGTCATCTTTAAGCCCTTCTTCTCCAGTTCCTCATGGATCAATTTTAATTGCTCTTGGAGGTATTTGACTTGGTTCTTTAGTTTTATGTTCCTAGATTTCAAGTGCAGGTTCATTTTTCTGATATGCTTCACCTCTCCTCTCAATGGCTAAGTCCATTTGATCAATTTCTATGTGTTATCTAAGGTATTTGACACACTATTAACCTGCTCTTCCCAAACTTCTTTCATTTTCTCAAACTGCACCTTCTTAACATTATGTTTCCTTGCCTCTTTCTTCAAGACTTCTATGTCATGATTTTCTAACTTCAACTGCTCCTTAAGGACCTCAATCTTTGTTTTTTCAATGATTTTCTCCTTTCCTTTCTTTTTCTTGATGACTAGATCTTCTTTTGCAAGTGATGAGAGGTCAATGATGCTTGGTGGTGGCTGGACAATTTTAGTGACCTTATGAACTTCTTTACTGCTTTCCAAGAGTTTTCTAGATTGTCTTGTCATGGGTTTCCTATCTTGAAACATGTATCCTGCATCCTCACCTTCAAACTCTAACTTCGTGGATGTTTTGACTTTCTTGAGCTTATTTCCTCCCTCATCTATATCTTCAACTTGGACTATGGGAGTTTCCTCAATATCAATAACATGTAAAATGTCTTCTAATTTTCCCTTAGCCACTGTTTGACTTCTTGTAACCCTTTTGCTGCCATGTTTGCTCACAGTTGGCTCTTGTTTTGCAGGTTTTCTCACAGTTGGCTTTTGTTTTTTAGGAGAAAGAACATGTGTATCAACTTCCTACAATTGATCTGTTTCCATGATTACTAGTTCACTTTGCTCCGCCATTGAAGGTGATGGTATACCTCTAGGTTTAGGAGTTCTTTTAGGAGTGATGGAATCTACTTCAAAACCACTAACAAACATAAAAGATGACCAGTCTCTGCCTAATATTTTTAAATCCTATAAAACTAGCAACTTCATTAAACCATGATGAAAGAGTGAGGTTTCATTTCCTTCAGATTTATATTGAAGTTTATCTGCCATTTTTTCTAAGCTTTTGTATAAGTATAAAGGTAGATCAAGAGATTTCTTACCAAAACAATGTAGCAGAATCCTGAAGTGGTAAGAATAAACCATATGATACCTCCCTTCACAGGTGAGGTACTTCTAAATGATAAGCAGCAGCTTTGAGAAGTTGTCTTTCATGTAGCTCCTTGGAATGGCATTTGTAAGGTCAATCTCACTATGTTCTGTCTTGATAATTTCCTTACAGTCCTGCATGGTGAATTCAAAACCTTTGAACCATTTTTTTCCTCCTCTAGAAATTATTGTTGCTGCTGCAATGGTCTCTAGAGTTACAATGAGGTTAACCATCCCCACCATTGAAGCTATCCCGTTGAAATTGATGGAAAAATCCTTAGAAAATTGCACATGGCATCCTTGCAGTCTTTGACAAAACTGTAAACACCCTGTTCTTCTGAAAACCTATGAAGCTGTTGGGTCTTCATTAATCAATTTCATGTTTGATGGATCATATCTGAGGCAATGGCCACCTTTTTTGGTCTTCCTCTTTGCAGCCATGTTGCTTTTATGTCTTCTCCGCCTCACTTGATCAGTGATACCTGAAAACCTTTGAAAATGACAACCACAGCTTGGGCTTAGAGAAATAGCTCTCCAGAGCTCAGTAGCATGCAAAGATGGAGCGGAGAAGGAAAAATGACTCAATTTGGAAATATTTTAAAGTTTCGATGACAACCCATGGCATAATCATGACTCATACATGCTTAAAATAGTAATACTGACTTCAGCCATGACCATTGTACCTTGATTTAACCCTAATTGACTTAAATGACATCTACCTTAACCCTTTCAATCATTGACTGACACCTAGAAGATGATTTTAAAAGACAGATAGGAATACCTCTTTTCATAGCGTACTTAGTGTATTTCCTGGTAGTTTCGCTACGAAAGTATCAGTAGTTTTGTAGCAAAAATTGCGTTTTTACTGTGCAATTTGCTACGAAAACAGGTAATCTTGGCTAAAATGACATTTTCAGATTTATAAGCTTGGTAAATGGAATATTTCAGGGAATAATGACTGATGTGACCTGAAAAGACTTGAATGGGGGTGCGTTTGGACCTTAGGATAGGCTAATAAGGAAAAATTTAAAATTTTCCTTTACCAACTAATGAAAAATGAACTCTATGACCATACCTTTGACACATGAACCTCTAAGACTATGTCAAATGATGTTTCAATTTTTATGAGTGATAAAAAGTAGAATATATTCAAGTCTATTGTTTTAGTAAATTACAATTAGAAGTTTGAATCTACAAGGAATTTCTACATGTTAAATCCTTTGAGAGAAAACCCAACTAGAAGGTGAGGTTGTTAAGTGTTATTTTTATGGAATGGAAATAATGCAAGTGTAAAGGAGAAGGAAATCTAAATGTGGTTTTACTTGAGACCTATGGCCCATGGAATACTAGATAACACAAACCCCCTCTGTTATGATCGTTGAACCCCACTCCCAAATTTTTCAGCTCTATTGTGGAACAAAATACAATCCAAATGAATGGAACTCATTTTTCTCTTAGTGCTCTAGTTAGAACACAACCCAATAGCCAAATAGGGCTTAAGTTTGACTCTTTCAACTCTCAACTAGATTTACATATTTGACCCTTATACAGTCTTTTTTATACAGAATCTACGACCGCGGACAAAAGTATCTTCCCTATACTGGGTGGTCTAGTCTAGGACAATAGAAAGACAAATAAGCTAATGTTTTCCTTAAAGTAAATAGATAAGGGGATGAAGCCTACCTGGAATCTGTCGTATTCTTCACTCCTCTTTTGGCTTGTATGCTCCAATCCTAGCTATGATCACTATAATTAGAAATTTCACAATCAAACAACACAAGGCGACGATCTATGAAATCTATGTAGAACCGTCTAATCAATTCATTCAAAGGATCAACATGGAATCAAAATACATGAAATCATAACATCACATATAGGAAAACAAAGAAATCTTTGCATTAATAAAAATGGAGTGAGTTAGAACCAAATATAGGATTTTATCTTATAGAAGTGATCCTCGAAGTTGACTTTTCCTTCTTTGCCACAAAATGTACTTCTATGTCACCCTAATGCATGGAGTAATTAATATCATAGCAGCAAAATAAGGGTAGAATATAACTCTAAAATCCAATCCCTAGCTTTTGGATGGTCACAAATATATAGAAGAGGATGGTAAGTTGGGAGTTATTATCCATTTACCAATCTAGGCTTGAGATACACAGTTGATTGGAGGATGAGGTAAATATATAAGGGATGAAAAATCCAATATAGGATAGGATAGGATTCAAGACTTTCATCCAAGGTAAATAGTTATAAAAAGTCCTGGAAGCTTATGGAAGAGGAAGCTTCAGGATTATTTTTATTTTCCCCGAATTTATAGAATCAACACACCCCCAACATAGGGCAACCTATAGGTGATCATCCATCCCCAGTGAGTGAAAACCTATAGGTGAACGTAGGTCTCCAAGGAAGCAAAGTGTGTTGGTCCTTAAAATGACCGAAATGAAGTAGTTTTAGGGAGAAACTCAAGGTTTAGGCAGAGTCATGCTTAACGCTTTTTGTAGGGATGATGACAAGGGGTAAAAGAATGTTGATTGATCCAATTTCTAAGCCTATTGACCATATGCGAAAAAAAATGGCCTATAACAGATTACCCCCTAAAGAAAAAAGTAAGAAATGGAAATTGATGACTGAAGTGCTTTACTTTGTGACAAGTCAGGACCAAGAACTGTTGAAAATGCAACAAGATGATGGAGCTTAGTGAAATGAAGTCGCCTTCACTAAGTGGGCCCACAGGCTATTTTTGGCGCAAAGTCTATTTTTAGACTATGTCTATTTTTAGACATATGGAGCATGGTCTAGGAGTTGAAGTATGCTATTCTTGGATGATTGGCCGAGTTGGTAAAATAGATGGACCTCTATTTTTAGACATACAGGTCGAAGTCTATTTTTAGACTGCCTATCTAAAAATAGGTCAGTCAAATATTATTAACCCTTAATAATATTTGGACTCTAAACTTCAGTTTATTCTCTTACAACACTTTAGTTGGAGCTACGGATGTGGCCCATGCATCTGACAGAAGGAATTACGCTATTCCTTGGGGTTTGGTGAGCTCATGCATGGTTGACTTCAGTTAGGACTTCAGTGGCAGAAGTTTGGTGGAGTTGATGAGACAGTTGGTGGAGTTGTGTTCGGTTTAACTTAGTTGAACTAGTTGAGATTAGTTTAACTAGCTAATAAAATAGTAATGAGTGGAGTGAATTAAATATTATTTAATTCACTAATTATTAACTCATTATTCAACTCAAGAACACATCAGTTCACTACAGTGCATGGACAGTTCAGTGGAGACCAGTGGAAGAGGTAGATGAAAGGGTGAGTTTGCTATTAGTTGTGACAGCAGTTGTGCATGAGATTTGCACAAGCATTGGAGGAGATTGCCAATGATGATTGCGTAGTTGGAGCCAGTGAGATTCGAACTTGGATCTCTCATTAGACCAGCCTTGATTGCGCAATAGAGGCAGGCAATTAGTGGATGAGTTTTGAACCTGTGACTTGTTCAAAAAACCAAGCTAGTTTGTGTGTAACTTTTGGAGACAGTACTGAGTACTTGTGAGGAGTATTGTACTGAGATTGTTACATGTTTCTCTTCTATTATAATATACAAATAGCTGGGGGTTTTCAGCTATAATCTTTCCCCATTACATATTGTGTTTATGTGTGCATGCGACTGTTTCTATTTCCGCAAATTGATGATTGATTGTAGAAAAGGTTATGTGTTATACATGAATTCGAATTAATGTATGATCAGGATAATCTCGGTGGATAAATCTTCATTATTAAGCAAATTTCTACATGGTATGGGAGCGAATTGATCATGGAGATCTATTACAGTGATTACAATTTTATTTCGGTAGACAGAGTCTGTAACGGGCCAGGTAGCCTCTGGATCCATCCTTTCTTTGAAAGGTGATATATCCAGTAAATTCCCTTACAGTCGATCTCTGTGCTAGAAATAATTTGTTCTCACAGATCCAGAAGAAGTTGAGTTTTTGAGCTTGGAATTCGAATTTTGCAGCAGATTGTTTTCTTGGTGCCGGAGTTGAAATTTCTTTCAACGATTTGCGACTCGAGTATGCCCTTGAAGGCAGTTCGAATTATGTTGCATGGAAAGACCGGATGGAGGCAAGATAGAAGATAATGGACTGGCGAGATACGTGATGTCCAAAAAGCCCACCGATCCCGCTGTCGAAGTCAGCAAAAGAAGATGGCGAAATGTTGAAGGATTCTATTGGAGGGCGTGAAGGATCACATTGTATCCAGCCTGCATGGAAAAGCTTCTCCATACTTGATGTGGAAAGCGTTGACAGATCTATTACATAGCAAGAGCGACCAGAGGAAGTTGGCGCTCAAGGATAAACTCAGAAACATTAAGATGGAGAAAGGCGACAGTATCGCCAAGTACCTCACGAAGTTCACTCAATGCAGAGATGAGCTGGGAAGTGTGGGGGTGACTATCGAAGAAGAGGATATGGTGGACCTGGCTCTCCTTGGTCTTCCGAAAAGTTGGCATGCATATCAAGATAGTGTCAATGGTCGGGAGAAGTTTCCGGGATGGGAGCGCCTTTGGGCGGATCTCATGTAGGAGGAGATAAGGAGGACTACCAGGGACGGATCTTCATCAAAGGTATCTGATGAAGAAAATTGCGCTTTGGCTTCCAAAGCAAAGAAGGGGAAGAGAAAGAAAACTTCTCAGTCTGGTGCGAAAGGCAAGAAGAAAGACATGTCCAAGGTGAAGTGTTTTCACTGTCACCAGCACAGACACTATGCCACAAATTGTCCGCAGAAGAAGAAAAATAAGAAGGCTGCTGGATCTGCAGCAGGAGAGGCATTGGCTTCTCAATTCGAACTGGATTTTTCACTGATCGCATGCTTGGTTTCAATTGTGATGGGAACAGTTTGGTTCTTGGACAGTGGTGCGTCATTTAACATGACCGGAGATCGAGATCTGTTTTCATATCTGGAGGAAAAAGATCTTGGAGTGCACATCGAGATGGGCGATGATGGTAGATACAGTGCGACTGGTATCAGTACCATTTCCTTTGAGAGGGAGTCTGGTAAAACTTTCATATTGAAGGAAGTTTTGCATGTTCCAGGATTGATGAAGAACCTGATCTCTGTGGCGATGTTGGAAGACAAGGGGTATGATGTGGTCTTCAGCGAAGGAAAAGCCTTCCTGCGCAGTAAGACTACTGATGAGACCCGGAAGATAGGGGTTCGAGTCAAGAACCTTTATCAGTTGCAAGTAGATGGCTACGCAGCAATGGCATGCAAGGCGGGAGAAGTGGTGAGCCGGGATGATGAGGGCGAACTATGGCACAGGAGATTGGGCCACCTTCACCATGGAGCTTTGAAAATACTGCAGCAGATTTCTACTGGGCTTCCTAAGGGCACTCTTGCGCAGTCAGATCAGTGCAAGGGGTGTACCTTGGGGAAGTATGTGAAAGCCACCTTTCAAGATAAGGATAGTCACGCCACGATGATCCTTGAGAGAGTTCACACAGACGTGTGTGGTCCTTTCTTTTTAGCTTCGACAGCAAAGCACAAGTACTATGTGATCTTTGTTTATGATTTCTCTCGGAAGTGCTGGATCTTCTTCATGTAGAAGAAGAGCGAGAAATTTTCAAAGTTCTATGAATTCAAGGCGCTGGTTGAGAAGGAATCGGGGAAGCATGTGAAGGCTCTTAGGAGCGACAATGGTGGTGAATTCATCTCTACTGAATTCAAAGACTTTTGCAAACGCGAAGGGATTCGGAGAGAGCTCATCGCACCCCATAACCCACAGCAGAACGGGGTGGGCCGAGCGGAAGAACGAACGATCGTGGGTGTCGCACGGGCGATGTTGCATGATCAAGGCCTACCCCTTCACTTGTGGGCCGAGGCATGCAATACAACAATATATGTGTAGAACCGTTGTCCTCACAAGATTCTTGGCACGAGTACACCGGGAGGAGGCGTTTTCCGGCAAGAGGCTCGATATTTATCATCCGAGAATTTTTGGCTCACCCGTCTACATGCATGTGACGAAGGACGCCGTGAAAGAAGCCGGATCCGACCGCAGAGGTTGGAATATTTGTGAGATACACCGATACACCTCACAACTATCGGGTGTATTTTTCCGGACGCCGCAAGGCTCGTTGTGCGACGGGATATCAAATTTCGGGAGGAGAAAGCCATGCGGTGTTCGCTTGAGAGGGAGCCACACTTGCATGCGGATGAGGAGCTATTAGTTCCTAAGGAGGAGCTTCCGGATGTGGATCAGCCACAAGAGGAAGTTCGGGGAGGTGGAAGAGACCACCCATGCAGCGCCAACCATCAGAGGGCGCAAGCGCACTACAGAAGATGAGCGACTGGCTCGAGATGCAGAGAAGGTTGTAGGACCACCTACAGCACAGCGCAGACAGAGGCAGTCACCGGATCGGTACACTGGATACATGGCTCTTGTGAGTCAATGTGTCGTGATGGAGCCATCCTCTTTTGAGGAAGCTGTGGAGGAACCTGCATGGGTTGATGCCATGATCGAAGAATATGATTCGATCGTCAGGGACAGTGCATGGGAGATTGTCCCAAGACCGGTGGGGAAATCAGTGGTGGGTTCGCGATGGATCTACAAAGTGAAGCGGGCGGCTGACGGGAGTGTGGAGAAGTACAAGGCGAGATTTTTCACCCGTGGCTTTTCAAAGATCGAGGGGATCGATTATGAGGATACCTTTGCACCCGTCGCAAGTTACTCTTCCATACGGATGATCCTTGCTCTCTCAGCGCAGATGGGGTGGCACATTCATCAGATGGATGTGAAGACTGCGTTCCTCAATGGAGTTATTGAGGAGGAGGTGTACATAGAGCATCCTGAAGGTTTTGAGATCTTCAGCAGTGAGTCGCATGTGTGCTGACTCAAGAGAGCACTGTACGGGCTGAAGCAAGCACCTCGTGCTTGGTACACACGGATTGACAGTTATTTCACCGGGCTTGGATTTTCCAAGAGTGAGGTGGATCCTAACCTGTACCAGATTGTGGTGGAGGGGAAGTTGCTGATCATTGTACTGTATGTAGATGATCTGATTTTGACGGGTGATGAGCTGTTGATACTTTCATGCAAGGAGGAACTTGCTAGAGAGTTTGAGATGAAGGACTTGGGCCTCCTTCATTATTTCCTGGGATTGGAGATTTGGCAGCGCAGTGGAGGAATGTTTGTTTCTCAGGGTAAGTATGCCCAGGAGATACTGGAGAGGTTCAACATGCATGGCTGCAAGCCTATTGACACTCCTCTTCCTGGTGGTTGGAGGAAGGAGGATGCTACTTCAGCGGAGGTAGTGGATGCCACTGTCTATCGACAGTTGGTGGGGTCGCTTATGTATTTGGTCAATACACGACCCGATATATGCTATGCTGTTAACCAGCTTTCGCAAGCTATGGTTAAGCCTACCAAGATCTTCTGGAAGGTAGGCAAGCATGTATTGTGTCATCTTAGTGGCACATTGGGATATGGTCTATGGTACAGACAGGAGGATGGAGCGAAGCTTTCCAACTTCACTGATGCAGATTGGGCAGGGAGCCCAACGGACCGAAAGAGCACATCTGGAGGAGTTTTCAGCATTGGGTCGACAACAGTTTCCTGGTACAGCAGGAAGCAGAGATTCGTGGCACTCAGTTCAGCAGAGGCCGAGTACATGGAAGCAAGCTTGGCTGCATGCGAGGCTATTTGGATGAGGAAGATCCTCGTTGGATTGTTCGGGTTGCACTTGGAGCCTACTGTGATTTATTGTGATAACAAGAGCTGCATCAAGCTGTCGGCTAATCCAGTATTTCATGATAGATCCAAACACATCGACATCAGGTACCATCATATCAGAGATTGTGTTCAGCGGAGAATCATGTTACTTTCATATGTTCCCATGGAGGATCAGGATGCTGACATCTTGACGAAGGCGCTCACCAGGAGCAAGTTCGAATTCCACAGAGGCAGGATAGGGGTTGCTGATAATCCATATCTTGTTGAGAGGGAGTGTTGAAAATGCAACAAGATGATGGAGCTTAGTGAAATGAAGTCGCCTTCACTAAGTGGGCCCGCAGGCTATTTTTGGCGCAAAGTCTATTTTTAGACTATGTCTATTTTTAGACATATGGAGCATGGTCTAGGAGCTGCAGTATGCTATTCTTGGATGATTGGTCGAGTTGGTAAAAATAGATGGACCTCTATTTTTAGACATATAGGTCGAAGTCTATTTTTAGACTGCCTGTCTAAAAATAGGTCAGTCAAATATTATTAGCCCTTAATAATATTTGGACTCTAAACTTCAGTTTATTCTCTTACAACACTTCAGTTGGAGCTACGGATGTGGCTCATGCATCTAACAGAAGGAATTACGCTATTCCTAGGGGTTTGGTGAGCTCATGCATGGTTGACTTCAGTTAGAACTCAAGTGGCGTAGTTTGGTGGAGTTGATGAGACAGTTGGTGGAGTTGTGTTCGGTTTAACTTAGTTGAACTAGTTGTGTTTAGTTTAACTAGCTAATACACTAGTGATGAGTTGAGTGAATTAAATATTATTTAATTCACTAATTATTAACTCACTATTCAACTCAAGAACACATCAGTTTACTACAGTGCATGGACAGTTCAGTGAAGACCAGTGGAAGAGTTAGATGAAAGGGTGAGTTTGCTATTAGTTGCGACAGCAGTTGTGCATGAGATTTGCACAAGCATTGGAGGAGATTGCCAATGATGATTGCGCAGTTGGAGCCAGTGATATTCGAACTTGGATCTCTCATTAGACCAGCCTTGATTGCGCAATAGAGGCAGGCAATTAGTGGATGAGTTTTGAACCTGTGACTTGTTCAAAACTAAGCTAGTTTGTGTGTAACTTTTGGAGACAGTACTGAGTACTTGTGAGGAGCATTGTACTGAGATTGTTACATGTTTCTCTTCTATTATAATATACAAATAGCTGGGGGTTTTCAGCTATAAGCTTTCCCCATTACATATTGTGTTTATGTGCGCATGCGACTGTTTCTATTTTCGCAAATTGATGATTGATTGTAGAAGAGGTTATGTGTTATACATGAATTCGAATTAATGTATGATCAGGATAATATCGGTGGATAAATCTTCATTATTCAGAAAATTTCTACAAGAACAACCGGCGAGATTATATTTTGTTACAATACATTTACATCATGACATATTTGTTGAGGGAGGCATACCCATAATCATCACATAAGCTAACATTACATGTACAATGATTAAAATACACGTACAATGATGATAAATGGTGGATCCATGAATGGATGACTGTCTGAGTGATCATAGCAATCATACATTGTGATCTTGTATTAATCCTAAAATCACATCCCGAATGGATGAAACTAGATCCGAGGCCTTCTATATGATTCAAATGATCATCTTGTTATCACTCCCCTTGTTTCCCAAGGCTAAGAATGGAACTGAAGGAAGATAACCACAAACCAACCTTTAGGTTAGGTAGCTAGCCCTAACAAAACCAGAGAGTTCTCTCTCAATGTAACTTTGTAGCCAATGATATGACTGGATATATAATTATCTCAGGCTAGTTATGATGCTCAGTATAATAGGGTTTTGTTTGTTTGAAGTTTTTGCTGGATAGGAATGAAAATCAAGGAACCGGGTCTAGGGTTTAGGTCAGATTTCAAAGGTTAGATTACAGAGGCAAGGATGAGCCCAGGTAGGTAAGTTTAGAAGAATGCTTAATTTGTCACTGTGTATAGGTTGAACAAAGAGAGAGTTATAGTGAGCATTAAAATGAATTCATTCATCCGAAAAGCAGATACATGTTCATGTAAATCTTATAAAAACAGAGCATGGAAAGCACGATTTATGTATATAAACTCATAATATTAACATAAATAAGCATATATGTGAAATATGGATAACATAACATTCAACATGATAATATTACAGAGAAAAAAAAATGCTCAAAGGAATACCACTAGAGTCTCAACACTATGTCTGCAACGCTATCTTTGATTTCATTAAGAAAAAGCTTGTACAATAGCTCCACTGCAAATAAAAACTATCCAACCCTTCAAATGGATTCAATTGGACTACATATAGGAAAATAAGAATCATGACACCTCATAGGGTCGAAATCCTATCCAAAAAGCATCATAATTACATTAGATGAGTCACTTCCTATAATATAGGGAAGTTAGAAACTATTCCCTAAAATGTAGCTAAAGACTAGGCGTGTGTGTCTCCTACATTAAATTACATGTTTACTCATCATAAGAGGTAAAAAAAGCTCAAATAAATCAAATGACACCTCATGGGAAAAATAGCATCGTATTCTGAAGTTTTCCTGGCTTGGCAGTTGTCTTGGGAGTCCAATGCAGAATCATAGCACCTTTAGCAGAAGTGTCGTGCCTATCTGACAGAAGCATTGTGCCTATTCAAAGGCTATTTTGACCAAGTTAGAAGTATCCAATTTCATGTATGAAGGTTTGTATGAGTATCCCTACGTGTCTACTTTCAAATGCACCTTTAAATTTGAGAAAGCACCGATAAGAAGACCTCCAAAACTTGATTTTCCCAACCTCACTCCAGAAGCGTTGTGCCTGGTCAAAAGCATTGGCAGAGGCACGAAAAAGAGGCAGTTTTTTGGCTTTTTCTCCAAAAACAAGGGGTGTCATGAAAAACCAATACCCGACCTAAAATTTTTAGGTGAAATGGAATCTAATCATGTAAACCAATCTTCATTTGGGTGCTCTGAGAGAAAGCGTTGCGCCGCTGTGCGACGCTTCTGTGGAGACCCATTTTCTTGAATTTTCCAAAAATAACCAAAAATGTCAAAAATTCTCAAAATTGGTCAAAATTTGTTTTGTGACACCTGTGGATGATAGACTAAACAACCAAGGATACCTCAACAAGGAGGTCTAAGTTATCCTTCTCTTCGAGCTTCATTTGAGCGTCCTTAATATTTTTCTTCATTTGTTTGAGCCTGATTTGTGAGATTTTGTTTTTGGCGCAATAGTGATTTTCCATATGTCTCTAGAGGTCATTGTTATTTTCGGCTTTATTTAGAAGATTATAAAGGTATCAATTTAACCTGTCAAGCCAATACTTTCTATCTTGATTGATTTCATCAATAATTAACTCATCAAAATTTTTCCAGCTTGATTTAGGGGAGGATTCTCTTTCTTTCTTAAGTGCCCTCTTGAGACCTCTTATCCTTGGTCTCCTCGCTTTTGTTTCAAATTATGTATCCTCCAAATAATCATCATCTACCAATTATTTTCCTTTTCCTTTATATGCCTCAATGTGCACCTTTGGCTTGTCTTGGAGGAGTAGTTTCACTTTTAACTGAGTATTCTCTTGCTGTAGGAATGTGATCTGAGAATTTTCCATTGAGAAAACCTCCCTCAATGCTACTATATCTTCATCTTTTTCCTTTTTTATTTCTTCAGCTGACTTATCCTTCACATGCTCTATCATGTCAGCTTCTAGGGGTGCTTTTTCATCATGGTGCTGCAATGGTGACTCATCACCATGACTAGGTGGTTGATCTATTGTTTGTCTTTGCTCAAGTGTAGCTTCAGGTGCTAGTACAACTTTGATGGTATTAGGAGAAAAAATCATCCTCTTACCATTCTCATAGATTTGAGTGATCTCAATCCTAGGTGCTTTTGAAACCTCTGCTTTCTTTCTTGAAAATCCAAACTGATCCTGGTGGATATTGGTGGCCACCCGCCTATTCCACTTGGGGCCCCACCATTGTCTCTTTCAGTTTTTCAGTTTCAGTATGACCTACTATTTTTAGCAGTTTTTCGGGTCTTGAACTTCCGGAGCCATTTTGAGGCCCTAAACAACATTTTTTGGAAAATCGAGAACAACATGGGTCCATGGACCGATGTTGCTCACATCAAAAGTTGTAGTCCTCGGATAGATATTTATAACAAGGTATTGAGCGCGTCAAACGGAGATGAAGCGCCAAAACTATGGGCACTCCATCCACATAGACCATCGACCCCTGTAGTTCACACAAACACAAGGGAAGTCGCAAAATGATCACCATCAGAAGTGGTCCACATATTAGCAACAGTTTCATTTGAACATCAAGTACAAGAAGGGTAGCACCAATAATGTTGTAGACTGCCTCAACCGACCATCGATCGTGGCGCTCATCACCGTTCTCAACTCTTGTGGGCACGAGACTTTTGATTGGCCTCTTCTCTACGAGAGCGACCCAGAATTCGACCACACATACAAGGCACTCTTGGGGGGTACGAAAGTTCCAAATTTTCACCTCCAAGATGCACTTTTATGTCACCTAGGACACCTTTGTGTTCCTTCAAGCGAGCATGCCATGATGATATGGGAAGCACAATAAAATCGAGTTGTTGGGCGTTTCGGGGTCGAGAAAACAGTGGCAGTATTGCAAAATTATTTCTATTGGCCGAACCTTCGACGAGATGTCAGGAAGTACATCAGATCCTGCATTGCTTGCACCATTTCCAAACCGACCATCAAGAAGCAAGGCCTCTATACTCTGCTACCTACCCCTAGTCGACCTTGGGAATCCATCTCCATGGATTACATGTCGGGCCTTCCTTCTACTAAGCATGGAAACGACTGTGTTTTCATGGTCGTCGACAGATTCTCAAAGATGGAAATTATGGCGGTCTGTAAGAAGAATATCACACCAAAAGCCATTGCTAAACTCCTCTTTGAACAAGTGTGGGTGCACTTTGGGATCCCATAGCCTATCATATCTGATCGGTACAGTAGGTTCCTTAGCACATTTTGGTCCAGCCTCTGGTCAATGTTGGACACCAAGCTCAGCAAGTCCACAAATTTCCATCCCCAAAGTTCAAACCAATGGCCAGACAAAGGTCGTCAACAGGATGATTGTACACATTCTGCACATGTAAAATTCAAAGCATCCATGCACATGGGATGAAAGCCTCCCTATGTACAACACAGTTATAACTGGGCTCTCCACAACTCAACTGGCCACAACCCCTTTCAGGTGGGCTTGGGATTCCAGCCACTATGTCCCATTGACGTAGCCATGCCATTTGCAGATACTCAAGCCGATTCGGCTCATGTCAAGTCTGAAACTGACAAAGCAAAAAAATTCATCGAGCACATTCAAGACATCCGCCAATAGGTTCATGACATATTGGACAGAGCCAATGCTAAGTACAAGCAATGACATGATCAACATCGGGTGCCACATAACTTCAAGGTGGGCGACAAAGTGTGGCTACATTTGCAGAAGGAGCACCTCACTAGACCCCACCACAAGCTTCGCCGACTCCGATATGGGCCTTACACCATCACCAAGGCTGTAGGTAACAATGCCTTCGAGCTCAATATTCCATCATTCCTTGGTCTACACCCAGTATTCAATGTGGACCACCTTCGTCCCTACTTCCCACCTCTATTGGACACCTTTGACATTGTAGAACAACCCACACCAACAGAGTTAAACCTAGACTGCATGGAATAGGCCACCATAGATTGTATCATGGAAATGCAAATCAAGAACACTAAAAAATGAAATATCCAACTATATCGGGTTGTCAAAGCTGTCTAACTCCTACACCAAGGCAAGTGGTTCACCAGGGACCATGTTCAACAAAAGTTTCCTCATCCCATGGAGGAACTCAACGCAATGGGGACCATTTCTTCCTAAGGCGGGAGGAATGATCCAAGTGGATATTGGTGGCCACCCGCCTATTCCACTTGGGGCCCCACCATTATCTCTTTCATTTTTTTAGTTTCAGCATGACTTACTAATTTTAGCAGTTTTTCAGGTCCTCAACTTTCGAAGCCATTTTGAGGCCCTAAACAATGTTTTTTGGGAAAACCGGGAGCAACATGGGTCCATGGACCAATTTCTCTCACAAAAAAAATTTGTATTCCTTGGATAGATCTTTCTAACAAGGTATTGAGCGCGTCAAATGAAGATCGTATGCCAAAGTTACGTCCCCGGGAAGTTGAAACACGAATTTACCCAAACGGGGCCCATAGTTTTGGCACTTCATCTCCTAGGATTAGGGTTTTGGATGTTTAGCGTTTTCCATTGTTTCTAAATAATAAATAGGCCCTTGAGGCTCATTGTAACACATTTGAGAGGCCTATAGCCACCACATCTCTTCTCAGAGATAAGCTACCAGCACCCTAGCTAGTTTATTTCCATCTTATCTGTAAGCAAATTTTAGTTCTTTGATATTAATGAAATGAGGCGTTATTTCAGCTGCATCTTTTTATTTATGTTTATATGTTTATTCTATTGCGTTCCTGCATAAATTCGGATTAGTCGTATGCCAAAGTTACGTCCCCAGGAAGTTGAAACACCAATTTACCCAAATGGGGCCCATAGTTTTGGCGCTTCATCTCCGTTTGACGCGCTCAATACCTCGTTAGAAAGATATATCCGAGGACTACAACTTTTGATGTGAGCAACATCAATAAATGGACCCATGTTGCTCTCGGTTTTCCCAAAAAACATCGTTTAGGGCATCAAAAAAGCTTCGAAAGTTCAGGACCTGAAAAACTGCTAAAAATAGTAAGTCATGCCGAAACTAAAAAACTGAAAGAGATAATGGAGGGGACCCAAATGGAATAGGTGGGTGGCCACCAATATCCACCTGGATTATCACAGTCCTCTCTACCATTTTTTCCATCAAAACCCTAATTTCCCACTACATTTCCACAAGAAAACCAGGAATTCCCTGTGTTTTCACATTTTGGTCCACCTCCCCATACCTATTTCAAAAAATTTCACTTGTAGCCTCAAGCTAACACATCACCCTACCTCCTCAATTTTTTGGGGGATTTTCCTTAGATTTCTTACACCTCATCACAACCCCTAAAATCACCTTATCCATATCCCCTATTTTCCCAAATTCACTGTCCCTAGCCACTCATTTCATCTAGGAGGGTTTCATCTTGTTCACAAGTAGAATGGAGAGTGAAAAGAAGGTTCACAAGGGAGGCCACCATTCTAGGTTTGAGCCATCCACATTTCAAGAACTCAATGCCTCCCCTTATGCCACGAGATGTTTTTAAAACAATCGATGTTTAAAATTTTGTGAGAGAATCATGGAGGTAGGTTGTCATGCTCAATTGACTAGCCTTTTTGCCACTAACTTCAGAAAAGACATGGCCATCATAGTAGTCATTGAATTCACTGTCTCACAAGATGCCATAATTTCAGCATGAGGTATCCCAAATGAAGGAAAATTCTGGTTCAAAGGCATGGAATTGGACCTTGAGAACTACCCAATGTTCCTAAAACCTCATTGCAGAGATGAACCTGAACATGTTTTCCCTTTCAGGAATTTACTCATAAGTATGCCCCATTAATGAAGCTAATCATGAAATATTTTACATGCAAAGGGATATTTTCAAGACTGTACCAATGCCATGTTAGGTTACTAATGCACTTAACAGCCACCAAATCACTCAATTTCTCCAACTATTTATTCGGGAGTTTAGTCAAGATGGTAGAAAAGGTACAGAGAAAAGTTAATAATCATCATCCTATTTTATTCCACCATGGTTTGGTCAATTTGATTGTTTTTCACCAACTCTCAGCAAACAATATGACTTGGGAAGCTTTCATGGAGAAAGTAGCATCAACGCCTACTACTAATCCACCTATTTTTCATAGCACAACATCAGTACAGCCAAAGGATTTTGTGATCCAGGTGGATATTGGTGACCACCCACCTATTCCACTTGGAGCCCCACCATTGTCTCTTTCAGTTTTTCAGTTTCGGCATGACTTACTATTTTTAGCAGTTTTTCGGGTCTTGAACTTCCAGAGCTGTTGTGAGGCTCTAAATGACGTTTTTTGGGAAAAACGGGAGCAACATGGGTCCATGGACTGATGTTTCTCGCATTAAAAGTTGTATTCCTTGGATAGATCTTTCTAATAAGGTATTTAGGGCATCAAACGGAGATGAAGCGCCAAAACTATGGGCCCCGTTTGGGTAAATTGGTGTTTCAACTTCCCACGGATGTAACTTTGGCATACGATCTCTGTTTGACACGCTCAATACCTCGTTAGAAAGATCTATCCGAGGAATAATTTTTTTTTGTGAGAAATATCCATCTATGGTATCATGTTTCTCCTGGTTTTCCCAAAAAAAGTCGTTTAGGGCCTCAAAACGGCTCCGGGAAGTTCAGGACCCGAAAAAATGCTAAAAATAGTAAGTCATGCTGAAACTAAAAAAAAAAAAGAGACAATGGTGGGGCCCCAAGTGAAATAGGCGGGTCACCACCAATATCCACCTGGATCATGTGAGTAATAGGGGTTGTTAGGGTAGGGCCTGTGAATGATAAGTGAAGATTTTAGATGGTGGGAAAATAATATTTAATGGCTAAAACCAATCAAGAAAAGGAAACCCTAAAATGTAGTGGAAAAAAACCCTAAGGAGAGAAAACAATCACATATTAATGATTTGACTTGAAAAAGGCATTTGAAGTATCCACTTACTGATTTTTCAGGCCACATAAGGTTTTCATACTTGTTTTGAACCTTGAAAAGCTGAATTGGAGGGTGAAACCCAAGAACGTAGCACTTTTGGTAGAAACGTAGCGTTGTGGTAGAAGCATAGTGTTGCCTCCCAAAAACATCACACTTCCTCCAGAAACATCGCGCTGCTTCCCAGAAACGTTGTGCTGCTTCCAAAAACATAGCAGAGTGATTTTTCTTGTAGTTTTCTTTGGTTTTATTCCACCTTTGGAAATGGTAGAGTGTTCTGAAGGTGAGAGATGAACTTTATCAAACAAAAGAGGATAAAATGAGTTGAGGAAATGAATTTTTCCTTTTATAACATCAATAAAACACCCTTTTTGTCCTTTAGTGAAATCATGATATTTTGAGAAACACTTTTCCTTTTTTGAAAAATTTCAAAATGTAACAAACTTTTGAAAGAAGACAAATTGCCTTGCTTTATTTTCCTACCTAAGCTAACTCCCATTAAAAGATAACTTGTATGATGGAAATGACCCTTTTTTCACCTCCTTTATGACATAATTTTGACATTTATGGTGGCGAAATGAAAGACACCTAGACACTGACCTAGGTGAAAGCATGGTGACTGGCCTAAGACTCTAGATGATAATGGAGGAAATTACTCATGAAATGACAATGACCATGAATATAATGGAGGGAGTATATTTTTAAGACCTATACATATCCAACGAACAAAAATTTATTTGAAAACTGACTTGAAAATATATAATTTTGACCTAGGACCACTACTAAGAAAATTTGAAAGAGTACATTTGATAACTGAAAATTTGGACACTAACACATCCAATGTACGATTATAACCATGTGAATCAATGAGCTAGAGTCAAACATGGTAGACACCATTTTATTACCGACTAATTATGTAAGTCGTTAACAGACGCGAGAGAAACCACCGATGATGTTAATGAATCTGAAGGTACTGTAGTATAATTCGTATGGCGTGAATGAATGAATTGAAGTCAGACACCACATAGAATATTTCGGTCGAAACCCAATGATGTAAAACCTCTCGCCGAGATCAAGGAAACTTGCCATTGATGTATGCAAGCACCAAGGTATTGAAGGGTTTTTTCTAAGCCAACTTCCTAGATAATGACTTGATGTCAACAGGAAGCGACCCGCCGCAAGAGGGCCTTGATGTATCCTCCATAAAAGACATGATATGGGTATGATGCTTTGAGATAATATGATGTTGATACAAAACAGGATCAGGAACGACAGTCATGAAATGAAGGCTTAAGAGTATTGTAGTAGATATTGACTGAATGAATTCTCTTGAACACAACGAAAACACTCAATGGAGTTGGTATCATTGACCCAAAACCGAAAATGGAGGTTTTGAAAAAGTATGATGAACAAAAAGAAAATCATATTTCCCAACCCAAAAACCTGGAAATGAAGTGTAAGAGTGTCGTTTTCAAGAGCGGCTTGCTTCCATTGACAAGTGGAGTACTCTGTTTTCCCAATTTCCCAACCATACTTGTCAGTACCTCTTTATTTTTAAAAATGATTGAGGAGAATAACATATTCTTGAGATGTAAGTTTATCCTTTGGATGAATACCTCTGAGTATGTTTAACAAACCTTGAGAACGAGTGGTTCGGTCTTGTCATGTTTAAAAATCCCATCATTGTTTGATGTTTTAACAAGCCCAACAAAGGTAAAACTCAACATCTTTTTCATGTTTAGAGAGTTTGAAAAAGAGGCAAAAAATAAAACTACAAATGTTCCTTTTAGTAGATAGTCCCTTGAGTCCATAACGGCAGAAAAATACCCAAGAAAGCCTCTTAGCCATGTTCGACTAATGTATTCCTTTTTTGTAAATAGTATATATTAGTCCGGAAAAGGGTTAAACTTATACTGAGTAGACATATTTTGATTTACTTGAATGAGTTAAAAAAGACAAGAGCTAGGGAAATATTTTCATGTTTTGAGAATCTGAAAAGAGCCATAAGAGAACTCTAGGGGGTTCCTTTTTTGTGAGTTTACAGAGCCCGAAAATGTGATAAAAGTATGCTCCTCAGTTAAAATAATCTTTTCAAAACACGACAGAATTTGTCAAACAAATATTGACCTGCTCATAACACTAAAAAAGGATTAAAAATACCCGTTTCATAAAAAAATTAACCATTACTAGGTCAAAGCATTAAATATGATAAAATAATGGAAAAAATACCATGAGTAATCAAAATGACTATTCATTTTTTACCATTTCACATTTACCTTCAAAAGTGAGAGCTATGAGTACGTTTTTCCCTCGATATTATGCATCTTATTGTGGCCAATATTGTGGATCATTTCAAGCACTGCCACTTCCTGGTAGGAACTAAAACATTTCTCTTTCATTTCATGGTTTCATTTTGTGATTTCATGCAAGTTTTCTAGATTTTTTAGGCACTAGGGTTTTAATAACTCGCCCTTGGACCAACACAACCTCCTAAAGTCGAAAGGATCATTGAATATAAGTGATGATTCACTACAGGGAGGGGTGCAACGCACTATCTCCCCTTATAGGGAAGCATTGGGCGCAAATACCAAGTTTTATTTAAAGTTTCCCTTAAAAAATTGTCAAAATTTTACATGGAAAGGATCTTAATGAGTCTCTTGTTGATATTTCAGGTCTTCATTAGCACAAAATGGCCTTTGTATGTAGAGAAAGAGAACACGCAGAACATAAATTGCATGCATCAAATTATTCTACTACCATCCAGGCACTTAAAGACTGTGGATTTTTGAAATTTTTCTGGTTACCTGGTATGAGGCAGCAAATGGAATTAATAGAGTACCGTTTTTGTTCATGGGATGTGCAGACACATGGATTCAGGTTAGGGGAACATATGCTCGAGATAAAAGTAGAGGAAATATATTTTTTGATAGGATTATCCATGAGAGGTCCCCCCATATCTCTCCTAGGTGGGAAAAGTGGTGGAGAAATAGTGAAAGACTATATTTCTGCTCATTGCAAACCTCAATCCCAACCAACTAGGGATGGAAAATTTAACATAAAATATTTGACCCTTTTTCCATTAAGAATAATCCTATTCATCATTTACAAATTGGATGACAACTTAACACTTCATGTAGCTATTAGATCACACATGCAATATGGTTTAGAGTGCTTGGAGCCAACAATGTTCAACTGGAGAGAGGGGGCGTTGGTTAATATGAAAGAACAATTGTCTAAAGCAAGAGAGGGAAAATTGAGAAATTTTGGTAATGGTTCAATATTGATCACTTTTTCCGTAAGCAGATTCCATTATTACAACCTCAAAATATCACGCTTGAGCCCATTGATCCAACGGTTCCACGGATATGTAAGTGGATAGATTATATCCCGACATGCAGGGCTGTTGGTGATCAGCTTCCCACAAGCCTTTTTCAGGTGGATGCACTACAAGAAAAAAGGACATTGGTGAGGGTTATGCTTGTGACAGACCTTTAAGGTCCATGTTGAGTCAAATTATATGCTTATAATTTTTCAATCATAAATTGTCAACCCAGGAAGGTAAACTGATGAGATGCAGTGCAAAATATATGTAGCCTTATTACTTCAAGTGTTAATAAATTATACATACATCAAATAATGCTTCTTTCCTATGTCAATACTTGGCAAAAATGGCTATGGAGTGGCATATATCATCCCTCTACAACACTTAGGATTGCTGATATTGACCATGAAAAGATAAAGATCAAACAACATTCAACAACTCATGCTTCTTTCCTGTATCGATACTTTAGCAGCAATGGCTATGGAGTGGCTTATAAAATCCCTCTACAACACTTGGGTTTGCTGATATTGATGCAAGAAAATATAAAATATCAACCAAAATCAAGAATCCAACTTAAAGAGCATGAATCCAAACATTGATCAAATGAAAAGAACTCATTAACATAAAGAATTAAATCACTTAACCAATTAACAGTTTGCTGCAAGAAATGCAGAAAGAAAGCACTAGCTGTGTACAGAAATTATTAATGCATAAATGAAACAGAAATAAAACACACACTATGCTGCGGGAGTTGTGAGCGAAGGGGGCCCTCCCTTCCTCACAACTCCTTCAAAAATCGAAGAAGCTGCTGAGAAAGGTAAACAGAACATAGACTATTTTATTAATCCGCAAATTACAGTCAAGTACAGTCTGATATCTTGCTATCAACAACAATCCCAACCCAACCTCCTTTATAAAGAGAAATACATCAGATTTATACATTTCTCAAAGCCCATATTTGGCTTGAACAAATTAAATCACTAATATAAGCCTACATCCAATGATATAGATAAAAATTGACAAAGTAAACTTCTGTTGAGTCTAATCCATGACTGGAAGAATGGATCCGACAATTTCCATTGTGCGGCTAAAGTTGTTTCTCCATGTGGGCACGAGAGAATATCTGGAGGTTTGGGTGGTTGCAAAAGAGGATTCAGAACAGTGAATAGGATAGCTTCTATATGCAGCAAATTCCCTTCAAAACCCATGTCTTTACTCGATCTGGAGATGAGTGGAACATGGTCAACCATCAATCTCACTGCAGGAGATCAAGATGGTTGCAGGAAATCGGTATATCTGCAAGAAATCTGGAACGCTTGCAGGAATATTGGCTGCATGAGCTGTCTACAGGATTTGCAGAACTCTTCGAATCTAGAAAATCTACACATGAGTTCTAGACTAGTTAGAGTAGCAATGCAATAAAGACATAGCTAGATCAAAGAATACTCGAATTTAGATAAAATGACACTTCTTATGATAATTTAACACACCTTAGGCTTAGGATACCCTTTTTAGCCAAAACTAGATAACATAGCCGAACTAGGAGTAATTAAAGAGAGAAAAGGGTTCAAAATTAGGGGAGGCAAGGCCTAGGATAGGTGTCAAAAATGGGTAAAGTTCAGACTTAACATCTCCCCCACACCAAAACTCTTGCATGTCCCTATGCAAGCAAAACTAAGGCAGTCCTTAAACATAAAATCAAATTTTCTCCTAGGCTACATCTATTGGAGCCAGATGATCTAGTTGGGTCAGACTAGATTCTGCTTGAATTTGTCCCCTGTACGTTTCATTCTTCCTCTTCAAGTGGTCGATTTGGGCCTGCTTCTTTTTCGTGATGCGAGCTACATTCTCATGCTAATCTTTGTGTTCTTTATCCATATTAAGGCTATTTTCCTTCAGGGTCACGTTCTCTGCTTTCAAGGCCCGTTCTGAAAGGGTAAGTTCCTTAATGGTCTCTTCTAGCATATGTCGAGACCGTTTCTTCAATGGAGTCACCTCTCCCTCATGATGCTTGTGTGAGGATTGGGGCACACTCAAATCCTCCCGTGCTTTCACTGCTTCATTATGAATTTCCTGCAGTGAAGGATCCTGAAAGGACATAATGTCCTTGTCAATGAATGTAGCAGGGTTTACCTTCTCCTTTCCCTTGGTCTAGACATGTGACTTATCTGTCTTCTTGGTAAACGTTTTGGGTGCTGTCCCTTATTTTTCTAGATCCTTAATGACCAGCCGAGCAACCTGGCTTCTATTATATCGTTTAGCAGGGGTAAAAGGTTTCTTCTGCTGGGAGGCCTTCATAGTAGTTTCACCGGTCACCATAAATTCATCATCCCCATCACATTCTTTCACATTTGGTCCATGAGTCCACGGTTTATTCATGGGCTTTTCCTATTTGACTCTTGAGGAGTCATAATCTCCAACATTCACAAAATGGTTTTCTGTTAGAAAGTCCTCCCATGAATTTTTTTGTTTCTGGAGAACTTCCACCAGAATAATCTTTACCAGCCCGTGATGGTAGAGGTTTTCATCTATGTGGGTGACCCTCTCTTTCACGGCCGTGGAAATTTTGATCAATGAAATTTTTAAATAATAGGGAAAATTTAGGGGCTTGTCTCAGAACTATCCGAGAAGCCTAATATGAAACAGAAATGCGAGGCCAAAGTGACCCTCACATGTAACATACTTCTACAAGAAAAACAATAACTGACAATACTTACTCCTTAAAAACTCCTTCGAAATCCCATTACTCCAGTCGAGGTTTCAGTGATCCTTCTAGAGGAAATATGCGCACATTACTTTGTTGCAGCGGTGGTTTTTAAACCATCGCTCTCTATCTTGCGGAATTCCATGTGCCCGCGCCACCAAGTCTTCCGTCAACCTGAACTGTATGTTTCCAACCTGTGATTTATCCCCATTCAGGTTTAGGGAAAAATATTTTGTTACTTTAGAGTTATGGCCGTTGAACATCTAGAAGAAAGGCAGCCATCCCGCCTTTTCTATTCTCACCTTGCTGTGAGGATCAACTTCCAGCAGCGCAAGGCGTTGTGGCTTGAATCGGACGGGGGCTAGGAGCTTAGAAATAGCAGAAGAGAAAATGAACAGGCAAGTGAGGAAATGGACAAGGAAATTTAGGATAGAAGGAACAGAGAAAATGCGGGTTGCGGGAATACAGTCCGAGACTTATGCAACGGTTTCGACATCGGAAGGAACTAAAATAGGAAATACAGGTCTTTTTCGGTGGCAGGTCGTGATCATGATTGCCATCATGATCCGACCTGTAGGACGGACCTCATAAGTACAACCACCGTTGGCGTGATGATGAAAGGTCATGGGACTAATGCCACAATCGCTCACGGCTGCAAGGGTTACCATAGCCTTAGTTATGCGATTTTTTTTTCAAAAAATTAAAGTATCATTATACCTTTACCTCGAGCATCTTATTACCAGCTGTTCTTTACCGCTTACCTCCAACATTCCTGTCCTTGATGACATAGCTTGCTCTTGCAATGATAACCTATTACATCAGACATATAATCCACAAAATTAACCAAATAATGACTGTTAGTACTTTATTACATGATTTTAATCTAATGTTTTGTTTAATGATTTTTCTTTTGTTTTGTCTTTCAGGAAACCCAGGTGTTGTTGTGCCTATCAAATGTTCTGCAAGAATTTAAAATTTACTGTCGAAAATTCTACAGGAATTAAAACTACGACTGCTTAACATTATGCAGAAATAACTGTTAAATATTCTTCAGGAATTGAACTGAAACTAATGAACATTCTGCAGGAATTGAAATAATTGTGAACACTCTTCAGAAATTAAAAAATGCAACTGCTGAACATTCTTAAGGAATTGAAGCTGAATCTGCAGGAAAAACTTTCTCCACCCATTGTGTACAGTCCATTGCACATGAATGAATGTTTTTATGTCAAATGTGCAATGGTCTCATTGGATTACCAGCCATTGAGGTCAACTGTTAACCAATGCGAGGTCCACCACAATTAATGAGAGTGTGGACCAAGGTACCTTGATGCATCCTATCAGGTGTGAATATATGAGTTTTTGTCGAACCCCCTATAGGATCTAGTAGTAAAGAATCCATGATGATTCTCCATTACCACTGGCAAGATAGCCTATCATTGGGGCATACAAGCTTCAATGCATCACAAGGCTCTAATCTTGCACCCATATAATTTGCTGATGTTGATGGGCCAAAATTGTTGGAAGGAGGGACTTAAGAAATCCCACATCATTGCAACATGAGAAGTCCATAGATTAACTAAAAAAATAAATTTTATTGAGAGGATCCAAAAGTATCTACTGACCCGTGTTTTTAACGAGCACAGTGGCAGTCCATGCTCGCCAGATTTCAATTTTAGAGTCTTTGAAATACTGAAAAATAAGACTCCAGTGGGTTCCTTTTCCGTAAGTAGTCCATTGGGCTCGGAAAAAGGAATAAAACTATACCCAATAAACATTACTCTCATGTTTTATTGAGCACAAGGAGGAACAAAGTGAGCTCATTGTATCAATAGGGAAATCAGGAAGAGACAGCAGAAGGAAGGATCCCTTCCCTTACAATCTCCAACTCTTTCTTCTTCACAATTTCTTCCACTAATTCCTCCTTATATTGGAGTTTTTGATATAGCTTGAGTCTATGCCCATTCACCAAGAAGGTAAAATTCTCATCATCAATAGTTTTAATCCGAATAGATCCATTATCAAAATCTTTTTCAATATCATAGGGGCCTAGCCAATGTGTGTTAAATTTTCCTTTGAAGTTTTTAAATTTAGAATCATAAAACAATGCCCAGTCTCCCTCTTTGAATTGTTTCTTCTTGATGTATCTGTCATGCCATTTAGCCCTTTGTTGTTGGATCAAGTCAGTATGCTGAAAATAATCCTCCCTAATCTCATCTAACTCATTGAGCTGCAAGATTATCTGTTTTTATGCTTCATCAAGGTTTATACCCAAATCTGATGCCATTCCAAAGGTTTTGATCTGAAATTCGATGGGCAGCAAAATTTGTTTTCCATACACTAGTTCATACGAAGAGAAGCTAGTGGTACCCCTCCATGTAATCCGGTAAGCCCACAAGGCCTCAAGAAGTCTGTCAAACCAATCCTTCTTGTGTAATTTCACTGTCTTGGTAAGGATTGTTTCCAGCACCTTGCTGGTTGATTCCACCTGCACATTGGCTTGTGGATGATAAGGGGTGGACTTCCGGTGGGTAATTTGATATTTTTGCACCATTTCCTGCATAATCTTAGACACAAATTGAGAACCCTGATCAGTAACTATTTCTCTAGGTAATCCAAATCTTACAAAAATATCAAAGGAAAGAAAATCTGCCACTGATTTTTCCGTTGCTCTAGGTAATGCTCTTGCCTCCACCCACTTTGTCACATAATCAGTACAAACCAAAATATACTTCTTAACTTTGGATATAGGATTGATGGGACCTAAAAAATCAAGAGCCCACCTCTCGAATGGTTCTATGAGAACTTGTGGCTGCAAAGGCATGCCATCTTATTGTATAGGCCGCCCCATTCTGTGGAAGCTATCACACTTCTGAACATACTCCTTTGCATATTTGAAGAGATTAGGCCAATAATAACCTGTGTGAAGGATATTATAAGTTGTCTGCCTGTCTGAAAAGTCTCCTCCACAAGGTTCATCATGATAGGCTCTCAAGATGTCATAGATCTCATCTTCTCTGACACACCTGCGGATAATCAAATCAGGTCCAGCAACAAAGAGATCTCCCCTAATCCAAGAATAATCGACACTTTTCCTAATGATTCTCTTTTTCTGATTAGATGAAAAGTAAGGTGGAAAATTTCCTGTAGCAAGATAATTGGCCATGTCTGCAAACCAAGGTGTTTTAAAAAATATGGCAAACAAATTTTCATCTGAAAATTCATCATTAACAGGAACATCCTCACCTGCATGGTTGAGCCTAGACATGAAATCAGCTACTTGATTTTCTTTTCCTCGTCTATCCAATACTGTGATGCCAAATTCCTGCAGCAACAACAACCACCTAGTAATTATGCTGTTAGTGATTAGTTTATTCATGAGATAACTAATATAAGAATTATCTGTGTACAAAAACTTCATAACCCATGATGTAATGTCTAAACTTGTTAATAACATAAATCACAACAAGAAATTCTTTTTCAGTTACCGTGTAATTCAATTCTGCAGGAGTTTTTACTAATAAAATAAATGAAATGGGTTACAGGATCTTCCTTTTGATCCAATAATGCTCCTATGGATGAATCAAAGGCATCCATGGAAATATGAAAATGCAAATTCCAATATTGACCTCTCAAGACAGGTGCTGAAGAAAGATTTTCCTTGAGTTTATCGAATGCATCTTGACACTCATCATTCCAATGAAATGTAGATTCTTTGGTCAATAATTTAAACAATGGAGAGGCTACCTTTGTAAGGTTTTCAACAAACCTTCTATAGTAACTTGCATGTCCAGGGAAACTACGAAATCCCTTTTGATTGGTTGGTAGGGGCAGCTTTACAATAAACTCAGTCTTTGCTCGATCGACCTTAATTCCTGCAGTAGAAACATGATGACCCAAAAAAATACCTTTAGTCATAATCATAAAACATTTTTCATTACTTAGTGAAAGATTAGTTTCTCTACATCTCTGCAATTTTTTTTCAAGATTATGTAAAGCTTCTTCAAAAGTATCACCCATAACTGTAAAATCATCCATATAAACTTCTATGCAATCATGAAAAAGATCAGAGAAAATACCAAGGACCTTCCGTTGAAATGTGGCTGGTGCATTGCATAAACCAAATGGTAATACTTTGTATGCATAGGTACCCCAGGGACATGTAAACGTTGTCTCTTCCTGATCCTCAGGGGCTATCCTAATCTGATTGTAACCGCTGAATCCATCTAGGAAGGAAAAGTAATTTTTCCCTACTAGAGTATCCAGTAATTGGTCTATAAATGGTAAAAGGAAATGGTATTTTAATGTAGCTTTGTTTAATTCCTTGTAATCTACACACACTCGCCATTTACCATTTTTCTTGGGGACAATGACTAGTGGGGATGCCCACTGGCTATATGAGATAGGATAGATGAATCTTGCATTTGACAATTTTTGTAATTCATCTTTTACAATTTCCCTTAAAGCAAGGTTCATCCTCCTTTGTGGTTGTCTCACAAGCCTAGCATTTTCTTCTATATAAATGTGATGAATGCATGTGTTTGGGTGAATGCCTCTCATATAAGTATATTCCCATGCAAATGTATCTGAATTTTTTTTCAATGTTTGAATTAATTTCTTTTCTTGTTCATGAGTTAAGGTAGAATTAATATTAAAAGATTTTTCAGGAAAAATTTCCACTACCTTACCCCCCCATTCAGACATTGAATGTGTAGGAAATGCAGATAAGAGGGCTAAATGTAATTCAAAAGCTGAACTATGTTCATAAAAAATCCTGCAGATCGGTAATGATATATAAATTATGACTAGATTGTCCTTCTAAATGATGTGGGAAATCAGGATTAGAAATACAACAATTTATCAAATTTTCCTTAGAATTTTCCTTAAGACACATGGCTTGGGCTATTGTTAAAACTGGCTAGGTACCTTCCGAATCATGTTCTTCTTATTCCTCAACCCAATGCATGTTTTCTGATCTCAAGAGGGGTTTAGCAGGGGGATACAAGTTGATATGTTTTGTTTCAACCCCATGAGTGATAGTCATGTTTCCAGATCTACACCCTATGTAGGCATCAACCATGGCTAGCCACTGTTGGGTGTGGAGCCTGATTATCTTTTTTATTTTGTATCACAGCATTGGACCCCTGTACCTTAATGGGGGCGGCAACGATGCCTATAATTAAATGATACTTGGGGGGTCTATGGGGGGGCGGCTGCGACTTTATGGAGCCCCCCCCCTGGCAGGGGGTTTCAGGGGAAGCGCCCCTGAAGCTAAAAACAGATGTAAAATTTCCTTGTAAAAGTATAGTTATTTCTAGTCAATTTGGGCCATTCATTAGGCGGATGATCTGACGGTAGAAGTTATGTTTAGTTTAGGGTTTTTTGCCCTAGAAGGAAACCCCTCACTTTGTATGAGGGTATTGTATTGCAGTTGTGGATTATATGTATTCTCAGAGCGAGAAACATAGAGGGAAACTGTGAGAGAGAACAGAGGATATTACAGCAGATTTGTTGTAGGTTGTGTCTCTTCATTTTGCTGGATAATAGAAAGGAAGGACTAGCTGTTCGGGGTGGACGTAGCCCAAACTGGGTGAACCACATATATCTGTGTCTCTTTGGTTTTATGTGTTTTGTGTGCTTGTGTATTCTACATATTTTATGTGTTTCATTGCTTTGTAATATATAATTTTATAACAACTAGTATCAGAGCCGAAGGTCTATTTGGCTGATAAACTCGTAGGAAGGAAGGGTTCCTGGTTCGAGTGGGAGAAATTGTGGAAGATGGTAAGTTTAGGGTCTAGAAGTTTAACAGCCAAAACTTCCCGTTGTGGAAGATGCAGATGGAAGACTATCTGTATCAGAAAGACCTATACCTACCATTAAGCGGAAAAACAAAGAAGCCGACGGCTATGACAGACGCAGAATGGGAGATTCTCAATAGAAAGGCACTCAGAATAGTACAATTGTGCCTCGCGGCGTCGGTAGCCTTCAATATTTAGAAGGAAACAACAACAAAGGGTTTGATTAAGGCATTGGCGAAATCATATGAAAAACCCTCGGCCTCAAACAAGGTATTTCTTATGAAACGTTTATTTAATATGAAGATGTCGAAAGGTGGATCTGTTGCAGACCATTTAAATGGTTTTAATACAGTTACCAGTCAGTTAAGTTCTGTAGGGGTAAACTTTGATGATGAAGTTAGGGCTCTTTTATTTCTGTGCTCATTACCAGAAAGATGGAATGGTTTAGTTATGGCCATTAGTAACTTTGTCTCTGGATCTAGTACTTCAAAGTTTGATGATGTTGTCGGTGCTATCCTTAGTGAGGAAATGCGACAGAAAAGCTCCGGTGAGACATCGAGTAATGCTTTAAGTGCAGAGTCTAGGGGAAGAAAAATGGAAAGAGGAAAGAGCTCAGGATATCGCAGTAAATCAAGGAAAGGCAGATCCAAAACCAGATCGGGGATAGTGTGCTGGAAATGAGGAAAGAAATGACACCTGAAGAAAGACTGTAGATCTCAGAAGGTAAAAGAAGGAGATGCACAGCAAGAAAACAATCATGAAGCAAATGTGACGGGTGATGTGTTACAAGATGCCTTGATTCTTTCTTTCAAAAATGTTATTGATTCCTGCGTAGTAGATTCAGGGGCTTCATTCCATGCCACACCTGATAAGAAATATTTTCATGACTATGTTCAAGGATATTTTGGACAAGTCTATTTGGGTGATGATAAACCCTGTAAAATTGTTGGAATGGGTAAGGTTCTTGTAAAACAACAGAATGGAAACCAATGTCTATTAAAGGAGGTAAGGAATGTTCTAGATCTGAAGAAAAATCTGATTTCAACAAGGCAGTTAGGCGGTGAAGGTTGTGTGACAACTTTCACAGATAAACCCTGGAAGGTCACCAAAGGAGCCCTGGTAATAGAAAAAGGAGAAAAGGTTGGCACATTGTATTTATGCAATGGTATTTCTAACTCTGTTAATGCTTTAAATTCCAAAGGAGTAGATGAAGCATTATGGCATCATAGGCTCGGGCACATGAGTAAGAAGGGAATGAAGGTTCTTCACTCAAGAAATTTTTTGTTGGGTTTGAAGAATTTTGATTTGGATTTCTGTGAGAATTGCATTTATGGAAAACAGAAGAGAGTCATATTTCTCAGAGTTGGGAAAGAAAAGAAGAGCGAAAAATTAGAGCTTGTGCATACAGATGTATGGGGACATGCCCAGGTATCATCTCTCTGTGGCTCTCGTTATTATGTTACTTTTATTGATGATGCAACTAGAAAAACTTGGATTTATTGTATTTAGAATAAATCTGATGTATTTGATACTTTCAAGAAATGGAAAGCTTTGGTTGAGATTGAGACAAGAAATAAGTTGAAGTGTCTCAGACCAGACAATGGAGGTGAATATTGCAGCAAAGAGTTTGATAAGAGAGAAGATAGTTCCAAGAACACCACAAGAAAATGGTGTGTCAGAAAGGATGAACAGAACAATCATGGAGCGTGCAAGGTGCATGAGATTGCATGTAGAATTGCCTTTACAATTTTGGGCAGATGCTGTAGATAATCCTATTTATCTAATAAACAGAGGGCCTTCAAGTTCCTTGAATGGTGGTATTCCAGAGGAAGCATGGACAGGTAAAAAGGTAAACTAATCTTTTTTAAAGCCTTTTGGCTGTGAGGCCTTTGTCCATATTAATAAAGAAAATAGAACAAAGCTTGAGGAAAAATCAAAGAAATGTACCTTTATTGGATATGGTGTTAATGATTTTGGTTATCGCTTATATGATTATGAAAATCACAACATCATTAGGAGCAGAGATGTAATATTCAATGAAAAGGTCTTGTATAAGAATCAGTTGCAGGAAAAGAAACAGGAAAAATAGAACAAAGAATACACAGTTCTTGATGAGATCACATAAAAAGTAAAGGTGCCTAAAAATAATAATAATCAACATCCATAACAACAACAACCACCACAACAACAACAGGCACCTCAAACACCTGAAAGCAATGTCAGAAGATCTACCAGGATAAGTAGACCCCCTGAACGATACTCTCCTTCATTATATTATTTATTGTTGACTGATTCTGGTGAACCTGAATGTTATGAAGAAGCAATGCAGGTTGAAACCAAGAAGAAGTGGGAGCTAGCCATGGAAGAAGAGATGGACTCCTTAATGCATAACCAAACTTGGGACTTAGTTAGGTTGCCTGCATGTAAAACTACATTACAAAATAAATGGGTTTACAGGTTGAAGGGAGAAGATGGAGGAAAACAAAGGTACAAAGCTAGACTTGTGGTGAAGGGGTTTGCACAAAAGAAAGGTATTGATTTTAATGAAATATTTTATCTTGTTGTTCAGATGAATTCAATCAGAACTATTTTAAGTCTTGTAGCAACAAAAGATTTACATGTTGAACAGTTAGATGTAAAGACATCATTTCTCCATGGAGATTTGGAGGAAGAGATCTATATGGAGAAACCAGAAGTATATGAGGTCAAAGGGAAAGAAAAATTAGTGTGTAGGTTAAAGAAGAGCTTGTATGGCTTAAAACAGGCTCCAAGGCAGTGGTATCTAAAATTTGACAAGTTTATGTAAAACGAGGAACATACTCGTCTCCTGCGATCCCATTGTAACATCTGCGAAAAGAAAAATAATCCTTTGACTATATTATATTATTGTGTATGTAGATGACATGCTTGTTGCGAATCTATGACAAAGAAATAAATGTTCTCAAAATAAGTCTGTGAATTCCTTTACTGACCAGAAAAGAGATTTAGGGCTGCAAATGATCAGCAGTATGAGAATAACTAGAGACAAGAAAAATCACAAATTAACACTATATCAGAATGAGTACATACAAAAGGTGTTGCAAATATTTAATATGCAGAATGCAAAACCAGTTAGTACACCTTTTTCTATCCATTTCAAACTTAGTAAGGAGATGTGCCCCAAGACCCAAGAAGAAATGGACTACATGTCTAAAATTTTATATGCATCAGTAGTGGAAGCTTAATGTATGAAATGGTCTTCACAAGGCCTGATATTGCACATGCAGTGGGAGTTGTAAGCAGGTACATGAACAATCCAGGAAAAGAACATTGGATGGCAGTGAAATGGATTCTCAGATATTTGAGAGGTACCAAAAATCAAAAATTATGCTTTGGTGGTTCAAACATTGATCTACATGGATATGTTGATGCAGATATGGTAGGTGACAGAGATAACAGGAGGAGCACTACAGGATATGTATTTACTGTAGCTGGAACAACTGTTAGTTGGGTTTCAAAAATCCAAAGTGTTGTTGCACTTTCAACAACAGAAGTAGAATATGTTGCTGCTACAGAGGCTAGTAAGGAAATGATTTGGTTACAAAGGTTTATGGATGAATTGGGTAAGAAGCATGATATGGGCATGTTATACAGTGATAGCCAAAGTGACATTCATCTTGCAAAGAACTCAACATTTCATTCCAGGACTAAACATATATAGCTCAAGTACCATTTCATACGGTTAGTATTGGAAGATGGACAGTTGAAGCTGGAAAAGATACACACTAGCTAGAATCTTGCAGATATGCTAACAAAGGTTGTAACCAGGGAGAAACTGAGAACATGCTCAATTTAAATTGGTCTTCAAGGATGATGATGAAGATGAGAAACAACCATGTCCAAAGAGGAGTCATTGTCCAACAAATGAAGCAGTGGTGGAGTTGCTACAATCAGTCTCCAAGTGGGAGATTGCTGGGTGTGGAGACTGATTATCTTGTTTATTTTGTATCACAGCGTTGGACCCTTGTACCTTAATGGGGGCAGAAACGCCACCCATAATTAAACATTACCTGGGGGGCCCAGGGGAGGGGGGGGGGCTGCAACTTTATGGAGCCCCCCCCCTTAGCCGGGGGTTTCGGGGGCAGCGCCCCCAAAGCTAAAAACATATGTAAAATTTCCTTGTAAAAGTATAGTGATTTCTAGTCAATCTGGGCCATTCATTAGGCGGATGATCTAACGGTAGAAGTTATGTTTAGTTTAGGGGTTTTTACCCTAGAATGAAACCCCTCACTTTGTATGAGGGTATTGTATTGCAACTGTGGATTGTATGTATTCTCAGAGCGAGAAACATAGAGGGAGATAGTGAGAGAGAACATAGGATATTACAACGGATCTGCTGTAGGTTGTGTCTCTTCATTTTGCTGGATAATAGAAAGGAAGGACTGGCTATTCGGGGTGGACGTAGCCCAAAATGGGTGAACCACGTATATCTGTGTCTCTCTAGTTTTATGTGTTTTTTGTGCTTGTGTCTTCTGCATATTTTATGTGTTGCATTGCTCTGTAATATATAATTTTCTAACAGCCACGGTCTCCCCAAGATCAATGGGTGCCCTCCCAAGTTAGTTTTAGGTTGAAGAACATAAAAATCTGTAGGGTACTCCCAAGAATCCAATGAGATGACAATGTCCTCTAAAACCTCCTCTAGCTTTACCTTAGACCTACCTATATGCTAATTCTAACATGGTAGGAGTGGGTAATAAGTCAAAGTATCCTATATGAGATAAATTTTCCATATTCATCACATTGATGACTGCACCTAAATCAATCAAATTTTTCATTATGGGGTATCCATTGATGAAGGTGGTCACCACAGGGATTTCGGGATCCGCATATTTTTCAATAACAAATTTGGTAGACATTAAACTTGCAAGCTTTCCACTTACTTGAATTGTTGAAGGTTCTTTATTTTGTCTCCCTGGTTTCTTGGTACATAGTTCCTTCACTGTTTTGGCATATATCAGGATATCCTCTATTTCCTGCAGTAATGGGATCTTGATGCACATATTTCTCAGTTCAGACATAAGATTAAATTCAGGCTGTTCTATTTTAATTTCCATTTCCAACCTCTCTGGAAAAGGAGGCTGGACTATATGAGATGAGGAAGGTTCTTGTGGCCTTGAGGTGGATGGTTTTGCTGGTTCAGGTGTGGTTTCCTCTTCAGGAATCTCTAACGTATCTTCCTCCACAATCTCCTCAATTATTTCGGGGTGAGTCACCAATTTTCCTGACCTAAGGTTGATTTCCTGCAGCTGCAAAGGTAATTCCTGCAACTATGCAGGAACAAACATTTCCTGCAGATACACAGGAAATTCCTGCAACATAGGGTCAGAAACTTCCTGCAGTGACTGTGGTGCAATACAGTAGGTAGTAAAAGTGGGATAAGTGATCAATCCAATGTTGTAAGCAGATCAGACAGTTTTATTGTTGGGATTAGACACTGGTTGAGCAAGAAGCTATGTGGGATGAGGTTGATTTGGTGGGGCAGTCAGTTGAAGCTATTGTTACGATTGTATCATTCGTTGCGGTGTGGGTTGTGAATAAAAATTTTGAGTTGGGAAAATTTGTGTAGTAGGATAAGAATAGTTCCCCTACCAAGGCTGTTGAGGAGGCGAAGGCTGGCAGGGCATTGGCGCATTCCACATCTAATTTTGAGCATAAGGTAATTGAAAATTTGACTGTGACATACCTGCAGGAAGTGGCTGCCATGGGCTTTGAGGTGCCATTGCATAAAGTGCAATGAAAACTCCTTGATCTGCTATGTATGTTGCTTTAATTTCAGGCAGAGAAGGACATTGAACAGTGGAATGCTCAGCCTCACAAATTCAACATACCTCGATACTACCAACAGGGCATTTCCTTAGAGCATGTTTCTTCCTGCATTTGGAGAAGAACACCGCTAAGTATTTCTCGAGTTCATATTGTTTCTCCGGTTTCTTCTTAGCTTGAAAAAAATTCAATTGTGAAGATAAAGTGTTAAGAATATCAATTTTAAAATTTTAAAATACATTTAAGCTCTGGTTACTCCAGATTCGGCAACTGATTTGACAAGCTTGGAAGAAGGATCTCTTAGTCATCCTCCAACCTTGGAATTTCCTCTTGAATATCTTTTACAAAGCTCACACACATCATCATAACCCAACTTCGATACATCACCTACTCCCATTAGATTTAAGACCTCCAGGTATTTGTAATATTCCCAATTATCCATGAGCTAGTTGGAATATGAATATTTGTTTTGCTACTTTGTTTTATGAATGAGAGGACAATGGAGGCCCATAAGTTTCCTTAATAATGAATAAATCGATGCCAATGTAAAAGGAAAACATCTTGGCAGCTTAATTGAGCACCCTTAGGTGTGAAAAGGGGCTGGAACATCTTGACTGGGTCAACTTTGACCAAATCAACAACGCTATCATGGAGGAGTGGCAATCAATGAGGGACAACGCAATTTTAGATGGAGACACCTTGCATGGAAGTAGGGTCATAAATGAATGGGGCTTAGGGTTTGGAAGCTCATATCTTATAAAAGGAAGAGAATGGCATCCATATTCATTATGTATTGGTATAAGATATTTCTAAATATATGGTCTATTTAGACATATAGCTTTCTCTATCTATTTAGCTGAGATTGTTGTGTTGTTTAGCACTTGGTGTTCCTTATCGGGAATCCCACCTCTTCAATTGAGAAGCTCTTGGAGGAGTCTTATACTTCACTTCCACTATCAGGCATTTGGCCAAAGCTTCATCTTACATCTACAACACAGATCCTGTTGAGGGTTGAGTTGTTTTGCAGGTTGCAGCAGTGGAGACCATATTTGGGTCACTTCAGTACTTATTTTCAGTGGAGAAGGGTTCCTTTCCATTGGGAGGACAGTAAGGAAGGCCCTTGTGCATATTTTCAGATCTTGGCATCAGGGCACTTATTTATTTTCCCCTACAGCATAGTTTCTTTGCAGATCTGCATTATTTTGAGGGGGGTGTTGCAGGGTGGTTTTGGCACACCATTTGGAGAGGGTATTTTCTAGTGAAGGGATTAACCTTTAATCTAGGAGATCCATTGGAGGAGGCTGCACTATTTATTATATAAGATCAGCCACACTTTCCATATCTGTATGCTGCAGTGAATCTTTAGCCCTAGGGCTTTGATTCAGATCTTGTACATCGTGTTTTTATGAAAACCCTTTTGGGGGTTCTTCATTGGAGGTTGTATAGTGCCTAGATCTATATTAGATCTATCTTTTGAGGCATATATCAGCCCATGTTATTTTTTATCTTCATTTACTATAGCAGTGCCTTTTAAACAACGTTGTATTAGTCTTCCAACATTTTGATATATAGTAGCAGCACATCTTTTGATGGTTTTTTCCATTAGAGGCTTGTTCTATCTTGTTTTACAACTTATGGCCCATTTATTATGCATATTTTGCTAATTTTATAATGAATGAAAGGTATCCATATTGGCCTCTTTCTTTTATATGATGATTACCACTATTGTTCCATCATTTTTCACTATATTCTTGTTTTTCCCATTTGGGAATATTATAGTGGTATTAGAGCATAATCTTGGCACAACCTGTGCATCTTGACAAGCCAATATGTCATATAAAGAAGGAGATCCTCTTACTGATAGAGAGAAGAGGTATCAGAGAAGAAGACACCGGAAGTTTGATTATACAAATGACAAAGAAGACAAGGGTAAAACCCCTTTATCTGGAGGAGGAGATGAAGAGAAAGAGCTTCCTAAGATTCTTCTCAAAGCTATGCAAGATATTACTATAGAAATAAAGGAGATTAGGATGGATAGATACAAGGAATCCCCTAAATGATTTCAACCTAGTGAAGGCTTCGAAATTTCTCATCACTGGAGTGATCAACTAGTGCAGCAACAGCAAGTTTCCAAATGCTCTACAATGCCTACATTCTTGGCAGTGGGAAATGATGGGTTTGAAGAACAAGAATCCCTTGAAGACCATTTCATGGAGTATGAGTCTCAAGCTTAGATATTTAAGGACCACTTGAGTTTTCAAGAAATTTTTCAAATCAAGGACAATAGGAGGCCTAGACATCACAATAGAGGTGGAGGATTCATTCAGAATCATGATCTACATTGCACTATGGGCATATTTTTCATACCCAAATTTGATGGGTCATCTAAATTCACTGCCAAATCATGGGTAGAGAAGCTTGACATATACTTCCAGTTGAAAAAATTTCCAGAGATGGAGGCCATTAAGATAGCAACGATGCACCTTGAGGGTGAAGCACATGATTGGTGGTTCCATGGATTGTCTACATTGGGTCATGCCAATGTGATTGGTGGAGAGGTTTGATAGAAGATATCCTGAAGCACCATTCATGGGGCTTGCAAAGCTAAAACAATCAGGTAATCCATAAACTTATATTTCTGAATTGTTAAGACTTTCTGTTATGGTTCCTGATTTATCTGCAGCAAGAAGGGTCTATATGTTCATTGATGGGTTGGATGAACCTCTTCATGGGTTGGTTAAGTCTACCAAGCCCACTACCCTTCAAAATTCCATTGAAAGGGCTAGATATCTTCAAGATTCCTAGCCAAAAGTAAAGGCAACATTTCAACACAAGCCCTCTTTTCCATCAAAGGGAAAATATGAGAAGTTTCCTCTTTCAAAGGAGAGCCAAAATAAAAAACCTCTTGATGATGATGTCCAAAGATATTTGAGGAGAAGGAAGCTTTGCTTCACATGCCAAGAATCATGGGCACCCAGACACAAATGTGCAGCAAAAAAGGCACACTACATAAAGGTTTTCTTAGATGATGATGAGGAAGAAGAAGATGAACCAAGAAGAGGTCACAACGCTGACACAACAGGAGATGGACCAACACCATCAGGCAATGGGAATAGGGAATTTTCTCTAATTGGACGGGCTCTTGCATCATTGAGAGGAGTACCTAAGTACTTGACCTTGAGGGTTTGAGGTTCCATCTTAGATTAGAGGGTTTCTGTTTTGATTGATAGTGGGGCTACCCACAATTTTATTGACGCCCAACTAGTGCAGAGGAGGGCTGTACCCATTGATGATTTTGAAGGATTTTTTGATTTGGTCCTAGGAGATAGAACTATGCAATGCATGCATTATGCTCCATCCTTATCTGTAACCATGAGGACATATACATTGACTAATCACTTCTTTTTGGTTGACATACATGACACCAATGTGATATTGGGTGTGCAGTGGTTGATTACTTTGGGGAAGGTCACCACAGACTGGGAGACTTTGCAGATGGAATGGGTGGATAGAAAGAGTAGAAAAACTCAGATGATTAAAGGCATGCACACTTATCCCTCACATAAAACCTCCAAACAGAAATTAGAGATGGATTTGCGCAGTGGAAGCAAGGACCTAACAGTCCCATCTATTATGCACATGAATTTGGCCCATGGGAAATTATTATTTTGTGGCAAGCCACCTGGGAGGCCACCTGATCCAGATTTTGTGAGATATGTCTCACATCATGATGCACCATTCATAGATCCGAGAGGAATGGGAGCATTAGAAGGCCAAGATACAACGGTGAGAGTCTTAGGTAGACTCAAGGAGGAGGGAGTCATTCTACCAACATCATCATTACCCACTCTCATTTAAGATTATGCGCTATGGGAGGAGAAGCATGGGAAGGATATAAACCTTCCAACATATACCATTGGAATTGGATATTTCAAGGATAAGGGCAACCATATGACATATGTTCTTTGTGATAGATCATTAGTGCTGTCACTATGGAAGATTGATCCATATTGGAGATCCCAACTGTTAGTGGATTATTCCAAGGATCCTTTTACATGTATGATATTTGATGACCAACTACATGAAGAGGGATATTTAGTCCAAGATGAAGTCATCTATTATCATGGTAGGATATTCTTATCTAGAGCCTACAAGCTCAAGGAGAAGTTGCTAAAAAGAGCTCATGAAGAGTTTCTCTTAAGCCATACTTATTCCATGAGGGCCTACAACACTATCATGGAGAAATACACTTGGGAAGGCTTTGAAGAGGAACTATATCAGCATTTTCAAAGATGCATGAACCATGTGGAGTTGGATGTATTATTCCAAAATGGAAAAGACAAGAATATAGAACATATGCACAATTCCAACTACAGTAAAATAAGAATTAAACATGTAGAATTGGAAAAATGCTGGAATACATCAAAACATCATAAATGTGGGCAGAAAAGAGTTGAGCCATATCATTATATATCAAAATTAAATTAAAGTACATAGTGATCCAAAAGGAATGCACTCAAGCCACAACATGGCTGAAATACACCAAAAAAACCAAGCACTGGAAATGTGTGTTGTTATTGCTGGTGTTGGAAACTATTGTTATTATTAAGAAGAACCATGTGCGGAAGGCTATTCAAGTGCTCAGAATAATCCATTATTTTAACCACTGATTCTACTCAAAAAACCCAGAAAAACCAAGAAATGGTTTGGCCAGATTTTAACTTTGGATTTTCAGCCTCTTTTAGGTTACCCACTGCAACAACTCACTAAAATAACGTAGTCATGGACTGGAACTGCGCTATAGGGGACAAAAAAAATATGGCCTGATACCAAATGTATCAATGATGCTCCACAAACTTCTTTACTAGCCTCCAAAGAGAAAGAAACCTCCCTCTAATGAGATCCAACTCAGAAATCTCCCAAATAAAACCTCCACAACTTCTGCCCTGCAACACAACACAAAATCCTAAGCAGGAACTGCACTGTACATTAAGACTGAATCCTTGGCCAAATTTCTGATAGTGGAATGTAGTGAAAACTCTTCCAAGAGGTCTCTCAAGGATAGAAGTGGGATTCCCAACCAGGAACACCCTGTGCTAAACAGAACTGCAATCTTAGCGAAACAGCTGAAGAAAGCTATATGTCTAAACATACCATATATTCAAAAATATGATAACATCAGCGTAATTCAATATGGCTGCCATCCTCTTCCTTATATAAGAAATGAGCTTTCTAACCCTAAGCCCCATTCATTTATTACACTACTTCCATGCAATGAGTCTCCGTCTAAAATTGCGTTGTCCCATCATGAATGCCACTACTCCATGACAATGTTGTTGATTTGGTCAAAGTTGACCCAGTCTTCATGCTCCATCCCCTTTTCACACCTAAGGGTCTTCAATCCAGCTTTTTATATGACCTCCATTCACTCTAGGAGTGTCTTTATTCCTACTAAGGAAATTTATGGGTCTCCATACCCTCTTATTCCTCCAAATAAGAAGCAAAACAAAATTTTAATATTCCAATTAGTTGTATTCTAATTTAGGAATATTACATTGGAAGAGAGACATAACTCAATGAAGGAGTTATGACAGCCACCTCTTTCCTCTTTTGGAATGAGAGGGGATCTATCTATGGACCACTCCATTTGTATGAGCAGAAATTTTGGTGAGGAACATGTTTATGTACATAATGTTTTACTTGATGAATATTTGAATTCCTTTACCATGTATATGCAGGCCATAGCTCCAAGGAGGAGCATTGTTCCACATAAACTTCATGGCCAACTTTAGGCCATAAACATTTCTGAACATGGCCACTCCCTTGGAGGATATAGGGAGATGTTGTATCATTGTGGGTGCACTCCAAAGGTACCAAACATATCTCACACTTTTAGACATTGTGAGAAGACTTGGGAAACAAGTAAGTGGTGGGGGAACCACTTACCATATCATTATCTGATGCATTGAGGATATTTACTGCGCTGGTTCCACATGTGGGACTATGGCCCACCTCCATATTTGCATATTTTTGTTTGTATGTACTTAGTTTTGATCCCATGCATTGATGATGTACTTATTCTTTTACTGGGAATGACTGGAGGGAGGATGGGAGTGATGTATGTGCCCTATGGGAGAGAGATTCTCCATGTTCATTATGCTAAATAATTTAGGGAGAACATTGGGAAAACCATGTTTGTTTCATTGGATCTATTGCTTCCTTGTGGGATGAATCATTTTCATCTCATGAGAACTTTGGAAGAGCATTTCATGGAGGGATGGATTGGGAGACACTTAGCTTATGAGGGAAGCCTATCACATGATAGTGTCACCAAAGGTGGAGGAGATGAATTGCAACACTCACCTTGTTAGTTTCTTGAGGACAAGCAACATTTGGGAAGGGAGAACTGTAATATTCCCAATAAGCCATGAGCTAGTTGGAATATTAATTTTTGTTTTGTTTCTTTTTTTATGAATAAGAGGACAATGGAGGTCCATAAGTCTCCTTAATAATGAATAAATCAATGCCAATGTAAAAGGAAAACATCTTGGCAACTTAATTGAGCACCCTTAGGTGTGAAAAGGGGATGGAACATCTTGACTGGGTCAACTTTGACCAAATCAACAACGTTGTCATGGAGGAGTGGCAATCAATGAGGGACAACACAGTTTTAGATGGAGACACCTTTCATGGAAGTAGGGTCATAAATGAATGGGGCTTAGGGTTTGGAAGCTCATATCTTATAAAATGAAGAGGATGGCAACCATATTCATTATGTATTGGTATATGATATTTCTGAATATATGGTCTGTTTAGACATATAGCTTTCTCTGGCTGTTTAGCTGATATTGTTGTGCTATTTAGCACTGGGTGTTCCTGATCGGGAATCCCACCTCTTCAATTGAGAAGATCTTGGAGGAGGCTTTTACTTCAATTCCACTATCAGGCATTTGGCCAAAGCTACATCTTACATCTACATCGTAGATCCTATTGAGGGTTGAGTTGTTTTGCAAGTTGCAACAGTGGAGACCATCTTTGGGTCACTTCAATACTTATTTTTAGTGGAGAAGGGTTCCTTTCCATTGGGAGGATAGTAAGGAAGGCCCTTGTGCATATTTTCAGATCTTGGCATCAGACCACTTATTTATTTTCCCCTACAACGTAGTTTCTTTCTAGATTTAAGTTATTTTGAGGGAGGAGTTGCATGGTCTTTTTGGGACACCATTTGGAGAGGAGATTTGCTAGTGAAGGGATCAGCCTTTCATCTAGGTGATCCATTGGAGGAGGCTACACTATTTCTTATATCATATCAGCCACACTTTCCAGATCTATATGTTGCAGTGAATCTTTATCCCTAGGGATTTGATTCAGATCTTGTACAGGGTGTTTTACTTAAAACCCTTTTTGGGGTTCTTCATTGGAGGTTGTATAGTGCCTAGATATGTATTAGATCTATCTTTTGAGGCATATATCAGCCCATGTTATTTTGTATCTTCATTTGCTGTAGCAGTGCCTTTTAAACAACGTTGTAGCAGTCTTCCGGCATTGTGATATATAGTAGCAACACCTCTTTTGAGGGTTATATCCATTGGAGGCTTGTTCTATCTTGTTGTACATCTTATGGCCCATTTATTATGCATATTTTTCTGCTGTTATAATTAATGAAAGGTCTCCATATTGGCCTCTTTCTTTTATATGATGATTAACACTATTGTTCCAACATTTTGCACTATATTCTTGCTTTTCACATTTGGGAATATTACAGTGGTATCGGAGCATAATCTTGGCACATCCTGTGCATCTTGAAAAGCCAATATGTCATTTGAAGAAGGAGATCCTCTTACTGATAGAGAGAATAGGTATCAAAGAAGAAGACACCATAATTTTGATTATACAAATGACAAAGTAGACAAGGGTAAAACCCCTTTATCTAGAAGTGAATATGAAGACAAAGAGTTTCCTAAGATTCTTCTCAAAGCTATGTAAGATATTGCTAGAGAAATAAAGGAGATGAGGATGGATATATACAAGGAATACCCTAAATGATTTCAACATGGTGAAGGCTCCGACATTTGTCATCATTGGAGTGATCAACCAGTGCAGCGAAATTTTTTTTCCCAACACTACAATGGCTACATTCTTGGCAGTGGGAAATGAAGGGTTTCAAGAAAAAGAATCCCTTAAAGACTATTTCATGGATTATGAGTCTCAAACTTAGAGATTCAAGGACCACTTGAGTTTTCAAATTTTTTTTCAAATCAAGGACAATAGGAGACCCATGCATCACAATAGAGATGGAGGATTAATTTAGAATCATGATCTACACCGCACTATAGGCATATTTTTCTTACCCAACTTTGATGGGTCATCTAAATGCACTGCCAAATCATGGGTAGAGAAGATTTAAATCTACTTCCAGTTGAACAAAGTTCCAGATATGGAGGCCATTAAGACAGCAGCGCTGCACCTTGAGGGTGAAGCACATGATTGGTGGTTCCATGGCTTGTCTACATTAGGTCATGCCAATGTGACTGCATATTCAGATTTCACCAGGAGTTTGGTGGAGAGGTTTTATAGAAGAGATCCTGAAGCACCATTCATGGGGCTTGCAAAGCTAAAACAATCAGGTAATCTAGAAACTTATATTTTTGAATTTTTAAGCCTTTTTGTTATGGTTCCTGATTTATCTGCAGCAAGAAGGGTCTATATGTTCATTGATGGGTTAGATGAACCTCTTCATGGGTTGGTTAAGTCTACCAAGCCCAATACCCTTCAAGATGCCATTGAAAGGGATAGAGATCTTCAAGATGCCTTTCCAAAATCAAAGGCAAGATTTCAAAACAAGCCCTTTTTTCCATCAAAGGGAAAATATGAGAAGGCTCCTCTTTCAAAGGAGAGCCAAAATAAAAAACCTCTTGATGATGATGTCCAAAGATATTTAAGGAGAAGGAAACTTTGCTTCATACGCCAAGAATCATGGGAACTTGGACAAAAATGTGCAGCAGGAAAGGCACACTACATAGAGGTCTTCTCAAATGACAAGGAGGAATAATAATATGAACCAAGAAGAGGCTGCAGCGCTAACACATCAGTAGATGAACCAACATCATTAGGAGATGGGAATGGGGAATTTTCTCCAATTGGAGGGGCTCTTACATCATTGAGAGGAGTACCTAAGTACTTGACCTTGAGGGTTCGAGGTTTGATCTTAGATCAGAGGGTTTCTGTTTTGATTGATAGTGGGGCTACCCACAATTTTATTGATGCCCAACTAGTGCAAAGGAGTGCAATACCCACTGATGATTTTGAGGGATTTTATATTTTGGTCCCAATAGATAGAACTATGCAATGTATGCATTATGTTCCATCCTTATCTATCACCATGAGGACATATAAATTGACTGATCACTTATTTTTGGTTGACATACCTTACACCAATGTGATATTGGGTGTGCAATGGTTGATTAATTTGGGGAAGGTCACCACAGATTGGGAGACTTTGCAGATGGAATGGGTGGATAGAAAATTTTGAAAAACTCAGATGATTAAGGGCATGCACACATATCCCTCACATACAAATTCCACACAGAAATCAGAGATGGATTTGCATAGTGGAAGCAAGGACCTAATAGTCCCATGTATTATGCACATGACTTTGGCCCATGGGACATTATTATTTTGTGGCAAACCACCTAGGAGGCCAGCTGATTCAGATTTGGTGAGAGATGTCTCACATCATGATGCACCATTCATATATCTAGGAGGAATGGGAGCATTAGACGGCTAAGATACAACGTTGAGAGTATTGGGTAGACTCAAGGAGGAGGGAGACATTCTCCCAACATCATCATTACCCACTCTCATTTCAGATTCAGTGTTGTAGGAGGAGAAGCATGGGAAGGATAACAACCTTCCAACATATACCATTGGCATGGGAGATTTCAAGGAGAAGGGCAGCCATATGAAAAATGTTCTTTGTGATAGATCATCAACAATGTCACTATGGAAGATTGATCCATATTGGAGATCCCAACTGTTGGTGGATTATTCCAAGGATCTTTTTACATGCATGATACTTGATGACTAGCTACATGAAGAGGGATATTCAGTCCAAGATGAAGTAATTTATTATCATGGTAGGATCTTCTTATCTAGAACCTACAAGCTCAAGGAGAAGTTTCTACAAAGAGCTCATGAAGATTTTCTCTTAAGCCATACTTATTCCATGAGGGCCTACAACACTATCATGGAGAACTACACTTAGGAAGGCTTTGAAGAGGAACTATATCAGTATTTTCAAAGGTGCATGAACCATGTGGAGTTGGAAGATAGACATAAATCGATGAAGGAGTTATCACAACCACCTCTTTCCTCTTTTGGAATGAGAGGGGATCTATCTATGGACCACTCCATTTGTATGAGAAGCAATTTTGGTGAGGATCATGCTTATGTACATGATGTTTTACTTGATGAATATTTTCATTCCTTTACCATGTATATGCAGGCCATAGCTCGAAGGAGGAGCATTCTTCCATATAAAATTCATGGCCAACTTTGGGCCATAAACATTTCTGAACATGGCCACTCCCTTCGAGGATATAGAGAGAGATGTTGTATCATTGTGGGTGCACTCCAAAGGCACCAAACATATCTCACACTTTCAGCCATTGTGAGAAGACTTGGGTAGCAAGTAAGTGGTGGGGGAACCACTTACCATATCATTATATGATGCAGTTAGGAGATTTAATACGCTGGTTCCACATGTGGGACTATGACCCACCTCCATATTTGCATATTTCTGTTTGTATGTACTTAGTTTTGATCCCATACATTGATTATGTAATTATTCTTTTTATGGGAATGATTGGAGGGAGGATGGGAGGAATGTATGTGCCCTATGGAAGAGAGATTATCCATGTTCATTATGCTACATGTTTCAGGGAGAAAATTGGGCAAACCATGTTTGTTTCATTGGATCTATTTCTTCCTTGTGGGATGAATCATTTGCATCTCATGAGAACTTTGGAGGAGAATTTCATTGAGGAATGGATTGGGAGACACTTAGCTTATGAGGGAAGCCTATCACATGATAGTGTCACCAATGGTGGAGGAGATGAATTTCAACACTCACCTTGTCAGTTGCTTGAGGACAAGCAACATTTGGGAAGGGAGGACTGTAATATTCCCAATAAGCCATGAGCTAGTTGGAATATTAATTTTTGATTTGCTGCTTTGTTTTATGAATAAGAGGAAAATGGAGGTCCATAAGTCTCCTTAATAATGAATAAATCAATGCCAATGTAAAAGGAAAACATCTTGGTAGCTTAATTGAGCACCCTTAGGTGTGAAAAGGGGCTGGAACATCTTGACTGGGTCAACTTTGACCAAATCAACAACGTTGTCATGGAGGAGTGGCAATCAATGAGGGATATTGCAGTTTTATATGGAGACACCTTGCATGGAAGTAGGGTCATAAATGAATGGGGCTTAGGGTTTGGAATCTCATATCTTATAAAAGGAAGAGTATGGTAGCCATATTCATTATGTATTGATATATTATATTTCTGAATATTTGGTCTGTTTAGACATATAGATTTCTCTAGATATTTAGATGAGATTGTTGTGCTATTTAGCACTGGGTGTTCCTAATCGGGAATCACACCTCTTCCATTGAGAAGCTCTTGGAGGAGTCATGTACTTCACTTCCACTATTATAAATTCGGCCAAAGCTTCATCTTACGTCTACAACAGAAATCCTGTTGAGGGTTGAGTTGTTTTGTAGGTTGCAGTAGTGGAGACCATATTTGGGTCACTTCAATACTTATTTTCAATGGAGAAGGGTTCCTTTCAATTGGGAGGATAGTAAGGAAGGTCCTTGTGCATATTTTCAGATCTTGGCATTAGGCCACTTATTTATTTTCCCCTACAACACATTTTCTTTCCAGATCTGAGTTATTTTGAGGGAGGAGTTGCAGGGTGGTTTTGGCACACCATTTAAAGAGGAGATTTTCTAGTGAAGGAATCAACCTTTCATCTAGGATATCCTTAGAGGAGGCTGCACTATTTCTTATATCAGATCAGACACACTTTCTAGATCTATATGTTGCAGTGAATTTTCAGCCCTAGGGCTTTGATTCAAATCTTATACATGGTGTTTTGCTGAAAACCCTTTTGGGGGTTCTTAATTGGAGGTTGTATAGTGCCTTGTTCTATATTAGATCTATCTTTTGAGGCATATATCAGCTCATGTTATTTTATATCTCCATTTTTTGTTACAGTGCCTTTTAAACATCGTTGTAGCAGTCTTCCGACATTTTTATATATAGTAGCAGCACCTCTTTTGAGGTTTATGTCCATTGGAGGCTTGTTCTATCTTGTTGTACATCTTATGGCCCATTATTATGAATATTTTTCCACTGTTATAATGAATGAAAGGTCTCCATATTGGCCTCTTGATTTTATATGATGATTAACACTATTGTTCCAACGTTTTGCACTATATTCCTGCTTTTCCCATTTGGGAATATTACAATATTATGGTCTGATTTCCCTAAGAAAAATGGTTCTCTTGGTCTCTATATCCAATTTTTTCATATTAGATCCCTGCAAATTGTATTGGAATCTTTCTACCAAATCTTGAAGGCTCTCCCCTTCCTTATGAGTCATCCCAAAAATCTCTTCTCTAAGGTCTCTGGTCTTACAGTAGTCTTGGTACTTTATCAAGAATACCTTATTCATTTCATCCCAAGTTGCAATGGAGTTTGAAACCAACCCCATAAACCACCTGAGAGTTGCATCCTTCAATGTAGTTAAGGAAAAAACTTTAGCTTATGAGTATTGGAAGAATAGTCATAGCTCTGACACAACACATCAAATTCGAATAGGAAGGCATCTGGATCCTCACTAGAAGTACCACAAAAATTAGGCAAGGCCGAAGGAGGGGTATTTTCATCCGAGTAGCTCCACCAGTCTCCCTAATAGGGAATTCAAATGTGACCAGTTTCTACTCCTTCTCATCAAATCCTCCATTGGTATTACTAGTACCTTCTTCATAATCCATATCAGTCCAAGAAAGACTGGGACCTTTGAAGACTATAGATTCCTCAGAGTCAATAGTATGGAACTCTGGTTCTTTAACAGGGTTCACAAGGAACTTTGCTTCAAGATGGCCACTGAGCAGAGATGTTTTCTTCCTTGAAAGGGGATATTCTATATGGGCATCAATAGAAGATTCTCCAATAGAGTGTTATTCTATGGAAGTGTCAATCTGCTCCAGACTGCAGACCTCTTGTTCGGATTCTTCTTCCTTTACTGCCTTGTTTCTTGCAGGCTTCATTTTTCTTGCCAGTGTATCAGTAAATGAAGTGGTGCTCACACCACCATGAAAAAATATAGAAATATTGGGCCCTATTCATCTAGTATTCAAACAAAATTAAAAAAATTACCAAACAATCAGGACATGACTTTGGCGAGTGTCTGACCTCTGTGGGTGCGTGGGCTTTGCCCTTCATCTTTGCACTTTGACTCCCCTAGTCCTCAAAAACTAAATAAAAAAAAATCAAGCTAAAACACTTTCAGCATCATCCCTTAGCACCTCCCCGACAATGACGCCAAAATGTTGAGTCAAATTGTATGCCTATAATTTTCCAATAATAAATTGTCAACCTAGGAATGTAAACTGATGAGATGCAGTGCAAAGTATATGCAGGCTTATTACTTCAAGTGTTAATAAATTATACGCAGATCAACTAATGCTTCTTTCCTATGTTAATACTTGGTAGAAATGGCTATGGAGTGGCATATATTTTCCCTCTACAACACTTTGGATTGCTGATATTAACCATGAAAATATAAAGATCAAACAACAATCAACAACTCATGCTTCTTTCCTATATCAATAATTTAGCAGCAATGGCTATGGAGTGGCTTATAACATCACTCTACAACACTTGGGTTTGCTGATATTGATGCAGGACACGATAAAAGATCAACCACAATCAAGAATCCAACGTCAAGAACATGAATCCAAACATTGATCAAATGAAAAGAACTCATTAACATAAATAATTAAATCACTTAACCAATTAACAATTTTCTGCAGGAAATGCAAAAAGAAGCACTAGATGTGTACATGAATTATTAATACATAAATTAAATAGAAATAAAACACACACTATGCTGCGGGAGTTGTGAGTGAAGGGGGCCCTCCCTGATTCACAACTCCTTCTAAAGTCGAAGAAGATGCTTAGAAAGGTAAAAAGAACATATACTATTTTATTAATCTAGAAATTACAGTCTGATATCTTGTTATGAACAGCAATCCCAACCCAACCTCCTTTACAAAGCGAAATACATAAGAAATATACATTTCTCAAAGCCCATATTTGGCTTGAAAAAATTAGATCACTAATCTAAGCCTACAATCAATGCTATAGATACAAATTGACAAAGTAAACTTCTGTTGAGTCTAATCCATGACTGGAAGCATAGATTAGACAATTTTCGTTACGCGGATAAAGTTGTTTCTCCATGTGGGCAAGAGAGACGATCTGGAGGTTTGGGTGATTGCAAAAGAGGACTCAGAATACTGAATAGGAAAACTTACATATGCAACAAATTCCCTTCAAAACCCATGTCTTTACTCGATCTAGAGACGAGTGGAACATGGTCAACCATCGATCTCGCTGCAGGATATCAAGACGGTTGTAGGAAATTGATGTATCTACAGGAAATCTAGAACGTCTGCAGGAATCTAGGCCACATGAGCTGTCTGCAGGATTTGCAAAACTGTTCGAATCTAGAAAATCTGTGCACAAGTTCTAGACTAGTTAGAGTAGTAATGCAATAAAGACACAACCAGATCAAAGAATACTTGAATTTAGATAAAATGACACTTCTTATGGTAATTTAACATACCTTAGGCTTATGGTACCATTTTTAGCCAAAACTAGATAAAATAGCCGAACTAAGTATAATTAAAGAGCGAAAAGGGTTCAAAAATAGGGGAGGCAAGGCCTAGGATAGGTGTCAAAAATGGGTAAAGTTTAGAATTAAAAATCCGTCACCAATGTCACATATGGTGACGGTCGTTAAAAAAGTGTCATTGTAAGTGTATATAGTGATGGTCCTTTAATGTTCATCACCAAATCCATTTTCAATGAAACTTTTGGTGAGGGTCGTTAAAGGGCCATCACTAATTCTCTCTTTGGTGACACTTCTAGTGACAAACTTTCAATGACACTCACCAATGCTATTTTTGTTACTTTTGGTGACGGTCAAAAAATGTTCGTCATCATTGATCATTCCAATGAGATTTTGATGATGCTATGTGCCTGTTAATATAATTTTTGTCTAAAGATAACAATTTAAGACCATTATTGTGGAGTATTTTTTATAATATGTCCAAGGCCATAGTAGTTAGAGTCAGTCAATTTTTTAAGAAGTAATTATTAGTGTGTATCATTTCCCTCAAGTAATGACTATTCGAATAGAGTTTTCCTATGAGGCAACACATGATTCATATCTATTAAGTTTATTATCTAGAAAATTCCCTTTAGATAAAGTTCCACTAGTGTGTGTAGGAAATATATTATTTAATACATAATCAATCTCTAAAAATTATATTCATGAGAAAGACCTAACACTCCTCAACAATCTGGGCACACCTTAAATTAATGCTTTGGCACACACTGACATTTCTTAGCACCTCACATGTCTTGGAACATCTTTGTACATAGAACATCTTTTCATGACACTGACGCCCAAGCACATGGTGGCATCCGCTAGCACAATATGGAACTCTCCTAGCATGTGTTGGCATGCATGTAGTCCCTAGCATGATTTTTAAACACATTGGTTGAATGCATTGACATACATTAGCACTTGGCACACAATGCCACTTGGCATGATTTGGGACATATTATTAGTGTGCCTTGCATTCCTGTTTTGAAAAATATAAATTCCCGAATTATTAACCCTCTTATTGGTTCTTCCTTTTATTGCCTTGACACTTCTTGACACATATTGACATACCCTAGCACCTTGCACATCCTTAGCACCTAGCATGTATTGGAATATCTTGGAACTATTAATTGGCACATATAATTAGCACACCCTGGAACTTCCAAGCACACTTTGGGAATTATTGACATGCCTTGATATTCCCTAGCATGCCTTACCAATTCTTATCATAACTTTTCAATCCCTCCTTGGCATAATAGCTAGCACTCATTAACACTAGTCCCTGACACACGTTCCTCTAATCATTAAATTCCATGAATTTTTACCTAGTGCTCCCTAGTGTTTTTTCCTAGTACTCCTTAACACTCCTCAACATGCATTAGCACTCTCTAGAAAACCTTAGCACTCTTCAACATTCCCTTCCACTTCATAACATGCATAATAATCCCTAACACATATTGGCACTTAGCACATGTTGGCGCTTGGAAAGTCTTAGCAGGTATGGAATACATTGAGATGCATTGGTATGATTTGGCATGGTTTAATATTAAATTTATTTGAGATCAATTGTTGGAAAGTAGATGAGAAGCAACAAAACAAGACTTGGCACTTAGAATGCACTAATACTTTGCACTTGGAACCTATTTCCACGTAGTGTTGGTGTGCCTAGCATGCCCCTCTTGGAAAAGGTAAATTGATGACTTATTAACCCTCTTATGTGTTCATTTTCTTGTAGTTTAACTTGTTTCTCCATTTTGTTGCCTTGATAGTACTTGGCACACATTTACACACCCTTGCACATATTGGCATGCCTTATCACTTGACAAATATTAGCATGTTTTACATTCCTTCACACTATTTGGCACATCTTAGCATTCCCTAACACGCCTTCGCACTCATGTCCTCACAACTAGCCTTTACATTTTTTCACAACTTGGGAACCCAATCAAGTCCTTGGCTACCGCAGTTCATGTGACAATATTGGCCTGCTTCAGTCGCAACAACTTGACCAGTTTCACCTACTACAAGTATATTGTGCCTTGTTCACCTAAGAACTGCCTATAACTCATTTTACCATTCATGTCCAAGCTCAACTTGTCCCACTTAACTAGTTACCAAGACAAGGATCGCATGATCTAGCCATGGCCATAAAACAACTATGCAACATAACTTACACAGGAAATATTTCACATGTATTTTTAGTTCATATAAATAGTAGAACATTAACTGAGATTTCGCAAGAACCACAAGATGCACAAGGAACACAAGATATAAGCCGACACAAGCAGACTGCCCAAAAACTTATACACAAAAATGTACAATATGAAATTATCTAGAATAGTTTAAAACATGAGCATGTAGCCAAAGTGTGCCACATCTCATATAAAAAAAATAGCTAAAGAAAAAACAATGTTGTGCCTAACACAAAGTGATCTCCCTTTGTCTAAAAATTCTATGTCGAGCCTTGTATAACAACTGTAGGCTTGCCTCCTGTAAATCCTATTCTGAACTTGTCCTAACACACTTCGTCCTTAGCACACTAATTCATTGACACTCCCTTGCACACACTCTTATTCGTTCCTTTCCATGCATTTTGACCTAGTTATCCCTTGATATGCCCCGACACTCCCTAACACTCTTCAACATGCATTGACATTGTCTGACATATGTTAGCATGCCTTTTCATTATTTTACATGCCTTGACCCTCCCTAGATATCATGCCCTCACAACTACCCTTACTTAATTTTCAACTTGGGAACCCAAGCAAGCCCTCGCTTGACTACAAGAGCTTGACCAAGTTCGGATTACTACAAATAGACTATGTTGTTGAATTGTGTAGCTTGGGAGGTACTCCAAAAGCCTATTGAGATGGGTTTGTGTGAGTTTGGTCAAAAAATGCTTTGTGGGAAAAGAAGCCAAGAAAAGGGATTTTAGTCCCAAGATGGGGTTCAAAATCTAAAATAAAAAAAGGAAAATTAATATTTCCTAAGGTCTGAGTGGATAAAACCCACAAGTTCTAGAGGGTTCCTAAGATGTCTAGGAAAATCTATTTAAGGAGGCCTTAGGATGAAGGAAATAACATCAAGTGAGAAGGAGTTCATTTGATCAAGGGGGTGAAGAGAGATGGAGTCCTAAAGTAGGTCGATTAGTAAGAGGGCCGAGTAAGGATTGCCAAAGGGAGGCCATGATCATCCTCCAAGAGCAAGACATCATGTGAGGGTTCATAAGCATGTTGCATACCTTAATGGTTGGTTTGAACTAGGAAGTAGGATAGAATATTGTTGGTTATCTTCTAGAAGATCGAGCTTAAGAGAGGTTGCTCATGATAAACTGGGCATGTGATTTCAATGTTGTCTTTGTGTTAAGGCCACACCAAATTATGAAATGTTGAAATTTGCAACAAGAAACAATGAAATTGGAAACTAGAAAGGACAAAAAAAAATGCACCCACACTGGTGAGGAATTTTGACGCACCAGGAGTGAGGAATGTGGGGCGTCTAATTTATTTTTCCCTTAAATAAATTGGACAATAAATTTTATTTGCATCTCATAACAACTTGTGTCAGTTAACTAAGTCATGATGACTCAGTTAGCTGAAGAAATTTGAGTTGAGGGTATAATATGAGGCATCTAGAGGGATTATAATATTTTTGGGGTCCAGTTGCAGTGGATGCATTAGGGGGGTGTAGGTGTGAATTAGTTAACTCAATTAAATGCGTTAAAATCAATTTAACTAGTTCTAATTGAGTACTGAACTAGTGAGAGGTCAAGTGAATTAAATTAGATTTAATTCACAATGAGTGATCAATCATATAACTGATAATTCACTATTAATAACTACATGCATGTCAATTCTGAGGAAGACCCAGTTGAGACAGAGGTTAAAGGGAACATAACTATCAATGGTATTTATAGAAAATTTCCCATGTGCAATTATAAAGTCATTGGGATGCCATGATGCTTTGCGCATTCAAGGAGGACTGATTTTCCTAATTAATAGAGACTTAATTCCCTAGGAATTGCATGAGCAAGGCAGGTTGAAGTAAGGTTGAGAATTGGCTAAGTACGAGACCGAGTTTGCCTAGATTAGCGGGAGACAATTGGAAAAGTGCTGGAGAATCTCATGAGAGATTAAGAATTGTATTGTTTCATGATTCCTTGACTTAATACATAATAGAGATAGAGGTATTTTGAGAAGTTGTTTTCCCCAAATACATCTTGTGTTGTGTGATTGATAATTTCTTTCTCTTACTTATATGTGATTGTGTGATCGTGCTTTATTTCTGCAAATTGTAGGAAGGATTCAGTATCTTGTTTTAGTACATTATAAGATTAGATTGAATCCTATTGGTTAGATTTTCTATATGAAATAGAAGAGAGAGTTGATACCATCTTTCCTTGTGGTGGTTAGTAGGCTGCAAGGTCTGTGATAAAGATAAACATAAATGGAGGAGGGCTTGCACTGTAATTTAGAGCCAAAACATAAGTAGACGCAAGAGTAATATTGACTGAGGTAACCCTAGTTTGAGGGTCGACATTGAGATCTGAATTTGATGTCAATATTCAGTTAAAGAAATGCCTGGAATCTATGGATCCATATGAGCGAATTCAAGTCTCTTATGGAGGCAAGAGTCGTGTTTTTTCTATGGGTGGATAGGGTTTTTTCTACATCAATTAGAAGTACATAAGTATAATGCCCTAGTTAGGACAATTTCCTAGCATGTTTAGTTCATAATTTTTTCCCTTAAGTCCATGACAAATTTGCATAGAAGAAGACATGTTGTGACCCTTAGAGTGAGGCATTAGGGAAATTTTGAGGTCTAAAATGGACCTCCTAAGAAAAATGTACAACCAAAATAAAATTTATAAGAGCCAATAGGATTCAAGATGATGATGTCAACTATGGGGGATGATTCACCATTTTTTGATTAAAAAAGTAAGAAGATTAAAAATAATAAGATAATAAAACTACTTTTTCAACACGTATTTTCAACTTATCTCCCTAATGTTTTACTCAAATTTCGATTGGGAGTACTCATTGGATGCAAAATTTAATTCCTCATCCAAGGAGTACCTATGTTTCATACTTTCGATGGACCCTTCTTCACAAGAAATGAGAAATACATGAAAAAATATGATTTCAATCACGTTTTTAATATATTTCTCATTTTTCATGTAGAAAATTCCATCGAAAGTATGCAACATGGTTACACCTTGGATGAGGAATTAAATTTTCCATCCAACGAGTACTCCCACTCAAAATTTGAGTAAAACATTAGGGAGATAAGTATAAAATACGAGTTGAAAAAGTTTTTTTTTTCTTTTTTCCCTGTAAAATTTGATGATGTAATCTAGTTTTATTTTATTATTTCCACTATTATTTTATAATTTCCTTAGGAGGCCCATTTTATACCTCAAATTCCCCTAATGGTTTATTTCTACAATATAGACTGCAGATCTAGAAGACGATTTGCAGATTCATTATGTGTGGAGACAACAGATCCAAAGGAGGGTGGAACTTGAGCAAAAGATTGAGCATGCAGAAGAAATGTGCCATATGAAGAATGGATTGAAATTAAAAGTGATGGAGAATCTCATGAGAGATGAAGCATTGTATTGTTTCATGATTCCTTGACTTAATACATAATAGAGATAGAGGGGTTTTGAGCAGTTTCTTTCCCTAGATACATCTTGTGTTGTGTGATTGATAATTTCTTTCTCTTACTTATATGTGATTGTACGATTGTGTTTTGTTTCCACAAATTGTAGGAAGGATTCAATATCTTGTTTTAGTACATTAAAAGATCATATTGAATCTCGTTGGTTCGATTTTCCACATGGTATCAGAGCAGGAATTTTTTGGGTGGTGAGTTTGGAGAGAATATATGAAGATTTTGGTGTAAATTTTTCAAACAAAAATAGCATATTTGGATTCCTTACAAAAAACTACTCAAAAGGAAAAACATAATCGGCCGAATCAGAGCTCAGATGAGGGAGATATCGTCGATTTAAAATCATCTATTTTTTAGAAACTTTTGTAATGGTGGGACAATTACAATGTGTGGGAGTCAAGAAATTATATGCACTTGAGGTACCAGATGCATCAAAATATTTGAGGAGCAAAGTAGAGGTTAGAGACTTGGTGGTTGAGAGGGAGCACAAATTACCTCTCAACATGCAGCCTCAGAAACAACCTCAGAAGGTTGTGGAGTAGCCACAATTGGAGAAGTAGAGAGGAGACTGAGTGGAAGCGTCCACTCAAGTAGAGACCTCCGTGTGGGGGAAATTTCAAGCCATATGGGTATATGGAGCACATGGCACAACCATACCTCCAGGTGAAATTCGGGGTGATGTGTAGACATAATCCCAAGATAAGAAATCTGGGCAGGGTCCAATGATATGATGTGTCTCATGGATTGAAACTGGCTATGAGGAGCCCAAAGTACATCAGTAGCAGGAAGGATCAGTTAGATTGATGTATTCAGATGTCAACAGACTGCCTCCATCAGTGACTGCATGTCGAATCACGGAGCACGGTCAGGTTGAGAAACATTGAAACAGCGTCAGGATGTGACAACAAAAGTCCGGTAGAAGAAGGTATGGCTAGCTGGTAGGCAGTAAGACTCTATTGAAAACGGATACACATTATCAAGTCAGTGTTAGAAGGCTATTCGGTTGAGGATTTACGGTGCAAGCAACACTGAAATGTTGCTGTAGAAACTATTGAAATTGCAGTTAGGTTATTAAATTCCTTTTCTTGTTGAGAGAGAGTGTTGAAATTTGCAACTTCGAAGGACAAAAAAAAATGCCCCATGCGAGTCGAGGAATGATGTACGAGGAGTGAGAATGTGAGCGCATCTGTTATTTTCCATAATATTCAAATGATAAATTGTAATTTCATCTCATAACAACTTGGGTCAGTTAACTAAGTCATGATGGTTGAGTTGGATTAAGAAATTTGAGTTGAGGTGATCAAGGTGGATATTGATGGCCACCTGCCTATTCCACTTGGGCCTTCGCCATTGTCTCTTACAGTTTTTAAATTTCCTTAATTATAGCACACTTTACTATTTTTGTCAGTTTTTCGGGTCCTAAAATTTTGGAGCCGTTTTGAGGCCCCAAACGGTGTTTTTTGGGCATGAAAGGTTTCGAAATTTCATGGAAATCAAATTAATAGTTGAATTCCTCAAAGGAATATTTCTAACTGGGTATCATTTGCATCAAATGAAGATCATATGATCAAGTTACGACCTTGGGAAGTTGGCTACCCAACTACCCCCAACAGGGGCCCATACACTCTCGGTGTTACATCTCCTCAGGTTAGGGTTTTCTCTTATTTTTCAATAATAAAAAGTCCCTTGAGCCTTATTGTAACACTTTTAAAACCATGTGGACACATCTCCTTCGAGGAGAAAAGCTCTACCTACTTAGAAATAGTTTGTTTTCCATGTTGTCTGTAAGCATTTTTCAGTATTTAATATTAATGAAATGAAGTGTTATTCCTGCTGCATCTCTGTGTTTATGTTTATTTCTATATTTTATTGCATTCCTGCGTATTTATGGATCATGATTAGGGTATAAGATGAGGCATGTAGAGGGATTCTAATATTTTGGGGGTCTAGTTGCAGTTGATGCATTATTGGGGTGTAGGTGTGAATTAGTTAACTCAATTAATAGAGTTAAAATCAGTTTAACTAGTTATAACTGAGTGATGAGCTAGTGAGAGATCCAATGAATTAAATTAGACTTAATTCACAATGAGTGATCAATCAGATAATTGAGAAATTTCTATTAATAGCTGCATGCATGTCAGTTCCGAGGAAGACCCATTTGGGACATAGGTCAAAGGGAACATAACTATAAGTTGTATTTATAGAAAATTTCCCATGTGCAATTATAAAGTCATTGGGATGCCATGATGGACTTTACAATCAAGGAAGGTTGTTTTTCCTAATTAATAGGGAGCTAATTCCCTAGGACTTACGTGAGTAAGGTAGGCTGAAGAGGGCTGAGAATTGGCTAAGTACTAGACCGATTTTGCCTAGATCAACATGAGACAATTGACAGAGTGCTGGAGAATCTCATGAGAGATTAAGCATTGTATTGTTTCATGATTCCTTGACTTAATACAAAATAGAGATAGAGGGGTTTTGAGCAGTTTCTTTCCCTAGATAAATCTTGTGTTGTGTGATTGATAATTTCTTTCTCTTACTTATATGTGATTGTACGATTGTGTTTTGTTTCCACAAATTGTAGGAAGGATTCAATATCTTGTTTTAGTACATTAAAAGATCATATTTAATCTCGTTGGTTCGATTTTATACATGGTATCAGAGTAGGAATTTTTTGGGCGGCGAGTTTGGAGAGAATATATGAAGATTTTGGTGTAAAATTTTCAAACAAAAATATCATATTTTGATTCCTTACGAAAAACTACTCAAAAGGAAAAACATAATCGGTCGAATCGGAGCTCAGATGAGGGAGATATCATCGATTTAAAATCATCTATTTTTTAGAAACTTTTGTAACGGTGGGGCAATTACAATGTGTGGGAGTCAAGAAATTATATGCACCTAAGGTACCATATGCATCAAAATATTTGAGGTGCAAAGTAGAGGTTAGAGACTTGGTGGTTGAGAGGGAGCACAAATTACCTCTCAACATGCAGCCTCAGAAGCAAACTCAGAAGGTTGTGGAGTAGCCACAATTGGAGAAGCAAAGAGGAGACTGAGTGGAAGCGTCCACTCAAGTAGAGACATCCATGTGGGGGAAATTTCAAGCCATATGGGTATATGGATAACATGGCACAACCATACCTCCAGGTGAAATTTGGGGTGATGTGTAGACATAATCCCAAGATAAGAAATCTGGGCAGGGTCCAATGATATGGTGTGTCTCATGGATCGAAATTGGCTACGAGGAGCCCACATTACATCAGTAGCAGGAAGGATCAATTAGATTGATGTATTTAGATGTCAGCAAGACATAAATCAGAGTGACACATGTCAAATACTGGACCGCAGATCAGAGTTGGAAACAATGCAAAGAGCACAAATGTAGATGTCAGCAGCAACAAAGAGAGTCCAGTAGAAAGGTGTAGCAGCTAGTAATAATCATAAGACTCTAATGACAGATGCATTATACTGATTCAATTGTTAGAAGGCTATTCAGTTTCAGGATTTGCAGGTGTAAACAACACTAGAGAAGTGTTGCATGTAGAACATTCCAAAGGTATCGGATGGGGATACATTGAATTCCTTTTGTGTTGAGAGAGAGTGTTGAAATTTGCAACAATAAATAGTGAAATTGGCAACCAGAAAGGACAAAAAAAAATGTACCCATACTGGTGAGGAATTTTGATGTACCAGGAGTGAGGAATGTGAGGCGTCTAATTTATTTTTCCCTTAAATAAATTGGACAATAAATTGTAATTTCATCTCAGAACAACTTGTGTCAGTTAACTAATTCATGATGACTGAATTAGCTCAAGAAATTCGAGTTGAGGTGATTGAGGTGGATATTGGTGGCCACCCTCCTATCCCACTTGGACCCTTTCCATTGTCTATTTCAGTTTTTTAGTTTCCTTAATTATAACACACTTTACTATTTTTGTCAGTTTTTTAGGTCCTGAGCTCCAAGAGCCGTTTTGAGGCCCCAAATGACGTTTTTTGGGCATGAAAGGTTTTGCGATTTCATAGAAATCACATTAATAGTTGTAGTCCTCAGAGAGATATTTCTAACAAGGTATCATGTGTGTCAAACAGAGATCATATGACTAAGTTAAAACCTCGTGAAGTTGGCTGCCCAACTAACCCAAACAAGGCTCATAAACTCTTAGTGTTACATCTCCTTAGGTTAGGGTTTTGGTTGTTTAGGGTTTTCTCTTATTTTTCAATAATAAAAAGGCCCTTTAGCCTTATTGTGACACTTTTTAGAGCCATGTAGTTGCCACATCTCTTCTCAGAGAGAAGCTACCATCGCCCGAGCTAGTTTGTTTTCCATGTTGTCTGTAAGCATTTTTCAGTATTTGATATTAATGAAATGAAGGGTTATTCCTGCTGCATCTCTGTGTTTATGTTTATTTCTGTATTTTATTGCATTCTTGCGTATGTATGGATCATGATCAGGGTCTAAGATGAGGCATGTAGAGGGATTCTAATATTTTGGGGGTCTAGTTGCAGTTGATGCATTATTGGGGTGTAGGTGTGAATTAGTTAACTCAATTAATTGAGTTAAAATCAGTTTAACTAGTTATAACTGAGTGATGAGCTAGTGAGATGTCCAATGAATTAAATTAGACTTAATTCACAATGAGTGATATATCATATAATTGATAAATTTCTATTAATAGCTGCATTCATGTCAGTTCCGAGGAAGACCTAGTTGGGACATAGGTTAAAGGGAACATAACTATCAGTTGTATTTATAGAAAATTTCCCATGTGCAATTATAAAGTCATTGGGATGCCATGATGGATTTTACAATCAAGGAAGGTTGTTTTTCCTAATTAATAGGGAGCTAATTCTCTAGGACTTGCGTGAGTAAGGCAGGCTGAAGGAAGGCTGAGAATTGGCTAAGTACTAGACCGATTTTTCCTAGATCAACATGAGACAATTGACAGAGTGCTGGAGAATCGCATGAGAGATTAAGCATTGTATTGTTTCATGATTCCTTGACTTAATACAAAATAGAGATAGAGGGTTTTTGAGTAGTTGCTTTCCCCAGACACATCTTGTGTTGTGCTATTGATAATTTCTTTCTCTTACTTATACGTGATTGTGCAATCGTGTTTTGTTTCCACAAATTGTAGGAAGGATTCAATATCTTGTTTTAATACATTACAAGATCAGATTGAATCCCGTTGGTTAGATTTTCTACATGAAATAGAAGAGAGGTTTGATACCATCTTTCCTTGTGGTGGTTAGTGTTAGGGTCCTATAATTATAGGAAATCTGATGATTCATATATTATTTGTTGCTCTCATGATGAAGCTTTTGGCTTGTTGTCTTGCCCCGCTTCCTCTCCATTTTGCATCATCCTTTACTCAGCTTCTTGCTTTATCATCCACTTTCCTTGTTAATTCATCTGAATATTAGCCCAGCATAAGCCAAATACCTGCTTTCAAATCATTAATAATAGGTATGTGTGACAAAAAGGTTATATATTACTTTCGGTATTTACTCTAAATTTCTATGTAATATTGGTCCTAAATATTAAAATTCATTCACTAATTTCCCCTCATTCACTAAACCTCTTACATGTCTATTTTATTAATTTCCCTCCATTCATTTTTCCCCTTCAAACTCATTCCCTAAGTTATTTCTTTCCTAACTTACCCCTTATTTACATATTCCCTTCATTACCCTTTCATGACATTTCATTCCCTAATATTTTCCCCTTATCCTAACCCATTCCCCCTTTTTTTCCCATCTTAAAAAAAAAAACCCATTTCTATTATTAAAACCCTCTTCCCCTTTATTAATTATGCCTTTTCATAAAAACATGCAAAATCCACTTTTGCATAGCTTCAAAGTGGAAAGAAAAATTATTAAGCGCTTAATATGTTTAATTAAAAGTTAGTTTTTTTTAACCCCCGCTTAATACATTTCTCTGCAATCATCAATAGCCCCTCTACATTTATTAAGTTTAATTAAAATTTAGTTTTAAATTAAAATTAACTCCCTTACCCGACTTCATATTAATTTCTCCCTGCACTGAGAATTAAACTCCCTTCATTTTTATATGCCTCAATATTTGTAAAAAATAATTGAACAGTTAAAATCCATATCGCACTTTGAGCTCATCCAACACTTAACACTCAAAAAGCACGCGAAATGGGTAGTTTTATATTACTAGGTTTTACCAGCTGTCACTGCCACATTCTATGATTCTCCCCCTCAAAATACCACATACTACTTTTTCCTCACACGAAAACCATTAACCGTTTTGGTTCCCAATCCCATATATGTTATGGGAAGATAAGGTGGATTAATGTCAAGTGAAATATCAGAGGTGAGGTAAAATTACATAGCTATAGCCGAAACCATATTGGAAAGAAAGAGGAATAAATGAATATGAAGGATAAGGTTCGAAAATATGTTTCAAAAGGTAATGTACAGGTGAGCAAAGATAACAAAAGCATTTCACGATATAAAATTAAGGTGAAATCAATTTATAGACATTGTGAGATTAATTTACAGGATTTTACAAGGCAGGGTGAAATCAATATACAAGGAGGTTGAAATTAATTTACAGGCATGGTGAAATCAATTTACAGTTGTAAAATCATGTTGCAGGTGAAAGTAAAAGAGTAATGTGAGAATAATCTTCCAACCATAAAAATCAACACATGGTTTTGCAAAACCATCCAGGTATTCTACAAGGGTAAAGGAATTTACATAGAGATAAAATGAATTTACAGAGGAAGGAGTAATAGAAACAAAACTACACATGGTTTTGTGAATTCATGGAAAGAGAAAACAAAACCATGGATTGGAAACAACACATGGTTTTGTAGAAATTTAATTATAAATTTCATTTAAAATATTTGGGAAATATTATTCAAATATATATATTATTATATATTTTCCAAAATATTTTGTGACATTAATGGACAATAAAACAACAGGGCAGTCACAAGATCAACCATCAGTGATGAAAATATCAGATTTTTAGTCATAGGATCAGCAAGAAGTTGAGTGAATTACTAGAAAAAGGGAGATACATCCAAATCTGCCAATTCATCTACCATCCAGCCAAAAATTTGTGTCCACATCCCACCTGCTCCCACTTCCACAGCAACAGCATTTGCACAACACATTCCACCAGAACTATTAATTTGCAACATTTAGAGCTTTTTAATTCATCTATAGTCTAAAAATGTCCTGTGTGTTAGAGACAACATTTATTGTAAACAGATTGTAAATTTTTTCATAAATACTTATGTTTTTGAAGTATTAGAGGTCGATTGTTTGAGATCATAAATATTAGTGATCTATTAGAGCATTGTAAGATTTTTTCCAAAGCACTGGAGCATCAATACTAAGCAGACCATTCACAGGATTCTTGTGGTTTAAATACTAGTGATGTTTTTCTTATGTTAAAGTGTTTCACTGTCATCTCTTCTCTGTAATCATCTAAATTCCAATTGCAAAACACAAACTGTGATGAATAGGATTTACTTTTGAGTACCTTATTCTAGTTGCTTTTGTAGTTTTATGTTTTCTACTGAAGGCCACTCTAAAGAATTCTTAACTGCTCTTTAGTTCTGCCTAATTGACTAAATGCCACACTAAAGAATTCTTAATTTCTCTTAAGTTCCGTTGAAGGTTTTCATTATTCTGCCATCACCCACCTATTATTTTGAAAGATCCAGTAAATATTCCTAGCTTGCCCCGTGTTTACTCTGTGAAAAATTGATGCAACCATCCATTTTACCATTTGAATCCATTTCCCAATAGATTCTAATTAAATTGAATACAATCAGTCTTCCAAAACCTAAATCAAAACCCAAAACCCAAGTACAATCATAACTGGTCTACGATTTTCAAGCAACAAAGATAAATTTTATAGAGAGAGCCCTCTCCGGGATTAGAAGGGCTAGATTCCTATCCCGAAGTGGTTTGATGTTACATTTTTGTGATTTGTCCTACAACCTTCAAATTACATCATGATAACATAATTGCGACCATACTAGGGAAGAACATTTTATCTTCCTCAGAAAAATGCATCAAAGTTCAGATCTGATTGTTGATGGTGAACAACGATTAGACACCAAAAGGTTGTACCTTTCATCTGGCGACTCCATTGTCCAAGATCCAGAGTTTCAAAGTTCAGAGCAACTCCATAATCAAAGAATCCATATTCCAAAGAATTAATGGTGATACAAGATGACAGGGTTTGTGGAAAACCTTTCATTTCATGAGATTTTCAATGAATTCAGGGATGGGTTATCCGAATTTCAGCTTGATGAGGATTTTCTAAGAGTTGTATTTCTTATTTTGAAATCAAGAAAATGTTCTCTTGAACTTAAAATATGTGTTCTTGAGTTAGTTTCTGAAAAATATGAAAATGGCATTAAACTTTTGCATTCTCAAATTCAATCATATAATTTCCAAGATCCTAAAGAATTCTTGGAAAATCTTCCTCCTCCAAGGCAAGAGGAAATTGTACTACCTTTTGACTTCAAGATTGAGGATGATTATGATTTCAAGTACAAAACTGAAGAAATAGTTTCAGGGTTTAATATTGAGGATACAACTAATCAATTAGCCATTGAAGGCCTAGAAGCACAAATCATACATCATGCTTTTGATAATCCTATAGCAGATTATATGGAGATTATTTTTAGCTCAAGTCTGCAAACATGTTTTCTCTATGAGGATAAAATACATCAACAATTGTCATTACACATCATATCTTTTATTATGAAGACCTGGGATCAAGTTATACTTCCAAGGTTGATGACAATCAGTCAAATTATCCATTCATTTCTACAGCTACTTGACTAGCTTCACTAGCATTTTTGTATTACTTGATTCAACAAGATTATCAGTAGATTAGAGTAGGTAGACAAGTGCAAATAAGCTCAGGATTCTGAGCCTTTTTTCAGTTTCAAATTCAGTTTTCTTCTCAACTTCCAGTTCAGTTTGTAGATCAATTTTTCAGTGTGCAGAATGGTTTTGATTTCAGTTTGAGAGTTGGCAGAACAAGTTGCAGATTTGGGAACAACTTAATGGAGAAGGCGCTGATCTTATATAAACTCAGAGATCTGCGGTTCTTGGCACCTCCAAGGATACTTCCATCCCCAAGATGGAGCCGATGTTAGGGTCCTATAATTACAGGAAATATGATGATTTAGATATTATTTGTTGCGCTCATGATGAAGCTTTTCACTTGCTGTCTCGCCCCGCATCCTCTCCATTTGGCATCATACTTTACTCAACTTCTTGCTTTATCATCCACTTTCCTTGTTAATTCATCTAAATATTATCCCAGCATAAGCCAAATACCTGCTTTCAAATCATTAAGAATAGATATGTGTGACAAAAAGTTTATATATTACTTTGGGTATTTACTCTAAAGTTCTATGTAATATTGGTCCTAAATATTAAAATTTATTCACTAATTTCCCCTCATTCACTAAACCTCTTACATGTCTATTTTATTAATTTCCCTCCATTCATTTTTCCCCTTCAAACTCATTCCCTAAGTTATTTGTTTCCTAACTTACCCCTTATTTACATATTCCCTTCATTACCCCTTCATTACATTTCATTCCCTAATATTTTCCCCTTATCCTAACCCATTTCCCCTTTTCATAAATTTTTCCCATCTTAAAAAAAAACCCATTTCGATTATTAAAACCCTCTTCCCCTTTATTAATTATGCATTTTCATAAAAAAATGCAAAATCCACTTTTGCATAGCTTTTAAGTGGAATGAAAAATTATTAAGTGCTTAATAAGTTTAATTAAAACTTAGTTTTTTTTAACCCCCGCTTAATACATTTCTCAGCAATCATCGATAGCCCCTCTCCATTTATTAAGTTTAATTAAAATTTAGTTTTAAATTAAAATTAACTCCCTTACCCCACTTCATATTAATTTCTCCGTGCACTGAGAATTAAACTCCCTTCATTTTTATATGCCTCCAGATTTGTAAAAAATAATTGAACGGTTAAAATCCATATCGCACTCTCAGCTCATCCAAAACTTAACACTCAAAAAACATGCTAAATGGGTAGTTTTATATTACTGGGTTTTACCAGCTGTCACTCCCACATTCTATCGCGCTCCTCCTCAAAATACCACATACTAATTTTTCCTCACGCGAAAACCATTAACCGTTTTGGTTCCCAATCCCATAAATGTTACGAGAAGATAAGGTGGATTAATGTCAAGTGAAATATCAGAGGTGAAACCATATTGGAAAGAAAGAGGAATAAATGAATAGGAATGCTAAGGTTCTGAAATATGTTTCGAAAGGTAAAACTAATGTACAAGTCAGCAAAGATAACAAAAGCATTTCACAATATTAAATTAAGGTGAAATCAATTTACAGACATGGTGAGATTTATTTACCGGAATTTACAAGGCAGGGTGAAATCAATTTACAATCAGGTTGAAATTAATTTACATGCATGGTGAAATCAATTTACAGTTGTAAAATCATGTTGCAGGTGAAAGTAAAAGAGTAAAGTGAGAATACTCTTCCAACCATACTAATAAACACATGGTTTTGCAAAACCATCGAGGTATTCTACAAGGGTAAAAGTAATTTACATACAGAAGAGGAAGGAGTAATAGAAACAAAACTACACATGGTTTTGTGAATTCATGGAAAGAGAAAACAAAACCATGGATTGGAAACAACACATGGTTTTGTAGAAATTTAATTATAAATTTCATTTAAAATATTTGGGAAATATTATTCAAATCTATATATTATTATATATTTTCCAAAATATTTTGTGACACTAATGGACAATAAAATAGCAGGGCAGTCACAAGATCAACCATCAGTGAGGGAAATCTCATATTTTTAGTCAGAGGATCAACAAGAAGTTGAGTGAATTACTAGAAAAAGGGAGATACATCCAGATCTGCCAATTCATCTACCATCCAGCCATAAATTTGGGTCCACATCCCACCTACTCCCACTTCCACAACAACAACATTTTCACAGCACATTCCACCAGAACTATTAATTTGCAGCATTTAGAACTTTTTAATTCATCTATAGTCTAAAAATGTCCTGTCTGTTAGAGACAACATTTATTGTAAATAGTTTGTAAATTTTGTATAAATACTTCTGTTTTTGAAGTATTAGAGGTCGATTGTTTGAGATCATAAATATTAATGATCTATTGGAGCATTGTAAGACTTTTTCCAAAGCACTGGAGCATTAATACTAAGTAGATCATTCACAGGATTCTTTTGGTTTAAATACTGGTGATGTTTTTCTTATGTTAAAGTGTTTCATTGTCATCTCTTCACTGTAATCATCTAAATTCCAATTGCAAAACAGAAACTGTGATGAATAGGATTTAATTTTGTGTACCTTATTCTGGCCGCTTTTGCAATTTTATGTTTTCTACTGAAGGCCACTCTAAAGAATTCTTAACTGCTCTTTAGTTCTGCCTGATTGACTGAATGCCACACTAAATAATTCTTAATTTCTCTTAAGTTGTGCTTAAGGTTTTCATTATTCTGCCATCACCCACTTGTTATTCTGAAAGATCCAGTAAATATTCCTAGCTTGCCCTGAGTTTACTCAGTGAAAAATTGATGCAACCATCCAGTTTACCATTTGAATCCATTGCCCAATAGATTCTAATTAAATTGAATACAGTCAGTCTTCCAAAACCTAAATCAAAACCCCAAACCCAAGTACAATCATAACTGGTCTACGATTTTCAAGCAACAAAGATAAATTTCATAGAGAGAGCCCTCTCTAGGATTAGAAGGGCTAGATTCCTATCCCGAAGTGGTTTGATGTTACATTCTTGTGATTTTTCCTACAACCTTCAAATTACAGCGTGATAACAGTTAGTAGGCCACAAGTTCTGTGATAAATACCAACATAAAAGGAGGGCTTGCACTGTAATTTAGAGCCATAACATAAGTAGACGCATGCATAATATTGACCGAGGTAACTCTATTTTGAGGGTCGACATTGAGATATGAAGTTGATGTCAAGATTCATTCAAAGAAATTCCCAGAATCTATGGATCCATATGAGCTAGGCCGAGTCTCTTATGCAGGCAAGATTCGTGTGTTTTATATGGGTGGATAGGGTTTTTTCTACAAAATTTAGAAGTACATAAGTATAATGCCCTAGTTAGGACAATTTCCTAGAATGTTTAGTTCATAAGGTATGCCCTTAAGACTATGAAAAATTTGCGTAGAAGAAGACGGGTTGTGACCCTTAGAGCGAGGTTTATTTCTGCAATATAGACCGTAGATCTGGAAGATGGTTTGCAGATTCAGTATGTGTGGAGACAACAGATCCAAAGGAGGGTGGAACCTAAGCAGAAGATTGAGCATGCTGAAGAAATGTGCCATATGAAGAATGGATTGACATGCAGAGGAGTTGATTTTCGTGGACTGTCCATAGAGTTTTAGACAGAGATTTGAAGCAACCTATAAAAAATTAGTTAATGGAATGTTAGTGGCTGATCTATGAACCTAGTTCAGTCATCTACAAATTGGTAGAAGGATGATAAGAGGAGTAGTTCAGATTTTTTCATAGCATGGAAAACAAAGATGAAATTGTGGATACACAAGAACATTGATTTTGAGAGGACTCAAACCATTATTAGGTGGCAGATTTGAATATCCCTAGATGAAGATGATATTGTGGGCCCTACACCAGTAAAAATATTGACTGTGGTTGGGTAGATTGATGGTACTCTAAGTACAGTTGGAGGGTTGTTAGGTGACTGTCAAAGAAGATCCCTAATTCTTGTTCTTGTGAAGGACAACAAGATTGGTAGAAGGGCGGCCCCTATAGGGCCTAAGGATGTGCATAATTTGATGGACTAAAGTAGCAGCCATTTGTGCCAGCCAACTAGCCCTAGTTCACTATATTGTAGAGGATTGATTTAGTGAGAAGAAGGGAAGCCCCCATAGCCCTAGACTTCTCATCTTGGAGACGTAGTATGGAAAAAGTGGGCATACCAAAGATTTTTTCACAAAATTTGTGAACACATTGTTACCACTCAAACTAGTAGTGGGCCTAAAAGGAGTTCCTAAGAGAGAAACTTCTAGGACAAAAGCAACAATGGGGGCTTAGCCCATTGTCACCACAGATAAGGCTCATTTCTCTTCACATAATTTCACTGATGGGAGGAGTCCTGGTAGTTTAGGAAGTCACTTGTAGAGTATAGGTCAATGAATAGGTGGGAATTTACCCTAGAAACCCTTTCCCTAAGACAAAATAAAGAATGGGACTTGCTTGCCTTTTAAGCAAGGGACTTGATCTTATAGGGAGAGAGGAGGGGGATTGAAGGGTTGAGGGAGAAGAATAAGACTTATGAAGGAAGTTCTCAATCCATAAAATCCTTTGGGAACTTATATTCCCAAATGGTCCTTGATGAAAGGCCTTTGAAACCAAATGGGACCACATGGGGCCAAGTGGACCCAACCCAGGTTCGGGGATGGAATTTATCAACCAATGATGTTCCTATCCTGGAAAATGTGAGGGGAAAGGATTAGGAAAGATTTTTTACTTCGATAGGTCAAATTGATCCTACTAGGTTCTAGCCTTGGGAACACCTAGGAAAAACTTGATCCTAGAGCTAAGGCTTGAGGTATCCAGAGATTCCACTACCAAAATTGGCCCAAATTATGAGGAGAGTGAGGAGACCTGCCAATGATTTTTCCTTTAGGAGATAGAAATCTTCATCTAGCTAGATTCTTGGGAAATTTATGCCCTAGGTGACCTAATGGGGCTAGACCTAGGGAAAAATGGAAAATTGTGAAAAAGGGGGGGGGGGTGTGGGAATCATCACCATTTTTGAGGTAATAGTGCCTAATTCACTTGGGGATATGGAGTCAGGGATTATAATGCACAAAAATTCAGTTTTTTGATCAAGGAGGCCCAAAAATTCAACTTTGTCCAATGTTAGAGGAAAAAGAAAAGTGACCTTCAAGAATTAATACTTCATACAAATTGTGAAATGTTATTGAGATAAAATTATCTCTAGGACATTTCATTCATCGAACAATGGCCCATACATTAAATAAGCTAAACAGACACATAATTTCACATTTCCATCATGCAGTAATTAGCCCTAGTTATAGTGGAATTCAATAGTATGCAACAACACAAAGAATAGAATTAAATTTGCACTCACAATGTTAGAGAGTATATCCAACCAACTTCACATTTTCAAAAAAAAATCTCCAAGATAAAAATATCCCAAATCCATACATCAAAATATATCCAGCATCCAAAATAGTCCTCTAAGGCAAAATGCAAAGTTCCCTAAAGCTAGAGAGATCCCAAGTCAAGTGATGATACAAATGAATCCAACTAGCTCCTATTTATACACTGATTAGGAGTTGATCGAATTAGCTTATGGGCCTACATTAACTCCTAAACATAAAATATTGTGCAAGTAACCCTAACATTTGGTGACAATATTCTGACCAAACACAAGGGATTAAAACCCTAAACGTATCATACAAAGAAACTATGGCCTTAGGTAAAGAAGAATCATAACCAACTCCCCATATAATTACTCAAAAAACCCTTTAAGATAGTCCAACCCTTACTTAACCTAATGAGTCATCTAAAACACACTTTCGTTAACAAAATCGATCATAGGAGGGCATACATTTTGATGAATCTCTATAAGAAGAATTTCATGCGAGTTTTCCTCTCAAAGAGTGAGAGGTTTTGGAACTGGCTCAAATCCTATATTCCGTGTCTCTTCTCTTCTTATGTTCAATAATTGGTTACTGTTTGATGAAGAAAAACAGTAATGATCTAACAAAAAAATATCCTAATCTTAAGACGTTAAAGAGCATTCACAAACAGTCAATGAAGAGAAATCACCCTAATGTTAATGCCATAGATTTCTCAAGATCCATGACTACTGGCTGGTCTACAAGACTACCTAATGTCAGTCGACCATCAGTAAAAGGATAATTTATGGTTGAAAATACTCAAATAGTCAAGATTTTATCATTGAGTACTTGAAAATATACTTTTGAATTACCCTCTACTATGTTAAAAATTATTCAAAATCACCCAATAATTAATTCAATGTTTTAATGTTCTTGCAACTTAACTGATGTAAAGCATAACCTTGATCACATCCCATAGATACAATTTCTCTTATGTAGGGTTCCAAAACAAGAAGGGCTCAGGGCTTGATGTGAAACCAAATAATGAAGAGAACCATAATGAAGTTGGAATAGGCCTTGATCCGAATTGGTTGTGGATTGATGAGGATTTCCCCCAATCGAAGTTTCTAGGTTGCTTTGTGTGGTCCACACTCTAAGAATGAAGACATGAATAGTGAGTAGTTTTAAGTGTTTCACTATCAGTTAAAACTTTACCTTTGCTACTCGATGAGGTGCTTAGGAAACTTAATTAACAAAATCTATCGCCAGGTATAGATTTTCTCTAACGAGAAGGGACTATTAATAATTCAGAGGGGAAATGGAATTGAATCTACTCGATCCAAAGAATATTATGCCTCCATCGAGGCCCATCATTCATATACTAGAATCGACGCTCCTAATTTTATCTTTGTTTCCACCGCATGCATAGAATTATTATTACCTAAAGACGCTAGATAATTTTTTTGTTAAACAACTGATTGAGATATAGATAGTTTCAATTCTTGTTCTTTCACAACTGAATATAATAATGCAACTGCCCCTGTTACTGGTTCTCAAAATGGGAATAGGCACATATTTAAGAAATATGTTATTGTCATCATCCACCTAATGGGATAAAAGGAGTAGTGGGTGTATAAGTCTCAACACCTCATCTTCATTAGGGAATTACAAAAATAGGAAAGGAATACATGGCCTTGAATTGACACAAATCTTTGCAATCCTTCCCATAATTTTTCCCTAGGAAGAAACATGTCCTTGCCACCAACAAATCTACTAGAAATCCCTCTCAAACCCTTGCCCTCCTTTTCGAACTATGGTTTCACCCCTTCATCGAACCCATATGATTTTATTTTGCATCTCCCCGTAATTTTCACACATTCGATTTTCAAGGAAGAATGTGCAAAATTAGGGAAAGTGAGGAAGTTGTTAAATAACCACTTCAATTGGGATTTTTCTCCATGTGTAAGACCGATTTAAAGGAAGCTTGTCCAAAACATTTTAAGGCGCACAATTATCAGAGTCTCAAAGGTTGTTTTCTTCTTCTTCTGAGTTTTTAAAAATTATTTTAATTATATCTCATTTGTTTGAATTTTTTTTCCATCATTTTAATTTTTGTTTATAGTGAGGGATTTGTCATTTTTATTTTTTGTTATGGCCTATAAATATTTCATAAAAAATGAAAAACCATAAAAACCCATTTCATAACAATAATCATACTAAACTTCTTCATTAATATTTGCATATGATTCATCAATCAACTGATATTTAGGAATGGGAAGCACATAATTTGTAAAATTTCTACATTTTGAAAAGAATAAGGTAGAAAACATGGTATTTCTTTTAGGTAGTTTAATCATTGTGCTTCTCATATATTGATCTCTAAATGAAGTAAAAGAAAACAAATAGAACCTTAATCATTGTCCATATAGTGGTGATGAAAGCATAATACCTTATACAAAACACTAACTATTTATCCCAAACAATCGAAATGATCCAAACCACTGATAAATATTCTAACCTCCTAGAGTTGTAACTTAAATATATAACTTCAAAAAATTTCAGTGAATATGGAAACAAGCGTGGAACAAAAACACTACAAAATGGTTGAATGAGTGAGAAGTATGAGATTGCATTAAGATGATAATGTCTGGAAGAAAAATTTTAAAACGAGAAAAAGAAACTTCGTGTCATTAATGTACTCCTTGCTAGTTGTACCAAGTGTAGCATATACATGAATTAAAAAAATAGCACATTATATGGCCTACCTACTAGTATGAAAAATTACCTCATCTATGGGGGCAGGAGGATTGAAGATTATAATTGATACTCTAATGATCACAACCTACACATTTTGTTACACTATAGAGGGTGATCCTAAGGAAAGATAAGGTCATTGTGAGGGATGCATGATTTTTTAGATTCATGTTTACTCCATAGAATGTTTTAATACAAATATTTAAGCATATGTATGGGTTAAAGTATTAACTAGAATTTCTCATGAACTAACTACCTTGTTATCTTATGAGATCAACTTAACATACACTTCCTACTTTTATTGGAAGTCTCAAACACCTTGGAAACTTGGATCATTGTAGTTTCTTCATTTGAAGAGAAAAAGGAATCATACTTTTTGAACTCCCTTTCATATTGGCGTTTGGTCCATGTGGTGTTGCCCTTTGTGTAATTTAGGTGACTCTATGAGAATCAACATAGTTCTTAAATTTTTAAGTATATTTGATGGTCTGAATTTTGGAATGAGACATTTATTTGCTATGCTATTTTTACCTTCACATTTTTTAAATTATGGTTCATTATTTATTATAGTATTTCTCATCATATGTGACAATTGGCTTCAATATACAAATTAACGAAATATGAGTTTCCAATCTCAGCCTACATGGAAGCTATCAAGGGTTGAGTTCTTTTTGGGTTGAGGCCTTTTATGGAATTCCGCTCTAGCCATTCAAACTCGCACTTGAAGCAATTTTATTTTATTTTCTTGTGCACAATTCAAGGACATTTTATGTGCTCAAAATCACCAATACATTGAATTTCCCACCCAATGATAGTGATCTTTCAATATTTTCTTCCTTTTGTACATCGAGTACAAAATATTTATGTTATTTATATTTTAAGAGGGTCTAATAGTTAAAAACATGTGGAGTAGAGTATGTGCACCTCTAAATATTTTAGTAGTTAAATAACTGCATGGAGGGGGGTTCCCTTTTATGATAAGCAAAGGGATCTCATGGGGGTTTCTTAATCTTAAAATTTGATTATTATCATTATTTTTATTTATAAATTCTTGAGACATGATTGTATTATTGTGCTAATGTTGAGGTGGCCTCTTGTTTGGAGTGCTTCATGTCAAAAATGTTATCACACATAAAGGGTGCTAATTGTGCTAATATTGAGGTAGCCTCTTGTTTTAACGTCATCATGTCAAAAATGCTATCACACATAAAGCATGCTAGCTCTTTTCTCGACTACTATTAATTGTTAGTGGTTTGATCTTTATAAATATATTGTTTTGATCATGTGTTAGTAGTTTTATCCCTATAAAGATATTGTTTTTAGCATTGTTTATTATTGTGGATTAGTTTTGAATGTGTTTGTGTGTGTAAAAATTGGTTGGGTTTGTAAATTGTGAGTAGAGTAAAGTTTGATTGATGCATACTTCTTGCAATAAACATTGTCTCTTACTTAAAAAATTAAGTTAGTGGCAACATGGGTATTTGGACAATTATTTTGGAATTTATGCACCTTACAAGTACATTAACTCATATAATCTATACATAAATATAATGGAAAAGGGTAACATGTTGCATCGTAGAAAGGATGTTGAAAATATAATAGCTTAAATATACATTATAGTTTAGAAGGGTGGGGAGTAAATCTTAGTTGGTCATAGGTATCATAATAAATTTCTTTTTAATCTGTAAATTCCCATGATGATTTTTAAAGTAGGTAGGTAGCGGTTCTTACTCATGTCATAGATAGCCTAATGAGTACTTTTATTTATCTGTAATGATACTAGATACAAAACTTTTTTTTATTCATGTGTGCTTCTTTAAAAATTCTTATAATACTTCATGTTATTAAAACTTTAAAATAGGCTCCTCACTTTGGTTCTTGCATTTGTGGTAAAATCTGGACTAGGCTTCTGAAAGTAGTTTTATTCTCGAGGATGCCAACAATACTTTTCACTTTATGAATATTTTAACCTATATTTAGTCTTTAATGAGTTTTTGGATGATTTTACTTTAAAAACAAGGTTGCATTTGCATTTTTCTCACTTGCTAATTTAGAATCATTGAAAAAGGTAAAATAATTACTTTACATTTGTTTGTAGAGTTTAAATTAAATTGACAGAACATGGTGATTGCATCAAATGAGTACGAAATTGAATTTTGAAATTTTATTAATGTCCCTAATGCTTGGAAAATGTAACGGGATTGGATGATAAGTTAACGTGTAAGGTACTTAGTGAGGCATTGGTTCTCTTCTAAGAAAACACTATCTAAACCAAGTGTAATACGAGGGAGAGAGAGACTTTTGTAGTATGAAAAGATTAGTTGTGTGGATTTGGGGCTCAAGGCCTAGTTGCTACATTTAAATGAATTAAAATGAGAGGAAATGAGGCAATGCATACTTTGTAAAATTTAGCTATGAATTTTTGGGTTCAAGGCTTAGTCACTTTACAATTGAAATAAAATAAGATGAAATGAGACAAGGACTTGAAAATCATTAGTTATATGTTATGACATTAAAGTGAGTAAACACAACATATCAAAATTTGAAGTTGAATCAACCCTTTTGTATGAAAATTCAACCAAATATTTTTTTTGGTTGAATTCCCCCTCAAATCTACATTTTATTGATGATAAATCTTAAAAAACCACATCTATGTAATCAAGGACTCCATCTTCGATGCAAATACCTTTCCCCTTAGGTTCCCATTGTCTTATGAGGTTATGTTCCCATACACTCATATATGCTCACTAGCAGTACCATAATCCAACATGAGAGATTCTAAGATATATTGTTGGGGGAGGGGGGGGGAGGGCCTAGGAAATATTTGTTGCTACAGGAGGGCCTTTCCATGTTTAGTTCAACAATACGAGAGAAAAATTCTCATGTTGAAGGATTGAAGGTGCTTTTGCAATTGTGTGAAATAGAAATGTCATACATTATGGTGTTTCTCAGTACAATATTATTGATTCATGAAGAAATATCAATGGTGCCTTGAGTAGAATTGTACCAATGTGTGGGTGGGACTCATGAGATTCATGTTTTAGTATCATCATAATGAAGTACATCCAAATTGGTTATGAAGGGTTTAGGCGAGGGAAAGACTTATGAGATTCATTTTTGACTACCATAATGATGAACTACATTGAAATTGGTTATGGAAGGTTAATTTATTGTTAAAAAATATTTTTTAGCTTTAAAATATAACTTAATAATTATAAAACTAAATCTCACTTTTTTTTTTCCAAAGAAAAAATCGAACCATCTACTAAGTGTGTATAAGGTTACATAGTATATTCATGTAGCATTAAAATAACTACATTTTTCCTTTTTTTGTAGTAAAAATTAAAATGGAGTTGCATCTGATGAGGAGATATATGCATCAATTCTCCCAGCCCTATCAAAATCATAAAGTATGACGTCTCCATTAAGCCCCCGGGCTTCCCTTATGCTAGGAAAATATACATCCGAAACAAGGATGAAAACAGACTATGTCTATAAGTTCACATCAAAAAACAAAAACTGGGTAGTAAACACTGATCTAGTTTTCAAACTTTTTGTTGCATAGTGTCTAAAAAGAGAAAAAACCTGTCCCCCGGATCTCCTCATAGAGGAAAACAATCCAAAACAAAGACATGGAAGTTTAGAATATGTTCAGAGCTAAATGAAAAATGAAAATAAAAAACAGTCTAAAAATGCACGATTTTAAGTAGTTCAAGCTGATCTAAGATAATTGAAAAAAGAAAGTATGAGAAGATGGAAACTATCGGGTGAAGGGAGGTTGTTCGATCGCTTGGACCAGACCTCCTTCAATCACTACAACTACCCAGTGCTCATAGATTCCCTAAATATTTGGACATCTCTCATCTCAAGGGACGAGAGCCAACATAACAGTAAGTGAATAGCTTTTAATTCTGCGAAGTTATTTGTCCCATAACCAAGGCCAATCAACACTTTGAGGATTTTCCCTGATGGTTCATGAATGGAAAGACCAGCTACACATCTATTTTAAGGGTCATATGACCCATCGAAATATTCCCACAGAATATCCCCCCTAATATTCTCCTGTTGGATGACTCTGGCTTGTTGGGTTTGTGTCAGAATTGGAATATATTCATAGATGGATGCTCCTTCTACCGCTAAAAGGTTAACATGAAAGGGATTGTCTTGGAAGATGATGCGATTTCTTGCTATCCAAGTTCCCCAAGGAACTAGTAGTGGGAGGTTCTATACCTTGTCATTTGGAGAGGCCTGGCACCATCTCTACCATGCCTCCCGCACATCATTGCCCTCCCATTTTTGTGTAATTTTGAGAAGCCTTAGAGTTTCATTCCAGAGCCTAGTATTAAAGGGGCATGTAAGGAAGAGGTGGTGAATTGACTCAAGACTAGCCTTGCAAAGGGAGCACCAACCAGGGCCAATCTTTCCCCTATGTTGGAGAAAGTCCCAGGAGGGAACTTTGTTCTCAAGAATGCACCAAAAGAACAATATGGTTTTTGTTGGTCCCTTTAACTCCCACAAAGGTTTAAACCACCACTTCGGCTCTCCCTAGCCTTTATGAGCCATTAGCCATTTGTACCCAAATTTTGAGGAGTACAGACCTGATGGATCATGGACCCATCAGAGCTCATTCGGTCTCTCCTGAATTATGATATTTGAGCTCTAGAGATCGTTGATGAACCCCTGCCACTCTTCGAGCCACCTATCTTCGAGTTGGGGGGCTTCCCCCGTCAACTGTGCTTGGCTCCACATGGTTTTCTGACCTTGCAAGGCTATATGGCTTAGGGTTCTGAAACCCTTTTGGTCCAGTTGTTCTATTAGATCTCTGGAAAGGGCGAACCTCCCATAGCAGCCCACCGATGGGTCATGGCCCAGTCTTACCTGTGATCGATCTCCAACATGCCATGTTATACCTTGTTCAATTATCTTGACTGACGCTACTGAAGCTTTCCATGCAATTGATGCATCTTTTAATTTCTTATTTGGCATGCACAACCAATCTAGTAATTGCATAGGGTCAATGTATTTCCTTTTTATGACAGTTGTCCAGAGATTTTCCAAGGTGATGAGGCGCTAGCCCAATTTTGCAGCCAGAGAAGCCATGAAAGAGGGAAGCTCCTTGATTCCCCATCCTCCCCAAGCTTTTGGACGCACTATTTTCTCTCAAGCCACCCAAGGCATCACCTGTTCCACCTTTGAACCTGCCCATAAGAACCTACTACAGTTTTTATTAATTGAGGAGAGAATACTTTTAGGTACCCAAGAGAGGGCAACCTAATAAACTGGAATGGCCATGGCTACAGATTTAATCAGCACTAGTCTCCTTGCTCTAGATATCCATTTGAAGCTCCAGTGTTTCATCCTTGCCTCAGTCTTTGTAATTAGCCAGTGCCAATCCTGAATTCGATAAGAGTCTGACTTTAGATGGAACCCAAAATATTTGAACGTGTCCTGCAGGGTCTTTACTTTGAACTATAACACTTCCAAGATTCTACCCACTTTAGCTCTAGAGAGTCCAACCATTGTAATTGTGGATTTATGTTTATTTATACTTAAACCTGTAGCCTTTAGGAAAAGTTCCAACACCTCCTTTAAACGACGACTGTCCTCCAAACTATCATTTCTAAACAGGAGAATATCATCTACAAAAAGTAAATGAGTAATGAAAAGGTTGACAACCACCTCAATGCCTTTTAGTCCCCCCCTTATTTTTGCATCATGTACCATCAAATTTAGTCTTTCCACAGCCAAAATAAAAAGAAGGGGAGAGAGGGGGCATCCCTGACGTAGGCCTCTTTGTATGTTGAAAAAATTTGAAGCAGCCCCATTGATCAGAATAGCAATACTTGTAGAAGAGATGAACCCCATTACCCAATTGATAAAATCATTCCTGAAGCCAATATGGGTCAGGAGAATCCGAATATACGTCCAACTGATTTTGACATATGCCTTGGAAAGGTCTATTTTAACGATAAATCCTTTTTTTTATTCTTTTCAAACTATGGAGAGTTTCTTGGGCCACCCCCATAGCCTCATGGATTTTCCTTCCATCCAGAAAACTGGATTGTTCTAGAGAGATACTTCATGAGAGAAAGGGATTGAGAAGGGGTGCTATCACTTTAGCAATGATTTTATAGATGCATGAACAAAGAGATATTGGCCTAAAATCATAAAAGGACTCCGATCGATGCTCCTTTTTTGGTATGAGAGCCAGGAAAGTGGAGTTGAAGGGTTGATATATAGATCCTGATATTCTTGACTCTTCCACCACCTCCAACAGATCATCACCAAAGAACTCAAAAAAGTGTTGGAAGAATTCCACTGTCCAACCATCTGGCCCTGGACTCTTGTCTTTATGCGTTGACTTAAGGATATATTCCACTTCCTCCTTTGAAACAGACTCCATTATACTGTCATTTCCTTCATCATAAATATAACTGGGGAAGAACTGAGCTACCCTGATAACTTTAGCAATGGAAGCCTCCATTGGGGCTCTGAACAAAGATTTGAAATGTTTCACTCCAAGGGAGGAAGGATCCTCAAAAGTGTGTGTCGTTACTCCTTCCTCTGTCTGCATTCCCCAAATTGTATTGATATTTTTCCTACCTTTGGCATAGTTTTGGAAAAATTTTGTATTCTCATCTCTAGCTAACAGCCAAATAGCCCTGCTATTAAGGCACCAACTTTCCTCTCTTTCCAATAAAATTTTCTTCCATGATGCTTCAAGACTCCTTATTATATCCCATGATTCAGTAGAGACATATTCGGCCCCCTCCGGGCTTTCCAGAAAATATATTTTTTCATTTATCTTCTGTAGGTCTTCATCCTCCTTTTGTTTTTTTTCCTTTGCCCATTCCAGAGTGGATTTTTTAATATTATTTAGATTCTCCATAAAATTCCTACTCATATTACCAGGTTCCCTTGGCAAATATTTCCTCCAAGTGGAATGGAACAAAGAGGTGAAGGATTCATCTTTGAGCCATGAGGAGTTAAACTTGAAGGGGGCCCCTGGATTCTTATGGAGGCCTTTGATCTCAAGAAGAATGGGTAGGTGATCAGATAATCCTCCTTCCCCAACCCAATGCCTAAAAATAGAGGATCTGGCCACCAGATCTTCATTAAGAAGAAAACGATCCAACTTCTTGGCCACCCTATCCTCACCCATTCTTTTGTTCCTCCAAGTCATTCTAGGCTTGATCAAGTTTGCATCCACCAGATGTGAGGAGGCTAGATTATTGATAAAAAAATCCGTAAGAGGATCAGCACAGGCTGAGGGACCCCAGGATTCATACATCCCCAAGGAGAAGTTAAGGTCTCCACCCAGAATGAGATTTGAGTTATTCATGCATGATTTGGAAAACATGTTGCTCCAATATTGCATCCTATCCAAGCAAGGTCCATATACATTTAACAAAAGGATAGGGTGGCAGAGCTCGTTTGAGTAGACTTCCATAGCCAGGGAATTTTCAAAACCCCATGAAGAAATTTCCTTCAACCTCCCAGATTTTATGCCTAATGCCAATCCCCCATATCTTCCATGGGCATCCAGAGTCTGGAAGCCCCAACCCGGGAACATCATTGACAGAGTGCCAACCACTTCATCCCCCTGCCCCAAATTTTATTGAAGCATAAGGACATCGGGATCATAGGACTTCATTAGCTCCCTCAAAGCTATTTTTTTTGGTTAACTAGCTAAACCCCTGCAGTTGTAGAAGATAATGATCATATATAACCCAGGGTAGGGGACTACGCTGCTCTAAGCACCCCAGAAAGGGAAAGCTGCTTCCTATTTTCTATATCAATTTTTTCCTTGACTTGTGCCTTAGAAAGGTTTTATTTCCTACCCCACATATTCCTAGGGCCAACCGAAATAGGGTTAGTCTCGAGTCCACCAATGGCCTCCCCTTTCCAAGGTTTCTTCATTAGGGATCTCAAGTTATAGGAAGGCTTTTCAGGGATACAAGGCCGGGGAGGGGGAAACATATATCAACCTCAGGGAGGGGATCTAAATGGGGGGACGGGATTGAAGTAATGATACTATCAAGGGACTCTATGACATTTTGCATTTGAAAATATTCCATTTGAGGAGGCTTGGAAGGACCAGGTTTTGTATAAGAAAAAATAGAAGTACATAAAGAGGTGAAAAGGGAAGGAGAAGAGACCAGAGTCATACCCTCCTGAGAAGTTGCAACGGTTCTAGCTTCAGGGAGAGGATCAGATGCTTGTGGTTGTTCCTATTCTTGGTCTATAGCTAAAGGGTTGGATTTTTTAGCCTGTTGTTTTGAAGGAGTGGTGATAGCCGTGTTGGCACCAAGACCTTCAACCCTTCCATCAACTCCCCTTCTGTTGGCCTAATCTCTTCTGCTACTGAGGATCTTAGGGGCTCTTGTTTTAATATTTTTTTCTTCCTTCTTTCGGTGCCCCAACGAACAGTCCTTTGCTAGGTAACCATACTTATGGAAATGATGACATCTGAAAGGCATATGTTTGTAGTCCAGAGTCTGTGAATATTAATAATCCATGTACTTAAGACACATTTCCTCTACTAATCCTTCTTTAGGGTTTAGGCTAACCAAAATTCTTGTTGTGCTTAGGTCCTTGGTCTGCTGGAATGATAGGTCTGCTTAAAGGAATTGACCCAGAGTGTTCCCAATTAAATAGAAAGTTGAGTTTGTCCAGAAAGGTAATGGAAGTCCAAGGATATTTACTTAGACCAGAGCTTCTTCAATTTTTTCCCTATGGGCGTCAAAGAGTGGCGTCCATTTCCTGAACAAGACAAGTCTGTTTCTGAAATTCCAATTCCTTTCTAAAACCCATTCTAAGTGCTCCTTCTTCTCGAACTTAAGCATAAACCACCCCCGGTCTAGGGTTTGAATCTCGATAGGGCTTCCGAGGGCATTCGTCCATTCTGAGGCTATCCACTCTGTGATATAGTTGGCCAAGAATTTCCGGCCTCTAACTCTGCCAACTAGGATGGTTTCCGTCTCTTCCATGACTTCGTCAATGAGAATGTCTAATCCAAATACATAGCATGGGTACTATTCTTTTCTCCTGATTAACTTGGTATTTTCTCTTTTTGTTCCTGCAACCCTACTTCTTCCACCTTCCTCGCCTTCCAGCGGCCTTTTGACCGCATCTGGAACTTCAAGAACAGGCGACCCAGGTTGCCCTTCTTCAGAGTGATTCGGACCCTCCCAAGAGGAGCCTCCTGCTCCTAGAGGTCCTCCTTGTTGTCTAATAGACCCTAGATCCTCCTTCCGACTATGTCCTCTAACAGACCTTGAAAACCTTCCTTTTCTTCAGCTGAAGGCATAGAGTGAAAGGCTCCTGCCTGACCCAGAACTGACTGTCTCAACCCACTAGGGTTTCGAACCAAACCATATCCAACCTTCGGCCCCAAGCTCACCGCTTCACTACCCTACGAGAGAAGGAAATTTTCGAGGAAACTAATACCCTTCCACTGATGGGGGTTCCTTTGAGTGACTGGAACTTCCCGAGAAGCTCCCCTGCCCCACTCCAACACTCTATGGCTTTCTCCCAAGAAATATTTCAGCCCAATAGAGCCCTGAAAACCACATGTAAAGACTGTATCTTCCAACCCCCTGAAAGAAAATGGATTGATGAAATACCTGGCAAAGTAGGGTTTTGCAGGTTTTTCAGGAGCTGTTTCCCACCAAGCTTCTCAGGGATTGCCGAAGGCTGGATTGACCCTTGATCAAAACCTTCCCTCCATGTGAAGTTGAATGTGCTCTGAAGGCTTTCTTCCTGAAGAGCGGCCCTGTTCGATAAACCCCAGGCACCTTTAGGAGATTTGTTCTTCTGGTCTATATCTCCAATGGCCGAAAAATAACAGTCCAAGTTTCTCGTCAACACTTTGTGTCCCCAGACTGTTAGTAAGTCTTTCGGCACCGGTTCAATGTCCACAGAATCTCGTTCAAATCCAATTTTTACCCTATGATTTAGTGCTAAAACAACCCCTCCGACAACACAAAACCCTCACCTGCACTAACCTCTCGTGCTCACACCATCGTCTAGCAAGTAGTTGTTAGGGTTTGAAAAACCTGAAACAACCATCCTAATCCAGCTTATCCGTATGCTAAACCGTCAAAACCAAACCGCAGCATGGCCGCCTGCCGGTTGCACAAGTGTTTGCAAGGTTCTGACAACAAAGAATGACTGTCATGTCATGCTGCTTCTCACAGAAGGTCACTGCGACCAATTTCAGAGCCACCGTTGCTTGTCCTTGCCTCCATGGTTAGGGTTTCGACCATGAAAACCCTTCAACCAAAACTAAATCTCACTTGTGTTCATAACACCGTAATATAAGATAATTAAACATTAATTAAAAGACATTTATATTTTTTTTCTTAATTATATAAAATCCAAATCTGAATGTGTTTAAAAGGATATGACAACATGGTTAGTTATTATTTTGTAATTTTGGATAATTAAAAATGTATTTTTTTGAAGTAAGTATACAATAAGATAATATGCATTCAATACATTTAAATATTCATAAAATATAATGTTTTTAAAATTTATATAAAAATTAAAATAATTATTGATTAAGAACTTTAACAATTATCCAAATTTAAAATTTATCTTTTCTGCTTTTTCTTCCCGCCTTAAGGTATGCTAGTGTATATGAATGTTGAAGAGTTGTAAAAATGGAAAGGGTAGAAATTTTTTTGGGCAACGCAACACACCGAGATCGATCACTGAATATTTGTAAAAAGGGAAAGGCCGGAACAATTGTTGGGCGCTGCAACACACCAAGGTCGATCTCTGAAGATTTGTAAAAATGGAAAGGCCAGAACAATTGTTGGGCACCGCAGCACACCAAGATCGATCTCCAGGTTAAAAGGAGGGTAGATGTAAACGATAGAAAAATAAATTGGCAATCAAAATGGTCTTTCCTCGAATTGTGGATCATGGATCACATGCCATCATAAATGCCCCAGAAGGAGAGCTTTAGAGCAGTGGTTCACACAGGCTTCATACGTCCCCATTTTTCACCCGAATATTTAATCACTATCAGGTAGGCACACATTTTATCACAATATCTGTTAATACATATTCTATCATTTAGTTCGGAGATAAAACATTGAAGGGAACAAAATATGCATTCTGGGTATCACTACAAATTTTACATTTAAGTGCATATGTTCATTGCATGTGAAAACATATTATTAATACTACTTAAATATAAAATTAGGGTATTCATAGTCGAACCCGAACAAAAGTATCTGTCAAGTTTCAACTCTGTGTATTATCATTAATTTCATAGAAAACCTATATACCTATTCTGGATACATGGGTAGTACTGATATATAAAGTAGCTAGTTATCATCAGTTATTTTAAAATTCCATACAAAGCGATATGTACTACATTGGGATTCCTGTAAAATATTTTGTCAAGGACATGCAATTTAATAAAATATTGAAATCCATTAAGGTTCTTAATTTAGATGGCTTTGTTACCAAAAACATGACGTTGGGCAGCGTTTCTTGGAGAAACCACACAAGAAACCATATGACACTGGAAATGCGGTATTAAACACCCGTTGCCATTTTTAGTGGCCAAAAATATGTTTCTTGTGAAACGATTCGTTTCTTGCGAAACGGTTCGTTTCTTACAAACCGTTTCTTCTCCGTTTCTGGATTTCTTATGGGCTTCTCGATTTACTTTCCAAACTTAAGTTAAATCAAGTTCCAAAAATGCCAATCCACTTTTCTAGCTATAAATGCAATGATGCAAGTTATTTTTATTTTTTTAAGGTTGTACAACTGCCAAGTGTTTTCAATGATTTAGGCCATAGAGGAAAGCAAACTCATCGCTCATCAAATGCAGCATATGCATAGGTCAGATCTGAATCCCAAGCAGAGCAGCCTCAGATCAGAGCCGACTCCGGAGCCGAGCAGCTTTAGGCCCCCAACGATTAAATTCAATGTCATCGTCAGACCTCAGTGTCTTGTGAATGGAATCCAGATATGTAAGGTAGAACATGGTCGGGTAAAGCAGCAAATGCATTCTTTATAGACAATTTATCTCATCGTATTTTCATTAATTCTCATATAATCTGAAGACTAGCAGGCAAGCAAAAATGTAGTGATGAACGCGATGCCCAGATACTCAGATATGAAATTATTTTGTGCATATAAATCAAAATTCTTTAGATTTCACTTTACCAAATGAATATGCGTCCAGCCATAAAAAAAATCCTTCATTGTAATTCAAAATTCATTCTTGATCACTTTCTTTCTAGACGAATAGATGCGGCCATTAAAAAAAGTCCTTTAGTTCAATGAGAATAAAGCGAAACGCATGTCCTTAATAAATATTAGTGGGTTGTTGATTAAGTTTCTCTGTTAATTAAAGCTAGTTATGAACTTTCCTGAATTTTTAGCTTCCTTTACTAAATAATATACAAACTATAGTTAATATCTTTGCAGAGAAATATGTAGTTATTCTCTTAAATCTTCACTGTGTCTGTAGGTTAGTTACATGTATCCTATTGTAACATCAAAAAAATCATAGAGTAATAATCAACATCTAGTGTGTATCCAATGTGTATGTAGGTATCCAGACATACTAAACTTATTACTTGTTCAATGACCAAGGTCAAGAGGCAGTGTAAGTTTCCAAAAGTAGGCTCTGTAGCCATCTATGTCAGTTCACAAAGACTTTTGCTTCATCAAGTTTTTGTAATCTTCTTATATAGAGGAAATAGATGTAAATTAAAACACCTGGAAGTTTGAAACCCGACCCAACCCAACCAGTGTCTACTTTATGAAACGTTTTCATATTTAGAATTTATAAAAAAACATTTATTTCCCATAAACCAACAAATTAATTATGGGTTATAGGAATATGACTTATATAAACATAAATTCTAGTAAGTGATATGTATCTAGCAACGCAATAATATGTATGAGTAAAGTGGGATAAGGAAAAAAACACTTTCTTTTCATTGAAAAAGAGAGTACATTTACTGATATTTCTCTCATAAAATCATTATAAATTATACATGATTGATCCAATTTTTGTGTTTATTTTTTTTCCATTCATTACCTCGTTGTAATTTTTATTTTTATTTTTATTTTTATTTTTATTTTTATTTTTTTTTATTTTTTTTTATTTATTTATTTTTTTTTTTTTTTTTTTTTTTTTCTATATGCACTTTCCTCCACAATAGGATAGCATATATGCTGCTCTAGACCCAACGTTTTCTGCTATGTACCTTCTAGTTCAATAGTCTTGAAAAAAAAAAAGTTGATCCCCTGGCAGATCCCTCCCTAATAATTAGAGCTCACTTTTCATTGAATTAAATCAATTATTTTAAAAAAATCATTAATTTCACACAGGTTTAAAATTTTTCTTTACAATTTCACAAGTGGAAACATTGGATGTTTATACTTAATGCTTTGTTTTATATTATTCATTTTTAATCTTGTTTTTTCTCTCTCCGTGTTTCTTATACCCGAAACTTCCGAATTTCGTTTCTCGTACCGTTCTCATTTCTCGTTTTGTTTCTTGTTTCCTGTTTCTAGTAACATAGTCAGATGGTCCACGATCTAACCAAGACCATTGGGTGCCAACCTGAAACAATAGAACACGTATTTAGGAAGAGACCAAAAGCAGAGGTGAAAACCTAATATAACCGACCACCTCATTGTATTCATTGTGAAGTGAAGTACTAATTGGACACAACCGATCTGATATTTTCTTCCATGCACATTATTAGAATATACAAGGAATTTTTTAGTCATCTTAGAAATTATTTATATGTTTAGAAAATTAAAACCTCACAAACTTTGACCATTACCAATGTTCTCAGATCAGTCTATGATATTAGAAGGAATGCTGACTATGGCTGCTAGTCCTGGTCATGGTCATTACAAAATTTTGAGTGGACTGAGAAATTGGTATAAAAAACATTCTTTTCTCAACCACTATATTCTTACAATAAACTTTGTAAGTCACCAACATATCCATTCTTCCCTGCGACTATATGTAAACATGTACAGGTCGCTAGATCGATATTTATGATCTCTAGATCGATTCACGTTATTGATTGAATTCCGTCTTCACTACAGATTTGTTCTTTATTTTCACATGAAATGTTGCAGTGATTCGCGACCAGTTAGGGTTGATTGGATGCATTGAGTGATCGGAAAATGAGGAGGATATCTTTAATGGCTCACCCATAAAACATAGATTTGTTTGATGCCTATTTTTGCAAGGTATATTTGGACCACGATGGTAGGATCATTGGTTCCAAATCCTTGGTCAATTAATCGAAGCGAATACTAACACAGGTACCCTTTCTCTCCTTTAATTCCTTCCTTGAATTCAATTGCTTCAAATAATCTACCCAATTTTTAAGATTTTCCCCAAAATGATCATTCATCGAAGTTGACATGAAATTATGTTATTTGTGTTTTCACGAATGTAGCTTCAACTGCAGCGTTTTTTTTTTTTTTCTAGTGTTTCAAATGAATATAAACCAACATTTTTTTGAATACTAACACAGGTACCATTTCTCTCCTTTAATTCCTTCCACGAATTCAATTTCTTCAAATACTCTGCCTAGTTTTTAATATTTTTCCCAAAATTATCACTCACCGAAGTTGATCTAAAATTATGTTATTTGTGTTTTCACTAATGTAGCTTCAATTGCAGCAATTTTTTCGAACATTTCAAATGAATATAAACAAGAGTTTTTTCCTATGAAAAATAAAGAATGCAACTTCAAATGCACTAGCTGCACAATTTCTTTATTGGCAATGAAATTTATATTAAAGATAGGCTAAAATATTATAGTAGTTTCGTAGCATACCATACAAGAGCAGAGTTTTCGATTCTCTAATTGGTTTGATTTAATTTCTTATATTTTGAATTGAAGGATTTGAAAAGTGGTCAGATCATGATGTTATTTGTCCTTGTCCCCCTTGAGTGAACTATCTGAACATGATGGCATATTTTAGATCTTTTGGCTGGATATATCATATGATTCAATTAGTTATAGCTTTAGACTATAAATGACAACGGTACGTAGCCCATTAGTCTATAAATGATGAGATCACTAACTCAGTAGAATTTGATATCTACATGTGCACAATAACACAGTTACCGTAAGAACTAATGAAACACGCGACGCTCAAATTTACCATATGGATCCTGATTCCTACCCTTGCCCCAAATGGTTTCTTTCATACCGCCTTCATAAAAAGCCTCTACTCTAATGTCTAATGGTAATTTTATAGTTAGTCTTCCCAATTTTTTTAGAAAAGAGGAGCTGCTAACTTTGATTAGTGACACTTATGAGTGAAATTTGTAACTGAATATGCGTGGAGTTACAAAGGATTTTATGATGAGAGTGACATAATTTTTAGCTTTTCGGGTTACTTTGAAAATTTTTACTCTACGTTTGGGACTTATGGGTGCTTCATGATATGTGGGGTGCATAGTGAATGGTTGGCCCATGCTCTTCCATGATGGACTTGGACATTGGAGGTGGTTTACTGTTTTCTGCTAGACCTTTTTTGGATGTTTGAAAGACATTCTTCCTTGAAGCGTTGGATTAGTATGGAGCTTGGTGACTTCTTATTGTTGATGCATGAAGGGAGTTTGTGTGCTTGGAGTAGAGTTTTGTATTTCACCATGACAAAAACCTCCCAAAATCAACATGATAACACAAACTCCCTTGACATGTGAAATATTGGGTTGAGGGAGTGGATATGTAGGTGTGGGAATCCTTAAGGTGACACATTACCTTGGATATGAATTTTCCTTAAGGAGACACATGACCTAGGATATGCATTAGATCTTAGGACCTTTGGAGGATTGTTAGACCTTGGGGATTAGTGCTAATTCCATGGAGGTCTTTCTTGTTCATCATTGTCACCTTTTATGCTAACACATGTCACGTTGAGTAGAGTGCTTCACATGGGTGGACCTACTTGTGTCTTGCAAGTTTGCTTGTAGTGGACTAGGTCCACTTGTTATTGAAAAGCCTCTTTACCTCTCATATAAAAAGAGGAAGGAGTGAGTTGTTATTATAGTTGAGCGTGCAATTGTGCATATTCCTTTTCATACTTGGGTTAGGGATGTAACAGAAGTGCTACTCTCTCTCTCTCAGTGACAATATATCTGAGTTGATGTGTATGTTGGTGACAATATAACTGAGTTGTGCTTTGTTGTATCTTGATTACAAGATTCCTTGAAAGATAAATAGATTGGTGAACATAAGTAACTAATCTGAATTGTAACGAAAAATATGATATGAATATGCTATTAATTGAGGTTCTAATACCAATTATGTGAGCGAACCCAAAATTCGGCTATTATAACTGAAATTTGATATCCAAAAATTTCGGAACTAGATCTGAAATCTGAAAAATAAAGAAGACCAAAAATTATAAATTAAGAAGGCCCTAACTATAGCAAAAAGTTGAATAATTACAAAATAATAGCAATTATATAGGGACAAGAAAAGACAAAAAATACTAGTGATTTCAACCAGAACTGGATAATGACTTTGAAGAACAAATGTAAATGCTAGGAGGAAGTAGTTTGTAGCTGACTAACCCAAATAATAAGTATGCTACAAAGGAATTCTTCAAATAAGGTATGGATGCCAACTTAGGTCAAATCAACAGCAGTATGGATGTTTCCTTTACCCCAAATACTCTCTTCCAAAATCCATGCAATAGCACACTTCACAAACATCTCCGTCAAGGTATGGATGCCAACATAGGACCAAGGTAGTATGGATCCTAATTCCTTCCCTTGCCCCAAATGGTCTCTTTCATACCGCCTTCATAAAAATCCTATACATGTCTAATGGTAATTTTATAGTTAGTCTTCCCAATTTTTGTAAAAAAGAGGAGTTGAAAACTTTGATTAGTGACACTTAGGAGTGAAATTTGTAACTGAATATGCTTGGAGTTACAAAGGATTTTGTGATGAGAGGGAAATAATTTTTAGCTTTTCGAGTTACTTTGAAATGTTTACACCATGTTAGGGCCTTGTGGGTGCTTAAGTAGATGCGGGGTGCATATTGTACGGTTGGCCCATGATCTTCCATGATGGACTTGGCATTGGAGGTGGTTTAATGTTTGCTGCTAGACCTTGTTTGGATGTTTGAAAGACATTATTCCTTGAAGTGTTGGATAAGTATGGAGCTTGGTGGCTTCATGTTGTTGATGCATGAAGGGAGTTTGTGTGCTTAGAGTAGATTTGGGTAATTCACCATGACAAAAACCTCCCAAAATCAACATGAGCACACAAAATCCATTGACATGTGAACTATTGGGTTGATGGAGTGGACATGTAGGTGTGGGAGTCCTTAAGGTGACACATTACCTTGGATATGCATTGTCCTTAAGGAGGCACATAAACTTTGAAATGCATTGGATCTTATGACCTTTGGAGGATTGTTGGATCTTGGGGAGTAGTGCTCATGCCATGGAGGGCTTGCTTGTTAATCACTTTCACCTCTGATGGTGAAATATGTCACGTAGAATAGAGTGATTCACATGGTTGGACCTACTTGTGTCTTTCAATTTTGATTATAGTGGAATAGGTCCACTTGTTATTGTGAAACCCCTTTACCTCATATAAATAGAGGAAGGAGTGAATTGTTATTATAGTTGATCATGAAATTTTTCATATTCCTTTTCATACTTGGGTTAGGGATGTAAGAGCAGTGCTACTGTCTCTCTCTCTCATTCAATCTTCTTTCTAATTTATGTGTTTTTTTTCTTAAGGTTCTAGGATTTCTTGGAGCATTCACCCAAAAAATTCATATATATAAATAATAAATGAAACCCATGAACACAATCACAACCTATCATATAATTCTCCATGATTCTGAAAACCCTAGATAGGGAAAACCAAGAGATGTAGAAATTATAAAAAATGCATGTATATCTTCGATTCGTCTGATCTAAAAATGTACTAAAGTTAAATACTGAATCACTTCTACATATCTTTTTCAGAATTAAAAACACAACCTCTAATCACATGAACATGAAGAAGAATCAAATCACACACAACACAGATAATCTCCTGGGGAAAGCTTACAACTAAAAACCCCACAATCTTCTATTGTATATTCAACATGGATCATGAAACAATTACATACAAAAATGTTCTCACAAGAGTCCTTTAGTACTCAGCTAATTGTCTCACACTTTCATAATCAAAACTAACTAATACATAGCCAATTCTCATCCTCCATACAACCTACCTTTCTTGCGCAATCCCTGACGGATGAAATCCCTAAAGATAGGAATTCTTGCCTTCCTTGACTGCGCAAGTATCAAAGGCACTCCAATGGGTGTTTGGTTGCATGTGTAAAACCCAATAATCCTACAACTGATAGTCAACTTCCCTTTCACCTAGAACTCAATTGGGTCTCCACTGGATTTGACATGCATGTAACTAATAATAGTAAATCCTCAGTTGCATGTGAGATCATTGATTGTGAATTAATTAATATTTAATTCACTTGATCTCTCACTACTATATCTTTAGTTGCAACTATCAAAACTGAGTTTAACTCACTTAACTGAGTTACACTGATTGTAACCTATATTAACTAATGCACCACTACACTTCAAACTCTGTTACAACTAGAATTACTCTACATGCCTCCCCAACTACCTCTAACTCAAAATCCACTAGCTAAATGAGTTTATCACTCTCAATTAACTATTTCAAGTTTACATTGAGAATAGATTACAATTTACTGTCCATATCAATTAAGGGATAAAAAAAATCCACATGCACCCAAAAATAACACTGTGGGCCCCACCCTAGTCTGAGTGCTTAATGCAACTAGACGTGGGTTCTGAGATTTTCTTGTTGAATCTCAACACTCCCTCTCAACAAGAAATGGATTATCCTTCACCCCAATCCTGTCTCTATGGTATTCATTTTTTCTCCTGGTGAGCACCTTCGTCAGAATATCTACATCTTGATCTTCCGTGGGAATGTACTAAAGAAACAGTATTCTTCTCTACACAAAACCTATGAGATGATGGTACTAGATATATTTATGCTTGGACCTATCATGAAACACAGGATTAATCAAGAGTTTAATGTAACTCTGATTATCACAATGAATCATTGTTGGACCCATCGGAGAACCAAACAAACCAACCAAGATCTTTCTCATCCAGATAGCCTCACATGCAGCTTGACTTGCTTCCATGTATTTCGCTTCCGTTGAGCTGAGGGCCACAGATCATTGTTACCTGTTGTACCAGGAAAATGCTGTCAATGTGCTCTTTCTATCTGATGGACTCTCCGCCCAATCTGCATTCGTGAAGCATTGAAGTTTCACTCCCTTTGTTTGTCTGTACCATAGACTGTACTCTGATGTGCCCCTCAAGTATCTCAGGACATGCTTCCTCGTCTTCCAAAAGAGCGTGGTAGGCTTAACCATAGCTTGACTCAGTTGTTTAACTGCGTAGAAAATTTTCAGCCTCGTGTTCACCAAATACATTAGCAAACCCACTAATTGTCTGTAGATAGTAGCATCCACTACCTCTCCAGAAGTAGCATCCTCTTTCCTCCAATTTCTTGGAAGAGGAGTATCCATGGGTTTGCAACTCTCCATGTTAAACTTACCCAATATCTCCTTTTCATACTTTCCTCGAGACACAAAAATTTCACCAATCCCGCTGCCATATTTCCAATCCAAAAAAATAATGAAGGAGTCCCATGTACTTCATTTCGAACTCACTTGAAAGATCCTCCTTGCATGAGTGTATCAAATACTCATCACCAGTCAAAATTAGATCATCAACATAAATAAAAATGATCAATAACTTACCCTTAACCACAATCTATTACAAGTTTGCATCTGCTTCACTTTTGGTGAAGCCCAGTCTGGTGAAATAGCTATCTATCTAAGTGTACCAAGCATGGGGTGCTTGCTTCAGCCATACAATTCTCTTTTGAATCTGCACACATGCAACTCACTGTTGAAGATCTCGAAACCTTCAGGCTTCTCTATGTACACCTCCTTAATGATCCCATTGAGAACACATTTTTCACATCCATCTCATGAATGCGCCAGCCCATTTGCGCTGAGAGTGAAAGGATGGATCTTATGGAAGAGTACCTTGAAATAGGTGCAAAGGTCTCATCATAATCTATCCCCTCGATCTGTGAGAATACCTGGGCCACACATTTGGCCTTGTATTTCTCCACACTCCCATCAACAACTTGCTTTACCTTGTAGATCCATCTTGATCCAACCAATGATTTGTTGACCGGTCTTGGGACTATCTCCCATGCACTATTCTTGAAAATGGAGTCATACTCCTCCACCATTGCATCAACCCAAGATGGTTGCTGCATTTCTTCCTGAAAGGAAGATGGTTCAGTCACAATACATTTTCTCATAAGATCCATGTATCTAGTAAATCGGTCAGGAGACTGTCTCTGTCTGCACTGTGAAGTAGGGGCTCCTACATTCTCTGCAACATCAAGTCTCAATATATCAGATTTAGTTGTGTGCCTTCAACCATTTCTGATGTATGGCTTTGCATGAGTGCTTTATTCCATGCCATGAACCTCCTCATGTGGCTAATCCATGTCTTGAGACTCATCCTTGGGAACAAGTTTCAAATTGCGATCAATTGGGAGGCTTGAGACAATGTGGCCTCGTACTCCCTCAAACAAGATCCTCTTCACCTTTGCCACTTTATTTTTCCATGCATCAATATTTGCAGCATCTGACAAAACGGGTTTAGGAGCATCATTGTCAATGAATTCCTTCAAGCCATTGTCTTCGAGTAATGTCTCCATCCTATCCTTCCAAGAAATATAGTTTGAGCTGCCCTCAAGTGCCTAATCCAACCTCAAGCAATTGAAAGCCATTTTGACATTGAATCAGCTGTAGCACCAAGAAATTATTTCTGCAAATTCGAATTCTATCCAGTCACAAACTCAACTCCTGCTTCACTTCTGCAATTTCCTGTGCTCTGATACCATGTAGAAATTATATAACATGCATGTATATATTGGATTCATTCGATATAAAAATTTACTAAAGTTAAATACTGAATCTCTTCTACAAGTCCTTTGCAGAATTAAAAACACAATCGCTAATCACATGAACATGAAGAGGAATAAAATCACACACAACACAAATAATTTTCCGGAGAAATATTACAACTAAAAACCCCACTATTTTCTAATGTATATTCAGCATGGATCATGAAAAAATTACATACAAAACTCTTCTCACAAGAGCCCTTCAGTACTCAGCTAATTGTCTCACACTATCATAAGCAAACATGACCAACACATAGCCAATTCTTAGCCTCCAGACAGCCTGCCTTGCTTGCGTAATCCCTAATGGATGCAATCCCTAAAGATAGGAATTCTTGCCTTCCTTGAATGCGAAAATATCATGGGCACTCCAATGGGTGTTTGGTTAAATGTTTGCAACCCAATAATCCTACAACTAATAGTCAACTTCCCTTTCACCTAGAACTCAACTGGGTATCCACTAGATCTGACATGCATGCAACTAATAATAGTAAATCATCAGTTGCGTGTGAGATCATTGATTGTGAATTAATTAATATTTAATTCACTTGATCTCTCACTAGTGTATCTTCTGTTACAACTAGCACAACTGTGTTTAACTCACTTAACTTAGTTAAAATGATTACAATCTACATTAACTAATGCAATAATGCACTTCGAACTCTGTTACAACTAGAATTACTATGCATGCCTCACCAACTACCTCTAACTCGAAATCCACTAGCTAACTGATTTTACCACTCTCAGTTAACTATTTCAAGTTTACATTGAGAATAGATTACAATTTATTGTCCATATTAATTAAGGGATAACTAAAATAGACTTGCACTCAAAAATAGCACTATGGGCCCCACCCTAGTCTGGGTGCTTTATGCAACTAGGCATGGGTGTTGAAATTTTCTTGTTGAATCTCAAAAAGAGTGTTATCACTCAGAAAACTGAAAGATTATTTGACATGGTTATAAATTTCATTTGTCAAAGGTATGGTCATAGAATTCGTTGGGAAAATTTAAATTTTTCCATATTAACCTATCTTAAGGTTCAAACCAACCCCCATTCAAGTCATATCATGTCCCATCAGTCATCATTTGCTGACATATTTAATTTCCCAAGTTTTTGAAATAAAAAAGGTCACTTTAGCCAGTTTTTCCTCTTTTCGTAGTGTTTTATACTATAAAAAGGTAGTTTTCACTACGAAACTGCCTAATAGCTTCGTAGCGAAACTATCATAAAATGAACTAGCCACGCTATGAAAAATGGTTTTTCTGTATGTCTTGTCAGATTCGGTGCAAGGTTTCAGTCTATGATTAGACGAGTTAGGGTGGATGTCATTCGAGTCAGTTAGGGTTAAATCGAGGTACAAAGGTCATGTATGAGGTCATCATTACTATTTTTAGCATGTATGAGGCATGATTAAAGCATGAGTTGTCATTGAAACTTTAAAACATTACCCAATTGAGTCTTTATCATTCTCCGCTTCATATTTGCATGCTATTGAGTTCTGGAGAGTTGTTTCACCAAGCCAAACTGGTTGCTGGCGTTTTCAAAAGTTGGAGGTGTCACTAATCAAGCGAGGAAGAGGAGGTATAAAATCACCATGGCCGTAAAGAATAAGACCAACAAAGGTGGTCACTACCTCAAATATGAGCCAACGGACATGAATTTTTTAAATGAGGACCCCACTGCATTGGAAGTGTTTAGAAGAACAGGGTGTTTACAATTCTGCCAAAGGCTACAAGGATGTCATTTGCAGGTTTCAAAGGAGTTTGCTAAGTGTTTTACTGGATCAACTTCAAAGGTGGGAATGTTAAATCTCATAGTAACACTAGAAATGATTGCAGTAGCAACAAGAATCCCTAGAGGAGGAGAGCAATGGTTCAAAGGTATCAAGTTCACCATGCAGGACTGTAAAGAATTCATTAAGACAAAGCATAGTGAAATTTATCACACAAATGCTATCCCAAGGAGCTGTATGAAAGAAAACTACTCAAAGCTGTTACTGATCATTTAGAAGTACTTCACTTGTGAAGGGAGGTATCACATGGTTTATTCCTACCACCTTAGGCTTCTAATGCATTTTGTGGGTAAGAGGTCCCTTGATTTACCTTTTACTTATACAGAAGCTTAGCTAAAATGTTAGACAAGGTTCAAGTTAAAGTAGAAGGAAATGAAACCTTTCTTTTTCATCATGGTTTGATCAAGTTGTTGGTGTTAGAGGAGTTTAAAATATTAGGCAGAGATTGGTCATATTTTATGTTCATAAGTGGTTTTGAAGTAGATGCTATCACTCCTAAAATAACTCCCAAACCTAGAGATATTACATCACCTTCAGTGGTAGAGAAGTTAGAGCCAGTGATCTTAGAGATAGAGCCTTTGTAGAAGGTTGACACACCCAAAGTTACACCTGCAAAACAAAATCCAACAATTAGCAAACATGGCAGCAAGAGGGTTACAAGGAGTCCGCGTTGTTAGTTAACTTCTTTCTTCCACACACACTCAATATTAACTAGGGCAAATATAGGGGCGGCTAATATACCCTCTATCTATAGGCCTTGTTCATTCGTTATTTAGTGGATTAGAGGGAGGTTTAGGTCCCCAACGAAGATTTCCATCTATGTACCAACATATTTTTCATGGCTATTGTTATTCATGTGGAAATTTTTTTCAACTTAGAGGACATCTTGCATGCCATTTATATTGAAGAAACTCCCATAGTCCAAGCTAAAGACATAGATGAGGGAGGAAGGAAGCTTAAGAAAGGAAAAACATAGTAAGTTAGAATTTGCAGGTGATGATGCTAGATTTATGTTTCAAGCTAGAAAAATAATGACAAGACATGCCAAAAAATTATTGGAAAGCAGCAAAGAAGCTCAAAAGGTCAATGAAATTGTTTAGCCACCACCAAGCATCGTAGAAATCTCCTCACCTGCAAAATAAGATCCAGTCATTAAGAAAAAGAAGGGAAAAGAGAAAATAACTTAAAAGATATAATTTGAAGCCCTTAAGGAGCAGTTGAAATATGCAAGTGAAGAGATATCAGTTTTGAGGAAAGAGGCCAAGAAACATATAGCTGAAAGAGTGCAGTTTGAACAAATGAGAAATATTTGGGAGGATCAACTCACAAGTGTCTCTAAGACCTTGGACAACACAGGAAAACTGATAAAGTAGACTCAACCACTAAGAAAAGAGGTCAAGAATATCAAAAAGGTAAATATTCACTTACATTCTAAGAATAGGACACTAAAAGACCAAGTCAAAGACCTTCAAGAGCAATTAGAACTTATTCAAGAAGAGCTGGAGAAGAAAGGTTTGAAGATGACTGTGGTTGAGGAGCCCATTGCTCAACTGATCATAAATGAGGAAGAAACAACACAGGTACCATAAGTTGAGGTTAAATGTGCTTTAAAGAGGTTCATTACATAGAGAAGATCAAGTTTTTATAACTAGAGGTCACTTTTTGGAGATAGTTTTGAAATTTGGAATTTCTGCACTTTTACACAGTTTCGTAGCGTTTCCTAGGCTTAAATCCAGGAAAACGCTACGAAAAAACCTTTAGCAGTATTTTTGCCTCTAAAGTCACTTTTTGCAGTTTTCAAGGAGGGTGTTTGATGGTGGTGATGTGTCATGACTTGGTTGACACCATGGAACAACAAAGGAGCAAAGTTATTGGGTGCAGAAGCTACTTTTTCAACGCTACCAAAGCTCGCTACGAAACTGTCTTGTTTTCGTAGTGAGTTATTTTTGAAGGTTTTGGAACATCTTAATGGCAGTTTTGGACAGCTGGACTCCTCCAACATGTCAAGGAACCTTAACATCAAATATTTATGACTCGAAGGAAGTGTTGTGGAGACAAGTCATTAGCCAAAACTCTCGTTGAAGATAAGGGTTGTACATTCCAGAAAAATAGGGTTTTGTTCCACATGTCTGGAGATTCTTAAATATGTAAAGTGGAAATAAACCTATCATGTATCTTTCGAGCATGTGATGCTTATTTTGTAACTATTATGTAACTGTTTCACAAGATAAGGTAGAATATGTAATAAATATGAGTTAGACTCCTATTAGGAGATGTCTTCTTTAAGGTGTAATTGTCAATTTATTGTTAGAAGTCATGTTTTTTAGTTATGTGATGTGTCATAGGAGAATTTGATGAATCTAGCCGTCAGGCAGATCATCCTTGTTGTAAGAATGTCTATTTAAATTCAAGGCATAGAAGTAGTGAGGGGTTGGAGATTTTTTGCACCAAACTGTTGCTTTATGTATTTTGACTTATATCAGTAATAGAGAGTGAATTTCTTCTTGACAGACCTGAGATTCTCATGGGGTTTTTAAAGCCTTATTGATCTACATCTTATGTTTTACCACTTGCAGTAGATTTCATTTATGTTATTCAAAATTCATAACTCTATGCTATGACTTCCTTTAGTAATGAAATGACTGTGTTTTCCTATGTTTTATGAGTGAATTTCCTTTTTTAAATACCCATATATGCCTCAGCTTCCATGTCAAGAAACCTTGCCACTAAAATTACCGACTATTGACTCCATAAGCCCAATGGTAGCAAGCTTGTATTATTTCAACCCGCAATCATAAAAAAAAACAAGATACAAATTCTATAGAGTTAGCCATCTAGCACTATCATTAACCAATATCATAAAATCCCTGAGAGAGAGCCCTCTCAGACTGAAGAGGCTAAGATTCATTCAAAATATGGTTTGAAACAGTTACATTGAGTTGTTTGATCAGCAGCCAATCAAGTAAAATTTTGTGATAACATTTTAGTGTGTCTGCAGCCAATCAAGTAAAATTTTGTGATAACATTTTGGTGTGTCTTCCGGGAGTCTGAAGATATAATTTTCCCGAATATTTTGAAGTTTAACCCTTGAAGGTAGCAGGAGCTCAGAAGCTGTTCGAGGCTGCAACTACCTTGGTGACTCCATTCAAAATTTTCATGTTCAAAGGTGGCTTCGAAAAGGAGATATACGAAGAGTAATCCTAACCCAGATCCACCTACAATTATGGATAATCCAAACACAATATTCAGAGGCATTCAAGGCAGTTCTGCACAATCAGTTACTCCATTACACACAAAATCCTTGTCCTCTGAAGTTTTAAGAAGTCCTGAAGATAAAAAGTTTGATGATAAAATTAAGGAAGTCTTGTTTAGGTCTGAAAATGAAAAAGAATTGACTGAAATTGTCTTAGATCTACATAGAAGAGGTATTGATACCTCAGCCTTACTGAACCAAAAAGATAAAGAAGAGTTTTTGGAAGCAATCACATCAGAGTTATTGTTAGAGAGAGAATCTTTAGATAGGTTGAAGAAAATAGACCCATTTGAAATATTTCTAAGAATTAAATATGGTTTTCATTTACCTGATTGGAGTTCAATTCTAATTGGACAACAAAGACCAACCAGATCCCCTGCTAATAATCCCTCTTCCCCTACTACTATTATCCCTAAAACTACCACAACTCTAGTCATCATGGTAGGAAATGTGCCACCTCCACCTACTGCTGCACCTGCTAGGTATGCCCCTCTTGTTATCCCAGCTGTCCTTAATGCCCTTCCTATCAAATACTCTGCTAGAATCAAAAATTGGGGAAGTGATGAATAGATTACAACTGAAGAGAATTTAGATCAGTTTAATGACTTTATAGACAGGGAGGAGGTTGACCATGACGATTTCAAGATGAGACTATTTTCTCAGAGCTTTACTGGTGAGGTCAGAAAGTGGTTCAAAGCCCTTGCTTCAGGAAGCCTGCATAATTGGAATGAATTTGAAGATAAATTCTTGAGAAAGTGGGGAAATAGAACCAACCGTGTACAAGCCCTCACTGAGTACAATAATTTGAAAAGAGCTGTTGATAAAAATGTCCAAAATTTCTCCAAGAGATTTAACAAAGTTTATGATTCCATCCCTGCCCATATTAAGCCTCCTCCAGGAGAAGCTCAACTAAGATATGCTGAGGCCTTTGACTATGAATTTTCTATCATGCTTAGAGAAAGAGAATCCCCTTCATTAGCTGAAATGAAAAATGATGCTGTGAAGGTGGAGGTAAATATGATAGCAGCTAAAAATTCCAAGATGGGAAAGACAAATTGAAAGAAGAAGCCTTCTACTTCAGATGACAAATTTGACTCCATGATGAAAACAATGGAAAAATTGATGGATAGGCTTGCCCTTGGAAACACTTCTCCTCCTCCTACACAACATAAACCACAATTTAGAAATCCTCAATTCAGAAGACCTCAAAATCAGCAGAGACCAAGGGAAAAAAGAAATCAGCCTGACCCTCAAGTAAGGCCTCCTTTTCAGCAAAATTTAGTTGATGAAGAAGATCATCCTAAAATACCAGAAGACTCTATTCATTGCTTGGATGAAAACATGTCTAGAATGTTTTTGACTAAGGAAGAACATGATGAGTCAGATCATGATGTTAACAAGGGTGAATAACCATCTGATTACCTTAAAGGTTACCAACATGCAATCTTTGAGATGCAGAAACAATACAACCTCAGAAACAGAAATGTTCCTATTACTGCAAATAAAACACAACCTAAAGAAAGATGCCCCTAAAGCTCTTGAGGTTAGAAAAGATCCACCACCTCCTCCTCCTGTCAAAGAGATTGAGAAAATTACTTCTGTTTTTAGTTTGGAGAATGATATTTCCAAAATCAAGATCCCAGTCCCTTTTGGAGAAATTCTTAAGGTGAATGAATATAGAAGTAAAATTCTAAAAATTTTGAATTCCCAACTAGGAGCTGCTGACATCCTTAATGTTCAAGAGGATCATCCTACCATATATTTGGGACCAAAATTAGAGGATGAGTAGAATGCAGAGATGCCTCCTTTCTACTTCAGCATTAGTATTCATGACATGAAATTACACAATTCCATGTTGGATTCAATGGCCTCTCATAACCTCATGCCTAAAGTAATTATGGAAAGGATGGGATTGGAAATTACTAGGCCATACAGGGATTTGTTTTCTTTCGATTCAAAAATATTTCAGTGAATTTATTTGATAAAAGATGTTGTTGTTGGTCTTACAAAAGTCCCTGCCAAGACAGTGGTAATGGACATTGTGGTAGCAAACATTCCACCTAATTTTGGCATGCTGCTATCAAGGTCTTGGGCAGAAAAGATCAAAGGCACCATGCAGATGGACCTAACTTATGCCAACATTCCTGTTTTTGGTGAGAAAATAAGAATATATAGAGAAACAAGGATGGCTTATATGGTAAGTAGTAAGGACAAACCTCAAAATTTCCCAATCTATGTTGTTGATACTAAATTAGGATCTTCTATACTTTTCAATGAATTGACTGATGAAGCAGAATATGAAAAGAAAGCAGCAATATAGAAAACAAAAAATCAACAAGACAGTGAAGAAAAGGCAGAATTTCGGTGGTTTTTACACTTTGATGGATCAACATGAAGAGAGGGGGTTGGAGCAGGAATTTGGATCACAACTCCAGAGGATGAAAGTAAGTTATTTTCTTTCAAACTGGACTTTGATTGCACAAATAATATGGCCGAGTATGAATCTCTATTTTTGGGTTTAGAAATTTTGAAAATATTGGGTGCCCAAAATATTTCTGTTTGTGGAGATTCTGAATTAGTTATTAAACAAGTTGAGGGTGTATATCAAACCAAGGATGTGAGAATGAGGGCATACAGAAATTTGATCATGGAGATGTTAGAGAATTTTCAAGAATATTCCCTTATTGTGAAGACTAGGGATCAAAACTTAGTAGCTGACTCCCTAGCTATCTCTGCAAGTCTGTTTATTATTCCTGCACATTCCACTGAAATATATGAGGTTGAAGTTCATCATAGGCCTGCTATCCCTAACAACATAATTCATTGGCAAGTTTTTGAGGATGACCAACAATTCAAAAACTTCATAGAATTGAAATAGGAGTTTGAAAGCACACAAATAGACCAACAAAATATGCTTGTTGAAACAAAGGGGAATTATGAAGTGTTACAGCTGAAGAATAATTCTATACCCAAAGGTCTCATCCCACTTGAAAATATTTTTGACTAAAATGATGTGTTCAAAACTCCTAGGATACAAGCTGATGATGAAGAGGTAGAGAGTTGTAACCTTGGTACACTAGAAATGCCAAAAATGATTAAGCTTTCAAAGTTTCTTTCAGTTGACATAAAACAGAAATATATTGAGATAATGAAAAGGTTCATAGATGTTTTTTCATGGAGTTATGCTGATTTGAAGAAATATGATCCTACTATTAGTCAGCATACCATTCCCATTAAAGAAAATGAAAATCCTTTCAAACAGAATATGAGGAGGATTAATCCACTTCTCATGCCTCTGATTGAGAAGGAAATTAAGAAGCTCTTTGATGCCAAAATTATTGTCCCAACCACATTCTCAAAATGGCTTGCAAAATTAGTTCCATTCAGAAAAAAGAGTAGAGAAATCAGAATCTGCATTGACTTCAAAAACTTGAACAAAGCCTCTGAAGGACAATTACCCTCTCCCAAAGATGGACCAAATTCTGCAGAACATTGTTGGTTCCCAAAGGATGTATATGTTGTATGGTTTTTTAGGATACAATTAGATACTAGTGCATCCAGAAGATTAGGATAAAAATGCCTTTACCACACCATGGGGTACATTCATGTATGCCAAGATGCCCTTTGGTCTGATGAATGCAAGATTGACCTTTCAAAGAGAAATGAACATTGCCTTTGCTGAGGAGAAGAATAAGTTGGTGGTTGTGCTAGGTCCCTATATTACTAGTATAGTCCCTTATTGTTGTTATTGTAACCCCTTTATTGTTATTATTGTACCCCTGTAACCCCCATATTGTTATTATTGTGCCCTTAAATTATTATTGTTAGGTCGGCTAGGATTACATTATGGCCCCATGGACTCCTATATATAGAAAGGAGGTTTTGGTCATTTGTATCATACAATAATTATTCATTAATGTAATGTATTAGAGGTTTCCCCCTCGAAGTGGCTTATTTATAAGGCATTGATATCTTTTTTCTTCTATTTTTGAAGTTGGTTTCACAACATTTGGTATCAAAGCTTTGGATTCAAGGGTTTCGCTGCTCCAAACAGGTCATCGTCGAATTTTCACTATAAATTTTTTTCTACGAAGTTTCAGAAGCTGAAATTTCTAGGGTACGAAGCCAAAATCCTAAGGAACATTGTCAAAAAATTTCAAAGCTTGGTTTTCAATACTTTCGGAGATATGATATGTGGAAGTTAGGTATTTTTGCAGGCTTCTCAATTTAATCTAAACAGGTCATCGTGGAATTTGTGCTATAACTTTTTTTATAAGAAGGTTCAGAATCTAAAATTTTTAGGGAGCGAAGCTTAAATCCTAAGGAAACTCTTCAAAACATTTCAGAGCTTGGTTCGCAATATTTTCAGAGATATGATCTGTGGAAGGTAGTGCTTTTTCAGGATCCTGAATTTCATCTCAAAGAGGTGATCGTGGGAAAATCTTCATAACTCTCTCTCTGAGAATTGAATTGGAGCACCGTAAAAAGTGGTCGCAAGAAAATAGACTGTAGTTTCTTTGCTATCAATTTTAGAGCTAAAAGACGAAAACAGTGACATGTGGCAAGTTGTAAAATTTCGCTCTACTGAACCAATCCATAATTAGGTCATTGTGGGAGATTGGACATAACTTTGCCTTGGAGAATCCAAATCAAGTCAGACCTATGGCATTCGAAAGATAATTCAGAAGGATACCTTAGTGCCCAATTTCATATATTGAAGAGCCGCAATCATAAATATAATCCAATTTCAATATAGAGCTCCTCAAAAGCAAGAAAAATATGTGTATTTTTTTTTTTACGAATTTCATAAGTCTTTTTTGAAGAATCAATTTGAATTGATTCCAAGGGCATATTGTAGAATATATATATCAGTATTGGGTTAAAAAAAAATGCCCTGTAAAAATAATTTAACACCCATTAAGCCTTCAGAAGGCTCTACTATGACTCATGAAGATGAAGAATTGCAACATGATCTATCAAAATTACAAGAGCAAGTGCACCAAACTTCGCTCTCACAAAGAGTAACAAAAAGTGAAATGGATTTTTTGAAGAAAGGCGTGGAATCTAAGATAGATGGCATGGAATCTAAGATGGATGACATGGAAGCTAAGATCGATGAAAAAATGAAAGACAACATGGAAAACAAGAATAATGATCTAAAAGCAGACATGGAAGGTTTGACAAAGTTGATACAAGAAATGTTTCCTAATGGTGAAAATATAGTAGAGGAAACTCATGATGAGAACAAAATAAATGTTAATCATGACTTCATAAACTCTAATGTTGGCGGGAAGAACCACCATATTCCAAAAATGGATATGAGGAAGTTTGATGGAAAGGATCCTGTAACATGGATACTACAAATGGAGCAATATTTTGATCTCCATAATGTGCAAAACACACAAAAGGTACGCATTGCAGCTTTACATTTAGAACAAAATACATTTGTATGGTATCGATGGCTTTGCTCCCATAAAATAATTGTCACTTGGTCAATTTTTACGGAGGAAATGATAGCACATTATGAGGATACAAAGAGCAACACCTTCTTTAGCCAATTGATAAATCTCAAACAAAAGGGTTTAGTGGGGAGCACATTGAGGACTTCCAAAAATTGAATATAAGGGTAACTGATATTCCAGAGGAACACAGGATTGATCTCTTCATAGGCACTTTAAAGGATAACATCCAACATGAAGTTCGCGTTTTGGAACCTGATACATTGGAGAAGGCATTCAGGTTGGCAAGAAAAGTTGAATGTAAAATTATGGCGACAAGGAAGCCTACCACTCAATTCTATAAAGAAGGAAGTGTTGCTACGCCTAGATTTCCACAACCTACAAGTTTGACACCACAACAATTGGAAGAAAAAAGAGCAAAAGGGCTTTGCTACAGTTGTGATAGCAAATACACTAAAGGTCATAAGTGTGCTGAGAAGAAATTATTTTACATAGATTGTGAAGAGGAAGAAGAAAATGAAAAAGAAGAGGATATACAGCAGGAACCGACCCTAGAAGAGGAAGAAATGAGTCCGACCATATCGTGTAATGCATTGGCAGGAATTACCACTCCTCAAACTCTCAAGATAGAAGGACATATCAAGAAGAAAAAGGTAATAGTGTTGATTGATTCAGGTAGTACCCATAATTTTATTCATTGTAAGGTAGCCAAGGAATTGAATTGTTTCCTATACTCAGCACCAGAATGTCAAGTGATGGTTGCAAATGGAGGAACTATAAATTGCTCTGGAAAATGCCATAATATCAAGCTAACCATGGGGGAATATGTGTTGACTAGTCCAATGCTTTCCATTCCTATGGGAGGTGCTGATGTTGTACTAGAAGTACAATGGTTACAATCTTTGGGGACGGTAGCTTTTAATTTTCAAGAACTTTTCTTGAAATTTTTTTCAGAAGGAAAGGAAGTCGAATTACGGGGTATTGAAGGGAAGCCAGGAAGGATAAAAAGCTCTAATGTCATGACAAAGCTTCTAAATAAATAACAACGAGGCATAATTTCACAATTATGCTCACTAGAAGTTCCGACATCAAAATCATCTATTTCTGCAGATCTCCAACAAGTCTTGGACAATCATTCCAATGTGTTTGAAACTCCCAAAGGACTCCCACCTATTCGTGATCATGATCATGCTATTCATTTGATTCCAGGAAGTGTTCCTCCAAACATCAGGCCTTATAGATATCCTTATGTCAAAAAGAGCGAAATTGAACATATGATTGTAGAAATGTTAGAGGTGGGTATAATTCAACCTAGTCAAAGTTCTTTCTCTGCTCCTGTAGTATTGGTACACAAGAAGGATGGCTCATGGCGCATGTGTTCGGATTATAGGGAGCTCAATAAGCTCACCATTAAAGATAAATTTCCCATTCCTGTGATTGATGAATTATTGGATGAATTACATGGAGCAATTTATTTTACCAAGTTGGATCTTCGTTCGGGATATCATCAAATTAGAATGAAGACTGAAGATATTCCAAAAATAGCATTTCGAACTCATGAGGGTCATTATGAATTTTTGGTCATGCCTTTTGGCCTTACCAATGCACCTTCTACATTTCAAGGGTTGATGAATTCCATTTCCAAACCCTTCCTTAGAAAATTTGTGCTAGTATTTTTTGATGATATACTAATCTACAGCAGGTCTTGGAAGGATCATGTTCAACATGTTGACAGGGTGCTCAAACTATTGCAAGAGAAACAATTATATGCAAAAACATCCAAATGTATCTTTGGAGTACAAGAGGTGGAATATCTAGGTCATATTGTATCTCACGAGGGTGTTAAGGTAGACCCTAACAAAATTAAAGCCATTAAGGAATGGAAAGTCCCCACAACCATAAAGCAGTTGCGAGGATTTCTCAGGTTAACAGGTTATTATCGCAAGTTTTTTAAGAATTATGGGAGAATAGAAGCACCTCTAACAACATTATTGAAGAAATATGCATTTTCATGGAATCCTGAAGCAACTAAGGCCTTTGAACATCTTAAAGAGGCAATGTGCCTAGCACCGGTCTTAGCTACGCCAGACCTCACAAAAACCTTTATTGTGGAATGTGAAACTATAGAAATGGAATTGGTGTTGTTTTAATGCAGGAAGGAAGACCCATTTCTTTTGAAAGTCGTCCAATCAAAGGAAAGTATTTACAGAAGCCTATTTATGAGAAGGAAATGTTAGCAATACTGCATGCACTAAAGAAATGGCGAACTTACCTAATGGGAAGACACTTCAAGGTAAAAACTGATCATGATAGTCTTAAACACTTTTTGGAACAAAGACTATCTTGAGAAGAGCAGCAAAAATGGGTCACAAAGATGTTGGGTTATGACTTTGAAATAATCTACAAAAAGGGAAAGCTTAATGTTGTTGCAGATGCACTCTCAAAAAAGAATGAAGAGGTGGAAGCATTGCTTTGTGCCATTTCTATTATCCAACCAGATTGGATAACCGAAGCAAGAGATGAATGGAAGAAGGAAAAAGATGTATGGACACTCATTCAAAAGTTACAACAAGATCCTAGTACATCTGATACATTTAGTTGGAAAAATGATTCCTTATGGTACAAAGATCGCTTATATCTTTGTAAGAATTCCCAACTAAAACAAAATATTTTTCTGGAATTGCACACTTCTCCTTTAGGAGGACACTCAGGATTTTTAAAAACTTACCACAGGGTGAAGAAAGAATTTTTTTGGGATGGCCTTAAATCTGATATTCAAAATTTTGTGGCAAAATGTTTGGTTTGCCAGCAGAATAAAGTTGAGACAATTAAGACCCCGGGTCTTCTACAACCTTTATCCATTCCAAGTCAACGTTGGGAGGAGATTTCAATGGATTTTATCACAGGTTTACCTAAGTCCGAAGGAAAGAGTATCATCATGGTGGTAGTTGATAGACTTACCAAGTATGCACACTTTTGTGCATTATCTCATCCATTTAAAGCAAGTACAGTTGCTACTACATTTATGGATAGAATTCAAAAGCTACATGAAAGCCCAAGGGTTATTGTGAGCGACAGAGATCCCATTTTTACTGGAAATTTTTGGACGGAGTTATTTTCTTGTTTGGGTACTCAATTAGCTCATAGCTCATCTTATCATCCTCAATCCGATGGTCAAACTGAGATAGTAAATAAATGTTTGGAAGGATATCTTAGTTGTTTTGTATCTGACAAACAAACACAATGGGTCAAGTGGTTACCTCTAGCTGAATGGTGGTATAACACTTCCTTCCATACTGTAGCAAAAATGACCCCATTTATGGCACTTTATGGATATCATCCACCATCCATCACATCATCTTTAAGAGAAAATTAGAAGGTTCAAGCAGTGGAAGATCACATCGAGCATCAACAAGAAGTTCTCCAACTCTTAAAGGATAACCTGAATTTGGCACAAAATCGAATGAAACAACAGGCAGATCAGCATCGCAGCGAGAGAAGTTTTGATGTAGGAGACTGGGTATTTTTACGGCTACAACCATACAAACAAATGTCCCTCAAGCAAGCTAAGAAGGATAATAAATTATCGCCAAGGTACTATGGTCCTTACAAGGTGTTACAAAAGATTGGTACTATGGCATACAAATTGGAGCTTCCTACTTCTTCACGAGTGCATCTAGTTTTTCATGTTTCATGCTTAAAGAAGGTTATAGCTGAAAATATTCCAATTCAAACAATATTTCCAGAACTTGATGAGGAAGAAAAAATCATATTGGAACCTGAAGCAGTCATGGAAACAAGAACTCGATAGCTACGGAATCGATCAATTTCAAAGTATCTCATCAAGTGGAATAACTTACCCACTGAATATTCTTCATGGGAGGATGAGAATTTTATACAGAAGCACCCAGAGCTACTCAAGCGTTGAGGAAAACACTTTTCTGAAGGAGAGGGGCATGTTAGGTCCCTATATTACTAGTATAGTCCCATATTGTTGTTAATGTAACCCCCTTATTGTTATTATTGTACCCCTGTAACCCCCATATTGTTATTATTGTGCCCTTAAATTATTATTGTTAGGTCGGCTAGGATCACATTATGGCCCCATGGACTCCTACATATAGAAAGGAGGTTTGGTCATTTGTATCATCCAAGAATTTTTCATTAATGTAAAGTATTGGAGGTTGCCCCCTCGAAGTGGCTTATTTATAAGGCGTTGATATCTCTTTTCTTCTATTTTTGGAGCTGGTTTCACAACAAGTTGTCTATCTAGATGACATAACAGTTTTCTCAAGGAGAGAGGAAGACCACTTGAAACATTTGGATAAGGTTCTGCTAAAGTGTAGAAGGTTTGGTATTTCTCTTAATACCACTAAGAGTATTTTTTCTTTAACTTATGGAAAGTTACTTGGTCATATTACATCTAAATATGGGATAAATATTGATCCAAGCAGGGTAAATTCCATTCAGAAAGTGGATCTGCCTAGAAGCAGGAAGGAAATTCAGTCTTTTCTTAGAAGGGTGAATTTTGTGAGAAGATTTATTCCCAACTTTGTTGAGATTTTCAAAGATATAACCAAGCTACTGAAGAAAGGAGTTGACATCAAATAGAAAGTGGAGGCAAAGAACTCATTTGAGGAGATCAAGAAGGCACTCACTCAAGCCCCAATGTTGATTAGCCTAGATTTTTCAAAAGAATTTCTGGTTTTTACATTTGCATCAGAAAATACAATTGCTGGATTTTTGCTACAGAAAGGATAGTAAGGTATTGAGCAGCTTATTTCATTTTTTAGCAGGACCTTAGCTAATTCATAACTGAAGTACAATATCCTAGAGAAACAGGCCTATGCTTTGGTCAAAGCTATCAAAGTCTTCAAAATTTACATTCTGCATTCTCATGTTATAGTATTTGTTCCTAATGTTGTTGTGAAGGACATCTTGACTCAAGCTGGTCCTGATGGTAAGAGAGGGAAGTGGATAGATAACTTGCTGGAATATGATATAGAAATCAGACCTACAAAATTGGTGAAGGGTCAAGGGATAGAAAAGTTTATGGCACAATGCAATTTTTACTATCTTGATATGAATTTAATTGCAGAAATTTCAGAGTTATCAGATGAAGATGAAGAGTTGATTCCCAATGAAGAGAAGTACATCCTTTCTGACTGGTACAAAGACATTGTTTTTGTCTTACATCATCATATGGCTCCTGCTAAATTGAAAAAATCTAAAGCAAGGTTTGTGAAGTTGAAATCCCTAAGGTACTGCATCATTGATAAAAATTTGTATTGGAAAGATATTGGTGGTATTCCTTTGAATTGTTTGCTGGAAGCTGAGGAGGCAAAAAAAATTATTGAGGAGTTTCACGAAGGAGATTGTGGAGGTCATCATTATTGTAAGGCCACAACAAATAATATTCTCAGAGCAGGGTACTACTGGCCTACCATGTTCAAATATGTCTACAAAAATATTGTTGCCTGCCATGAATGCCAGATTTTTTATGGTAAGAAAAAGCTTGTTCCTTTACCCTTGATGCCTATCTATGTTGAGGTGCCATTCCAACAGTGGGGGATATATTTTATTGGTGAGATTCATCCATCATATTCAGGTCAACATCACTGGATTCTGACAGCAACTAATTATTTCACCAAGTGGATTGAGGAAATCACAACTAGGCGAGAAAATGATTCAGTTATCATTTCATTTTTGGAGAATAACATATTGTCTAGATTTGGTTGTCCTCTGAAGATCATCACTGACAATGCACAGGCATTCACTTGGACACTCTATTGCATACTATCCACAAGGTAATGGTATTGCTGAATCTTCTAACAAAATAATTGTGAGGATTATTAAGAAAGTGTTGCAGGAAAATAAGAAGTCATGGAATTTGAAGTTGAAGTATGCTCTATGGGTTGATAGAGTGTGCACAAAAAGTTCAATTGGAACTTCACCTTATGAGTTGGTGTATGGGGTTGAAGCTATTTTTCCTACATACTTGGGAGTGTCTGTCATGAAGCAGCTACAAGGATTAGAGGAGGAGCCAAATGAAATTCAGAGGAGAATAAATCAGTTGATAGACTTACAGGAAAAAAGGGAGGAAGTCTATAACATAAATCAGCAATCTCAAAACATAATTAAGAAGACATTTGACAGGAAGGTCAAAGAGGAAAATTTTTAGATTCAAGATGTGGTATTGAAGTGGGAGGCCATAATTGAAGAAAAGGGGAAACATGGTAAGTTTGAGAATATTTGGAAAGGTCCATTCATAGTGGCTTCATTCCATGGAAACAACACTTACATACTGCAGGAGATGGCTGGACAACCTTGTGTTGGAGGGCCTGTCAATAGCAGGTTTTTGAAGCACTATTCCTCTTAAGTTCTACTGATCCTTCATTCCATTTTATATATTCCATTTTTTTTATGTTTTTCTACTAATAAAGACAAGTTGATCATCAAGCTTGAGCCCAAGGTGAAGGCCATTAGAGTTTGAAGGAAAGCTTGGAAAATTTCAGAGTTTTTATTTCCAGGAAGATGGATAGCACTGGAACTACTGGTTCTCTGGTGTACCATAGGGGCACACCATCCCAAGTGGAGCCACTGTTAACACTCAGAAAAATTCAAACATTATTTGACATGGTTATAGAGTTCATTTGTCAAAGGTATGGTCATATAATTCATTAGGAAAATTTAATTTTTTTCATATTAACCTATCTTAAGGTTCAAACCCACCCCCATTCAAGTCATATCATGTCCCATCAGTCATCAATTGCTGAAATATTTCATTTCCAAAGTTTTTGAAATAAAAAAGGTCACTTAAGCCAGTTTTTCCTCTTTTCATAGTGTTTTACACTGTAAAAATGTAGTTTTCACTATGAAACTGCCTAATAGTTTTGTAGCGAAACTGTCAGAAAATGAACTAGCCACGCTACGAAAAATGGTTTTTCTGTCTGTCTTGTTAGATCTGGTGCAAGGTGTAATTCCATGATTAGAAGAGTTAGGGTGGATGTCATTCAAGTTAGTTAGGGTTGAATCAAGGTATAAAGGTCATGTTTGAGGTCATCATTACTGTTTTTAGCATGTATGAGGCATGATTAAAGCATGAGTTGTCATCGAAACTTTAAAACATTACCCAATTGAGTCTTTTTCATTCTTTGCTTCATCTTTTCATGCTATTTAGTTCTGGAGAGTTGTTTCACCAAGCTAAGCTAGTTGCTGGCATTTTCAAAAGTTGAAGGTGTCACTAATAAAGAGAGGTAGAGGAGGTATTAAATCACCATGGTTGCAAAGAAGAAGACCAACAAAGGTGGTCACTGCCTCATATATGAGCCAATGGACATGAATGTTTTAAATGAATACCCCATTGCATTGGAAGTGTTTAGAAGAACAGGGTGTTTACAATTCTGCCAAAGGCTGCAAGGGTGTCATTTGCAGGTTTCAAAGGAGTTTGCTAAGAGTTTTGTTGGATCAACTTCAAAGGTGGGAATGTTAAATCTCATAGTAACACCAGAAACCATTACAGCAGCAACATGAATCCCTAGAGGAGGAGAGCAATGGTTCAAAGGTATCAAGCTCACCATGTAGGACTATAAGAAATTCATCAAGACAGAGCATAGTGAAATTGATCTCAAAAATGCTATCCCAAGGAGTTATATGAAGGAAAGCTACTCAAAGCTGCTATTGATCATTCAAAAATACTTCACCTGTGAAGGGAGGTACCACATGGTCTATTCCTACCACCTTAGGCTTATCCTGCATTTTGTGGGTAAGAGGTCTCTTGATTTACCTTTTTACTTATACAGAAGCTTAGCTAAAATTTTAGACAAGGTTCAAGTTGAAGTAGAAGGAAATGAAACCTCTCTTTTTCATCATGGTTTGATCAAGTTGTTGGTGTTAGAGGAGTTAAAATATTAGGCAGAGATTGGTCATCTTTTCTGTTCATAAGTGGTTTTGAAGTAGATTCTATCACTCCTAAAAGAACTTCCAAACCTAGAGATATTCCATCACCTTCAGCGGCTGAGCAATTAGAGCCTGTGATCATGGAGACAGAGCCTTTGCAGAAGGCTAACACACCCAAAGTTACACCTGCAAAACAAAATCCAATAGTTAGCAAACATGGTAGCAAGAGGGTTACAAGGAGTCAAACAGTGGCTAAAGGTAACTTAGAGGACATCTTGCATGCCATTGATATTGAAGAAACCCCCATAGTCCAATATGAAGACATAAACGAGGGAGGAAGGAAGCTTAAGAAAGGAAAAATAGACAAGAAGTTAGAATTTGCAGGTGATGATGCTAGATTTATGTTTCAAGCTAGAAAACCAATGACAAGACATGCCAGAAAAGTCTTGGAAAGCAGAAAAGAAGCTCAAAAGGTCATTTAAACTGTTCAACCACCACCAAGCATCATAGACCTCTCCTCACCTACAAAAGAAGATCTAGTCATCAAGAAAAAGAATGGAAAATAGAAAATCACTAAAAATATAGAAGTTGAAGCCCTTAAGGAGAAGTTGAAATATGCAAGTGAAGAGATATCAATTTTCAGGAAAGAGGCCAAGGAACATAGAGTTGAAAGTGTGAAATTTGAACATATGAGAAAGATTTGAGAGGATCAAGTCACAAGTGCCTCTAATACCTTGGACAACACAGAAAAATTGATAAAGTGGACTCAGCCACTAAGAAAAGAGGTCAAGCATATCAAAAAGGTAAATCTTCACTTACAATCTAAGAATAGGACACTAAAATACCAAGTCAAATACCTTCAAGAGCAATTAGAACTAATTCATGAAGAGCTGGAGAAGAAAGGTTTGAAGATGACTGTGGTTGAGGATCCTATTGCTCAACTGATCATAAATGAGGAAGAAACACCATAAGGACCATAAGTTGAGGTTAAATGTAGTTTAGAGAGGTTCATTACATGCAGAAGATAATTTTTTTACAGTTGGAGGTCACTTTTTGGAGACAATTTTGAAATCTAGAATTTATGCACTTTTACACAGTTTCGTAGCGTTTCCTAGGCTTAAATCCAGGAAAACGCTACGAAAAAACATGTAGCAGCCTTTTTTCCTATAAAGTCACTTTTTGCAGTTTTTAAGGAGGGAGTTTGATGGTGGCAATGTGTCAGGACTTGGTTGACACCATGGAACAACAAAGGAGCAAATTTATTGGGTGCAGAAGCTACTTTTTCAATGCTACCAAAACTCGCTATGAAAATGTCATGTTTTCGTAGCGAGTTATTTTTGAAGGTTTTGGAGCATCTTAATGGAAGTTTTGGACAGCTGGACTCCTCCAACATGTCAAGGGACCTTAACATCAAATATTTATGACTCGAAGGAAGCGTTGTGGAGACAGGTCATAAGCCAAAACTCTCGTTGAAGATCTTGAAAATACAGCAAGATGATGGAGCTTAGTGAAATGAAGTCGCCTTCACTAAGTGGGCCCGCAGGCAAATTCTGGTGCAAAGTCTATTTTTAGACTATGTCTATTTTTAGACATATGGAGCATGGTCCGGGGATTCGAGTATGAGATTCTTGGAGCATTGGTAATGTTGGTAAAAATAGATGGGACTCTATTTTTGTGACCTATAGGTCGAAGAGGTCGAAGTCTATTTTTAGACTGCCTCTCCTAAAAATAGGGAAGTCAAATATTATTTACCCTTAATAATATTTATACTATAAACTTCAGTTTACTCTCTTGGAGCACTTCAGTTCGAGCCTTGGAAGTGGCTCATGCATCTGACAGAGGAATTACGCTATTCCCAAGGGTTTGATGGCATCATGCATGGTTGACTTCAGTTAGGACTTCAGTGGCAGAAGTTAGGTGGAGTTAATGAGACAGCTAGTGGAGTTGTGTTAACTAATTTTAGTTATTTGGTTGAGATAGAAAGGTTTAACTAGCTATCAAGTCAGTTATGGTGGTGATTCATTGTTTGATTATTGAATTCATCAACTATTCATTAACAAAGGCCACATCAGTTCACTACGATTGCATGATGTTCTGAGTGGAAGCTGATGAAAGAGGTAGATGAAAGGGTGGAGTTAGCTATCGGTGTGGAGGCATCGTTGCCATGGTTACCACACTTGGAGAAATTGCCCATGATGATTTGTCTTTGTCAAGCCAGGAGATGTATTCCTTGGATCTCTATATGAGCAGGCTGGGATTCCTTGACCAGGAAAGAAGCAGTGGCGGTGAATTTTGAATAATACTTTGTTCAACTGAGCTAGTTTGTGTGTAACTTCATGAGAAAGTACTGAGTACTTGTGAGGAGTATTGTAGGAGTATTGTACTGAGTTTGTTACATGATTTCTCCATTATAATATACACAATAGCTGCGGGGTTTTCAGCTATAAGCTTTCCCCATACATACTGTGTTAATGTGTGTGATGATTTGATGTGTTATCGCTTGATTTTATTTCCGCATGTTTGATGATCTGAGTGGAAGAGATTATGTGTTGCATATAAATTCGAATTGTATGTGATCAGGATAGTCTCGGTGGATAATTAATCATTATTCAGCAAATTTCTACATGGTATCGTAGCTATTGAAGCAGAGATTGATCATCACAGTGATTACAAACTTATTTCGGTAGACAGAGTCTGCATGCGGGCCAGGTAGCCTCCGGATTCATCTTTCTTCGAAAAGTGAAAGGTCTGGTAAATGCCCCTTGCAGTCAATCTCTGTGCTAGAAATAATTTGTTCTCACAGATCTAGAGCGGTTGAGCTTTGAGGTGGAATTCGAAATTTTGCAGCAGTTTTGTTTTCTTGGTGTCGGTGTTGAAAATGTCTTTCAACGGCTTGCGACTCGAATATGCTCTTGAAGGCAGTTCTAATTATGTTGCATGGAAGGATCACATGGAAGCAGTATTAGAAGATAATGGTCTCAAGGAGTTCGTAGATACAGATGTCCAAAAGCCCACTGATCCTGCTGAAGTCGATGCATGGCAAAAGAAGATGGCGAAGTGTCGAAGGATCCTGTTGGAGGGCGTCAAGGATCATATTGTATCCAGCCTGCATGGAAAGGCTTCTCCATATTTAATGTGGAAATATTTGACGGATCTATTCCAGAGTAAGAGCAACCAAAGGAAGCTGGCGCTCAAAGATAAGCTCAGGAACATCAAGATGGAGAAAGGCGACAGTATCGCCAAATACCTCACGAAGTTCACTCAATGCAGAGATGAGCCGGGAAGTGTGGGGGTGACTGTCGAAGACGAGGACATGGTCGACCTGGCTCTCCTTGGTCTTCCGAAGGCTTGGCACTCATATCAAGATAGTTTCAATGGTCGGGAGAAGCTGCCGGGATGGGAGTGCCTTTGGGCGGATCTCATGCAGGAGGAGATAAGGAGGACTACTCGAGATGGATCTTCATCAAAGGGAGCTGATGAAGAAAACTGCGCTTTGGTGTCCAAAGCAAAGAAGGGGAAGGGAAAGAAAACCTCTCATTCTGGTGCAAAGGGCAAGAAGCAGGATATGGCGAAAGTGAAGTGTTTTCACCGCCATGATCACGGACATTATGCTACCAATTGTCCAAAGAAGAAGAAGAACAAGCAAGCGGGAAGATCTGCAGATGGAGAAGCTTTGGCTTCACAGTTCGAGCTTGAATTTTCACTGATCGCATGCTTGGTTTCAAGTGTGATGGGATCGGTGTGGTTCTTGGACAACGGTGCGTCATTTTATATCACGGGAGATCGGGATTTGTTCTCAGATCTGGAGGACAAATATTTTGGTGTGCACATCGAGATGGGTGATGATGGTAGATATAGTGCGACTGGTATCGGTACCATATCCTTTCAGAGGGAGTCTGGTAAACCCTTTGTATTGAAGGATGTCATGCATGTACCTGGATTGAAGAAGAACTTGATCTCTGTGGCGATGTTGGAGGATAAGGGGTATGTTGTGGTCTTCAGCGAAGGAAAAGCCTTCCTGCGCAGTAAGACTACTGGAGAGACCCGGAAGATAGGGGTTCGAACCAAGAACCTTTATCAGTTGCAGGTAGATGGCTGCGTAGCTATGGCATGCAAAGCGGGAGAAGTGGTGAGCCAGGATGATGAGGGAAAACTGTGGCACAGGATATTGGGCCACCTTCACCATGGAGCTTTGAAGATTCTACAGCAGATTTCTACCGGGCTTCCTAAGGGCACTCTTGCGCAGTTAGATCAGTGCAAGGGGTGTACTTTAGGGAAGTATGTGAAAGCCACCTTTCACGAGAAGGATAGTCGCGCCACGACGATCCTTGAGAGAGTTCACACAGATGTGTGTGGTCCTTTCTCAATTGCTTCGACAGCAAAGCACAGGTATTATGTGATCTTTGTTGATGATTTCTCTCGAAAGTGCTGGATCTTCTTCATGCAGAAGAAGAGCGATACATTCGCAAAGTTCTGTGAGTTTAAAGCACTGGTCGAGAAGGAGTCGGGGAAGAAGGTGATTTCTCTAAGGAGTGATAACGGTGGTGAATTCATCTCGGCTGAATTCAAGGAATTCTGCAGCGCAGAAGGGATTCGGAGAGAGCTCATCGCACCCCACAACCCACAGCAGAACGGGGTGGCTGAGCGGAAGAACAGAACGATCGTGGGTGCTGCACGGGCGATGTTGCATGATCAGGGCCTACCCCTTCACTTGTGGGCCGAGGCATGCAATACAACAGTGTATGTGCAGAACCATTGTCCTCACAAGGTTCTTGGCATGAGTACACCAGAGGAGGCTTATTCTGGCAAGAGGCCTGATATTTCCCATTTGCGGATTTTTGGTTCTCCTGTCTACATGCATGTGACGAAGGATGCGAGAAGAAAGCTGGATCCAACTGCTGAGGTTGGAATATTTGTGGGGTACACTGATACACCTCATAACTATCGAGTGTATGTGCCAGACAGTCGCAAGACTGTTGTGCGACGGGATATAAAATTTCAGGAGGAGAAAGCCATGCAGTGTTCGCTGGAGAGGGAGCTACACTTGCATGCAGATGAGGAGCTGTTAGTTCCTAAGGAGGAGCTTCCGGATGTGGATCAGCCACAAGAGGAGGTTCATGAGGTGGAAGAAACCACCCAGGCAGCGCCAACCATCAGAGGGCGCATGCGCACTACAGAAGCTGAGCGACTGGCTCGGGATGCAGAGAAGGTTGTAGGACCACCTACAGCACAGCGCAGACAGAGACAGTCACCGGATCGGTACACTGGATACATGGCTCTTGTGATTCAATGTGTTGTGACGGAGCCATCCTCTTTTGAGGAAGCCGTGGAGGAACCCGCATGGGTTGATGCCATGATCGAAGAATATGATTCGATCGTCAGGAACAGTGCATGGGAGATTGTCCCAAGACCGGTGGGGAAATCAGTGGTGGGTTCGTGATGGATCTACAAGGTGAAGCAGGCGGCTGACGGGAGTGTGGAGAAGTACAAGGCAAGATTTGTGGCCCGTGGCTTTTCACAGATCAAGGGGATCGATTATGAGGAGACCTTTGCACCTGTCTCAAGGTACTCTTCCATACAGACGATCCTTGCTCTCTCAGCGCAGATGGGGTGGCACATTCATCAGATGGATGTGAAGACTGCGTTCCTCAATGGAGTTATTGAGGAGGAGGTGTACATAGAGCAGCCTGAAGGTTTTGAGATCTTCAGCAGTGATTCACATGTGTGCCGACTCAAGAGAGCACTGTACGGGCTGAAGCAAGCACCTCGTGCTTGGTACACTCGGATAGACAGCTACTTCACCGGGCTTGGATTCTCCAAGAGTGAGGCGGATCCAAACCTCTACCAGATTGTGGTGGAGGGGAAGCTGTTGATCATCGTACTGTATGTAGATGATCTGATTTTGACTGGCGATGAGCAGTTGATACTTTCATGCAAGGAGGATCTTGCATGAGAGTTCGAGATGAAGGACTTGGGCATCCTTCATTATTTCCTGGGATTGGAGATTTGGCAGCGCAGCGGAGGACTGTTTGTTTCTCAGGGCAAGTATGCCCGGGAGATTCTCGAGAGGTTCAACATGCAAGGCTGCAAGCCTGTTGACACTCCTCTTCCTGGTGGTTGGAGGAAGGAGGATGCTACTTCAACGGAGGTAGTGGATGCCACTGTCTATCGACAGTTGGTGGGGTCGCTTATGTATCTGGTCAATACACGACCCGATATATGCTATGCTATTAACCATCTTTCGCAAGCTATGGTTAAGCCTACCAAGCTCTTTTGGAAGGCAGGCAAGCATGTATTGCGCTATATTAGAGGCACATCGGGATATGGTCTATGGTACAGACAGGAGGATGGAGCGAAGCTTTCTGGCTTCACTGATGCAGATTGGGCAGGGAGCCCAACGGACCGGAAGAGCACATCCGGAGGAGTTTTCAGCATTGGGTCGACAGCAGTTTCCTGGTATAGCAGGAAGCAGAGATCCGTGGCACTCAGTTCAGCAGAGGCCGAGTACATGGCAGCTAGCTTGGTTGCATGCGAGGCTATTTGGATGAGGAAGATCCTCGTTGGATTGTTCGGGTTGCATTTGGAGCCTACAGTGATCTACTGTGATAACCAGAGTTGCATTAAACTCTCGGCTAATCCAGTATTTCATGATAGATCCAAACACATCGACATCATGTACCATCATATCAGAGATTGTGTTCAGCGGAGAATCATGATGCTTTCATATATTCCCACGGAGGATCAGGATGCCGACATCCTGACGAAGGCGCTCACCCAGAGCAAGTTCGAATTCCACAGAGGCAGGATAGGGGTTGCAGATAATCCATATCTTGCTGAGAGGGAGTGTTGAAAATGCAGCAAGATGATGGAGCTTAGTGAAATGAAGTCACCTTCACTAAGTGGGCTCGCAGGCAAATTCTGGCGCAAAGTCTATTTTTAGACTATGTCTATTTTTAGACATATGGAGCATGGTCCAGGGGTTGCAGTATGTTATTCTTGGAGTATTGGTCATGTTGGTAAAAATAGTTTTTGTGACCTATAGGTCGAAGAGGTCGAAGTCTATTTTTAGACTGCCTCTCCTAAAAATAGGGAAGTCAAATATTATTTACCCTTAATAATATTTAGACTATAAACTTCAGTTTACTCTCTTGGAGCACTTCAGTTCGAGCCTTGGAAGTGGCTCATGCATCTGACAGAGGAATTACGCTATTCCCAAGGGTTTGATGGCATCATGCATGGTTGAATTCAGTTAGGACTTCAGTGGCAGAAGTTTGGTGGATTTAATGAGACAGATAGTGGAGTTGTGTTCTGTTTATTTTAGTTGAACTAGTTGAGATTAGTTTAACTAGCTAATCAATTAGTTATGAGTGGAGTGAATTAAATATTATTTAATTCATTAATTAGTAACTCATTATTCAACTCAAGAACATATCAGTTCACTACAGTGTATGATCAGTTCAGTGGAGACCAGTGAAAGAGGTAGATGAAAGGGTGGAGTTAGCTATCAGTGGCGACATCAGTTGTGCATGAGATTTGCACCACACTTGGAGGAATTGCCCATGATGATTGCGCTGTCAAGCCAAGGAGATTCAAACCTTGGATCTCTATATAGATAGGCCTGGATTGCGCAATAGAGGCAAGGCAATTGGCGGTGAGTTTTGAACCAGTAACCTGTTCAAAACTGAGCTAGATTGTGGGTAACTGTATGAGAAAGTACTGAGTACTTGTGAGGAGTATTGTACTGAGTTTGTTACTTGATTTCTCCATTATATTATACACAATAGCTGCGGGGTTTTCAGCTATAAGCTTTCCCCATACATACTATGTTAATGTGTATGATGATTTGATGTGTTATCGCTTGATTTTATTTCCGCATGTTCGATGATCTGAGTGGAAGAGATTATGTGTTGCATATAAATTCGAATTGTATGTGATCAGGATAGTCTCGGTGAATAATTAATCATTATTCAGCAAATTTCTATAGAAGATAAGGGTTATACATTCCTGAAAAATAGGGTTTTGTTCCACATGTCTGGTAGAGTCTTAAATATGTAAAGTGGAAATGAACCTATCATGTATCTTTCAAGCATGTGATGCTTATTTTGTAACTTTTATGTAATTGTTTCACAAGATAAGGTAGAATATGTAATAACTAGGAGTTAGACTCCTATTAGGAGATGTCTTCTTTAAGGTGTAGTTGTCAATTTCTTGTTAGAAGTCATGTTTTTTAGTTATGTGATGTGTCATAGGAGAATTTGATGAATCTAGCCACCAGGCAGATCATCCTTGTTATAAGAATGTCTATTTAAAGAAAAAGCATCGAAGTAGTGAGGGGTTGGAGATTATTTGCACCAAAATGTTGCTTTATGTATTTTGACTTATATCAGTAATAGAGAGTGACTTTCTTCTTGACAGACCTAGGATTCTCATGAGGTTTTTAATGTCTTATCGATCTACATCTTATGTTTTACCACTTGCAGTATATTTCATTTTTTTACTCAGAATTCATAACTCTATGCTCTGACTTCCTTTAGTAATGAAATGATTGTGTTTTCCTATGTTTTATGAGTGAATTTCCTTTGTTAAAGACCCCTATCTGCCTTAGCTTCCATGTCAACAAACCTTTCCACTGAAAATACTGATTGTTGACTCCATAATCCCAATGGTGGCAAGCCTGTATTCTTTCGACTTGTAATCATAAAAAAAACAAGCTACAAATTCTATAGAGTTAGCCATCTAGCACTATCATTAACCAATATCATAAATTCCCTTTGAGAGAGCCCTCTTAGGTTGAAGAGGCTAAGCTTCAGTCAAAAGATGGTTTGAAATAGTTACACTGAGTTATCTAATCAGCAACCAATCAAGTACAATTTTGTGAAAACAAAGAGAAACCCTAGCTCCACCAACGATACTCCAACAATCTAAACTAACCATGAAAAAAACCTCCATGTCAGAGTATCTTTGGTGGAGCCACTGTAAACCCTAAGATATTTTGGAATTGTGTTATTTCAGATTTGACTTCGAGCTTACCACTGCCTTGTATACCTTGTCACTCCCATAAATTATGTTATTTCAAATATTTGACTTCCATATTTTCATAAAAACAATGTCCTCAATAAGATAGTTGAACACTTCCATATTCATAGTTAGATCATATTCCAAGAATATATACATTTTTTGTACCGATCACCAATTGTCTCATGAAGAGAAATCACGTCACAAGCGATAATTGAACTTGGTTGGAGAGGATATTAATTTATCCTCTCAAGTGCCTGAGATAGACCAAGAAAAATGTTTATAATCATAATCAATCACTAAGGATTTTTTATAATTTATCTCTTTACTGGACTCATACTTTCTCAATTAGCAACAAATAATGATTGTTAAAATACTTCGATACATCCTTCTATGGATGCATTTTTTTGAGTAATAAGAACAGTGAGATTCCAAAGTTTCATTATGAATTTAGTTGTGGATATTTGAGATTGCTTGACAAAGACATCATTTGTTGAGGAAAACTCAGCTTTAGACAGTGATGATCTTCTTTATCTGAAAGAACAAATGGAATCCGAGGAAGATGCTGAACCAATTTTATAGAGGACAGAGAAATGTGCTTTTGAAGCCTTTAAGATATCCTTTGGTTATGCATTTTCTTGTGTTGGTGAAAAAAAAAATTATAGTATATTCTATTTTTAGAAAATCATTTTCTTTATCAAAATTCATTATACAAATTAATATGCCTTCCTAGATGGTTTCCTAGCATTCTATTACCTACCTAAATCTTTTGTTATGTTTATTTTGAGCTGTATATTATTGACTTTGTTTTCACAGAGTGACAAGCTTGGCTGATTCTTCTCCTCCAATACCTCTTCCATTTTGAGTTGAACCAAAGCCTAAGAGTGGTATTGGGTATGTTGTATCTCTTTTAAGTTCCATTTATGCTTGAAGTAGTTAGATCCTGGGTTATGCTGGCAAGGGTTTCAGCTACTTTTTGGGTTAAGAAGTCTAGAACAATTAAATGATTACAAAGTTGACCCTCCAAAGATGAGCCACCGATATTCAAAAGAGAGATAGTAATCCATATTTTAAATGGTCCACCCTTTTCTATTATCAACATGAGTTTGACTCTTAAGTGTAACCAATTTCTTAATTTATTTCATTTGGATGAATCCATAATCATAAGAGGAATTGTAAATATGGTTCAATAGCATGGAAATGCCAATATGGTTCTATTTATATCTTTATGACCATTTACAATTATCATGAGTCACTATTATTGGCTTGCTTGTCATTCCAATCACTATCATGATTTCACATGGACAAAATTACTATCTCATGGATTGTGATTCCTCTCTTACTATATACAGACAAGGAAAATTGTTGGGTTCCAACATGTCCCTAGTTTAGATTTTCATTATTTTTATAAAATTCTTATGCCTTCCACATGAAGAAGAGGAGCAATAATATGACATACATACTAAATGATTTTCCACAATGATTTGTGATATTTCATTCAACTTGGAGTTGTATTTATCCATGATTGAGTTGGCCTTTTTCCCCAATCACACATCACAATATTCTTGTTTCTAAATTTAGGACATTATGTTACAAATTTTCTTACATCTAAGACACTCCAATTTTCCAATTGGGCATAGCTAAAGATTTTTGTAACTCCCATCTTACTTATGCATGCAACACTCTCATGAACACACAAATACCAATTTATCTTTTATGATCTATTTAATTACATGAACTGGAGCAGTCATCAAATGGTTAACCTCAAAAACGTGAATTGAATCAGAGCTAGATAAATATCGGATCAAAAACCTGGTTGTCCAAAAATACATAAATGATTCAAATTTATGAAAAAACATATATATTAATGTGCTCCATATGAATCACAACCATTATACAAAAATGTTTCCATTTTACTTGAGTTTTCCTGGGCACAGATTTGGAGGTTTCCCAACATGAAATTCCTAAAGAATATGTTGTCCTGAAGCCAAGCGTGCATTATATCATAGTTAAAATCTAAATTCTTTGGCACCCTTAAGCCTGGCACTAGTCTGAGAATCCAATACCATACTAAGAGAATATTTGTGCTAAGAGAGTTCACCATGAATTTAAACCCACATTTTTTCCTAAGGGTGAAAGTGGTTATGTATCTCATAACTTTGTTTGAAGGACAAATGTTTTTATCATACAATAGAGGCAAGCTTGAAATGTTTGTTCTATAGCTAGAAGTATTGTTATGACATTGTTCACACACCAACACTAAAGATGCAACATAATGTGTGCATCCTTATATATGTTTGAGACTGCAAGCTAAATTTTTAAATAAATGCATGTATAAAACTTATATTTTAGAAAAATAACCATCAATATTTTTCTTCTATAATTTTCGGATGAATTCACAATAGTATGCTAAAAAGTGTCATTTTAATGTCTGGAAATTAGGATATATAAATTTGAGATATATACTCTACATCTTTGGGTTATCTACTTTTCAAATCTGAGCTTTTCTAGGCTACATCTTTGGGTTATCTAACCTTTTGAACTTTGAACTTTGAAGAAATTCCTGAATGGAATTCGTAAATACTCGACATATAGTGGTAAGGAAGTGGTACCATAAATTGTGTTGTTTCAAAGATCACCAAGGACTTGGTGAAGTGCCTCAACCTACCCACGACCCCTCACCCATCCCCCTACCAATTGGGATGGGTGAAAAAATAGGGCCCTCGCCTTATAGTCTCATAGCACTGTGTTGTGAACTTTTTCATTGTTCCTTTCTATGACACAGTGGTTTGTGATGTTTCTTCATTGGATTGTTCTAATCTCCTGTTTTTTCTCCCTTACCAACAAAAATGCCATGTTATCAATAATGTTAAACTTCCAAATTTTCACAAAATACAATGTCTTGAATTAATACTTGTATGTATAGAATATATACTTATGTTTAGGATTATATAATTTGTGTTGGAGCAGTTCCTTTATGTTTTACTACAATCTTGATGTTGACAAGATTTAGCTGAATTTTTTCATCAATTGCTCATATAATATGCAAAAGGAAATGATTGTCAAAATGTGGCAAAAATTATATTTCTCCTGATTTCTTTTTTTATTGTTCATGAAAAGATAATCAGGTTGTAGGAATGAGTTATCTTACAACCTATTTCAATTTGTGGATTTTATTTTCCTCCCATTTTTTTACAAGGATGTAGATTTCATTTTCTTGTTGATGGTTTTTGCATGTATCTTATCGAGCCCCAAATACTGGTAATGGAGTGGATCTTGAGAAGTAGTCATGGACACAAACTCTATCAAAGGTTAATGTCACAATACTATTTCCACCTAGTACCAGGAAAAGTTTAATGGTCTGTGCATAAAGAAGATTTATCTAACGACACAGTTGAAAGTTAAACCTCATGTCTTAGTTGTAAGTCATCTGTTTAATTTTTAGCTTTATTAGATCAATCAATCCAATATGCATGGCCATTATTTCTCACCCGATGTAAGTTACTTGAGATGGTTGATATAACATTCAATTCTATGCCACTTTTATTTTAAGTCAAAGATTATATTGATTAAAAGGATGTTCATATTTTTATTGGTCTACTAGGAGCTTTATTTTAAAAAGTTTTGTAAACCCCACGTGGATGTTATTTTTTCAAGGTGAGTTATTTGCACCAATAAGGTCAAATGAGTCCTCGAACATAGGTATACATAAAGCATATCTTTGGAATTTTTTGTGTATTTTTAATTCTTTATATCATTGATGAATGGTTATTGATTGATTTAAAACAAAGGATGGGAAGGTCTTGTAAATTCTCTTTACAAAACAAAATCAAATGGAGTGGTAGAATTGTGTTTTAAAGGGTCAGCCAGAAATCTGATATGGATCCAAAGACACAACATACAATGGAAAAAAATGATGGTATTGACAAGTCTTCCCTGCTAATCAGCTCTGAATGTTAGACCACTGCTTAAATTTCAGTTATTTGCAATGGAAATAGTGACTAGCTTTAATATTTTTATGAATAGCGAGTCTGGCCATTGTCCTATTCTTTTCCTATGAATGATATTAATTTTTCAAACTCCAAATAGTTTTTTGTTGAACTAAGTAAAGCTTTGATGACAAACATATAGTTTTCAAAGCTCTTTTCTAAATCTATTTTATTGAGCAAATTTTTCTTTTTACTTTATGTACCACAATTTCTATTGTGTGACATATGCTATGATATAATTGCCCAGATATATAGAAAGAAGTGTTATACAACATAGTCTTTTTTAAATCTGAAGAAACAAGATTTTCAAATACAAGGTTTATTAATTAAGAACATCTTTTAGACTTCTTAGATAATTTATGATTATATATCGGTAGGGAATTTTGTGTATCCTGATGTTGTGTTGTCTCTTTGGTTTCTGCCAGGTAAGAATGGTTAATAAGGAATGTGTTCTTTAGTAGCAGACATGGATCTTATTCAACTATTGACATGGATCTCCATGTTTTTTAGGCATGGAAACAATAACAAGTGTTTTTCTTGTTTAGTAAAATATTTTCAAGACTTTAATTTATTGAAATTTGTAGAATTTACAATCTATAAAGGTTTCAAGATATAATTTTTAAAATTCTAATTCTTTAAAGGGTGCTAGCTCAATGGAAGAGCACCTGCTTTACAAGCAGGAGTTTGGTGGTTCGATCCGTCGTGCCCTGATGTTCATAGGGAATGGCAGCGTTCAAGTTTTGGTGATGGATGCTCTTTTTACCATCACCAATGAGCTTATGGTGATATTTTTCGACCCTCACCAAAATATGAAATGGTGACGATCAACGAACACCACCATATATATGCATCAATAGTGATGACCATGAAAGGCCCATCAACATAAATCATTGTTGTTGATATGAAATGGTGAGGGTCATTTTTTGTCATTATAGTCATTATTCGTGACAGACTGTGATGTCACCAATGAGCTTATCATGACATTTTTTGACCCTCACCAAATATGAAATGGTGACGGTCAATGAACATCGCCATATATATTCACCAATAGTGACAACCATGAAAGGTCCATCACAAAAAATCATTGTTGTTCATATGAAATGGTGATGGTCACTATCCCTCATTATAATCAATATTCGTGACGGACCTTGAATTTCACCACAATACATACTTTTGGCGATGCCACCTTTGGTGACATTCAATTTTTTAGTGACGAAGACTATTTTCCATCATCATTGCTCATATGAAATGGTGACAGCCACTATCCATCATTATAAATCATTATCGGTGACGGACCTTGAATGTCACCACAACACCTATACATTCGGCGATGCCACCTTTGGTGACATTCAATTTTTGGTGACGAAGGCTATTTTGACCCTCACCAATGAGATTATGGTGACATTTTTCACCTCTAACCAATTTCCTTTTTTCTTGTAGTGGGAAATCCATTGTGAGATTTTATTTTGACACAAAGAGTTACAATATGTATTATCTAATGGGAATTTACAAATAACATTGTGCGAGAGTATAATTCAACTGGGTTATCAAGATATATCAGTGGGAGAAGGAGGAACCATGGAAGAACTAATATAACTCCTCCCTAACTCATTATCCGATCAATATGACTATGACTTATCAATTTGTTGCGCAGACGACAGTAGTTACGAAAGAAGCACCAACAACAGGCAGTGGTTCGGTGTTGGAAAAAGGAAAGAGGAAGGTAACAAATAGTACGAAAGAGGAAAAAAGTTTGAAAATGAAAGAAGACCCTCTAACTGAGAAAGTATATTTGAAAATTGAATAAAAGAGAGGACAAAGGTAGTAGAGAGCAGAGCGGAGAAAGACATAGAATCAATCCTTAGAAGAAGAAATGTAGAGAGTGAAGAGAGAAGAACAAGAGTTGAAGGAAGAACGTGAGCTTAGAAGAAGAGAAGAAGAGGAGAGACAAAAGAAAGAAGAGGAAGAAATGGAAGGTGCCATGACATAAGATATGATACCTATACAGGTTGAAGAACAGATAGAGGATCAACCGACAGCAGAAGAAGTGAGTGAAAAGATGCAGGAACAGGAGTTTTCTCAAGATCTTGAGCAGTTGATTGAACTCAAGGACATGGAAGTGGGACCATATTTGCAAGATGAAGATGTGTAATTGATGCCCAACGCACCTCTGGCTACCTTTCAGACTCCACCATCTTTAGCCACAAAGAAATCCACGAGCGAGGAAGGGGAGGTAGTTCCCCTTGATGATGATCCAGTCATGGATGTGTACAATCTATCATTTGATGAACTGCAGAAGAAGATTTTACAAGCATGAAGAAATCATTTCCCAGATTATCATGCATCACCTTTGTTCATGAGAGAAAGGGTGATCATGGCATACACCAACAAGAATCCAAATGCCATTTCCGATGCTAGTTGGGCCTTCACAAGAGCATGCAAATCTAACACCAAGTTCTTGGTGGCAAAAAAAAAGCAGTTGGCACAGAACAGACAGGAAATTTTGCATGAGAATGAAAAACTTTGTGCAACAACACAAAATTGACCTTCCATACAGGTCTATCGTGATGAGATAAGAGAAGCGATAATTGTTGAAGTATCCACACTTGGAGACACTATGTAAGATCTTTATGAGGAGTTGGTAACCGTACAAAAGGAATTTGTCCACCTGAATGACTTGCTATGGTAGAGAAAATATTTTTTCATTATCCTTAATAATATACAGACTTCCATCACCATCATGCATGAGTGGACAATGTGATACAAGGCCGCAACACTTACACTGGTAAAGAGATGGAGCCACAAGCAGAGTTGGAGAAAGTCAGAGTTCATATGCTAATCCAAAACAAAAATCAACTCACCTCATTCATGGAAAGCATTCAAGACGCATATGTACGGATATACAACAGTTTGGATTTCATGGTGACAACCCACCAGATCCCATAATTTGGTACACTCACCACGACTAAACGCAAACAACAAGTCCGACAAGAGATTAATCAATACCTGAAGCAACTGGAGCATATGGCCACCCAAGAGGACATGAAAATCAATAGACATAATTTGCAAACCTACATCAGTGGCCCATTTCAGATCAAAACAATGTTTCACTTGATTGAGGAAGAAGTGAAGATCGGTTCCAAGAGATTATACCCAGATGCATTGGAGGCAAGAGTTCGCTTCTAGCCTAACACTATCTCACAGTTTGGGGAGACCATTGCACAATACCAAGCTTGGCATGAGTATCTCACCAAGAGACACCAAGTCCAATATGTTCGCCTTGAGCTCACCCCTACTCCAACATCATAGTGTGTTGTCTTGTTAGGTTGTCAAGTTGTATCTACCCTATTTTGTCTTATATGGGTATGAGTGGAAATTGTAATATTGTTTGTCATTATTGTATGGTGAAATTCCATGTGGCCATAATGGAATGTGAAGAGTCATATGTAATATGAGGAGTCATGGGGGGAGTCCAAGAGTCACCAAGGGGGCATGCCAAGTGTCACCCCTTTGGTTATAAATCCAACCTCATAACTCTTGTAATGGGCTTTTTGGGAGCCAAGCTTTTGACTAGAATTAGGCATAGAAAAGGCTTGGGATTTTTATGTTATCCATGGCTTCTCCATAGCGTAGAGGGAATATACTTATTTGTGAGGAGCATGTGTTATTGAATTCATATTCCACTATTGGGGCAAGTGGTTTGTCATGTTGTATGTATGAATGGAACTTTCACTTATAATAAATCAGAGCCGACACGTCTTCACGCATATATTGTAAATGTAGTAGGACTATTCTTGTTATGTTTGCGATGTATGTTTTTTAACTTATGCATATGCTTATGAACTATTTAATTTTCATTTTTATGAATCTTGTTGAATGCATTATCATTTTTTAACGCATCACCTTTAGCTTGTGGATTATTTCGCTTGTTAGTTTGTGTGATGTCTCTTCAACTCATGTATTCCTTTCAAGTTGCATACTATTACATGCTTCCAAGGAGAGCACTTCATTTCCCATTTTCTGTTAGAACCGCTCATGCATCATATTGAATTTTTGTAGGGTGAAAAAATTTCTTTAACCGAAGACATTGTGCACCACTCTATGTGTTTTGAAATCCAAGGCATATCATTAAACACCCCACTGTTGAGACTCCTACTCCAAATGGTGTGAGGTTTAGTTGGGACTTCATATCGGGGATATCCCTTGAATTTTGGTGGGTCCAACACCATTAACAGGTCCCTATATTTGAGCCACCTTTCTAGGACAGCCTACATACCACTCCCTATAACATCTCATAATTATAAATGACATAATTACAAATATTTTCATACATAACTTGAACAAGAATTGAACCACAACATGACTATTCCATAACAGAGATTTCTTCAAACACATGGAAAACATGTAAGCTATAGGTCATGAATGCATATCTAATCATAATAGTTTGAGATTCATATGAGAATCACCAAGAAGGCCATATTTCCTCTCCAAATAGCTGCAACAACACTTAATAGTCCATACATTCATCAATCGATCAATAAGTAAACAATTCATGACAAGAGCCATAGATAATACACATCATATAACCAACATATAACCATAAAATAACCAACATAGAAACCATTTCAACTCAGCCACAATATCACCAACATAATCACTACAAATTCTCATAGATAACAATAGGAAAATGTCTCATATTAACATATGATAATACCAAACAAGTTTGGGACTTCCATGTACCACCCGACCATAGATTGGGCTGAACTAAATCTCTCTTTCATACAATAACCCTAGTGCCATATTCCAGGAATGGATGTGGGATCCTAAAATAGGGCTTCTAGAGGCCAAACCACATCAACCCTTAACCATAGTGATTCCACCTCCACGGTCGAACATCACTAACGGAAACCAGATTGGTCTTTACACAAACTATCTAGGGTAGAGTTCAACATTTCTATTTGAGCACAAACTTCGATAAATATGTCTTCAGACTCCTAGAAGACACACCAAAATTTTATCACTAAGTTGGTACAAATGGGGTGCTCCACCAAACAACCTAGAGTAACTCTTTCAAACCAGCTTTTGACTGAAAATTAGCCTCTTTAGCCTGAGAGGGCTCTCTCAAAGTAACTATGATTTGTTCAATTATGATTCAATCAAATGGCTAACTCTATGATATTGTTTTGAATGTGTTTTATTGTAGGTGAAAAATGTATAGGGTTTACTACCATTGGGCTTATGGAGTCGGTGTTTAGGAAATTCAATGACAATGGCTCTCCTTGTGGAAGCTAAGGCTTGTAATGTTTCAATGATATGACAACATACACACAGAAATATTCAATAGCTTAATGTTCAAAGGAATTCAGAGCATGAAGAACATGAATTCTGAGTAATTAAACATCAATATATTGAAAGAAAAATATTAATACACATAGTAAAAAAGCTCATTAAAACACCAAAATAATCTCAGGTGAAGAAGAAAAACACAATCACTATATATTACTGATCATCAAAAAAATTTACAAAGTGGTAGTGTAGAGTAACATTTTCCAACCCTGTATTCTTTGAAGTACTGGCTATTAATAGGCTTTAGTCACTTACATAGGATCTGCACCCCACATGGATAGATCATCGAACCATTTTTTTTGACACCTCACTTAAAAATAAACTAGATACCTAGAAATAAAATAGACACCTAATGAATTTAGACTTAGAAGCCTATTAGGACTCCCTCCTTGTTAGTTTGAATTCTAATCGCAAGTGTACGAAAAAATTCCACTTTAGGTGTGTATAACAAACAACCCTAACATCAAATGTGGTTGCCAATTTCTTTAGATCTACAGTTAGTTGACCAAGATAAATGCTACAAAATATAGATCTATGCAGTAAAAGACATTAAGTAGTAAGTAAAAGCAAGAGTTTCTCCATGCATCCAATAGACAAGACAAGAATATTTTTAAAGATTTTTTGTATTTTTTGACACCTAGGAAGGGAACATAGAAAGATGTTACTAGTCCCCCTCAATGGGATGGGTTCTTGTAAGTCCTTAGCACTTCAGATCTAAGATCTCTCTCTCTTGATGGTGTAGAAAACCTAGACAAAAAATGGAACTCAAAGGGAGCTCACAAGAAAAATGGTAGCAAAATATAACAATGATGGGGGATCAAAGTCAGACCAAAAATCTAGATCTAGAGTGATCTTTAGGCAACAAAAGGTAGTGAGTGAATGGAAAAACCCTTTCTATTTATAACAAAATATTGAGTTAGTCTAGATATTGGTGCATAATTAAAATATTATTAAGCAAATCTAGATCCAACTTTTATGGAATATTTTATTATATTTTTTGGAGGGAAAAAAAATTTGAATTTGGTCAAATCCCTTTATTTGTAAATAATAAATAAATAAATGATTTATTTATTATTTTAAGGATGTGGTTGAGTAATTATTAAATAAATAATTATTTATTCAATTATTTATAAATGATTTAGTCAAATTTAACGAGTATTATTTAAATAAGGTTTAAATAAATATTCCTAGAAAATAATAAGATAAATAATGATTTATCTAATTAATTTTCCTGTTTTGGGTTAAATATGACCAGGAATATTAATTAAAATTTTGTTTAACTAATTATTCCTTGAGGAAAATCAAACAAATGTGGATTTATTCAATATTTCCTCGTGGGGTTTCCTGTTTAGACCATAAACAACTTAATAAATAAGGATTACTAAGTTAATTTTCATAGTGAAAGCAATTTTACTTAGGGTAAAATTGGTCTTACATGGTGTACTTTGGTCCATCTAATAGTAACAGGTTAGATGACCAAAAAATGGTGTAACGGATTTCCCCCTAGCATGCAAGCGTTAGGAGCTAATCGTATGACTGAAGTACGTTGTAAGAACTCAATCACTAGACACCGAAGGGGAAGTTAGAGAGAGAGAAATATAAGGTAGACCAAAGCGCTAGAGGACAAGACCCTAAGGAGGCGAGACTTACAGGTGCGACAAGTCTCTTTTATGAGTGAGTACCCGTGCTATAGGCGGCGGGGGAGGCATACCTATGCCCGCCGAGACAAATTACAAAGAATAATGCGTCCATTAAATAAGGGAATGAACTATATAGTACATGTTGGCATGAACATGAGCCAGATAAAAACATGATAATGGATCCCACATACATGTTGTGCCTTGGATAACAACCAGGACTTATACAATAATATCTGAGTACATGAGCTATAAGTACAACCAAAGAGGTCTTGTAAATAGGAAAGGGCTCTGAAAATTTGAATGATACATGAAAAATAAAAGGCACTGCAAGCGGCTGAGGCCAACATCATAAAATATCTAGAGCTGCATTGAAGGCTGTAATGAAGAGGTAATCCAGGAATGTGGGGGGATACCTGAAGGGTTACCCCCTCATGAGGTCTGAAACATCTCACACACACTTGGGAATCACTAGTACAATCTGTTGCATCACTGAACCATAAAGTATACGAATCTCGATCATGCTGTAAGGAGCTAGAGTTGAGAAAAAATCAAGTCAAAGGGAAATAAGGAGCCCCTTTGCCTAAATCCAAGGCACTGAACAAGAGTGGAAGCTGGAACCAAGGTACACCGCCCTCTATACCTGTCTTCTGGAATGAATGATCTGATGTCGACAGAAGGAGGTCCGCCATAGGTGAGGCAATAAGGGATCATAAACTAAGGCACAATAGATAATAGTAGATTGACTAAAAAATTGACACCAGGGATGATGATGAAATGGGGGGTACTGAGTAGCGGACGGATGACTTCCCTTGTTAGAGCATGAAGGGCATGGATGACCTGGCAGCGACTGACACAATCTCAAAGGGGATAGGGGACAGTAGGACTTAAGGCCATAATGTGCGACACGAGAGAGGAACCAAGCAATTAAGTATGGAGGACTATAGCGAGATACAAAGGGACTCAGGATAGACTCTATGGATGTGATGATGACTCAACTTGGATGCTCTAAACAAGGGCGACTTGCTGATGCTACCACACAGAAAAGGTCTGGTGGGGACCATAAAGACATGAGTACAAGATGGTTACTCACGAATAAAATTGTCACAAGCATGGGCAAGTAGAGAGGCAAAGTGGTGCCCCAAGTACAAGTGTTTCAAGTGAAGAAATTTGATTTTGAGGAGTGGTGAAGTGACCCTTCTTGGAAAAAATGTGTCCTGGTGAAGTATCTAATCACAAAAAACTAAAGGATACCCACTTGAGAGCTCGGTGAGATCTTTCCAACAGTATGGACGGTTTGTCAAACTGAGCTATGGCTTGGCCACAGCGGGCGAAAGATAAATCTGGGGTTTCTCTTTTAATAAGGCATTTTCCCTCCAAATTCACTCATTTGCAAGTGTAGCTGTGGTGAATGTAGAGAGGAGAGAAGACCCTAAATCTTGCGGCGATCGTAGCAGACAAACCGACCATTGGAATCAAGATCTGTTAGTTGTAGGTAAGAGGCCTAGCCGTACTCTTTCAATTAAGGGGATCAAAATTTCGGTTTAGGTACCCAGAGCTCATGAACAAGCCAGGTCGCACTTTTTGGGGTCTGTTATGTGACCTAGGTAGCAGGTACTGGGCAAAAAACTGTGACCTGTCCCAGGAAATGACCTGAAAAGTGCAACCTTTCAGAGAAAGGGGGTTTCAGTTCTGTTTTTGGCTGAGTTATGGGATTTTTATGGTTGGGGGGCATAGGTGCCCCCAAGCATGTTATGGTCGTGCCAAACTGTATTTATAAAAAGGGGAATCTAAACACATTTTTATGATGTGGTGCGCCATTTGTTTTCGTTATTGTTATGTAGTTCGAGAAAGGGAATGGAGGATTACCAATATCTTTTTGTACTGCATATATGAAGCAAATGGACTAAGTTTCTGAGTTGACATACATGGTGTCACTATCCCAAAGAGTGGATTTGGAGATAATGAACTGGTGCTCTCCTAGAAAACTCATAGGTTGGTCAACAACAATGTCTAAGGGACTGGGTTGCTAATGTAAGATGAAGGAATGATGAGGGGTATCATCCCTAGAGTGATCTGAAGTGATATAGGACTCTAGAGGTTCTTCTAAATGGGGAAGAATAAGGGTACTAGAGTCGACACAACCAGATACACTAGGAGAGTTGTGGAGAATTTCTTCTCCTAGTCTCTCAAATATAGGTGCCCCTTTAGCCAAATATTAGGTGTCAATGTAATGACCACAAGGTGTATGTGGTTCGAATGCAGGGGTTCGATGTAATGGGGGATATATAAATTCAGGGGTGGTGACTACTTCCATAATGTTGTCATCGTAATAGAAGATGGGGTGACTGGTGGAAGAAATACCACCTGATGCAGCAAAGATACCTGACTCATCATCATGAGAAGAGAGGTTCACATGCGCATCGTCACAAGGGGTGACAGAAAAAAAAAGTAGATGAAGGATCCACCGATGTTAAGCCCAAGGTGATTGTTGAAGGGAGGTTAGCCGAAACAGAAGGGGAAGTCCCAGGGGGGTCTTCCACCGTGGATCTCATAGATGATGACAAGTAGTGGATAGTCGCCGAAGACTCTGTCATTTCGACATTTGGAGGGGGAATTTCTATGGGAGTGGATGTGTCCTCTGGTTCTGCTGAAGCAAAACACGCAACTAAGGGAGCGGTGGACTCGTTGCCCTTGGCCTCGAATTGGTGAACCGCTTCCAAAGAGGAGCAGTACTCTTCGAGGCAGGGACAGAGGTAAGTATAGTGACCATGGAAATCACACAAAGCATAGGGGTGATTTGTGCGCAAATTCTTGGGTTTCTTGGCTGAATCAGGTAAAGTAACATGGACTTCAGGGATATCAGACTCAAGAAACACTTCATTGACCATGGGCTTGAGACAAGGAAATTCAGGACAATTATGGGTGGCATGACCGACAACATCACACAAAGCACACGAAGGTGTATGCTTTGGAGGCTGACGAGGAGCAGGTTTTGTTGGGGCGGCCTTGTCTTTAGGTGCCTTCTTGCGAGCTTTTCCCCCTTCGCCCAAAGCTATCGCAACAGGAGGAGGTTCCTGTTGAGGTGGCTAAGGCACGATAGCAGAGGGAGAGGTCATGGGGACCGGTTGGACAGGGGTCAAAGCAAGATAAGGTTTGGGCTGACCAGGTGGGGCAGTGGCTGGGGGATCAATGTACCAAACGTGGATCCCCAGGGTCAGGTTAGTAAGGGATAAGGTAGCCATAACAAGTATCAAAAACACTCCAGGAGGGGGAGCTAGGAAAGGTATCTAACTGGAGGGGTAATGGCCAGGTGGGACAACTCCGAGATGGTTAAGGCTAGGAGGAACCGTGCCAGGAGGGTAGAGAGGCTCAGGGATACCAGTTGTAGATGAAGGGTCAAGAGGAGGGGGTCCAGAAGGCTAAGTCGAAGTGCTAGGAGCAGGTTGCAGAGGGCGGGGGTGCTGACTAGCCGAAGCGGGTCACTTGAGGGAGGCCCGAGACGATTACATCATGCAAACATTCGATGAGCTGGAATCAGAGACAAGAGGAGGAATTCTAGGGTAGGACCCAAGCAAAGAGGAGTCTTTGTAGACTCTGGGTGAGACACTGGTCAAAGGTTTGACGATTTTCTTATTGGCCACCGAAGATATGATGGACTCAGGGGAGGTCTGAGACTTTGGTTCGTAATATGTCAACTGGTAAAATGGTGAATATCTTTCCATTATGGGGAAAGGGCATCTTGTGGTGAACCGCGGATGGTACAACAAACATCACATAGGTGTAGCTATGACCCAATAGAATTTTGTAATATAAGAGGGCATCAATGACTTCTACGTCAACGCAAACAGTCTTGTCTGCAACAGTAATAGGACAATTGCGGAACATGACAACGCTTGGAAGAGTGGCCATCCCACACTCGGAGGGTGATCGTGGAAGGGGCCAACTTAGGTGATCTGAGTTGCTTCCAAACCGAAGCAAACATCACGCATGTGGATTCCCCCTCATCAATGATACAATGGGAGACGTTGGCATTCCAGATCTTGACGGGGATTTGGAAGGCAACGGAAGCATGAAGGGGAGGATGTTCTGATTGGTCAACATCAAAGACGATCAAACAATCATCTGAAGGATCTACAATGCCCATAGAAGTTAGTAGATATTTTCTTTGTGAAGGGCACAACTGGAGGAGTTCCGGCATTGAGATGGCAGCAAGAGATTGCGCCAAATCATCTACTATACTATATGAATGGGTAGCTTTTCCAGAAGCAGCATTTTGGCATAATGGTCCCTTGGATATCTTGGTATGAACCTCTGCCTTAGGCTAAGGGATCTTTAAAGGACCATTGGCTGTCGAAAGAGGCTTTGTAGAACCTAAAGAAGGGGGCTGGGGGCAGACATAGCGAGATGCTTGTTTTAATGACGAGACCGAGTCTGAAGGTTGAGGTCAACGGTAATGGATTGGTCAGAGTTCATCATGAGAATATTGTAATCGGAGGTACCAGATGGAGGAGGTTGAGTGACCGCCTAACCTTCAGGTGGTTGGGTAGTTATGAATCCTTGCTGAGGAAAAGGATTGGTAAACACAGCGGGCTAGGTAGGTGCAGCATTGGGAGGAACCAAAGGGGAGGCTTGCTGTCCTCATGATGTTTCTTGAGTCTCCCACATCTGACGCATTTGTGGTAAAAGAGGACAATCGTGAGTGTAATGACCATAGACACCACAACAAGAACAAGGCTTGTTTGTGTGAATAGGCTTGTCCTGCTTGGGTTGAGTGCCCTGTTGCTAGTTAGTGGTGTTAGGTGCATTCCCTTAGGGATTAAGTCATTGATTACCTAGGACAGATTGATTTTGGATGCCTTTCCTCTTATTTTTGGAAGTAGGAGGATTATTTGCGCCCTGTTGTGCATACACCTGCCCCTGGGGGGGGCGGTGGCTGCTGTTGCGGGGGTTGAGAAGGCAAGGGAGGCTGGGGTGCTAATGCTGGAGGAGCTAGAGCACCAGGCTGCAGATACGGATAATAAGGAGGTTGGGTAACATTGTGGTAAACAGGTTGGTAAAAAGGAGGAGGCATGTCGTATCCTGGATACATGCTACCGGGAGGGGGGAAAGTGTTGGAGGAGCTGGCCCCTACCTGAGGGAAACCATAACCCATGGGAGGATGAACATATGGATGAGAAAGTGCTCCAATGATACCGTCGATGACATGGGATGCCCCCAATGCGTTGGCACCACTGGGTCTAGGGAGATCAGGTAAGACGATATAAACATAACCAGACTGTGCGTAGATCAGGTCATATTTTAACGCAATTTGGAGAGCAGCTTCCTCAGTCTGAGGGAAATGCGATGCAACATCTTTTCCTATAGCAGACAAATGGATCTAAGGAACTAGTCCATGTAGACACGATCTTCGAAGGTAGGGGCTTGACATAGGCTCTCTCTTCTCCGCCATTCCTGGACATGATCGAATAGGCAGGTCGTAGATGATTGACGGAAAGAAGTCAAAAGTTCGGTACCAATGTCATAACAAAGGGGAAGCTGGAAATAAGACCGAAAATCCCGGGAAAGAGTCGCAAAGGTGGTATGAGAGGAGGAGGCCTAATCCACATACCACTTAGAAGCTTCGCTAGTAAGCGTACATTGGAAAAACCGAAGACGGACAGAGTCATTGGTGATGGAATTAGATGAACACCACATGTGGAAAGATCGAACATGGTTAGTAGGATCTTCTCCAGCAAGACCTTTAAACTTTGGGACGTCGAAATGGAGCTTGGTTGGCATAGCAGGACAACCAGCGTCATGGTGTATAGGGTCATTAATCAACTGGTTAAAATCGGGAAGGCTGAGGCTTGTCATATAGGGGAGCAAGGGAACAGTCGGGATAGTTCCTGTTGCGGTCCCACTAGTAGTATTCCCAGCATTAGGGCCGGGGATACCACCAGCGTTAGGTCCTGAACCAGACATGGTGAAAGTGACAGGGGGAGAACTGGGGATGGAACCAGAAAGGGAACCCAATGAACCAGAAGAGGAGTCAGAATGTGGACTCGGTGGAGGACTAACTTGAATCCTACGCGGAGGAGTAAGTCTTCCTACCGGAAACTGAGGATGAAGGCCAAGAATTCTCCGGAATAAATGCCTTGGGGGCACAATGATGAAAGCGATAACACGACACAAAGGGAAGAGAGACCAACAAGGGAAAGGAGGTGCAGGATCAAGTGATTACAATGTTGAAACAAGGGCAGAGAGGTGCAGGATCAATTGATTACAATGTTAAAGTCTTTGCCTGGCGGTGTTAACCAAGATCTTGTTCACTTAGGGTGTGTGTTTTAAGTGTATTAATTTTAATTTTTAAACCCAGACGTTTGTAGAGAAAAAGAAAAAGTGTGTTTTATAAATGTAAATAAATCTACATATAATAGTAAATGAAACTGAATACAACAGAAAACAAACAGTTAATTATGCATTAATCTAAACCCAAGGAGGCAAGCCTCTCAACAACTAGTCTGTGGGTGGGAAAAAATCTAGTCAAAACACACCAAAATAGCCAATAGATCTAAATTCGGGAGGGACAAAGATCTAAAGGTCAGATCTACTGAAAATAGGTGCAGAAAAACAATAAAAAATTCGAGGGAAAATTGTTGTAAATGAGGTGGCGAAAAGGATACAACCTGGAGGGAAACGGAGGGGACCCTAGAGGAAGACCCAAATAAAACTAAAAGGAGTTGTTTTGGATCGATGAATAACCAATCTGAAGTGGATCTGAAGGTAAGGGATCAAATTTGAAAAATGGTTGAACACACTGAAATTTCAGACGACTTGCAGCAGCTAAAACTCCTCCTAGAAAGGTGGCGGGTACTGAAGCCCTAGGGGGCTAGGTTCCCGCTTTGATGAGTAAAATAGAGCAATTACAGGTCCAAAACGGGTGGAGACGGAGGTTAGACAACCCTGAACAGAGGCCCAGACAAACCTAGAAAAAATCCTGCAAAAAGTTCAAGTCGTAGTTTCTAACCTATTTTCGGCGAAGGTCGTAGGTTTTGGCCTGTTTTTTGCGTCCTGGAGGTTTAGGTCACAGGTTTTGGTCCAAAAATTGCGACCTACACTTTCGGCACTCTCAGGTGCAAGTTTTAGAAAAAAATTTAGTCTCAGTTGCGGTTGATGTCTGTCACTTGCGCAATAGGTTCGAAAACACACAGAAGTTAGAATTTTTAATGTTTGAGGGTTTTATAGGTTAAAAACAACATCAAGAAAATAAAAACAAGAATCTGAAGAGAAATCCTAGGGTTTGAAGCAGTTGGTCATGTGGGGATCTTAAAAATGACAGAGGTCATAATCGTAATCCCCATTGGAGTCGCCAATTGTTAGTATGAATTATAATCGCAAGCGTACGAAAAAATTACACTTTACCTGTGCATAAAAAACAACCCTAACATCAAATATGGCTGCCAATTTCTTTAGATCTGCAGTTAGTTGACCAAGATAAATGCTAAAAAATCTAGATCTATGTAGTAAAAGACAATAAGCAGTAAATAAAAGCAAGAGTTTTTGCATGCATCCAATAGACAAAACAAGAATATTTTTAAAGGATTTTTGTATTTTTTGACACCTGGGAAGGGAACATAGAAAGATGTTAGCAGTCCCCCTCAATGGGATGGCTTCTTGTAAGTCCTCAACACTTCAGATCTAAGATCTCTCTCTCTTGATGGTTCAGAAAACCCAGACAAAAAATGGAACTCAAAGGGAGCTCACAAGAAAAATGGTAGCAAAATATGACAATGATGGGGGATCAAAGTCAGACCAAAAGTATAGATCCAGAGTGATCTTTAAGCAACAAAAGGTAGTGAGTGAATGGAAAAACCCTTCTATTTATAACAAAATATTGAGTTAGTCTAGATATTGGTGCATAATTAAAATATTATTAAGCAAATCTAGATCCAACTTTTATGGAATATTTTATTATATTTGTTGGAGGGAAAAAGAATTTGAAATTGGTCAAATCCCTTTATTTGTAAATAATAAATAAATAAATGATTTATTTATTATTTTAAGGATGTGGTTGAGTAATAATTAAATAAATAATGATTTATTCAACTATTTATAAATGATTTAGTCAAATTTAATAAGGAATATTATTTAAATAAGGTTTAAATAATTATTCCTAGAAAATAATAAGATAAATAAAGATTTATCTAATTAATTTTCCTGTTTTGGGTTAAATATGACCAGGAATATTAATTAAGCTGATGTTTAACTAATTATTCCTTGAGGAAAATCAAACAAATGTGGATTTATTCAATATTTCCTCATGGGGCTTCCTGTTTAGACCATAAAAAACTTAATAAATAAGGATTACTAAGTTATTTTTCATAGTGAAATAAATTTTACTTAGGGTAGAATTGGTCTTACATGGTGCACTTTGGTCCATCTAATAGTAACAGGTTAGATGACCAAAAATTGGTGCAACACTCTTATTTATTACATACACTATCTGTAGAACTAGATAATTACATCAATAATAGTCAAGTGCTCGAGTGGCACTAACCATAGTCAAAACATAAATACCCCCACTAGATTCAGAAACCAATCACCCTACTTTCAAGGAAAGGATTATCATGATATTTAATCACTGTCTCTATGCTGAGCTGGAGCAAAAGACAACTTTTTCGAGGAGAAAATTTATGATCGAGTGTTCCACTGATACTCTTTAACCTTCCATGTGGCTGGCTGGCCTTCAATACACCTTCAACATACCAAAATGCTACCAAATGCTGCTCGTTGCAAAAACAGAGTAAAACAGGCAGTTTCGTAGCGTGATGTTGTAGCAACTCTACTTCACCTATCCACGCCAATTTTCAGCCTTATTCTCTGATTTGGATGTGTTGCTTATACCAAATAAGCCAAATACGGATTTCCTCCATCTTTAATTTTTCCTAAAATTTTGATTTTTGACAAAAAGTCACCTACAACGATTTCGTAGCAAAATTTGTGCTTCAAGCCTGGGATTCACTACAAACTGGCCTAATTGGCAGAAAACTTGAAAATTATGCTTTCCTTATTCAAAATTTTCCTATGGATGTGTAATATGATAATATGAAGCATGATAAGGCAAAATTGGTTCAAAATACTTCTTACCCTCCTCAACAAGCAACATTTTCATCTTCAACAAGTTCATCTACAAATAAAAATGAAGCTATTTTTTCTGAAAATTAGGGCTCAAAAATGATCTCATATCTCTGGATCCTTGATATCTGTTGAAAATTGGGAGGAGGTTTTTGTAAATAAGTTTGTAATTAATAAAAACCTCTTTTGGTTGTTTTAAAAACATCTCCAGGTTTCTGGAAACCTGCATTTGAAAAAAATGTCTCAAACAGGAAAAAACACATTCTGAAAATAGTGCCCAAAGACATCTCTGAATATTCCAATTTATAGAACCTGTGAGAAAAGTGAAAGAGGTTAATTTTCTTTGATCTATGCTTGAAAATAACCTCTCTAAATTTTTTATAATCCATCTCTTTTTGCCCAAAAAAGTATCTTGAAGTTGACTTCTCAAAAAGTCAAAAAATACATAAATCCCTTTGTATCTTCTGGTAAAATCTCATGTAACCCACTTTGATGAAGTCCTCTGCAACACTAGGGTCTTCCATTTAGTAGCTTGAGGTCCATTTGTTCATATCTCACACAGAAGCCTCCTTTTTTTTTTCTTCTTCTTCATAGCCATCTTCCTTTATACTACGTTGACTTCTTGAAAATGTGACACTTGCAAGGAAACAAATGAACAACAAGTTGCTTGCGATGGAGCTGGACCCTTCAAGGATGCTAATCAACTGCTACATGAAAATATCAAAAGGAGGATGACAGAGAGGAGCTTTGGAGGTGAGTTTAAAAAGTGGAATTGGAATATAGGAGGTGTTGTCACTCCTAGAGACAACCTTGAGTTGTGAAAGACCAGTGCCTAGGACATCTTATATAGCAGGGAGCATATGGTATAACATGGAAAGGTTGCTCAAAAAATGGCTCTCATGCTATCATGTATAAACAGGAATGTTTAATTAATATGGAATCAAAACTCTCAAAACTTCAGCACAACGAAAGTGATATTGCAAAGGCAAAGCGTGAACTTTGATAAAAACATATCCGACAATTTTAAGACAGCCATCTGTAAAGGGGGCTGGATTCTAAAGTGCTTCACAGAGGTACATAATCAGATGGTGATTACTGTGTAAGAAAAATGGAGACGATACTATCTGTAACCGAGATGAGATATAGAAATGAATATTAACATGTATTGGGCTTATAGTAACAAGAATCCATACATGAAAATAACTTTAAAGATAACATTTCATCACTGCTAATATCGGAAGAATTACGGTTGACGTGAAAGATGAAACAGCATATCATGCCTGAGCCATATTTAAAGCACTAGATACATTTTAGCATGAGTACGACAATGATAAATTCATACCAAGACATGTGGGCACTCGCATTCCAGAACAAGATATAAGAAATGTGAATGTAAACGAAATGAACATTAAAGCTATAAAACATAAGAGAGAGAGAGTTACAGACTGTGAAGTAATAAGACCAGAATCTCCAATAAAGATGAAACTCCTTATCACTGAAACCCAACGGGCTCTTCAAATTTTATATCAAAATTTAAACACAATGCATACAGAATTCTTTCTTGGTGTGTTCTTCTGAAAATATGGAACCTTTTTTCCATCTCAGTTTGCTACTTATATAGAATTTACAATAACATACGCGGGAAGATATTTTGCGAAAATATCTCCCCCGCGTGCTAGTAAGCAGTTTCAGGTCCTAATAAAAATAACAAAATTCATGATGAGGGAGAACGTTTCTCATCATTTACAATTGGGCTCGTGGTCGTTTCAAAACAAAACATTAAAATTTTTCTAGCAAATAGTAAATGCAAGAGTGAAATATGAATTCCACTCGGAACTTGAAAGTAGAAAGTAAAAATAAAACTGAAAGTCCACTAAGGCTGAATCATGAGTTAACCATTTTCACTAGTGCGAAGGAGTTGAGGTCGTTGCTGACGCAGGTGGCAGGACGTCTGTTGAGGAGCTGGCTAGCAAGCTGGCATATTTTGAGCACCTCTACCAACTGTCTGCTGCAGGTTCGGGCATAGATGTGAAACCTTCTATTCTGATGTAGGCTTCCGTTAGCTCATCATAATTTGCCTTAACGGGAATTTTATGCTTAACTTGGTGCAGGAGTGCAAACTCTTTGCCGAGGTCAGAAACTATAGTTTCTGGTTTTAGCCTAGCATATTTTTCAGAGGTAATGTTGGTCTGATTCATTGCCTCTTTCAGAATGGCTTCATATGCTGGTAATGGTTGCAGGATAGCGTGAGTGGGCTCCCAGCATGATGGGAGTCCCACAAGTGTTATCTCGGCCCAGTCCACCTCGAATCGTTCTAAGCTATTTGTTACTTTTTCTAAAACATCCAAGGCCAAACTCCGGGCAGCCTCTTTTTCTATTGCTTTCTGGCACTCTGAGGCTTCCATGAACCTGCTCTTTATACCCTGTTTCACCACATCCTCCGGCTTTAGTTATTTTAGGAAGGAGACATACCTTTTTGCATTTTGGACCTTGTTGGATGCGTCAGTACCTCCCTCGTGAAGCTTTATTTTGTGAAGGGGCACGGCTGACTTCTTTTCCTCAATGACGTTTAAGAATTCCCAGCGCATTTTGACTTCTATGATAATCTCCACCCAGATCAGTCGCATAGCTTCCAGAAGGATAACTTTTCCTTTTATGCGACTGGTGAGTTCATTGATGGTATTTTCATATCACGCTTTCTCCTCCTTCCCCTCCTCGATCTCTTTCATCGTAGCATTAATATTCTTGGAATTTTCGGTGAGGAGGGCCTCCAGCTCACTGATCATTTGCCGTGCTGTCAAGACCTGTTTCTCCAATGCTTCGGTTGTAGCCAGTGCAGTAGTAAGTTGTTCATATAGTGAACTAGTCTCTGGCAGGGTGTGTGGGGAGCATACATGTGTATCCCAAGTTATCTGCAATGCATTCATCCTTCCTTGAAGAGCAGCCATCTCTCCTGCAATATTTTACTTCTCCTCTTTCTCCTTTGCAAGAGAATCAGCCAAGTTTTCCTTGTCCTTTTCAGCCTGGGCTAGCTCAGTTGTTTGCACATGATGAGAGCCCGGTATGTTTATTTTTCTTTTTAAGGCTGCAACCTGCTTCTGCATATCCTCAATAAGGTGACCCTGCGAGTCTGTTGTACCTTTTTCTTTCCCTTTTATTACCTCCTGGAGAGTGTGTACATCATTCGTGAGGGTGCGGGAGTTGATCTTTTCCTTTCTTAAATTCTCCACTACTTGGCTATTCTTACTCTGCAACTTCCTCAGAGTGATGGTGAGCTGCATCACTTCATCCTTAAGCATGTCACCGAAACACTAAAATAAGTTACATTTGTCAATTTCTGGCACCTGTGACATGTCAATTGCTATTTCCAATGCCCTATAGCTGGTGGTACCAACATCTGGGTTCAAAACTGCCTCAGTCATAGCTATTACTAGTTGCTCAGTCTCAAAATTCATTGCAGATGACAACCTAGTGTGGTATTTCTCAACATACCCCTCTAGTTCTAACTGGTGCTTATCTTTGATTGCTCTATTTCTTGTCTGGCCTTCGCTTGCACCTTGAGAGCTGCTAACTGTAATGGCTTGCGAAACTTCTGAAAAGTCAGAAGAAGTAGTACTGTCCCGAAGCACCTTATTCCCTACTTTTCCCTTGTCGGGCTTCCCATATGGTATTTACTCCTGGAGCAACTGTTCATCTCCGATAACCTCTGCTTCACTGGTCCCTGTTTTTTGTCTTTTGAAAGGGGGAGGATTCTCTCCCAACGCACCTACCTCCTCCACCTGTTCCTTACCAGCTTCTTTGGTCGAAGTGGTATCTTCTTTTTCCCCTGTCGCAAATGAATCAGTCTCCATCTGCGAAAGTAAAGGCCAGTTTTCAAGATTAGCTCGCCATTCGATGAAAGGCCTCATTTCATGCATATAAGAGGTTGATTTATTCTTCTTCCTTCTGTTAGAAATGATGCCATTCAGATCATAGGGCCAAGCTTTCCCTTGCCTCAAATCCATGCCTTTAAGCAGCTCTTCCACCACGGGAAGGGCGTGCCTTGAATTAACAACGAAAGGGCCAATGGTTGTGGGAAGCTTGAGGATAAACCCCTTTTTGGCAGGGAGGAAGTGAATTTGGTTAGCTTTTAGGGTCTGCCGGAGGTATTCCAAAGCGTAAATCCGTCGGGCAGGAAAAATGGGCAGTTGGTAGGGAGAGACTTCAGCTCCATAGACCTAGATTTCAGTGTAGTTATAAAAAATATACCAGTCCCCGGTGCTTTGAACTTCACTGTACTATAACCATCTCCTTAGTTCAGGAAAAACCTTAGGTAGAGGAGAGTCATGGATAATAGTATAAGCTATGGGCATGAATTCATTTAGGAACCTTGAGTAGCCCACCCCGTTAGCCAACTGATGTGTTGCGAGACTCCAGTCAAAAATTGATCTGGGTTGGGAATTTATCTTGTACACCTTATCTAAACCCAAACCCTCAAATTTATCAGCATGCTGGAAGAAGAAAAGATAAAAGACCATGGAACAAAAACGGAAGCGACCCGTGTCTGTGAGCTCCTGGAACTGAGTCTGAATGGTGGAGGCCAGGAAACCAGGAATATCTAAAACAACCCCGGGCTGAGACATTAACCATAAGAAAGCAATGCATCCCTTGGAGGCTTTCCCGAAACCTTCCACACCTAGTAAACCCGCGATAAGAGCAAGGATAGGCTGGGCATCTTCCTTGAATAAGCTAAGGGGCATTGAGTCTGCGGAGGGGAGGGTTGTTTGAGAGTCGGTTATGGAGTCGATGAAATCACTCTATTGCCTCCATGGCAACTTTGAAAATTGAGGATTCAGCGTTATTTCACTGAAACTGACATAGTTTGAGCTCGTAGGAAAACGAAGGGCTTTTCTGATGATTTCGAGGGAGACAGTGAATATTTTGTTCCCCTAAGCTGAGAGGAACATGCCCCGACGTTCATCGTAAGCGTCCCGGAGCCAACAGATGAATTTGACCACTAGATATACTGGGGGGGTTATTTGATGATATAAACCAGACAAAATGACCCGAAACCTATCTTTGTTTTTGACATGTTTCCTAAATAGTTCAGGATTGACGCTGCTAATGGGAAATGGGTACTGTGGGTCGCAAATCTTGGCTTATAAGTCTAAGAAAGGTTCAGGCCCTGAAACAACTTTGGACTCACAGACTTGAGGGGTTTCTGGCTCAGATTTCTTGGTTGTGAATTTACCCATGACCATTATGCAAACTCAAAACACAACAAAAGGAAACCAGATGGAATGAAAGGGATGGAATACCTGTGAAGTAGAGATTTGCTCGGGAAAGCGACGCAGGGGTACTGACAACGACCAGACAGAATTGGGACTGGGCACCCACTTTTGCTTGTACAGTAGTCAAAAAATCGAGAGCAGTATTTTACCGCAGTAAAAGACGGAAGACAGCTCGGGAAAAGATGGCGGGGTGAAACGAATAAGGTAGGCGTCGTAAGGACGCTGACAGTGAGACACGTGGCGTGTAGGGATTGGGTGTTAGACTCTTGGTAGGTGAACACCACGTGTTGGGTTAAGTACCGGTACTGGCCTTGGTACCGAGTGTCCTAAAAACTTACCTTACCTTTATATCATGGTGACAGCTGTACTCCAGAACCTGGTCCTCGAAAGACGCGAGGTGAATTGTGTGATGGCTCCAAATCCCATGCCCTTTTCCCCATTAAACGCTCGCCTCATGTCATACGCCTTGACACGTCATCAGGATTTCGAGCGGGGAAGGCTCCGCCTTATCCCTCTCTTTTTTGACCCCCCCGGAATGTGCTTGCAACTTCGTTCTCGTGCACATATAAAGTATGCGCAGGCCCGCCTTGTATTTATTTCCCTTTGCGCCTTTTATACCTTTGTGTTATTTAAATTAAGGTCCTTGTATATTCCTGCTCCATTACACAATGTGCTTACCCTCTTTTTACATATAACTCAGCTTGACTTTATTTCTCTTTTACCGACTTTGGAACTCTTAGCCTTTTAAACGCTGTCGGTTAATCTGCTCCTCATGACCTTTATCAAAATATTAAAGGGTGAACGATATAATCAACAGGAGGAATAATGAAAAATGAGATGTGTGAAAGGAAATGATGAATAAAACTTATGATTATGTATGCTTGGATGACTGTAATAACCGATCACATGACATTCACCCTAAACCACTAAAAAATTGACAGATCATCACCCCCTTTATTGGCGTAGAAAAAACACTATTGCACAGCGTTTTCAGTTATAAACCTGGCATATTCGCTATGAAATGGTCAGGTGATTCCGTAGCGAAGTCTTCCTGTTTGCAGTTATATTCATTGTGGAATCGGGAAAAATCAGACTGGTGGCTAAAAACAAATTTTAAACCAATGCATGTGAACCTAATGTGGATTTTTATAGATTTTACTGTAATGGGGCATGAAAAATGGACTTTCTAAACTTATGATAGTGATCAATTCATGAGCTCTCATCAATTTCATGAACCAATTTTATCAGACAAATGACACCTATGCTAATGACCCTATCAATCAAAACTCGAAATTATATGTGTGATAATAGTGGCTCCACTGGGTATGGTGTGCCCCTATGATACAACAAAGAACTTGTAGTTCCACTGGCTTCCTTAAAAAACAAAATTTTTCTGAAATTGACAAAGATTTCACCAAACTCTTATGACCTTCTCCTCGGGCTCAAACTTGTTGAAAACTGCAATCCAAGCTGAAGACTAAATCTGTACATGCTGAAAAGATGCTTAGAATACTCGAGATTATTCACACACACTCCTACCTACCCTAACATCTGCAATATTCATGTTTGATTCAAGTGACATGAAACCTCTAATAAAGCCAGTCAACGAGCTGATTTGATACCTAAAATCCTTGGTTGTGCTTAAACCATATTGGAAGTGAGTTATCTATTCGCAACTCGGAATGAAAATTGAATCGCTGCTCCATAAGAAATAAAAAAAAATTCTTGGCTGATGACTGCAACAAACTTACCATTGGATCTTGGAAACCATGAAAAAACACATTTTCTTGATGAGTAAAACCATGAGAGCTAAATTCGTTCATAATTGATGGCTTCTTTTGTCCTATGTCGTCAATTCCAAGAACATCATCAAATGAAAAGGAAACAATAATTTTGTCTTCCCTTTCGTGTAAATCAACAAAACCATCCATGCATCCTTGAACAATTTCAATCATGACATTCATATTGTGTGTATCAAAACTACTCTTTTTCTTATCAAACAAATCAGATATAATCTTCGGTAGTTTTGCTTGAGGATTGTTATCTTGATTATGAACAGTAACAGCTCCTATACCAACAACTTTATGCATATCATCCATGTCAATTTTATGATCCCCAAATAGAATAGGTAAAACATGTGTTTTCAGCTCTTCATGTAGCTCGAGTTTACCAAAAGTGAACTTTCATCACATGTTACTTCATTGTTCAGAATTTTCATGCATGTATTTTCAACAACCTGATCTTGAAGAGTTTCTTCTTAACATAAAATTTCAGAAAAGGAATGGGCTGAAAAAAAATTTGAATGATTTGGATCATACCTTTGACTGCATATAGATTGACAAGGCTACAAATCCTCATAAATTTCATGTAATATGACTTGACTGTAAAATTGTTGATCTATTTTATCTTCAAGCAGAGAAGACACTTCTTCTTGTTGGAAACCTTCTTGATTATCATGAAAACTAACATGAGAAGAGAAATCATGAAGTGCCTCTAACATATATGCATCCATGCACTCTCCATTATCACCAAGACTTTTAAGATATGGAATGAAAACCTCACAAAAGTCACAACAGTATTGTAACAGTGATAAATAAGAATGAGTTTTCTGATAATGTTCTAATAAATTCTTATGGGAATCTCTTAGAGAGAACAAGATTCCTAGTTGCAACCCTTCATACCAGGTTCTAACTTCATCCTCTAGGGTGGCCATAAACATTTTCATGAGACAATCATCAGGAAACTCAACTCGAAACTTATGCACATGCATATGGAATCTAACCAAGTGAAGAGCAGCATTATCTTTCTTTTCATCTTTAAATATGGGAAGATAATTCAACCAATTAACTTTTGGCATAGGATTTGGAAAACCAGGGACGTGAGACTAACTCATAGGAGCATACCTGGCATTCTTTCTTGCAATAGAACTGATCTTGGAACTTCACAAAGCTACTGATCTTCAAGCAGTGGAGTCACCATGAAGCTATGAATTTTGAATCCTTTAAAAATGGAGTCGCCAAGGTAGAAGTACAGACTTTGAAAGCTCCTGAACACCTGCTACCTCCAATATTTTAGAATTTTTGTTTGAGCACAACATTAAGGAAATATGTATTTAGACTCCCGACAGATGCACAAAAAATTTATCACAAAGTTGGTACAGATGGGCTGCTCAACCAGACAACCTAGAGTAACTCTTTCAAACCAAATTTTGACTGAAAATTAGCCTCTTTGGCCTAAGAGGGCTCTCTCAAAGTAACTATGATTTGTTCAATTATGATTCAATCATATGGCTAACTTTGTGATATTTTTTTGAATGTGTTTGATTAAAGGTGAAAAATGTATAGGGTTTACTACCATTGGGATTATGGAGTCAGTGTTTAGGAAATTCAATGACAATGCCTCTCCTTATGGAAGCTAAGGCTTGCAATGTTTCAATGATAGGACAACATACACACATAAATATTCAATAGCTTAATGTTCAAAGGAATTCAGAGCATGAAGAACATGACTTCTGAGTAATTAAACATCAAGATATTGAAAGAAAAATATTAAGACACATAGGAAAAAATCTCATTAAAACACCAAAATAATCTCAGGTGAAGAAGAAAATCACAGTCACTGTATATTACTAATCATCAAAAAACTTTACAAAGTGTTAGTGTAGAGTAACATTCTGCAACCCTGTATTCTTTGAAGTACTGCCTATTAATAGGATTTAGTCACTTACATAGGATATGCCCACATGGCTAGATCATCGAACCATTTTTTTTGACACCTCACTTAACAATAAACTAGATACCTGGAAATAAAACAAACACCTAATGACTTTAGACTTAGAAGCCTATTAGGACTCTACCTCCTATTTATTACATTCACTAACTGTAGAACTGTATAATTACATCAATGATATTCAAGTGCTTGAGTGGCACTAACCATAATCAAAATATAAATACCCCCACTAGATTTAGAAACCAATCACTCTACATTTAAGGAAAGGATTATCATGGTATTTAATCATTGTCTCTATGCTGAGTTGGAGCAAAAGATAACTTTTTCGAGGAGAAAATTTATGTTGGAGTGTTGCAATAATACTCTTTAACCTTCCACGTGGATGCCTTACCTTCAATACACCTTCAACATACCAAAATGCTACCAAATGTTGTTCGCTGCAAAAACAGAGTAAAACAGGCAGTTTCGTAGCGTGATTTTGTAGCAACTCTACTTCACCTATCCACACCAATTTTCAGCCTTCTTCTTTGATTTGGATGTGTTGGTTATACAAAATGAGCTAAATACAGATTTCCTCCATCTTTTATTTCGCCCAAAATTTTTATTTTTTACAAAAATTCAGCCACAATGATTTCATAGTGAAATCTGGGCTTCAAGCCCAGGATTCACTATGAAATGGCCTAATTGGCAGAAAACTTGAAAATTTTTCTTTCCTTCTTCAAAATTTTCCTATGGATGTGTAATATGATAAGGTGAAGCATGATAAGGCAAACTTGGTTCAAAATACTTCTTACCCTCCTCAAGAAGAAGCATTTTGATCTTCAGCAAGGTCATCTACAAATAAAAATGAAGATGTTTTTTCAGAAAATTAGGGCTCAGAAATGATCTCATATATCTGGATCCTTGATAGATGTTGCAAAACGAGAGGAGGTTTTTGTAAATAATTTCTTTTTGAAGAAAAACCTCTCATGGTTTTGTTGAAAAACATCTCTAGGTTTCCTAAAACTGCATTTGAAAAACATGTCTCAAACAGGAAAAAATGCATTCTGAAAATAGAGCCCAAAGACATCTTTGAATCTCCCAATTTGTAGCACCTGTGAGAAAAGTGAAAGAAATTAATGTTCTTTGATTTTTTCTTGACAATAACCTCTCTCAATTTTTTAGAATTCATCTCTGTTTGCCTAGAAAATTCTCTTGAAGTTGACTGCTCAAATAGTCCAAAAAATACATAAATCCCTTTGTATATTTTGGTAAAATCTCATGTAACCCGCTTTGATGAAGTCCTATGCAACACTAGGGTCTTCCATTTAGTAGCTTGAGGTCCATGGGTTTATATCTCACATAGGAGCCTCCTTTTTCTGTTTTCTTATTCATGGGCAACTTCCTTTATACTACGTTTCTTTCTTGAAAATGTGACACCTACTAGGAAACAAATGAACAATAAGATGCTTGCGATGAAGGTGGACTCTTCAAGGATGCTAATCAACTGCTGCATGCAAATATCGAAGGGAGGATGAAAAAGAGGATCTTTGGAGGTGAGTTTAAAAATTGGAATTCGAATATAGGAGGAATAATGACAAATGGGATGAGCGAAAGGTAATGATGAATGAAACTTATGATTATGTATGCTTGGATGACCGTAATAACCGATCACATGACTTCACATTCACCCTAAACCACTAAAAACTTAACAGCTCATCACCCTCTTTATTGGTGCAGAAAAAACACTATTTCACAGCGTTTTCAGTTATAAACCTGGCAGATTCTCTACGAAATGGTCAAGTAATCTCGTAGCAAAATCTGCCTGTTTGGATTTATATTCGTTGCGGAATCAGGAAAAATTAGATAGGTGAATGAATTTTGAACCAATGCATGTGAACCTAAGGTGGATTTTTATATATTTGACTCTAATGGGCATGAAAAATGGACTTTCTAAACTTAGGATAGTGATCAATTCATGAGTTTTCATCAATTTCATGAACCAATTTTATGAGACAATTGACATCTATGCTAATGACCCTATCATTCAAAAATTGAAATTATATGTGTGATAACACTACTTTCAGAGGCAATGTCTCTTGCTATTGGTTCATTAGTAGTGTACTTGAATTCACAATTGGTGGTTTCACAATTGAATAACATCTATCGTGTTAGAGATCCATTTTATATCATTTATTTCTGAGAGTGCTTTTGTTGCAAATATCATTTAATTATGTTACACACATTCACATTCCACGCTTAGAAAATTCTTTTGAAGATTCATTAGCTAATCAAGCAATTGATTGGCACATTAATCATTCATTACATTAAATATAAAAAAAACATCAATAATCATTGTATATATGAGACAATCACATCATAAAACCGTTGTATATATTTATATATATCATAGTTGTGTTAAAAAATATACAAAAATTGGACAATTATGTCCTACAAAATTAAGGCTTTTGCCCAATCATGTCCATCGTCAAAAAATATCAAAGTCATCCAGTCATCCTAAAATTCTATGCATGTGGGCCCTTCCCTGGTTAGGTGTCATGGAAGAACACTATGGTAGTAGCCACACGACAGAATAGTCGCAACTAATCGCATGGTACACCGACCACACATCTCTGAACTACCTCAGGGAGGTCCTCTACTGCAGCCATAGGGACATGGCGGGTCAAACCCTCCAAGTTCCTCTGAATAGCATGGATAACTCTCTCAGGGTCCTCAGTGGCAGCCTCTCTTCCAAAACACCTATGCCTTGGGAAGCCCTCAGGTTTGACTGGTCCAATATCTATAACATGATCAACAAATTTATAAGTCAATTGTCCTATAAAAAATATTTGTTCATTTTCATATTTTTATTAAAAATCCAAAAAATCAAATAATCAAAAAATCATTTAAATGTGATCTTACCAATATCTCCCCATATTGCACCGAGTGGTAAGGGTATATCAACATTTCCCCTAAATTCCATGCCAACATAGGGGTAATCCTTCACACCGATCACTTGTTCTCCCCACCACAAGAATAACTCATCATCCCAGGTAGTTATAGGGAATTCACCACCCCCTAGCCTCTTCATCAGGTCATCCCATCGTGCTATACATGGATATCGTGGGTTTCTGATAGTAGAGATCACTTTGGGTCGAAGCCCTAGAATCATCTCAAAGAAGAATGTGCATTAAATGGTCCCATAACCACAATGTTTAGTTTTATTCTTCTGGATGGAGGTTAATTGTTTCTTCAAATTGGTTAACAAGGCAGTGCACCAATCATATAAAGTAGTGAGGCATTCAACTACCAAACTAATGTTCCCACGTGAGGCTTGGTGCAATGAAGCCAATCTAGAAACCTTGACTATGGTGAAAAGAAGAATCTTCATGTGCAACCCTTGCACATCTCTAATTGGGATTTGGGTCCCAACCTTCTGAGTACCCTCAGCACAATATATTCGAATGTAATCCTCAACATTCAACACTCTTGTGGTTTTCCTTGTAAATTTACTGGTTCTCCTCTTCGATAGAGTCCAGTTATAAAATATATGTCTTCAATCTCGATCCTTAAAGGATTTTGATGAATCATGAAGAAGTCCTCCTTTGGGTCCCAATAATTGATGAGAATTTCAAGCAATTTGGTGTTCGTTTTCATATTTGTCATCTTAAAAAACTTGAGCAAACCACATCCTCGGAGTATATCTAAGGAAAAATAGTCCTCCATTACCTCATTGTCAATTGTGCTATGCTCCCTCTCTCTCCAGTTGATGGTCATCCTGAATCAATTCATCAAAAAACCCATTAGATTTTATTTTAATATTTCATTCTGTGCATATGTGAGTTCCTTCTTACATAGTCGCATCGCGTGTTCGAAATTATGAACCCACGTATACGCATAGGGTTTCTCAAAAAACTTAAATCTTATGGTGAAATTCACAAAAAAAAAATACTTGAATTGATAATAAAATTGATTACTAAGTTGATTGAGAAGATTACTTGGAAGATTTGGGTTGATTTCACTGAGACTTGGTTCAGATTAAAGTTGGGGATTTTTTTCTCCAGAGATATTTCTCAATTTCTCCAATGCACAAATAACCAAATGTGAGTTCAAAAGGCCTATTATGCCCAAAATTCAAAAAAAAATCAAAACTCATTTGTCTAAAGTTTTGTGTTTACTTTTTGAATTTGTCAAAGAATTTATGACCTTTTGGCTTGTAAGTGCTGGGATAGTTTTTTCTCAGGTCCATTTGACGATTTCGAGATGATTCCATGGCTACTTCGATTCCATGACCGTTGACCTATCATGGCAGGTATTGTGTTTATAACTGGCATATAGGTTAGGGAATTCACTTTCCGTTGCACTTATGCATACTAGCCTCCATATTGAAATCTTGCCATAGGGTCGACCCCATCATGTTATGATTATTATACCATTTTCCCTCGCCAACTTATAAATCATGATATGATGGTAGAGCCATCCTTTACATGGGATTCTTAGTTAGATCCTTGCTAGCATGTGTCGCCCATGCTGAAAATTGTGTAGGCTCGGGAGTCCTCTTTAGTCTCGCCATGACTTATGCGACTAAACTTCATTCTTCTTCTTCTTCGCTATCTTTCTGGATTTATACCTTAGAGCCTCCCATTTTATTTTTTAGTTATTTTGCTACATTGAATATTGACCATTTGTATATCTTGGCCTTAAGTCGGCTTCACTTGGACTCGTGTATAAGCCATCTTTTTTAACATCTCTTTCTGCAAAGTAAGCCTTGTAATCACTTAGCCTTTGCAACTCGACACCTTTTTCCCGTGCATGGAAAATTCCTCTGAGTGTCATTTACCGATTTCGCCACCTTGCATTCAACATAGGATTTTTACTATCCTAGGAACTAGAGAATCTATTCATCGACACTCATTCTATCCACTCTATTATAGGCATTATTTTATTCCTTTTTAGGCTTTCAATATGAAAAATACAAAAAAAATAAAACATCCCAAAAAGAGAGGGATTAGGACATTGCTTCCATATTTGATGGTATCTAAGAGCCAATTGTGTCGCCCTTGAACAAAGCACAAAAAAAATCTAAGTCTTTTCTCCATTTTGGGATAGGATTTAGTTTGACTTAGGAGAAGCCATAACGTTGTTATTGAGTCAGAACTCCCCCGATTGGTTATCTCTTCCAATCATATGGAGGGTTTGTTAGTGCCTCCTGCATGAAAAACTTATAAAAAGTTATCATATGATGCCATAGTCAAAATGAGTTGTGATTTTTTTCAAGGGAATTAAACTTAAGTCGTCCTTTCTGCGGTTTCTCTTGACTCATTTTTCAATCGGCTATCCCCGATTTGTAAGAGTCTAGTTCTATCACATCAGATATTTGGTCCTTTTATCGTGATGGTTTGAGAAGGTCTCCATTGACTTCTTGCTGGCAGGTTTTTCTCTTATCAACTTCGAAAAATTAATCTGAGAGTGAACTTGGAGCCGCACCCTGGCCCTATTTATATTATTGATAGGTGACCTTGTGCTCAACATTTGATCAACACCATGGGTATTTGACTGAGTGGTTTTCCTTGTCTTCAACTTCAACCTTCATTATCACACTTGGGATTCGTGCAGTACCTTGGTTTCCATTAGACCCTATCGGTGGATTCCTCGCCTCTTTTTCAAATTTCATTATTGGTTGGTTCAGAGGGTTTCTATCGTGCACTAGCTACATTTTGTGCATGATGAAAACGTGCTTCGAGTTGGTTACTACACTTTTCTTCATCCAATTCCTTCCAAATTTTGGCCTTCGGGTTACACTTGTGCTGGATTGATGTGGGATGCCTTAATGCCTTCCTTCCAGCATATCTTTTCCCATCGACTCTGACACATTGCTCTGGGAATAAGGTCTAGATTCCTTTTGTCAGTACCTTAGTGTTTGTAGTCATTAGTGGAAGATTCCCTTGCTATCTACAGTGAGAATACATTAATGTCTCCTAATTGGTATATTCTATCAAGTGTTTGACTTCAACTCATTCATTCGCACTTGTTAGATTGTACTGGGGTACCTTGACTCTCATCATCATTATCGGTGAGTTGTCTCGTGTTTGTTAATGATATACATCAATGACTAGTAATCAAATGATTTCTCACATGGTCGAATTTAGCTCATTTATTCCCATTTTGTAGAATTATACCATAAATATTGGTGAAGACCTCAGGTTTGTATCAACATGCTTTGGTTCACTTTGACAGCTCCTTCAGTTTTCTGCCAATGACACCATCAACCCTTATATGTTGCAGTTTATCACAACAACATTCTATATGTTGGCACCCGAGTTGCATGCAATACCACTTTTTCCACCACTTATGATTTGGTACTTGGAGATTTAGTTGTGACATCAGTGATCAGATATCTTTGCAGCATCATTGATCAATCCTCTACTTGTGATACTTTGACATGGCTTTGATATACACTTTCGGGCAGTGATCAAATGATTCACTATGTACTTTACAGTTTTTTCTATACTTGTATACATATTGGATCTGCTCCATACTTGTTATGCGGACATGCTTTACATTCACTGAGCATGGGTATGCATGCCTCAGACATGAGCTTACTTTCTGATTTCGTCACTGGTTTTTGGTAGGCTAAAATCTGGTGAAGTCCTCTCAAGTCCTCGCAAGATTATTTCTTATGCATATAATACATTTCAGCCATCATGTACCCCTTCTGACCTCATATATTAGGGGGCATTTGTTATAGCATCATTTATCACCTTCATATACTTGATGATCTATATATTGGCCTTGGGCAGCCCTTTCCATTCAGACTTGGTCATTTTCTTAAAAACATTATTTTGAATTCCATACGCGACTCTGCCCTGTCTTACACGTGTGCAGACACAGGTCCACTCATATTTGACCTGCGTATACAATTCAAAATATTAAAAAATATATAACTCCCTATTTTTTGGGCGAGGTTTACAGGTTACAACGGAAGCCCACCTACAGGAGCTCGTGGCCAAACTGTTTCCCAACTGAAAAAATTGTTTTGAGAAAGTATAAATACACCTCATTGGGAAGGCCTAAGGGAGGAGAGAGAAATGAATTGATACTATAGCCGATTATAGCCCAGATCAAGTCTGATTATCCATGTGCCTCCTGTGCTTCCTAGGTTCAGGAAAACCTTGTTTCCTACTTTGAGATGTTCACCTCCTTTATGTGACATCCTTGTGTGCCTTTTACGGAAGAATATTGTTGAGGCTTGGGCTGGACAGATCTATTGGATAGTTTCGATTAGAGCCATGGCTGATTTCATGTGATATCTCTACATATTTTGCATACATCAATAAATAAGCTTTGTCCCGTTCCTGATGTCATGATGTTATATGTCTCTTATGCATGTTAATGATCTTGTAATTGTTTATTTCATGTTATCTTTTATAAGCTTATATGATCTAACATACTGACATTTAGGATATATATACTGTACAACTAGTCTATGTGATTTTTTCTTGAGTGAGTTGCAAGTCTTTAAGCACATGAAGAAGAAAAGGGTTTGCACCCTATGGGAACGACCTCAAATGTAGGACATACGGGTAATTTAATCTCTCCCCAGTTTACTAGTTTACACATTAGGACCTTTAGTTTGATTGCTTCTCGTTGTTGTATGCCTTCCGCTCTATTAGGTCCCTCAACCTAGACCTTAGGGTAGTTTTTCTCGCAACAGAGAGGCATTAACCGATAGGCCAATGACGAAATCATATTCAACTTTATTGTTATTGGTTGTACCAATTCATATGCCATTTTGATGGAGAATCATCTAATCATGGGAGTATATGGCCTAGGCTTCCACGACAAGATTTTGCTACCATTAACAAGCATCGTCAGTGAACCCATGGTAGTAGGTTGTAAAAATGGCCATCTGCGACACAAGATGAGAGTATAATTTAGAGTACATCAAATGATGATGTGATCATCATAATGGTACATATATTTATGTGATAAGGAAAAAATTGATGTTATGGATCAATTTTTTTGAGGTAGAGCCCATTGACGGGCTATTTGAGACAAGTCCCATTGGGTTCCACTAACATGTAGGGGCCTTTGTGAAGGAAATGTTTAACAATATAGGGGCCTTTTCATAGAATTTCAAATTTTCTCGGGCCTAACGCTTCTTTGGAAACGTCATAGTGAAGTACTAGATTCCCTTTAGTAAAATGAGCACGGGGTGATTTTGCGGTCAAAGGAGGCTTTTGTCCTATTTTTACGAGATTCGTTGTGCTGGAGAGATTCTCGCTAATCCTGATCCATGTGTTCATGTTGTACGATCCTTTTTTGTAATGGGGAAGGTTCTAGGAGAAGCTCAATTACCATGCATAAGGTAGGGATCTTGCACTCAATGGGGAATATGGCTTCGACCTTGTGAAATAGGTGAAAACACATGAAGCATGTGGATGTTTTGACTGATGTATGGTATTCCCACAGGGCGAAGAATAAAATGTGATGTAAATTTGTTTTTTTATTCTTTACCATACACTGTAACATTGTTTTGAGGACTTTTTTAAAAACTTCTACCCGAATGTCGGTCTGGGGGTGTTATGGAGAATCAAACTCATGTGAGAAGCCAAGGAGTTGAGATAATTCTTGGAAAATCTCATTCTTGAAGTGTTTACCATGATCCGAGACTAGGTCCTTGGGGACATCAAACCACATGATGACATGAATGAAGAAAAAATGCATGATGGTATCGAAAATATTGTTATACATGGGCATGGCTTCTGTTGACTTCGTAAAGTAGTCGATTATTACTACTATATATTTATGTATATTCTATCATTGTGAGTAGCAAGTCATGAAGTCGATGCCACACTTATAGAATGGACCTGTGGAAATTGGTGGAAAGGAGATGTTGGTGCTCTCGTTTTGTGGGAATAACATTGGCATTGATTGTAACACTTAATGGTTGTGATGCAGTCGTGGAAGAGGGTGGGCCAAAAATCATCTTGCGTGAAGTATCTTTTTGGTAGTGGCCATCCTTGATCATTATCTTTGTAATTGAGATTCATTGACATGTGAAAGTGCACCTTGACCATTATCAATATTGTAGGAAGTGTGCACTAAATGAAGGAATTGATCATACATAATAGAGGCCACTTCATCATCATTTGTTTGCACCTCCATATTGGAATTCTCAATTATGTTAATGAAATTGGAAGGAGATTGAGAAAATCTTGAAATGATTTCACATGGATTATGAATGGGAGGAAGAGAGAAAATATATTCAAACCAATCTAATAATTCCTCTTTCAAAGGTTTATCTTCATTTTTAAATTTTAAACAATTTAAACGAAACCTGATGGTAAAATGAATCAAAGATTAATTTTTAAATATTTGTAAATTTTCAAAATCATCACATACTTTTTCGTAGTCATAACCGTAAAATTTACAAATGAATATTGTAATAAACTGATCTCAATTGTGAATTGAGGCAATTGGAAGTGATTGAAACCAACTTCTAGATTTTTCCAAGAATGTAAGAGTAAAAATATTGCACAAAATAACTTCATCAATTTCTTGAAAAACAGAATTTGAAAATTTTTAAAAGAATTGTAAAGCATGATTAAATGCAGAAGTATTCCTCTTACCGTTAAACTTTACCTAAGACAAGTGTCTTACTATTTCTAGTGGATTATTGCAAGACGGATGTCCAGAAATACAACTCCAAATTGGTAGCTTAAGAGGAGCCGCCGTAATTAAATAAAACTTTGTAATATAAAAATCCAAAGGACAACAAGTCTTAGGCCCTCCTTCTAGCGCAAAAAGTGTTGAGGGACAAAAATGTCTTCCTACAACACTATAAGGGAGACCACCCGGTCCGGACCATAAAGGAGCTCATTTTCCATTGAAATGGTGGTTCTGACTGGTTAAAATAGGTCTAGTTACCTTCTCTCCATCTCCAATGGCTTAAAATATGAATTTCATCTACTAATGGAGAAGAGACATCAGATCAGGCCTCTTGCTGATCAAGAAAGAAAGTGATCCTTAATTTGATCTGAGGCTTAACCAAGCCACAACTAAAGTTTTCCTCTTTTGAAAGAGGACTTCTAGGAATTTAGAATTAAATCTAAATGAAAAATTATTCTAAGATGCAAGAAAAAGGAAAAATATATTAATCCTATCTCAATTAGGCAGATATAGATCCAACCCAACCGAGAGCAAGATATTTAATTGATTCGGTTTTAAATATGCCTGGATTATAATGAATATCAAGATAACGAAGTAGTTCAATTAACTAACATTATGAATACCAAAATATATTCTATTCAGAGACCTCTTAACTGAAATAATGAACCAACAACATCTAGGAAGTAGTTCACAAAATGATATTGATTGTTAAATCAGTAATTCGAATAATTAAACAATAATATAAGGAAAGAGTTCACAAAATATTATTTTTTGTTAAATCAGTATTAAAATATAGATTTATGAGTAAATAGTTACTCAGAAATCAGAATTCAACCCATATGAGCAGATATAAATAATAACATATAATTGAAGAAAATTACTCATATTGACAATAATGCACAAATTTGAATAAAATGACTAGTTTATGCTATTATAAAATTAAATTATTATTTTAAAAAATAGTATTATAAATACCAATCTATTGAATCCATTTCTCTATCTCTGGTCTCCAATAGTCTTCTACAATATTTGAAATTTTGTTGTTGCAACAAGAGTTGCAGTAGTGCAAACTCTTCCAATCATACATAATTCAGAATACAATAGGAAAATCCTAAATAATCTCCAAATCTAATGATCAAATATGGAAATGAAACCATTCAGAAATGTTCTCCACACTTTTATCTATCCAACGAGTCATCCTCGGCCTCATTTGGCCAAGTAAAACTTGACCTATGAGCCTCCAAAGTTAATGAGTCAAAACTGCCCAAATTTTGGTATTTTTGTTGCTTAGGCTAAAAATCAAATTTTTTTAATTAAATTAAAACCTAGATTACATTATAATTATTATTTAATTAATGTTAATTTAATTATAATTATGTTATTAATCTTAATTTATTACAAATAAAAATTAATCAATAAAACTAAATGATTAAAAATATAAATATATTATATTAATATTATAATTTTATTATATTAAAATTATAATAAAATATTATAATTAGAATATAATTATTATAATAAAAATATATTATTTATTATATTTTAAATAATTTTAAAATTTTAAAACCAACCATCATACGTGATTATAATAAAATATTATAATTAGAATATAATTATTATAATAAAAATATATTATTTATTATATTTTAAATAATTTAAATTTTTTAAAACAAATCATGATGGATGAGGTGAGGGAGAGTGGAGTGAGCATGGAGGAGTTAGTGAAGAGATGATGGAGTGATAAGGAGGGTGAGGTAAGGATGACAGAGAGGAGGTCAAGATTCCTAAGGAGTTTGACTGAAAACTTTATAATAACAAATTTAACTCTTCGTATAAACCAAATCGCAATCGCAAGCTCGACCTTTTTAAAACAAGCATATAAAAACATTTGTTATTTTGCGATATGCAATTTGCAATGTATAGGAATCGCAATATCGCATCGCCAGTTTTGATTGCAAAATTTTAAATCGCAAATTTAATTTTTTGGAGCACATTTTTTATTTCGGCACTTTTGAAATTGGGATTTTTGGAAGGAAAGAGGTAATGTGAAGTGGGCCCCACGTGAATTAACAATCCTACAAATTGGATTATGGCCACTTTGCAATTTTGGGATTTTTGGGTTTGACAATTTGTTTTAAAATAACAAATTGGAGTAACTTATCAAGATTTCGAAACATGTTTTCATCTGTTGTACAATTTAGCTGAGTCATTTTGGAGGACAGTTAGTGAAAAAATGAAAAATAGTAAAAATGAACTAAGAGTTAATATTTATAATGAATGGCTATTTTAATTGTGAAAATTAAAATATTATACATTTATTTTACATTTTTAGTCCAGGCGCAAAAATGATCAAACTTCAAAGGAGTGTCATTTACAAACTAGTTTACCAAATGAGGTGAAACAAGTATTGATGGTGTTATCACTAAGTTGGTATAGCTAGGCTGCTCCACCAGACAACCCAGAGTAACTCTTTCAAACCAACTTCTCACTGAAAATTAGCCTTTTCATCTTGAGAGGGATCTCTCAAATATATTGATAATATTCTGTAGATGAAGCTCACATATGGATAACTCTGACAAAAGTGTTTTAAGTATGTTTGTATGCAGGTGAAAGATGTATAAAAATTACTACCATTAGGCTTATGGAGTCAGTGTTAAGAAACTCAGTGACATGGTTCTTCTTGAGGAAGCTAAGGCATATATATGTTTTTATGAAAACAAAACATACACAGATACACAAAAGTCTAATTCTTGAAGGAAGTTAGAGCATGATGTACATGAGTTCTAAGTAATCAAACATCAAAGTATTGAAGACAAAATAGCAAGATACATAAGACAAGTGCTCATGAAAACATCAGATGAATCTCAGGTGAAGAAAGAGCCAACAACCACTATATCTTACTGATAATAAAAAAATTTACAACAGTAGTTTTGTAGTCACATCATTCAACCTTATATTCATTGATATTCTACCTATTAATAGGCTTCAACATCTTTACATTGGATATGCCTACATGGCTAGTTCATTGAATCTCTTTGTTGACACCTATTCTAACAATAAGAAAATTACATGGAAATAAAACTCACAACTACTAACTTTAGCACTAAAATACTGCATATTTACATCAAGGATAGTCATGTGCTTGGGTGGCGCTGACCATGACCAAAACATAATTTCCTCCACCAAGTTAGGAGACTAGTCTTCCTACGTTTAAGGAGGTGGTGTCATGATAAATGATGAGTGTCTTCATGATGAGCTGGTGAACTAAACAACCTTGTCAAATACCATGCCTCCACCAAAATATTCCTCTAATACTCTTTAATCTTTCCACGTGGCTGGATTGCCTCCAATAAACCATCAAAACTAAAAAATGCTACAAAAACTTGCTCGCTGCAGAAATAGGGGATTTAAGGCAACTTCGTAGATAAATTCTATAGAAAATTTATTTCACCTATCTCTACCACCTGTTAGCTTTCTTTTCTGATTTGGAATTGTTTGTTAAGTCAAAAGAGCTAAATACAATTTTTTACCCACCTTGATTTTGACCATATCTGTGATTTTAAACAAAAAGACACCTACAATGAGTTCATATCTAAATTTAGGTTTGAAGCGTCGGATTCGATACGAACTTGCCTAATTGGCAGTGAACTCAAAAATTTTCCTTTCTTCTTCAAAATTTTTCCTATGGGTCTGCAAATGCTGATTCTGAATGATGCAAAATGTTAAAAAGGTAGCTTGTCCACTCTTCAAGCTTTAGAAGCTTCACCTTTGGCAATAGGAGCTTGAATCTCTTCAGGTTCATTTATGACTATGATTTTATGACCTTCCTTCTTTAATTCTGACTGTATCATCTCCATCTGCTCTTCTAGATCTTTGACTTGGTTTTTAAGTTTCTTTCTTTCAGATTGCAACCATATATTCCCCTTTCTTGTGTGCTTCATTACCCTTCGTAGAGGAAGTGTCCTTTTCAACAGTTTCTTGGCATTGGTCAATGACTCATCATATTGATTGATTTTCTCATTTACCTTGTCTTTTAATTCTTCCATGAGTTTCCTATCTATCTTATCTTCTTGCAATTCCAATTCAGTCTCAAAAACCTCCTCTCTAGCTTCTCTTAGCAGTCCCTTTAACATTTGTACTTCATTTTTCTCAACCACTTTCCCTTTACCCTTCCTTTGCACAATGGTCTCCTCTTTTGCTGGAGACAAATCAATGATATCCTCTATCATAGGCTACTTGCATTTGTCAGTAACTTCTGTGCGTTTACTTTCCATGACACCTTTCGCAAGTTGCAGCTTGATGAGTGGTTTTCTTCGCTGAAACATAAACCCTACATATTCCCCTAAAAAATCAATCTTTTTAGCTATTATACCCTTATTTTTCTTATTATTCCCTTTAACATCTTCAGCTCTGACCACTGTAGTCTCCTCAATTTCTATGTCTTGAAGAATATCTTCAAGTTTGCGTTTCCCAATTGTTTGGCTTCTGGTTATCCTTACATGGCTTTTCTCGATGATCTTTGGTTCGCTACTTGCAAGTGTAGGTTGTGGAATTTTTGTCTCTTGTGAAGGCTCTACTTCAATATCCATGGGCACTTTGAATGGGCTCCATCTCCTCCTCATTCACACCCTCTGTTTCAACTACAGGTTTGTCACTCTTGCTTGAAGGAGTGGCTTTTGACTTTGGAGTTTTCTTGGGTGTTAATGTATCCACCTCATAACCACCGAGATAAAAAAATGTGGCCCAGTCTCTGTTTAGTTTTTTCAACTCCTCCAAAACTAGAAGTTTGATCAACCCGTGATGGAAAATTGAGGTCTCACTACTTTCTAGCCTATCCTGAACCTTATATGACATCTTTCCTAGGCTCCTAAACAAGAAAAATGAAAGATCTGGGACTACTTAATAGTGAAGTACAACAAGAGCCTAAAATGGTACTGATAGACCATATGGAACCTCCCCTCACAAGTGAAGTATTTTTGGATTACAAACAACAATTTGGAGTAGTTATTTTTCATGAAAATCCTTGGGATTCTAGATGTCATGTCTGCTCCAATGTGTTCATTTTGTATAAATTCATCACAATTCTATATCTTGAAATCAGTGGCTTTGAACCACTCTTCACCCATCCTCGGTATCTCTGTGGCTTGAGAAATTGTTTCAGATGACACTACAAAACTCAGCACCCTTACTTTCAAAGTTGTACCTACAAAATACACTACAAAATATGAGACATGGGCATGAAAACCTTGTAGTTTTTGGCAGAATATCATGCATCCAACATTGCTGAAAGCTTCTACAAATCCAGCATCTTCATTTAGTAACTTGAGATCCATGGGCTCATATCTTACACAGGAGCCTCCTTTATTTTTTTTGTTATGCATGGTCATCTTCCTTCATACTATGTTGCCTTCTTGATGCTGTGACACCTACAAAGAGATAAATTGAACAACAAGCAACTTGTAATGAAGTTGGAAATTTTAAGGATAACAATCAGCAAATGTATGCAAAGGTCCAAGGCAGGATGACAAAGAGAAACTTTGGAGGTGAATTTAAAAGGTGAAATTCAAATATGGAATGGATAATGCCAAATGGGAGGAGTTAAGTGTAATGATGAATGCCACTTATGATTATGCATGTTTGGATGACTCTAATAACCGATCACGTGACCTCATATTTACCCTAAACCTCTAAAAACTTGACACCTCATCATTCCCTTTATTGGTGCAGAAAACATGATTCTGCAATTTTTTCCATTATAAATATGGCAGATTCGCAACGGATTGGTCAGGTGAGTCTATAATGAAAAAAAAATGTTTGCAGTTATATTTGTTGCAAACTCAAGAAAAAATAGACAAGTTTCCACTACCTAATTTTAAACCAATTCATGTAGATAGTTGGTGAATTTTGATAGATTTGACCCGGATGACATGAGAAATGGACTCTCTAAACTTAGGATAATGATCCATTAAGGATTTTTCATCAATTTCATGAACCAATTTTTATGCGACTAATGAAACCTATGCATAATGACCCTATTAATAAAAAAATGAAATTTTATTTGTGATAACAGTGACTCCATTAGGGATGGTGTGCCCTTGTGGTACAACAAAGAACTTGTAGCTCTAGTGCCATCCTTCAAAAACTGAAATTTTCTGAAATTGATGAAGACTTCGCCAAACTCTTATAGCCTTCTCCTCGGGCTCAAGCTTGATGATGAATTCATATTTATTGGCAAAACATCATAACAACAAATGAAATATGTACAATCAAATGTAATTCAGTAAAATAAAACTAGGAGGAATAGTGCTTTAGAAACCTTCCATTGAAAATTCCTCCTCCACACATTTGTCCATCCATCTCCTGAAGAAAAAAAGTGTTGTTGCCATGGTATGCAACTATCACAATTGGATCCTTCCAAATGTTCTCAAACTTTCCATGCTTCCTCTTTTCCTGAATTATGGCTTCCCTTTTCAAAACTACATCCTAGATTTGGAAATTTTCTTCTTTAGTCTTTCTGTCAAAAGTTTTCTTCACTTTGTTTTTTGATTTTTGATGAGTGTCATATACCTCTTATTTTTTCTCCTACAAATATATGAGCTGGCATATCCTCCTTTTAATGGAATTAGGCTCTTCTTCAAGTCCTTGCAGTAGTTTCATTACCGGAACCCCCAAAGAAGTTGGAATGATCACTTCAACTCCATATACAATTCATAGGGAGATGTATGTATGGATCTCTTAGTACAAACTCTATCAGCCCAGAAAGCAAACTTTAGCTTTAAATTCCATGATCTTTTATTCTCTTGCAACACCTTTTTGATGATCCTCACTATGCTTTTATTGGATGATTCTGCTAAGCCATTACCTCGAGGGTAATAGGATGTGGAATGACCAAGAGTGATATGATATTGATGACAAAAAATTATCATTTTTTTGGATTTAAAATCTTGTGCATTATCAGTAATAATATTCATAGGACAACCAAACCTAGACAAAATGTTGTTCTCCAAGAATTGAATGATGACTGAGTCAGTAGCTTGCCTTGTAGGGACCGCTTCAATCCGCTTGGTGAAATAATAAGTAGCTGTCAAAATCCAGTGATGTTTCCATGAGGATGCTAGGTGTATTTTGCCAATGAAATCCAACCCCCATTGTTGGAAATGAGCTTCAATATATATTGGTTTTAGTGGTAAAGGAGTCAGCCTCTTCTTACCATAAAAAACTTGGCATTCATGGCATGAAACAATCTTCTTGTAGATATATTTAAAAATTGTAGGCGAATAATATCCCACTCTGAGTATCTTATTAGCCGTGGCCTTTCAGTAATGGTGTCCTCCACAATTTCCCTTATGAAATTCTTCAATGACCTTTTCAGCCTCTTCTTCCAGTAAACAATTCAAAAGAATTCCACAGGTGTCCTTCCAATACAAGTTTTTATTCAAAATGCAGTATCTCAATGATTTCAGCTTCACAAACCTTGACTTGGACTTAGTCAATTGAGGAGGGGATATGATGATGTAGAACAAAGATCACATCTCTGTACCATTCAGACAAAATCATTTTCTCTTCAATATGGACCAATTCTTCTTCTTCTACCAGCTCCGAAATTTCTGCTATGAAATTCATGTCTAGGCACTCAAAATTTCACTATGCCATCAATTTTGCTAATCCCTGACCTTTCACCAAATTGGTAGGCTTAATTTATATATCATATTCTAGTAAAGTGTTGATCCATTTCCCTCTTTTTCCATCAGGATCAACTTGGGTCAAAATATCTTTCACCATAGTGTTAGGCACAAATGCAATAATATGAGAATGCAGAATGTAAATTCTGAAATATTTAAGAGCTTTTATTAAAGCATATGCCTTTTTTTCCATGATATTATACTTCAATTCAGAGTTGGAAAGAGTCCTACTGAAAAAGGATAGAGGCTTGTCACCACCTTGCTGCCTTTTCTGCAATAATACTCCAACAATGGTATGTTCAGAGGCAAATGTAAAAACCAGAAATTCACTTGAAAAGTGAGGACTTATAAGCACTGGGGCTTGAGCGAGGGATTTATTTATTTCTTCAAATGATTGGTTGGCTTCTACTGTCCACTTAACATCAAACTCCTTCTTTAACATCTTGGTAATGTGCTTGAAAATCTCATCAAAGTTTGGGATAAACCTTCTAACAAAATTTACCTTTCCAAGAAAAGACTGAATATCTTTCTTATTCCTTGGCAGATCTATTTTCTAAATGGAACTAACTCTATTTGGATCAATATTTATTCCATCCTTTTATATAATGTGTCCTAAAAAATTTCTAGAAGTTAGAGCAAAGACACTTTTAGTAGGATTGAGAAATATACCAAATTTTCTACATTTCTGTAGAATTTTCTCCAAGTGCTTAAGGTTTTCTTCCTCCCTTTTTGAAAATACAGTGATGTCATCCAAATATACCACCACTGATTTGTATTTCTCCTCATCAAAAGCAATATCCATCTCCCTTTGGAAATTTTCCCCTGCATTTATTAAAACAAAAGGCATTTTGGCATAAATGAATGTTCCCAATGGTGTGGTAAAAGAATTTTTCTCTTGGTCCTCCGAATGTACCAATATTTGTTGTAACCTGAACAACCATCAAGCATGGAAATTCTTTGAGAGCCAACAATATTCTACAAAATCTGATCCATCTTGGGAAGAGAGTAGTTGTCTTTTAGAGATGTTTTGTTTAATTTTCTGAAATCAATAAAAATTCTAACCTCACCACTCTTATTTCTGACAGGTACTAGATTAGCAAGCCATTTTGAAAATATTAAAGGGACAATGATATTTTCATCAAAAAAAATAATATCTTTCTCAATCAAAGGCATGAGCAAAGGATTAATTCTTCTGAACTTCTGATTGAAAGGTTTTTCATTCTCTTTGATGGGAATAGTATGTTGGATAATACTGGGATCATACCTTTTCAAATCATCATAGATCCATGCAAAAACATCAATATACTTCTTCACCATATCCACATACCTCTGTCTCATCTCCATAGAAAGAAATTTGGATAATTTTACCATTTTAGGAACTTTTGTTGTGCCAATATTGCAAGTCTCTACCTCTTCATCATCAACCTTCAACCTTGGGGATTTGAAAACATCATTTTGATCAAATAATTTCTCAAGGGGAATAAGGCCTTTTGGAATACAATTATTTTTCAGTTGTAAGAATTCAGGATTGACTTTAGTTTCAACAAACATATTTTGATGATCTACTTGGATATTCTCAAACTCTTATTTCAATTCTAGGAAATTTTGGATCTGCTGATCACTATCAAACACTTGCCAAAAAATGATGTTATTAGGGATTTCTGGCCTATGTCTGACCTCAACCTCATACTTCTCACTTGAATGAGTTAGAATGAAAAATAAACTATCAGAGACAACCAAAGAATAAACCACTAAATTTTGGTCTCTAGTTTTGACAATGAAAGTGTATTCTTCAAAATTCTCAAGAATTTCAATGATTAAGTTTCTATAGGCCCTCATCCTAACATCTTTGGTCTGATAATACCCTTCTACATGCTTGATCACTAATTCTAAATCACCACAAGCTGATATCTTTTTGGCGCCTAAATTCTTGAAAGTTTCTAGACCCAAAAACAATGACTCATACTATGCCATATTGTTTGTACAATCAAAGTTTAATTTGAATGATAAAAACTTACTTTCATCATTAGGAGTGGTAATCCATATCCCTACTCCAACCCCTTCTCTTCCAGAAGCACCATCAAAATTTAAATGCCACCAACCTTCTTCATTTTCCTCAACACGTGTCTGATTTTATGCTTGTTGATTTCTGTCTTTTTCTCAATTTCTGCCTCATTAGTAAGTTCACTTAAAAAAATTGAGGACGCCAATTTAGTCTCAACCGCATAAATAGGAAAATTTTTAGGTTTTTCTTTGCTACTCACCATGTAAGCCATCCTAATTTCTCTATACAACCTTCTTTGCTCACCAAAGACCAGAATGGTGGCATATGTCATATCCATCTTTATAGTCCCTTTAATTTTGGCTACCCAAGATCTGGATAAAAGCATGCCAAACTTTGGAGGAATGTTAGCTACCACCATGTCCATCACCATTGTCTTAGCAGGTACTTGAGTTAGGAAAAAAACAACATATTTAATGATACCTATGCATTGGAATCTCTTGGAGTCAAAAGAAAACAGATTTTTCTAAGGTCTAGTGATCTCTAAACCCATTCTTTCCGTTATCACCTTAGGCATTAAATTGTGTGAAGCTCCTGAGTATAACATGCCATTATGAAAATTCATATCACGAATATTTATACTTACATAAAAAGGAGGAACTTCTTGATTCTGTTCATCTTCTACTCGTGGTCCCAGGAAAAATGGTAGGATGGTCTTCTTACAGATTGAGGATGTCTGAAGGTCTGAGCTGAGAGTTTAAAATCTTGAAAATTTTATTTCTTTATTCAGTGACCTTGATAATTTCTCCAAAGGGAACTGGAATTTTGATTTTTGAGATATCCTTCTCTAAATTGAAAGTATATTAGCCTTTTTCAATTTCTTTGGCATGAGGTGGCGGTGGTGTATCTTTCTTTGGCTCAGCTAGTTTAGGAGTATCTTTCTTTGGATGAGATTTGTTTGTTGCAATGGGAACATTCCTATTTCTAAAATTGTATTTTTTAGCATTTCAAATATGGCATGTTGCTATCCCTTTAAGTAATCATATTGTCCCTCACTCCCCTCCATATCATGACTAGACTCATCATGTTCCTCTCTAGTTAGAAACATCCCAGAAATATATTCATCTAAGCAATGAATAATATCCTCTTGGAACTCAAGTTTTTTTCCCTCTTCATCTAGTAAATTCTGCTGAAAATGAGGTCTCACTTGCGTGTTAGGTTGGTTTCTATTTTCTCTCTGTCTTTGCTGAATTTGAGGTCTCCTAAATTGGGGATTTCTGATATGTGTCTCTTGTTGTGCAAGAGGAAAAGGAGTGGCTCCAAGAACCAATCTGTCCATAAGTTTCTCCATGGTCTTCATCATGGAATCAAACTTAGCATCTAAGGATGAAGAAGGTTTCTCCTCTTATTTTAATTTTGTTTTACCCATATTAGACCTCTTGGATGCAGCCACGTTCACCTCAAATTTCAATGCATTGTTCTGCATGTCATCCAAAGAAGCAGACTCACTTTCCCTTAACAAGTTGGAAAAATCATAATCAAAAGCCTCAACATAGTGTAATTGAGAAGCTCCTAGGGGAGGTTTAATATGAGCAGGTGTGGAGTTTTAGACCTTGTTCAATATCTTAGAAAAGTCTTTGACGGATTCATCTAAGGCTCTTTTCAAATTTTTATACTCAGTTAGAGCTTGGACAGGGTTCACCTTACTCCCCCAGTTTGTCAAAAAACTATCTTCCAACTGGTCCCAATTTTGAAAACTAGCTGGAGCTAAAGCCTTAAACCATTTTCTTACCTCACTAGTGAAACTTTGAGCAAACAACCTCATTTTCACATCCTCATGATCTACCTCCTCTCAGTCAATGAAATCATTAAATTGGTCTACATGTTCTTCAACTGATATTTCTTCTTCACTCCCAAAGGTTTTAATCCTAGTTGAGTATCCATCTAGGAGGTCATGAAGGAAAATAGGAAGGAAAAGTGGAGCATACCTTGCAGGTACAGTAGGAGGAGGAAATATAGCCATGACGACAAGGACTGTGGTATGTGGAAAAGCAGTGGATGAGCTTAAATTATGACTTTGGGAAAAAAAATGAATGAGGGTGAAGTGTTAGTAGATGATGTAAATGGTATTTGAAGTATAGATACAAAGGAAATCCATTTAGGCAAGGGTATACCAGACTTTATCTTCAACAAAAAATCAAAAGGATCCAACTCTTTTAATTTTTAAAAAGGCTCTCTCTCCAACAACAGCTCTGAAGTGACAGTCTTCCATAATTATTCTTTCTCTTCTTTCGATACTACGGAAGATGTTTCAATACCTAGTCCTTTTAGGTCTAGTATTATATCAGTTAGTTTATTTTTCAGTCTTACACCTAAACAACACTTCTTCAATTTTATCATCAAATTGTTTATCATCAGGACTTCAAATAATCTCAAAGGAAAAAACTTTTGAATGTGATGGAATACCTGAATTTGAAGAGCTGCCTCCAATGCCTTTGAGAATCCTTTCTGAATTATCCACAATTGTAGGTGGGTTAGGATCTGGATTTCTCCTTGTGTATCTCTCTCTCAAAGCCACCTTTACACATGAATATTTTTAGTGTAGCCACCAAGGTAATTATGCAACCTTGAAATATTTTGAGCTCCTGCTACCTCTAAGATTTCAACATCACTTTTTGAGCACAAAATTCGAGAAATATGTCTTCAGACTCCCGATAGATGCACCAAAATTTTATCACTAAGTTGGTAAAGATGGGTTGCTCCACCATACAACCTAGAGTAACTCTTTCAAACCAACTTCTAGCTGAAAATTAGCCTTTTCAGCCTAAGAGGGCTCTCTCAAAGATATTGATAATATTATGTAGATGAAGCTCACAGATGGCTAACTCTGACAAAAAAAATTAAGTATGTTTTTATGCAGGTGAAATATGTATAAAAATTACTACCATTGGGCTTATGGAGCCAATGTTAAGAAACTCAGTGACATGGTTCTTCTTGTGGAAGCTGAGGCAAATAAATGTTTTTATGAAAATACAACATACACAGATACATAACAATCTAATGCTTGAAGGAAGTTACAGTATGATGTACATGAATTCTAAGTAATCAAACATCAAATTACTAAAGAAAAAATAGCAGGATACATAAGACAAGTGCTCATGAAAACATCAGATGAATCTCAGGTGAAGAAAGAGCCAACAACCACTGTATATCACTGATAAGAAAAATGTTAACAATATTAGTTTTGTAGTCACATCATTCAACCTTCTATTCTTCGATATTCTGCCTATTAATAGGCTTCAGCATATTTACCTTGGATCTGCCTACATGGCTAGATCATCGAATCTCTTTGCTGACACCTATTCTAACAATAAGAAAATTACATGGAAATAAAACTGACAGCTACTAACTTTAGGACTTAGAGACCTACGAGGACTCTATAACCTATTTATTACATCAACCAAATGAAAAGACTACATATTTACATCGAGGATAGTCATGTGCTTGGTTGGAACTGACCATGACCAAAACTCAATTGCCCCCACCAAGTTAGGAGACTAGTCTTCCTACTTTTAAGGATGTGGTGTCATGATAAAATATGAGTGTATTCATGATGAGCTAGTGAACTGAAAAACCTTTTCGAAGACCATTCATCCACCAAAATATTACTCTGATACTCTTTAAGCTTTCCATGTGGCTGGCCTCTCCAATAGACCATCAAAACTAAAAAATGCTACAAAAACTTACTTGCTGTAGAAATAGGGGAGTTAAGGAAAGTCTATAGCGAAAGTCTGTAGCAAATCGATTTCACCTATCTCTCCCACCTGTTAGCTCACTTTGCTGATTTGGAATTGTTTTTTAAGTCAAAAGAGCTAAATTCAAATTTTTACCCACCTTGATTTTGACCATATCTATGATTTTAAAGAAAAATACACCTACAATGAGTTCGTAGTGAAATCTGGGCTTCAAGCCTAGGATTTCCTACGAACTTGCCTACTTGGAAGTAAAATAAAAAATTGTCCTTTCTTCTTCAAAATTTTTCCTATGGGTGTGCAAATGCAGATTCTTAATGATGAAAAAATTTCAAAAAGGTAGCTTGTACACTCTTCAAGCTTTAGAAGCTTCACCTTTGGCAGGAGGAGTTTGAATCTCTTCAGGTTCATTTATGAATGTGATTTTAAGACCTTTCTTCTTTAACTATGACTGTATCATCTCCATTTTCTCTTCTAGCTCTTTGAATTGGTTTTTAATTCTCTTTCTTTCAGCTTGCAACCATATAATCCTCTTTCTTGTGTGCTTCATTACCCTTCATAGAGGAAGTGTAATTTTCAACAGTTTCTTGGCATTGGTCAATGACTCATCATATTGATTGATTTTCTCATTTACCTTCTCTTTGAATTCTTCCATGAGTTTCTTGTCTATCTTAGCTTCCCACAATTCCAATTTGTTCTCAACAACCTCCTCTCTAGATTCTCTTAATTGTTCCTTTAACATTTATACTTCATTTTTCTCAACCAATTTCCCTTTACCCTTCCTCTGCGCAATGGTCTCCTCTTTTTCTAGAGACAAATCAATGATATCCTTTGTCATAGGTTGCTTGCCTTTGTTTGTAACCCCTTTCCATTTACTTTCCATGAAACCTTTGGCAATTTTTAGGCTGGTGAGAAATCATCTTTTTAGTAGTTATACCCTTATTTTTATTCTTATTCCCTTTAACATATTCAAATCTGACCATTGGAGTCTCCTCAATGTCTATGGCTTGAAGAATATCTTCAAGGTTGCCTTTCCTAATTGTTTGGCTTATGGTTATACTTCCATGGATTTTCTTGTTGATCTTTGGTTTGCTACTTGCAGGTGTAGGTTGTGGATTTCTGTCTCTTGTGCATGCTCTACTTCAATATCCATGGGCTCTATAATGGGCTCCATCTCCTCCTCTTTCACACCCTATGTTTCAGCTACAGTTTTTTCACTCTTGCTTGAAGGAGTGGCTTTTGAATTTGGAGTTTTCTTGGGTTTTAATGTATCTACCTCATAACCACTGAGAAAAATAAATGTGGCCTAATCTCTATTTAGTTTTTTCAACTCCTCCAACACCAGAAGTTTGATAAACTTGTGATGGAAAATTGAGGTCTCACTACTTTCTGGCCTAGCATGAATCTTGTATGACATCTTGCCTAGGCTCCTAAACAAGAAAAATGGAATATCGAGAGACTTCTTACTAGTGAAGTGTAGCAAGAGCCTAAAATGGTACTGATAGACCATATGGAACTCCAAGTATTTTTTGATTACAAGCAACAATTTGGAGTAGTTATCTTTCATGTAGCTCCCTTGGATTCCAATGTCATGTCGGCTCCAATGTGTTCAGGTTTTATAAGTTCATCACAATTCTATATCTTGAACTTAGTGGCTTTGAGCCACTCTTCACCCATCCTCGGTATCTCTATGGCTTGAGCAATTCTTTCAGGTGAGACTACAAAACTCAGCACCCCCACCTTCGAAGTTATAACTACAAAATTCACTGCAAAATTTTTGAGACATGGGCATGAAAACCTTGTAGTTTTTGGCATAATCTCATGCATCCAACATTGCTGAAAGCTTCTACAAAGCCAAGGTATTCATTGAGTAACTTGATATCCATGGGCTCATATCTTACACAACAACCTCCTTTTTTTTCTTTCTTCTGCATGGCCTTCTTCCTTAATACTACACTACTTTCTTGATGTTGTGACACCTGCAAAGATATAAATTGAACAAAAATAAGCTTGCAACGAAGTTGGAATTTTCAAGGATGACAATAAACAAATGTATGCAAAGGTCGAAGGAATGATGACAAAGAGCAGCTTTGGAGGTGAATTTAAAAGGTGAAATTTGGATATGTGCTGGATAATGAAAAATGGGAGGAGTTTGTAGAAATTTATAAACACAATAATGGATTTCCGGATTCTCCTGATCTAACAAATTAATCTTATGTTAAAATACAGAATCCTTCCACTTAATTATTTACGAAAATTAAATCACCAATTTCAAAACACATATGAAGCAAATCAATCGCACATAATAAGATGTTTTACCGGGAAATATTAAAGCTAAAAACCCCAACTATCATATATTATGTATATCAATGGAACATATAAAAATCTCATACAAATCTCAGCTTATAGAGCTCTCAGTACAATATACAATCGTCACACATTGTCATGTAGAAATTTGCATATCTATGCACCAATTTCTTGCCTCCTGACAGCCTGCCTCCAGTGCGCAATCCCTGATGAAGAAGAACCCTGAATGAATTCGACCTTTCCTTGCTTGCACTACGCAATCCTAATAATAATCTCAAATGTGTGTAGATGCATTGAATGCATCACTATAGTCACAACTGATAGTCCATCTCACCCTTTCACCTATCTCTCCATTGGGTCTCCACTGGATCTGACATGCAAGTAGTTAATTGTTGTATTTGTTCAGTTGCAAGTAAGACACTACTTGTGAATTAATTAAATAATTAATTCACTCATCTATCACTAGTGTATGTTTAGTTACAACTAGCACAACTGAGTTTAACTCACTGGACTAAGTTAAACTAAATAAAAACTCACATAACTACTCTTCCAACTCTGTTACAACTTGCCACTATCAGTTATAACGAAGTCCTCCATGCATGAGTCACCAACCACCCTAGGAATTGCATAATTCCTTCAACCCACTAATGTGCCACATCTTTTCACTGAAATAAAGTGCTCCAAGGGAATAAGTTACTATTTATTGTCTGATTATTATTAAGGGCTAATAATAATTCACATGCATTCTATTTAGATTAGCAATCTATAAATAGACTTTGCCCATCTTCTAAAAATAGAAACTCATCTAAAGATAGAATTTTCTCAACCATATAGAATCATCCTCCTGCTAATTTTAGAATATGCTCACCATTCTAAAAATATACATACACCTAAAAATAGGTTGTGTGGGCCCCACCTAGTTTAGGTGATTATTTTTCACTAGGATCAAGGAATGATGTTTCCATATGCCACTTTCACTGTTTCTTGTTGCAATATTCAACAGAGTTAAGTGTAATTATGAATTCCAATTATGATTACACATTTTTGGATGACTCTAACAACCGGTCACGTGACCTAAAATTTACCCTAAACCTCCAAAAACTCGACACCTCATCATTCCCTTTATTGGTGCAGAAAAACATGATTCTACAGCGTTTTCCGTTATAAATCTAGCAGATTTTCTACAGAATGGTCACGTGATTCTGTAGTTAAAACTACATGTTTGCAGTTATATTCATTGCAAACTCAGGAAAAAACAAGCATGTGGCCACTACCTAATTTTAAACCATTGCATGTAGACCTTTGGTGGATTTTGATAGATTTGACCAGGATGACATGAAAAATGGACTCCCTAATCTTAGTATAATGACTCATTCATGAGTTTTCATCAATTTCATGAACCAAATTTTATGAGACTAATGAAACCTATGCATAATGACCCTATTAATCAAAAAATGAAATTTATTTGTGATAACAGAAGGAAAGCTTTCTAAAAATCGAATTCAATGAAACGATCAAATTGAAAATCTGACAAAAATGAAAAAATGGAAACATTGTATGATGATTAAATTAATGAAAATCATAAAAGGTGTTTAGCCAAAAACTAATAGAAAGGGTCCCCATTATTTGAAGTAAATAATTCAAAAATGGGGGGTGTTTGGTTTTTCCCTACAACAATGTCGACACAGGGAGAAGGACCAGTTCATGAAATTGTTAACAGTAAATAATTAAAAGGTTAAAAATAATAGAGTTCATGAAATTGTCTAACTAGAAACAATTTCCATAGGTGTCACATAAATAGATTAAGCAATATGATTTTGTAAAGGTAAGTACTTAAAACAAACCCGAGTAAAAGTGATGTATCCAAATTTGGGAAAATTTATTTTAAAACTACCTCATATGAAAAATAGAAGAAGGTGGAGATGGGAGTTTTTGATAAAGCATATATACATTTTATGATTGGTCTCTAACATTGCTTCATTGCCAGCGAGCCTGAATAGTACCCTAACGAAGTTCTGTTTTATGCCATACAATCCTAGTCCCGCTGCCAGCGAGCATTCATAGCCCCGACGAGTTTACTTGTACTTCCCATGCTTCCTCTTTTAATCACCCTTTTTGATAAGCGCATTTGCAAGCTTTTAGTTTATGATGTTTTTGAGTGAAAGACATGGGATGTCAATAGATATTTATGTTTAATGGACATAATACTTTCATAATGTTGACTCCAAATTATTTCCTTGCAACTATCAACTAGAGGGTTTTATATGGAGGGGTGGGAGGGATTCATTGTGTTAAGCTCAAATCAAAATTATTTCCTTGAAAGAGTAAACTCAGTCACTTAGAAAGGATGTGTGTTCCTCCATGAAAATTATTTAAAGCAAGATGATTGTATGGTTCCATAAATATATGTCTTTAATGATAAATGAAATTCCCTGAAATATATAGATTTGAGAGGTTTCCCATGTATGCCAATCACTGTTAGGTAATAAAAATACCTTTCGCTTAACTTATGGAAGAGTCACTGAAATCAAAACAAAACTGAAAGAAAAGAAAAATAATTCCTAAACTAAAGTAAGAAAAGAAATCAAGAAACAAAAATAAAAATGAAGAAGGTGAAAGGTAAAATAAAAATCCAAATTTAAAAAATGAACTCCAATAAGACTAGTTATACAAGTGTCTCAACAAAAGAGATAAAAGAAAATAACCATATGTACGTTCATTCCTATGTTGACATTTAAATCTTTTATCTTGCAGATTTATATGAAATGAGGCTCTCAAAATGTAGCGAGCGAATAACAGTGATGATAGATAATATGTTAAATGAGAAGTCCCTGTCTACTGCAAAATTTTTTGTTTTCAAGACAAAAGCTGCATAAAATCATCTTAACCCTTTTCTAATAAAAGCAATGCTTGAAAGCTCAAAAACTAGAGGTACAGAAAATCCCCAGTTTAATTGATTCAATGAGGATCATTACTACTTATCTTAAGAATCTCAAAACAAATTGAGGAAAAGAGAATGAACTTCAAAATTGATTGGGTAGAGGTGCAAAAGGTTCATGAAGACCTGTAAAAACAGAGTTCAATATCAACAAAAACTATAAAAAAAAAAAAACTGAAACCAAAAGTAAAGAATGGAAATAAATGAAAGTGGGCACATGAAACTTACCATTGGAGAATTACATTTAATCTTACCTGATATGTATTTCTTCAATAAAAGTTAACTTCTTCCTTTCATTAGAATTGGAAACATGAAGTAGTTGAATTGATTGAAATATTATTGACCCAAAATCATTATTTATTTAATCTAAACTAAATAAAACAGTAAACTAGAAGAAATCAATGTTTCATGTTCAAGGAATCCAAAATAAATTGAATCCATCAAAAATGAGGATGAAAATATGCTTATTTATGAATTTCAACTATGCATGTTCTCTTTGCTTCTTCCATTATGAAGTTATATCAGCCCCAAAATATTGAAGTTGATTCTAAATCCCAAATAATGTAATAGTTATGTATATGAAGAGGACTTGAATCTTTATATGATAAGTATGAAGAGGACTATTGGTCCATTACCTTTACATGTTCCAAATTCCTTATTAGCGAAGGAGATTGCCGAGAAGATTAAAAGAATTCCATGTACATACACCATGAGGAATGTATATCCCTTTAGTCAAAAAGTCATCTTTATGAATGAATACTTGGATTTGGAAAAATTATGATTGAAACACATCCAAGTTTTGGACCACCATGATAGCATGAAAGTAATATATATATATATTCAAATATAATCAAATAAGACTTCATGTATACATAGTGAAATATCAGAATGTAATGATGAGAGACCTGCGAAGATTATTAAACCAATATTCTAAAGTTCTAAGTTTCCGAGAGAATCAAAGAAAAAGGTAAGAGCTCAATTTTTCAAAAGTCTCAAATGGAAAAAAGTTCGATAAATACAAATATTTCTTGATAATGTTTCTGATGACATTTGTTTTCATAAGTTTAATGAAATTTTACCTTCGATACAAGAAGTCTCGGTATTTAGAATATTAAGGGGAACAAGATCTTGGAACAAAAGATTTTGTGTAACTTTTACAAACAAAACTTACGATATTGATCATGCCTAATAACTAATGCTTGATAAATGTATAATGTAGGAATATTACTTTTCTACTGCATGAAACATTCATGTATCATAGTTAAAATTTTCGTAAGAGTTTATAAAGTAAATTTAATAACTTTCATTCCAATAATTTGAAGTTTTGTAAAAATGATTGCAAGAGCATTTACATTTACCTATAAAATTCGTTTCAAGGAGAGGAATTCGATATTTAATAAATATGAGAATAAATCAACTATAAAATATCTCCACAATATTTTTTTACGCTGAAATAAATTTTACAAAACTTTGACACCACAAAATTCGAGTGAATATAGTAAAATAGGGGTCATTTCCTCTGTTAAATGTGATGGAAAAGATAGTGGAAAGACAACGAAATGTGAAGCTCAGAGAAGTAAATCTTTAGAATTCATTTTAAATATTTCTGATATAATACAAACCTAGGAATCTGATAAGCCAACAACTTTGAAATTTTGAGGAAAGTCTCGAAAAATGAAAAGTAGAAGATTGGGATTTCAAATTTCATCAATTAGAGCCCCTAAGTCCCTTTGAAATAAATGAATAAAACTAAAGGGAAAACAATTTTGCAAGTGTGATGCAATGGTTCAAATCATCTTGGCAATTGTAATATTTGGAACAAGCATACATAAACTCATGGATAAGATCATTTAATACAAGTGTTTTGTGCAAAAATTTCCTTGGTTTTTTAGCAATTTAGAGTAATAATGAGCATAAGAATTTAATTCCAGCTAGACCAATGAGAGGCAGAATATATATGGTCTTTTGTATAGCACGGAAACTCACTGAATATTTTGCATCACAAGTTTCTTTTTCATGCATAACTTAAAAGTTGTGAATTTCACCTTTGCTGATATGTGATTGACTATTATATAATAGTTAAACGACAAAATGACATAGAGGCAGATTTCAACGTCTATCGCATCAGAAGATCTTAAGACAAGGCTTCATTTGAATTTTGTGATGCGATATAATTGTTGGGATGAAAAGTTTCGATATGGGCATATGCGATGGGAAATTATGATGGAGCGATTGCAATATCGAAGAATAATCATATCAGGAGATTGGAGCTATTAATAAAAGGAAACGTTGATATTATACTTGCGATAGTAGGAATGAGATAGATGATGTAGCTCATTGGTGGGACTAGTTTTGGACTTTATAAGAGATCGAAAATCAGAATATTTGAGTATGGGATGTAACATCGTTGATATGCCAATGTGCGATGAAGAACAAAACCAATCATTCAATTATATGGATTTAATTTCATATCGGATTTGAGACAATGAAACTTTTAAACATATTCTCCAACAAAATTGTGATTTATAAATGAACGCAATATATTTTAAAACTTGATTTAAATGTCATATCAGGTATGGGGTTGTGTGGATATTGCAATATTGATGAAGTCATTTTCGAAGAATGAGCGGGAAAGGAATATCAGGGAGTTTTGCATCGGAGGTTTCTTATCAGGAATTATTTAGAGCTACTTCCGATCAAACATTGTGATAGAGAAGTTTTGCAATATAGATGATGATATATCGGGTGGAAAGGTTCATCAAAGATCATAGGGGATTGGAATATCGAGGGATCAGATATATTTGGAGTATGCTCATTTGAGAACCTCTTATATGTGAATTTCAATATATGGTTTGCCATATGTGGGGCCAAAGATTTCTTAAAGTATTCAATTCAAAAAGAAAACGACTAATTTTACTTTGCTTTTAAATAAATAGCCCTATAATAATTTAATTAACTGTCAGGATATCTGATCGGAAAGTAATTTTATCATAAATTTCTTATGAAGAGAGTTATGAAATATAATGATCCAATATGACGCTTCCGAGAATTTATCAATACTTATAAGGATTTCAATGAAATAGAAGCAAAATTAGATAATCCTAAAATTTAGACGAAATCATGAATACTTCCATGAACATGTTGCTAATTTGAAAAAAAGATTGGTTTCTTTCTTATCTCATATCTACACAATTAAGTCAATGAAGACCTGCAAATGAAACAAAATACAAATAAGAAATAACCTTTGAAAATTAAATTAACAATAAATGATGGTGAACCTGTAAACACGTACCTGCAATAATTTTGATTGTAACTTTACCTCATGAATCTTCAAGTTCTCCCAAATTTTCTCAAAATTTTCATATGTTGAACATCACCTGCTTATTTAATCTAAAAAATGCTAAATAATGAATTTTTAAATTGCATCCACCTCAAATCTATATCGAAGGAAAAGAGTGGTGAAAACAAGCTCTTTTTCAGAAATACTTGAAAATAAAAAATTGCCAAGCCGTAGAAAATCCTTGGAATTTCTTCATGTATGATCAATGTGATGAATTTTTGAAAAGACAAGACAATTAAAGGCTTGAAAAATATGTATGATCTGACTATTCAAGTGTTTCTAAAACATTCTAAGCTTCTCTTCTGAAAATGAAAGGGGATGCCAAGAAGAACTTGGATTCATTACTTGCTTATAGAAAATTTGAAATAACGAAATGGGTGCAAACAAAAAGAAATCTAATCTAAATTAATCTATTCCTATTTATAACTTGATGAAGGAAACATGAATAATTATAGTCATACCTCCAATGTAACCACTCTCTCATTTTAATTCCTGCATGTATGTACAGGTCAAACATTAGTAACAAAAATACGTATATAATTAAACAAAGAAAACTAAATCTGAAAGAAAAATGTACATTTATTGTTAGCAACTTATTTACAATCACCTTCTCTTGAAATTTCCTTTCTCGTTTCATTTCAACTGGATCATAGAAATATGGATGTATTTCCATTAATGATTGGAAAATGTTCAAAAGAGAAGATGATAGAACAGATTGTCGATATGAAAATTTAGATTCAATGGTCTGGAAAAAAATTTCAGTGCTATATACATATGTTAAATTATTAACAATATTCCATGTAGGAGAATTCCCCAAATATTTTTCAAATGGGTCAATGAAAAATGGATGAAAATATATTAGATACAATGGAAGATTATTAATGGAATTAGATTGCTAGTCATATTGTGAAAATACACTCTCTTGTTGACACTTCTTTTGAGAAGAAATAAGTAATTGATAAGAAATGAACATCAGTTTGAATTGGAAGAGAAATAACTCTTGATGTTCATGATTATAATTTGAATATTAATTCACCCATATAGGAAATACTTCAATTGAGTGTTCAATACTGAGCTTCTCAATATGCCAGCACAAAGTATCTAAAAATCGAAAACTCAAAACATAAAACAAAGTTAAACAAAATAAATGAAGAAATAATGAAAAAATTGTATCATAGTTTACACTACTGTTACAATGAATGTCACAATGTAATTGGGACTGACTTAAATCAATTTTCTCTTCACAATAATTGGGCATAATAATTCAATTAGAATGATTTTTGATACCAACTTGTGAATTAGAGAGAGGGTTATGGCTATGAATAGGAATGAGAGCTTGATCGTGTTAGGTCCCTATATTACTAGTATTGTCCCTTATTGTTGTTAGTGTAACCCCCTTATTTTTATTATTGTACCCCTGTAACCCCCATATTGTTATTATTGTGACCTTAAATTATTATTGTTAGGTCGGCTAGGATTACATTGTGGCCTCATGGACTCCTATATATAGAAAGGAGGTTTTGTAATTTGTATCATCCAATAATTGTTCATTTATGTAATGTATTGGAGGTTTCCCCCTCTAAGTGGCTATTTCTAAGGCGTTGATCTCTCTTTTCTTCTATTTTTGGAGCTAGTTTCATAACATTTGGTATCAGAGCTTTGGGATTCTAGGGTTTTGCTGCTCCAAACAGGTCATTGTGGAATTTTAGCTATAACGTTTTTTCTACGAAGGTTCAAAAGCTGAAATTTTTAGAGTGAAAAGCCAAAATCCTGAGGAACATCTTTGCAAAATTTCAGAGTTTGATTCGCAATATTTTCGGAGATATGATCTGTGGAATTTAGGTAATTTTGCAGGCTCCTGAATTTAACCTAAACAGGCCATCATGGAATTTTCGCAATAACTTTGTTTCTACGAAGGTTCAGAAGCTGAATTTTTTAGAGTGTGAAGTGGAAATCCTGAGGAACATCGTTGCAAAATTTCAGATCTTGGTTCGCAATATTTTCGGATATATGATCTATGGAAGTTAGGGTTGTTTTAGGCTCCTAAATTTCATCTCAAAGAGGTGATCGTGGGAAAATCTTCATATCTCTCTCTCTGAGCATCGAATTGGAATGCTGTAAAAAGTGGCTACAATTAAACGGAATGTAGTTTTCTTTTTATCAATTTCAGAGCCAAAGAAGGAAACAGTGACACATGGCAAGTCGTACAAGTTCGCTCTACTGAACCAGTCCATAATTGGGTCATTGTGGGAGATTGGACATAAATTTGTCTTCAAGAATCCAAATTAGATCAGACCTATGGCATTTGAAATAATCTTCAAAGGGATACTACAGGGCCGAATTTCAGATATTGAGGATCCACAATTATAGAGATAATTCAATTTCAATATCAAGCTCCTCAAAAGCAACTAAAAGGTGTGTATTTTTTTTTCCAAATTGCATAAGTCTTGTTTGAAGAATCAAGTTGAATTAATTCCAGGGGAATATTGTAGAATAGATATTAGTATTGGATTCTAAAATGGCCCCTAAAAATAATTCAACACCCATTAAGCCTTTAGAAGGCTCTACTATGACTCATGAAGACAAAGAATGGAAACATGACATATCAAAATTACAAGAGCAAGTGCAACAAATTTCGCACTCACAAAGAGCAACAAAAAATGAAAAGGAATTTTTGAATAAAGTCATGGAAACTAAGATGGATGGTTTGAAGAAAGGCGTGGAAGCTAAGATGAATGGTTTGGAAGCTAAGATGGATGGCATGAAAGTGGGCATGGAAGCTAAGATGGATTACATTGAAGCTAAGATCGATGAAAAAATGAAAGACAACATGGAAAACATGAAGAATGATCTAAAAGTAGACATAGAAGGTTTGGCAAAGTTGATACAAGAAATTTTTCCTAATGGTGAAAAGATATTAGAGGAAACTCATGATGAGAACAAAATAAATGTTAATCATGGTTTCATAAACTCTAATGTTGGAGGGAAGAACCACCATATTCCCAAAATGGATATGGGGAAGTTTGATGGAAAGGATCCTGTAACATGGATACTACAGATGGAGCAATATTTTGATCTCAATAATGTGCAAAACACACAAAAGGTACGCATTGCAACTTTACAATTAGAACAAAATACATTTTTATGGTATCGATGGCTTTTCTCCCATAAAAAAATTGTCACTTGGTCAATTTTTACGGAGGAAATGATAGCACATTATGAGGATACAAAGAGCAACACCTTCTTTACCCAATTGATAAATCTCAAACAAAAGGGTTTAGTGGGGCAGCACATTGAGGACTTCCAAAAGTTGAATATAAGGGTAACTGATCTTACAGAGGAACACAGGATTGATCTCTTCCTAGGCACTTTAAAGGATAACATCCAACATGAAGTTCGCGTTTTGGAACCTAATTCATTGGAGAAGGCATTCAGGTTGGCAAGAAAAGTTGAATGTAAAATTATGGTGACAAGGAAGCCTACCACTCAATTCTATAAAGAAGGAAGTGTTGCTACGTCTAGATTTCCACAACCTACAAGGTTGACACCACAACAATTGGAAGAAAATGGAGCAAAAGGGCTTTGCTACAGTTGTGATAGAAAATACACTAAAGGTCATAAGTGTGCTGAGAAGAAATTATTTTACATAGATTGTGAAGAGGAAGAAGAAAATGAACAATTATCTTTAAAAGAAGAGGGTATACACCACGAACCAACCCTGGAAGAGGAAGAAATGAGTCTGACCATAACATGTAATGCATTGGCAGCAATTACCACTCCTCAAACTCTCAAGATAGAAGGACATATCAAGAAGAAAAAGGTAATAGTGTTGATTGATTCAGGTAGTACCCATAATTTTATTCATTGTAATGTAGCCAAGGAATTGAATTGTTTCCTATACCCAACACGAGAATGTCAAGTGATGGTTGCAAATGGAGGAACTATAAATTGCTCTGGAAAATTCCATAATATCAAGCTAACCATGGGGGAATATGTATTGAATAGTCCAATGATTTCCATTCTTATGGGAGGTGTTGATGTTGTACTAAGAGTACAATGGTTACAATCTTTGGGGACGATAGCTTTTGATTTTCAAGAACTTTTCTTGAATTTTTTTTCAGAAGGAAAGGAAGTCGAATTACGAGGTATTGCAAGGAAGCCGAGAAAGATAATAAGCTCTAATGTCATGACAAAGCTTCTAAATAAAGAACAACGAGGTGTAATTGCACAATTATGCTCACTAGAAGTTCCAACATCAAAATCATCTATTTCTTCATATCTCCAAAAAGTCTTGGACAATCATTCCAAGGTGTTTGAAACTCCCAAAGGACTCCCACCTATTCGTGATCATGATCATGCTATTCATTTGATTCCAGGAAGTGTTCCTCCAAACATCGGGCCTTATAGATATCCTTACTTCCAAAAGAGCGAAATTGAACGTATGATTGCAGAAATGTTAGAGGCGGGTATAATTCAACCTAGTCAAAGTTCTTTCTCTGCTCCCATAGTATTGGTACACAAGAAGGATGGATCATGGCGAATGTGTCCGGATTATAGGGAGCTCAATAAGCTCACCATTAAAGATAAATTTCCCATTCCTGTGATTGATGAATTATTGGATGAATTACATGGAGAAATTTATTTTACCAAGTTGGATCTTCGTTCGGGATATCATCAAATTAGAATGAAGACTGAAGATATTCTGAAAACAACATTTCGAACTCATGAGGGTCATTATGAATTTTTGGTCATGCCTTTTGGCCTTACCAATGCACCTTCTAGATTTCAAGGGTTGATGAATTCCATTTTCAAACCCTTCCTTAGAAACAATTTTCTAGTATTTTTTGATGATATACTAATCTACAGCAGTTCTTGGAAGGATCATGTTCAACATATTGACAGGGTGCTCAAACTATTGCAGGAGAAACAATTATATGAAAAAACATCCAAATGTTTCTTTGGAGTACAAGAGGTGGAATATCTGGGTCATGTTGTATCTCATGAGGGTGTTAAGGTAGACCCTAAAAAAATTAAAGCCATTAAGGAATGGAAAGTCCCCACAACCATAAAGTAGTTGCGAGGATTTCTCGGGTTAACAGGGTATTATCGCAAGTTTGTTAATAATTATGGGAGAATAGTAGCACCTCTAACAACATTATTGAAGGAAGATGCATTTTCATGGACTCCTGAAACAACTAAGGCCTTTGAACATCTTAAAGAAGCAATGTGCCTAGCATCGGTCTTAGCTACGCCAGATTTCACAAAAACCTTTATTGTGGAATGTGATGCCTCAGGAAATGGAATTGGTGTTGTTTTAATGCAAGAAGGAAGACCCATTGCTTTTGAAAGTCGTCCAATCAAAGGAAATTATTTACAGAAAGCTATTTACGAGAAGAAATGTTAGAAATACTGCATGCACTAAAGAAATGGTGAACTTACCTAATGGGAAGACACTTCAAGGTAAAAATTGATCATGATAGTCTTAAACACTATGGTTTTCAAGCTTCTATGGTTTTTGTTGATTGCAGAATCCGGATTATCCACAGTATCATAAAACGATTGTCGATGTTTCGAATCCCAACGGGGATCCATCTTCAGGAGGAGAAATGAATGAAGAATGAAATAAGGTCGCAAAAGGTATAAATAGTGAAGGGCTGAGATGATGAGAAGAGCCGACATACTCTATAATTTATTAAAAACAAAAAAATTAAGGTTTTATATAAATTAATTCTAATTTTAATAATAAATATTTACAATTTTATTAATTTAATAATAAATATTTTCTAAATAATAGATATATTTTTTTTTAAATTTAATAATAAATATTTTTAAAAAAATTTTAAAAATTTTAAATTTTAAAATTTTTTAAGAATTTTAAATTTTTTTCATTTTTAATAAATATTTATATTTAATATTTATTTAATTATCAAACTCTAAATTACTACAATATTTTATTTTATTTTAATTGTTACTTAAAATTTTTATTATCAATAATAAATTCAAAAATTATTTTATATTTTAATGTCTAAATTAATTTTATAATCTATATAATCTCATAATATGTTATGAAAATTTATTCTAATGTCTAAAAAGTATTTTATAATCTAAATCCTACCTAAAATAGTATAATAATTTAACTATTAAAATAAATTTTCAAAGGAATGTTAATAAATATAATGAATTTATATTAAGTATATTAAATATATTTTATTAATTTAATAAAATCCTAATAAATTTTTATTTTTATTTTTATTAATAAATTTGATTTAGAATTTTTATCCTTACTTCTAATCATTGATAATAATTATTAATTAATTAATTTTTATTAATAAAAATTAATTAATACAGATAATTATTATGAGTAAGTGAAGTAATAAGTGTTATGAAATGGCATGACGTTAAATTGTTTACTAAACAGGAGAAGAAGAAGCAAACCTGTGAGATCATACATGGGATGAGGACGAACCTAAGGAGAAAATTTGTCTAACTAGAGGTCGCCAATTGTCACTAATCTCGTATCCTCCGTCACTGTTTATGTTATCTGGGTGTTTCATAATTTCCAATGCTTCTCTAATCTTCTGTCTCTGATAGTGCTCCTCCCTCGCAATGATTTTAGCATCCTCAAGACATATGTGATGTTTTGTTTTCGAGGAGTTATCAGCAAGGGCAGAGGTTCTAGCTCGCTCATGTTTAATATCGGCACCATGCTCTTTCAGACGCTTTTGAAGAGAGCACCCGGTTTCACCAATATAACTCTTGCCACATGAGAAGTCAATCTTCTAAACACCTTTAAGCTGCCCCTGACTAATGCTATCTTTGACTGAGCGCATATTTTTCCTAATGGTTCCTGCTGCTGAGAATTGTGCAAAAATGTCATTCCTTCCCAAAACCCTAGCAATCTTATCTGTCACACATTTAATGTATGGAAGAAAAACCCTACCAATATTCTCTTGGGGATCTTGGCGCTTTTTGGATATGACAGTACTTTTTGCTCTGTTTATGGCTTTCCTGATTTCTCCTTCCTTATACCCTATACCCAAGAAGACAGATGTCAAGTGAGAGATTTCATCCTCCACATGCTCCTCATCGGAAATTCTCAGGGCTCTTACAGCAAGAGTGTTAAGGACACCAAATTTCTGAGCAGGATGATGGTAGGACTCAGCATGGAGGTAGCTGTTAGTATGGATCTTCTTCCTGAAAACCTGATGCCCTAATGTTCCATCCTCTTTTCTGGTAACTAGGACATCCAAGAAAGGAATGCTCTTGTTTTCTTCAATTTCCATGGTGAACTTAATTTCTGAGGAAACTGAGTTGAGGTGGTTGAAGAATTTCTCGAGATTATCCCTACCATGCGACCACTTTATGTTAGTGTCATCTACAAATATTTTCGACCAAGCTGGACTTAAGGGAAAGGAGGCAAGGGCTTTCTTCTCGAAGTTTTCCATAAATAAGTTGGCCACAATAGGTGAGAGAGGCGATCCCATTGCGACACCAGATACCTGCTCATAGAACTCTCCTTGGAAGCTGAAGAAGGTGGATCGTAAACAAACCTCAGCAAGTTTGGATGTTTCACGATCTATGACCTCATTAATAACCTTCACTACTTCATCTAAAGGGATTTTGGTAAACAGTGAAACCACATCAAATATTACTAGAATGCCACTTTCTTCCACCCTCTCTCCTTAAATAAGATTAACAAAGCCACTTGAGTCCTTAATGAAGGACTCAGTGTTCCCAACGAGAGGTTTGAGAATTTTTACAAAATATTTTGCCAGTTCATAGGTGGGGGATCCAATGGTATTGACAATTGGTCTAAGGGGAACCCCTTATTTATGAATCTTAGGAAGCCCATAAATCCTTGGAATGACTTCACAGGAGGGATTCAATTTCTTCTTCAATTTATCATCGAGATGAGAGTTCGATATTTCCTTCTTAACTTCTCTTAAGACCTTTGGCAAGGGGTTGGACTTCAACATCCTATAATTGTTACAATCAAGATGCTCATTCATTTTCCTAATATAATCCACCTTATCTAAAACGATAGTTGCCCCTCCTTTGTCTGCCTTAAGGACCACAATATCGTTGTTATTGCGAATGGATTTAAGAGCACCTATCTCTTCCTTGCTAGGGTTACTTTTAGGTGGTTTAGCTTTTCTTAGGATCATGGAGCATTCCTATATAAGGGCCTCTTTTTCATCCACTGGTAAACCTTGAATGCCCTCCTCAACTCTACACAAAATGCTCTCATTTGGAATACATTTAGGAGCAACAGCAAATCCCAAACCTTTTCTAAGAATCATACGGGAATCATGACCTAATTCCACCGAGGAAAGGTTAACAACCTTTTTATTCATGGAATCATCAAGTAAGGTTCTCCTATTAATATTTCTCTCTAAATCATCTATGGGTTCTTTATTAATATTTCTTTCATCATGTAAGGGCTTCTCATTATTACTCAAAAGGCCACACGGGCCACGCTTTCCTTTCTCATTTATTTGCGAATTAATGCTTCCAATTGAATCATCACGCTTTTTCTCCTTTATTTGTGAATTAATGCTCATAATTGAATCATCACAGTTTCCTTCTTTATTAATATTTCTTTCATCATCTAAGTGCTTCTCATTATCACTCAAAGAGCCACATGGGCCACGTTTTCCTTTCTCCTTTATTTGCGAATTAATGCTCCTAATTGAATCATCACGGTTTCCTTACTCCTCTAATTGTGAATTGGTGATTTTTAATGAATTATCACTGTTATGAAAAAGACCATGGCAGAACAAATAATTGTCACCATTCGATCTTATACCCTGCTCCTTTATTTGCGAACTAATGATCCTCATTGAATCATCACGGTTTCGTTCCTCTTTTAATTGTGAATTGATGTTTTTTAATGAATTATCACCATTATGAAAAAGACCATGGAAAAACATATAATTGTCACCATTCGATCTTATACCATCATGGTCTCCTCCGACATTAATATCACCATTTACTTGTTGACCCATACTGAAATCTACATTTTTAATATAGCCATTCACTTGTTGACCAAAACTAAGTTCTACGCCTGTGTGGATTGCGTGGTTGTCGGCTGGGTGGATAGGGTTCACGCCATTATCTTTGTTGATAAAACAATCCGTAGAGCTAACGGGTGTGTCATCTTCATCCCTGGGATTTAAGGGGACCTCATCCACGGGTTGGTTAAGTCTAGGACAGTAAGCCATAATACCGACCTCTGACGTAACTACTGATTCGTTGAACAGGTTCATCGTTAAATCTAGAAGAGAAGTCAGCATAGCAGAATTTTTTATTTGAAGCAGCTCATTGTGGTTATAGGATATAAAACCTTTGGGAACATCCTTCCTCACTTTTACGATGTTGCTGTTACTGCAGTCAGATGGGATAGCCTGTTCATTATCCTTAATTCAATTTTCAGAGGTTAGGATACTGGAGTTACTGCTTTCATTCTTCGCATTAGACTGCGAAGAGCTGGTGACAGATACCCCTATTCCACCTGCGTCTATGGGAGAGTGAGAGTCGGTATTACAGACGGACCCTTCCTGCCTACGATATCTTCCAGATAACTATGGTTCTCCTTCAGAAAACAAGTAACCATTATTAACCGAAACTTGAGTCTCATCGAGAGCCAGCTTCTTAAGTTTTACCAGCTTCTTTGAGCGTCTGTCACGAGCTAGTTGACCTTCATTTTGAGCTTTGAGATTAGCCTTTACATCAATGGTTCTCCACAGATCTGGGTTGATTAAACTGGCAAGCTTCAGATGCAACAAAAGAGTCGAGCATCCTAATTTATCTAACGTTGTACGAGTCCGCTTGATCTCACCACGAAGAATGTTAAAACTCAGTTTGAGAAAATATTTATTATATCTGAGAAGGTGAAGAATAGGTTTAATGCAGGCGAAGGTAGGAATCAGGTTTAATTCATGGCAATCCTTGAGAAAATGGAGGTCTGTGGCCCTTCTTTCAATCTTAATTTGAGTTTTTTCCAGATAAAAAATATCTACACAAGACTCCCCTCCGTGTAGGGAATTAATTATGGTTTTCAAGCTTTTGTGGTTTTTGTTGATTGCAGAATCTGGATTATCCACAGTATCATAAAACGATTTTCGACGTTTCGAATCCCAATGGGGATCCATCTTCAGGACGAGAAATGAATGAAGAATGAAAGAAAGTCGCAAAAGGTATAAATAGTGAAGGGCTGAGATGATGAGAAGATGAGAAGAGCCGACAGACTCTATAATTTATTAAAATATATATATATATATATATATATATATATATATATATATATAGATATTAAAAATTTTATTTTTTTTTTTAAATTAAGGTTTTATATAAATTAATTCTAATTTTAATAATAAATATTTACAATTTTTATTAATTTTAATAATCAAATATTTTTCAAATAATAGATATTTAAAAAAAAAAAAAAATTAATAATAATTTTTTTTATTTTTTTAAGAATTTAAAATTTTAAAATTTTTTAAGAATTTTAAAATTTTGCCATTTTTAATAAATATTTATATTTAATTATCAAACTCTAAATTACTACAATACGTTATTTTATTTTAATTGTTACTTAAAATTTTTATTATCAATAATAAATTCAAAATTTATTTTATATTTTAATGTCTAAATTAATTTAATAATCTATATAATCTCATAATATGTTGAGAGTGCAAGCCTCTGTGATCCATACCATTTTAATTATAAATCTTCCAAAAAATCACATAAGAAATTTTGGAACCGACGCGTTTCGAACTACCAACTGTAGTTCATCATCAGGATAATGAAGATTGGCTGATCTGACAGACACATTTATACCATGAAGAGAGAAGCAATGGTCAAAACCCAAAGAGTTAAAAAAGGGTCAAAAATAAGAAAAATTAAAAATAATCCTAAAATATAACTAACCCATCCTAAAAATTAAAAACGGTCAAACATAAAAATATAAAAAGACATAATTACCCCTTCATATAAAATCAACACTAAAAACTAAATTAAATCCCCCACAGAAATAAGATAAACAAGTAATTAAGTCAAAAAATAAATAAATAAAATAAAAATTAATATATTCAAGTCAAAGTCAAAAAATATAAATAAATTATAAATAAATAAATTAAATTAAATTAAATTAATAAATAAATACATGAATGAATAAAAGTAGAAACAAGAATTAAAATACAACAAAAATAAAATAAAAATAAATTATTTGTATTTTATTTTAATAAATAAATAAATTAACATAAACCAATAAATAAAATACTAAAATAAACTAAATAAAATAACAAAATAATAATAAAAAGACAAAATCATAAAAATAAAACACAAAGAATAAAAGGACCCAATAAAAAGTAAAATGAAAACCAAAGAATTCAAGTCAAAGTCATAAAATATAAATAAATAAATTATAAATAAATAAAATAATAAAATAAAATCAATAAATAAAATAAATTAATAAATAAATACATGAATGAATAAAAATCAATTTTATTCATAAATAAAAAATGAATAAATAAAATACTAAAAATAAAATAAAAAGACCAATTCATAAAAACCAAAGAATAAAAGGACCCTTGCAGGGAGTTAAGAGATGGAATCCAACAACTGCTAACTTTCCATCCGTCATCCCTATTTAACGTGCAGGGCCTCTTCTCAATCTCAATCGCCTCCCTAAATTTCCGGTGATGGAAATGGTCAACCCTAGCAAGGATTCTAGCATCCTCTATACAAATGTGATGCTTCGTCTTTTCTGCATGCTCAGCTAACGCAGAGGACTTGGTTCTACCAAGCCTAATATCCGCAGCATGCTCCTGGATCCTTTTATTAATCGACCGACCAGTTTCACCAATGTAAGGAGTCCCGCAAGAGCACGGGATCAAATAAACACCTTTCACGCTTTTCGGGTCTAACTAGTCCTTAAACGATTTAAGAGAGCCCCGAATGGTGTTTAAAGGTTTAAAAGAAGAAGAGATCTTATGCTTCCTTAAAATCCGAGCAATCTTGTGAGTAGTACCTTGAATAAAAGGTAAATGAACTTTACCAACAACATCAACACTCATCTTATTCGGTCTAGGACCTTTGCTCGCATTCATGAAAGCCTTCAAACCCTGACTTCTACTATAACCATTTTCTCCGAAGACTTTAAGGAGATGGGCTTTCTCTTCATCTAAATGGTCACTATCAGAAATTCTAAGAGCTCTTGTAGGTAAAGTATTCAGAACTCCAAGTTTCTGAGCAGGAAAATGATGAGAACCAGAATGCAGATACTGCTCTGTGTGCGTCTTTTTCCGAAAAACACGGTGCGAGAAAGAGCCATTATTATTTCTAGAGATGAGAACATCCAAGAAAGGAAGGCTCCCATCAGTCTCAGTTTCCATCATGAACTTGATGGAGTCAGATTGACTATTCAAGTGACGATGGAAAGCCTCCAATTCAAGATGGCCATGAGACCAATTGATGAAAGTGTCATCTACAAACCGCTTCCATACCTTGGGTTTTAAAGGAGCAGTCGCCAAAGCTCTAGATTCAAAATCTTCCATAAAAAGGTTGGCCGCCACCGGCGAGAGCGAGGAACCCATGGCTACACCACAGGTTTGCTCATAAAATTCTCCTTCAAAACTAAAAAAGGTAGAAGTGAGACAAATTTCCACCAAATTAGCAGTGTCAGGATCAGTGATACACCTGATAACCCCTACTGCCTCCATGATAGGAATGTTTGTATAGAGAGAAACAACATCAAAACTAACCATAGAGTCATTAGGTTCGCAAACCCAGCTTTTTAACTCATGAACAAAAGAAGCATAATCTTTCACGAAAGAATCTGTCTGACCAACAAGAGGTTTTATCTTGCGGGCCAAATACTTAGCTAGGAGATAGGTGGGCCCACCAATAGTATTAACAATGGGTCTAAGAGGAACACCATCTTTATGAATCTTAGGGAGCCCATAAATCGGAGGGGTGACAGGATTGCTTTCAATGAGCTTCGAGCTCATAGAACCCACAGTGCAACTAGACTTAATCGCATTGGCCACCATCTTTGAGACTTTATTAATAGGGTTCTTAGAGAGCTTCTTATATATCCCACTATTACAAATATGGTCAAGCATCTTTGCTTTATAATCCTCTGCGTTTGTTGAGCATGCAGAAAATACGAAGCATCACATTTGTATAGAGGATGTTAGAATCCTTGCTAGGGTTGACCATTTCCATCACCAGAAATATAGTAAGGCGATTGAGATTGAGAAGAGGCCCTGCACGTTAAACAGGGATGACGGATGGAAAGTTAGCAGTTGTTGGATTCCATCTCGTCACTCCCTGTAAGGGTCCTTTTATTCTTTGGTTTTTATGATTTGGTCTTTTTATTTTATTTTTAGTATTTTATTTATTTTACTTATGAATAAAATTAATTTTTATTCATTCATGTATTTATTTATTAATTTATTTTATTTATTGATTTTATTTTATTTTTTTATTTTTTTATAATTTATTTATTTATATTTTATGACTTTGACTTGAATTCTTTGGTTTTCATTTTACTTTTTATTGGGTCCTTTTATTCTTTGTGTTTTATTTTTATGATTTAGTCTTTTTATTATTATTTTGTTATTTTATTTAGTTTATTTTAGTATTTTATTTATTGGTTTATGTTAATTTATTTATTTATTAAAATAAAATACAAATAATTTATTTTTATTTTTATTTTTATTTTTAGTTTATTTTATTTTATTTTATTTTATTTTTATTTTATTTTTGTTGTATTTTAATTCTTGTTTCTAATTTTATTCATTCATGTATTTATTTATTAATTTGTTTTATTGATTTTATTTTATTATTTTATTTATTTATAATTTATTTATATTTTTTGACTTTGACTTGAATATATTAATTTTTTTTTCACTTAATTACTTGTTTATCTTATTTCTGTGGGGGGTTTGATTTAGTTTTTAGTGTTGATTTTATATGAAGGGGTAATTATGTCTTTTTATATTTTTATGTTTGACCATTTTTAATTTTATGGGTTAGTTATATTTTAGGATTATTTTTAATTTTTCTTATTTTTGACCGTTTTTTAACTCTTTGGGTTTTGACCGTTGCTTCTCTCTTCATGGTATAAATGTGTCTGTCAGATCAGTCAATCTTCATTATCCTGATGATGAACTACAGTGGGTAGTTCGAAACGCGTCGGTTCCAAAATTTCTCACAATATGTTATGAAAATTTATTCTAATGTCTAAAATGTATTTTATAATCTAAATCCTACCTAAAATAGTATAATAATTTAACTATTAAAATAAATGTTCAAAGGAATGTTAATAAATATAATGAATTTATATTAAGTATATTAAATATATTTTATTAATTTAATAAAAGCCTAATAAATTTTTATTTTTATTTTTATTAATAAACTTGATTTAGAATTGTTATCCTTACTTACTTGTAATCACTCATAATAATTATTAATTAATTAATTTTTATCAATAAAAATTAATTAATACAGATAATTATTATGAGTAAGTGAAGTAATAAGTGTTATGAAATGGCATGACCTTAAATTGTTTACTAAACAAGAGAAGAAGAAGCAAACCTATGAGATCATACATGGGATGAGGACGAACCTAAGGAGAAAATTTTTCTAACTAGAGGTCGCCAATTGTCACTAATCTCATATCCTCTATCCCTGTTTATGTTATCCAGGTGTTTCATAATTTCCAACGCTTCTGTAATCTTTCGTCTCTGATAGTGCTCCTCCCTTGCAATGATTTTATCAGCCTCAAGATGTATGTGATGTTTTATTTTTGAGGAGTGATCAGAAAGGGCAGAGGTTCTAGCTCGCTCATGTTTAATATTGGCACCATGCTCTTTCAGACGCTTTTGAAGAGAGCGCCCGGTTTCACCAATATAACTCTTGCCACATGAGCAATCAATCTTCTAAACACCTTTAAGCTATCCCTGACTAATGTTATCTTTGACTGAGCGCATATTTTTCCTAATGGTTCCTGCTGCTGAGAATTGTGCAAAAATGTCATTCCTTACTAAAACCATGGAAATCTTATTTGTCACACCTTTAATGTATGGCAGAAAAAACATACCAATATTCTCTTGGGGATCTTGGCACTTTTTGGATACGACAGTACTTTTTTCTCTTTTTATGGATTTCCTGATTTCTCCTTCCTTATACCCTATACCCAAGAAGACAGATGTCATGTGAGAGATTTCATCCTCCACATGCTCCTCATCGGAAATTCTCAGGGCTCTTACAGCAAGAGTGTTAAGGACACCAAATTTCTGAGCAGGATGATGGTAGGACTCAGCATGGAGGTAGCTGTCAGTATGGGTCTTCTTCCTGAAAACCTAATGCCCTAATGTTCCATCCTCTTTTCTGGTAACCAGGACATCCAAGAAAGGAATGCTCCTGTTTTCTTCAATTTCCATGGTGAACTTAATTTCTGAGGAAATTGAGTTGAGGTGGTTGAAGAATTTCTCGAGATTATCCCTACCGCGCAACCACTTTATGTTAGTGTCGTCTACAAATCTTTTCCACCAAGCTGGACTTAAGGGAAAGGAGGCAAGGGCTTTCTTCTTGAAGTTTTCCATAAATAAGTTGGCCACAATAGGTGAGAGAGGTGATCCCATTGTGACACTAGATAGCTGCTCATAGAACTCTCCTTGGAAGCTGAAGAAGGTGGATCGTAAACAAACCTCAGCAAGTTTGGTTGTTTCAGGATCTATGACCTCAGTAATAACCTTCACTGCTTCATCTAAAGGGATTTTGGTAAATAGTGAAACCACATCAAAGCTTACCAGAATTTCAATTTATTCCACCCTCTCTTCTTTAATAAGCTTAACAAAGTCACTTGAGTCCTTAATGAAGGACTCAGTGTTCCCAGCGAGAGGTTTGAGAATTTTTGCGACATATTTTGTCAGTTCATAGGTGGGGGATCCAATGGTATTGACAATTGGTCTAAGGGGAATCCCTTCTTTATGAATATTAGGAAGTCCATAAATCCTCAGAATGACTTCATAGGAGGGAGTCAATTTCTTCTTCAATTTATCATCGAGATGAGAGTTCAAGATTGCCTTCTTAACTTCTCTTAAGACCTTTGGCAAGGGGTTGGACTTCAACTTCCTATAGCTGCTGCAATCAAGATGCTCATTCATTTTCCTAATATAATCCAGCTTATCTAAAACGACAGTTTCCCCTCCTTTGTCTGCCTTAAGGACCACAATATCATTGTTATTGTGAAGGGATTTAAGAGCGCCTATCTCCCCCCTGCTAAGGTTACTTTTAGGTGGTTTAGCTTTTCTTAGGATCATGGAGCATTCTTGTCAAAGGGCTTCTTTGTCATCCACTGGTAAACCTCGAATGCCCTCCTCAATGCTACACAAAATGCTCTCATTTGGAATACATTTAGGAGCAACATCAAATCCGAGACCTTTTCTAAGAACCATACAGGAATCATGACCTAATTCCACCGAGGAAAGGTTAACAGCCTTTTTATTCATGGAATCATCAAGTAAGGTTCTCCTATTAATATTTCTCTCTAAATAATATATGGGTTCTTTATTAATATTTATTTCATCATATAAGGGCTTCTCATTATTACTCAAAAAGCCACACAGGCCACGCGTTCCTTTCTCCTTTATTTGCAAATTAATGCTTCCAATTGAATCATCACGCTTTTTCTCCTTTATTTGTGAATTAATGCTCATAATTGAATCATCACGGTTTCCTTCTTTATTAATATTTCTTTCATCATCTAAGTGCTTCTCATTATCACTCAAAGAGCCACACGGGCCACGTTTTCCTTTCTCCTTTATATGTGAATTAATGCTCCTAATTGAATCATCACGGTTTCCTTCCTCCTTTAATTGGGAATTGATGTTTTTTAATGAATTACCACCGTTATGAAAAATATCATGGCACAATAAATAATTGTCACCATTCGATCTTATACCCTACTCCTTTATTTGCGAACTAATGCTCCTCATTGAATCATCACGGTTTCGTTCCTCTTTTAATTGTGAATTGATGTTTTTTAATTAATTATCACCATTATGAAAAAGACCATGGCACAACATATAATTGTCACCATTCGATCTTATACCATCACGGTCTCCTCCGACTTTAATATCACCATTTACTTGTTGACCCATACTGAAATCTACATTTTTAATATAGCCATTCACTTGTTGACCAAAACTAAGTTCTACATCTGCGTGGACTCATGGTTGCCAGCTGCGTGGATAAGGTTCACGCCATTATCTTTGTTGATAGAACAATCCGTAGAGCTAACAGGTGTGTCATCTTCATCCCTGGGATTTAAGGGGACCTCATCCATGGGTTGGCTCAATCTAGGACAATAAGCCATAATACCGACCTCTGAGATAACTACTGATTCGTTGAATAGGTTCATCGTTAAATCTGGAAGAGGAGTCAGCATAGTAGAATTTCTGATTTGAAGCAGCTCATTATATTTATAGGATATAAAACCTTTGGGAACATCCTTCCTTGCTTTTATGATGTTGCTGTTACTGCAGTTAGAGGGGATAGCCTGTTCATTATCCTTAATTCGATTTTCATAGGTTAGGATGTTGGAGTTACTACTTTCATTCTTCGCATTAGACTGCGAAGAGTTGGTGATAGATACCCCTGTTCCACTTGCGTCTATGGGAGAGTGAGAGCCGGTATTACAGACGGAGCCTGCCTGCCTACGATATCTTCTAGATGACTGTGGTTCTCCTTCAGAAAACAAGTAACCATTATTACCCGAAACTTGAGTCTCATCGAGAGCCATCTTCTTAAGTTTTACCAGCTTCTTTGAGTGTCTGTCACGAGCTATTTGACCTTCATTCTGAGCTTTAAGAGTAGCCTTTGCATCAATGGTTCTCCATAGATCTGGGTTGATTAAACTGGAAAGCTTTAAATGCAACAAAAGAGTCGAGCATCCTAATTTATCTAACGTTGTACGAGTCCTGAAGATGGATCCCTGTTGGGATTCGAAACATCAACAATCATTTTATGATACTCTGGATAATCCGGATTCTACAGTCTTAAACACTTTTTGGAACAAAGACTATCTTCAGAAGAGCAGCAAAAATGGGTCACAAAGATGTTGGGTTATGACTTTGAAATAATCTACAAAAAATGGAAGCTAAATGTTGTTGCAGATGCACTCTCAAAAAAGAATGAAGAGGTGGAAGCATTGCTTTGTGCCATATCTATTATCCAACCATATTGGATAACCGAAGCAAGGGATGAATGGAAGAAGGACAAAGAAGTGTGGACACTCATTCAAAATTTGTAGAAATATCCTAGTACATCTGATACATTTAGTTGGAAAAATGATTCCTGATGGTACAAAGATCACTTATATATTTGTAAGAATTCCCAACTAAAACAAAATATTCTTTTGGAATTGCACACTTCTCCTTTAGGAGGACACTCAGGATTTTTAAAAACTTACCACAGGGTGAAAAGAATTTTTTGGGATGGCCTTAAATACGATATTCAAAATTTTGTGGTGGAATGTTTGGTTTTCCGGTAGAATAAAGTTGAGATAAGGGCATGTTAGGTCCCTATATTACTAGTATATTCCCTTATTGTTGTTATTGTAACCCCCTTATTGTTATTATTGTACCCCTGTAACCCCCATATTGTTATTATTGTGCCCTTAAATTATTATTGTTAGGTCGGCTAGGATTACATTGTGGCCCCATAGACTCCTATATATAGAAAGGAGGTTTTGTAATTTTTATCATCCAAGAATTGTTCTTTTATGTAATGTATTGGAAGTTGCCCCCTCGAAGTGGCTATTTATAAGGTGTTGATCTCTCTTTTCTTCTATTTTTAGAGCTAGTTTCATAAAAGATCGTCATATAAATCATGAATTGGAATGGTTTATTGAATGCTGAAATCATGAGTATGATTAATTATTTGAAAATGAGAACTATTTGAAATAATTTCTGAATTAGATTGTTCTTCATTTTCACATGTGATTCTAATTTGATCATGAGGATTCAATATTGAAGAAGATAAATCAATATCCTCAATGTCAAACTATCATAAATGACCTCACGACATTCATTAGAATTCCCTTCGATCTCATCCAATATACCAAAACAAGGAGGAATATTAAGCTCATGCTCTTTAATTCCAGAAGAATGATCAATAATTAATTCTCTATCTTGATTAAAAATATCGGCAATTCATTTAGATCAACCTCTCTGTTTTCTGAAAAATATTTAAAGTGAAGAGAGGATAAATTGCTATTAGAAAAATTATCAGGATAGAGAGAAAAATATGAATCCGAAACAATGCATTTGAAAATGTCTCTATCTGAGAACTCTTGTGCATTTTATTCATTGCAAATTTCATATTTAAGATCATTTACTTGGCTAATTGTGCTTTCTTGAAGAATGTTGCTTTGTTGTCCCAAATTTGGAATTTGCTCATTATAAAAGAATTCAGAAATTTGTTCAACAGATTGTGTATTATTAGAAACTTTAATCGATGCTTGTACTTGCCGACTTATGCTCTGATTTTCTGATTCTAACGCACACTGATTTTCATATTTCAAAGTGGTATCTTCTTCAAGATTGTTGCTAATATCATCTTACGGCTGATTAGAGAAATTTTCCAAGCTTTGTAATTTAGATTCATTGACATGTGAAAGTGCACCCTGATCATTATCAATATTGTAGGAAATGTGCACTAAATGAAGGAATTGATCATAAATAATAGAGGCCACTTCATCATAATTTTTTTCACCTCTGTTAGAGCCCTCTAAATTACAGTATCACAAGGTGACTAAGTATTTCTTATGTCATTTACTGAAAATAATATTCCATGGCTATCATTTATTTTCAGTGAAAGAAATGGAACTCCTGATTGTAAAGAGCTTCAAAGGAATCAATCTGATTTTCTGTTCAATAGAAGGAAGGAAGTGTTGTTGATAAGGTGTCATGGGAATTAAACTTTGTTTCTACCCTCATTCCATTTCATCCACCCTCTTTACCCCCTCATTTCCTCCATATTCTGAAATTCTTTGAATCCCATTCAGACCCCAAAACCCACATGCATAACCTTTGGGACTTATTGCTCTATAAACCCTTTTACATATTCCGAAATTCCATGATTATAGCTCCCCCCCCCCCCACATCCAGCCGCTTGATACATGCATATATATCACATAAAAAACCCACATTGCCTCTATATCCTAAGTCCAAAACTCTACCCCTCTTCGCAATCGCAGATCTCAAAATTTAAAGGATAAGCGCCCAAGGGTAAATATGATAGACGTCGAAGTGCGATATGTGGGGCGGGCAGGACCCATATCATTCTCATCTACACCTCGAAGTGCTTTGAAATCCTTCATTTCTTGGTTCGGGTGGATTTTTCCATTTCTTAACTAAAAACACATGTCCGCTCGGAAAATTTTATGGAGGGGACCATTTTTTTATCGCAATCGCAAATCAAAGTCTTTTGGGCACGGAAGGAAAGGGTTAAAGTTAACGAAGTGCGATGTGGACAGGGTGATGTGGCAAGGTGACGTGGCAGTGAAGTGGCAGAGGATGTGGCATGGCCCGCATACCACACATCGCACATCTCACAGGTCAAGTTTATGATTAAACGCTAAAAGTTGTGAAGTGCGATAGAGGCCCGGACGTGATGTAGTTTTGAAGGAAAATTCCAAAGGATTTTGAATCCGCATGCAAGGCCTTTTCTATGTTAAATCACAGAAGAGTAGGAAAAGGGGTTACAACGTAAAAATATGCGGAACGCTGAAGTGAGATCAGTAATACGGTGGGGCCCGATCGTAACGCACACATCGCAAAAGATAAAAGATAAATCGCCAAGGTAAAATGTTAAACTGCCGGAGTGCGATGTGCGACTACGATGGGACCCAATCGCAATGCGCACCTCGCAAATGTTAAAAGACAAGTGCTAAGGAAAAGGTAAGAAAAGCCAAATGCGAAGTGAAATATTGGAGTGGATGCAATGTATTCCAGAACTAAGATCTAAGCATTTTCAGGTCCGGATGAACGAGTTTTTACATTGTTTTGTGTGTAAAAGGATCAAGTTGGGCATACAAGGTTTGAAGCTCATTTCACGAATAAATAAGGCTAAACTCAAAACAAAGGCCGAACCTCACCACAACAAGGAAAAAGGTAAAAAAGGTCGAGTTCGGCATTGATGCAAAGATAATAATAGCAGAGACTGAATGGGCAGCAAAGCACATCAGCACTAGCATCAATAAATGAAAGTAGTCAGCGATGCACCAGACTTAATTACCCAACACTGATCTTTTGAAAAGCAGGGCTCGTTGCCTTTTAGGAATCATCACACACCACTACCAAGACTACCTTTGATCCTATGAAGAGCCATTGAAGCTTTTAGATACATGAAGAGCTGCTCAAAATTAATTTCACAGGTGATGTTGTCAAAGATTTCCTTTGTTCAGGCCTTGCATGGCCATACCTGTTTAATTTTCAGTTGTTGTAATAAATGAAGACTGCCAAAGTAGATCAGGGCAACCGACTTAATTTTTTAGTTAAATAATGCTTGAACCTCCATTTTGAAGGGTTGGATATTTTAGTACCTATATTGTAAGAACTACTATTGGAGCACTGTAATTTTTGAAGATGGACATCGATAATCAAAGACCGATTACATGATTCTTGAGATGTGTTAAAATGGTGACATGTTTCTTCTTTGTTTAAATGTTTCTGTTGTTTTCTATGTTGTGTATCCGCTCATTTAATTTTAAATTAGAAATTTTAGATTAAGATTCGTTGTCATAGAGCCTTAATTTAGTCTGCATTTACAATCTGAATGTTTTCTACTGAAGTCTGATTAAATTATTCTTAATTTCTCTTTAGTCACTACTGAGCCTTACTGTTTCTTCCACCTCCTAATTCATACAGCTCTTAAAATCCATTTCGCACAGTTAGCTGGCCCCGTGATTTTCTCTTGATTTTGATGTGCCTTTCCAGCCTTTGACTCCATCATCCAATGGAATAGCCTCTGCAACCCTATTTTTCTAACCACATAATCAATAAAACAAACAATCCTCATCACTATAACTAACCTAATATCTGCAATTATAATCGTTAAGTTAAATCATAAATCAGAAAACAGAGAGAGCCCTCTCTGAGTCTAGGAAGGCTAGGTCTTGGACTCCAAAGTGGTTTGATGTTGTGCTTTATAGTTTATTTTTGCTAATATTCTAAATTATAGAGTGCTAACATAATGGCGACCATACTGGGGAATTATTGAAGAACTTAGTATTTCATCATAACACAGAAACCCTAGTCGAGACACTATGGGATTTAAGTATTGTCCACAGATTGGTTTTTTGTAAAAATATTCATCTCGTTTATGCTTTGGGTCTGAATTCTAAATTCCATAAGAATATTTACCAAATCTCATCCTGACCCAAATCCCCCTGCAATAGTTAACAACCCAGAGAAAATCCTAATAAGAACTCCCCGATTTGAGGACCCAACTATTAGCAAGCCTATTCACAAAGAAAGTTCCCTTCCTGAAAACCTTGCAACCTTGCAAGATATCCAATTTGACTTACACTTTGAAAAAATCTTGTTCAGTACTAAATCTCAAAATTGGATAGCCCAGACAGTTTTTGACCCATCCATCTTACAGAAAAGTCCAATTTTGGAAGCCTCTACATCCACTCAAACTGACTCTCAGCTTCTCCAATACTTTGAATCACTTCAAGGCTTGGTAACAGAGCTCACCTCAGTTATCGATGATGCTTACCTTCAACAGGTTGTAGAATTATCTGCTTTAAATGTAGCAGCTCTTTCTGTTATTTCCAAGTCTGCTCATCCTCAATTAAATTGTTCAAGTGTATCTACATCTCCTACCATTTCCTTGAACCTTACCCACCATAGTGCCCAAACCACCACTCATACACCCATTATACACCCTCCTCCATTTAACCCTCCACCTCCCTTGGTTACCCCTCCTCTTATCAACCCTCCTTGGGTTCCCCCACCACCAATCATGGCAGCCTAATATGCTCCATTAGTGCTACCACAACCTATGGTGCCTATGCCACAATATTATCAATCCAAAATCCCACATTTTGATGGAATTGGTCCTGAAACTTCTCAACAACATGTGGAAAAAATGAATGATGCTTTTGACTACCAAGAGATAGAGGATGAAACTATCCAAATGAGAATGTTTACTCAAATTTTAGGGGAAGAAGTAAAAAAATGGTTCAAAGGCTTGACCCCTAACAGTGGCCATGACCTCCCTGCCCTCCACCAGCTGTTCATAATAAATGGGAAGTTAAGAAAAATCCTCTCCAAATCCCGTTAGAATATGAAAACATCAAGAGAAATGCTGGAGAGAGTGTCCAAGATTATTGCACTAGATTCAACAGTATATACAATGCCCTCCTTCCTCACATGAAACCCCCACAGGGCTTAGCCCTAATGAAAATTTCAGAAGGTTTTCACCCAGAGATGGCTTATCAGCTAAGAGAAAAAGATCCAGCCACATTGGAAGATATGTAGAGGAGTGATGTAGGTGTGGAAGAAAATATGATTGCAAAAAGGGCTAGAATGAGAAGTGAGAAAAGAGTCACTATTAGGGAAGAGCCTATAGCTTCCACTTCTGATGCCAATATTGATAGTCTGATGAGAACGATGGAGAGAATGATGGAGAGAATCAACTTGAATGAGAGATTTGTCCCTAGGTAAAATCAACCAGCCCCTCAAAATAGAAACCAAAAATTTAGAAGAAACCCTCCTCAAATAAGAGAAAGAGAACAGAGAGGACCTGACCAGCAAATTAGGCCTCCATTCCAAGAAAATTGTGCTGATTAGGATGAGGGGGTGGTTGAGGAACTAGAAGAAATTAAAATTAATATAATGGGAATTAACGATGAATATATTGTTTTCCTCACCGGAGAAGAACAAGATGTATTCTATTCGACTCAAACTGCAGTAGATTTTAAAGAGTCTGAAGATTATAAACAAGGATTTGAGAATGCCATCATGGAGGTGCATAGACAATATAACCTCCGAAGCAATAAAAAGTCAGATATCCTCAAGAGAAAGAATTCTGAAAACTCTGCTATTAAGGCCCCCTGAAGCTGATCCTAAGAAAGCAGCAGAGAGTTCAAAGAAAATTACTAAAATAATCGGAAATAATGATCTAGAAAGCAGCACTAGCATACTAGCAGTCAGCCCTATAAAAATTGTTCCAATTGATATCCCTAATACAATTCAACAATCTGAAATGGTTGCAAAAATAGTGCTTGATAAGAGTGACTTAAATCTGCCAAAGACACACACACCATTTAGAATTGAGAATGAAATTGCTAAAATAAAAATCTTTGTCCCTCTCACTGAATTGGTAAACCAAGATGTATATAGGTCCCAAATCCTAAAAGCATTGAACATAGGAGAAATCACGGATACTGTCAATCTAAACGATGACAAACCTGAACTTTTGTTTGGGCCAGAAGTAGAGGGAAAATTCCAAGAGGGAGGTGTTCCCCCATTTTATCTCAGTTTGAATATTCATGATAAAATTCTCCCTAATGCCATGATAGACTCAAGTGCATCTCATAATCTCGTGCCAAAGGCTGTTATGGAGAAACTTGGCCTACAAATAACTAGACCCTACAAAGACCTATACACATTTGACTCCAGCAAATTTAAATGTTCGGGGATCCTCATCAAATATCTTTGTATTACATTAGCCCAGATACTAGCCAAGAGTCTAGTGTTGGACATAGTGGTGGCTGAAATCCCTCCCAAATATGGTATGCTTTTATCACGTACATGGGGATCCAAGCTTTCAGGCACTCTCCAAATGGATACGACTTATGCTACCATACCAGTTTTTGGCCAAAAAAGGAGATTGTATAAGGAGACTCTAATGAAATACATGGTGAGCAATCAGGAAAAGCCTCATAACTACCCCCTATATTCTGTCCACTCTGATCTTGATTCATTTATTCTCTATAATGATGTAAATATTAATGAGAAATTAATTGAAGAAGTAGAATACCATAAGAAAGAAAAGGTAGTCCAAATGGAAATTGTGAAACACAAGTCTGAAAATGAACCATTTTGGAACATGAGTATTGATGGTTCGTGTGGCAAAGCTGGCTCTGAAGCAGGTGTGTGGGTATGCAATACTTAAAATAACTACGTAGAAGGGCATTCTTACAAGCTAAACTTTCAGTTTACCAAAAATATAGCATAATATGAGGCACTCCTTTTTGGTTTACAACTGCTGAAGAAACTAGGAGCCAAGAGAATCTAAGTCCATGGGGACTCTAAGTTGGTCATTAAACAAATCATGGGAGAGTATTCAGCCAAACATCCCAGATTAAGAGCATGCAGAAATGCTGCTCTTGACATCCTGAAAACATTTGAAGAATATGACCTTGCTGCAGTTCCAATAAACCAAAATATTTTGGCCAATGGGTTAGCATTTTCGGCCAGCACTTGTCAGCTTCCTCACCCCAAAAAACAGTATACAGTGTAGGTGAAACATCGTCCAACAGTTCTTGACAATATGAGATATTGGCAAGTCTTTAGAGATGATAAAGAAATTGAAAATTTCCCTGCAGTCTAAGGGTGAGTTTGAAGACTCTAATCTGGACTTAGAATTTGAAGAATATTGTTCCACTAGAGAGAAAGCATGTAGGGAGAAACCCCCTCACGATTCTGATGTTAATTTTTCAGCAAATGAAGATAAGCATAGGAAAGAGATGGATGAAGATCCAGAAAAAATAAGAATTCAAAGTACTATAGTTCAGACACAACACCTTGCCTAGAGGACTTGTCCCTCTAGAAGAACTTTTTGATTTTAATGATGTGGCTAGGAAGCCAAAAATGGAATCCACAGAAGCAAATATAGAGGATTGCAATCTGGGCACTAAGCAGGAGCCCAAGATGGTAAAGTTATCAAAGACACTTCCAGCATCCATAAAGCATAAATACATTTCTTAGTTCAAAGAATTTATTGATGTGTTTGCCTAGAGTTATGAAGACCTAAAATCCTATGATATTGATATCATCCAGCACAAAATTTCAGTCAAGGAGAACCAAAAGCCCTTTAAACAGAAACTGCGTAGGATAAATCCTGTCCAAATGCCACTGGTTGAGAAAGAGATCAATAAAATGTATGATGTTGGGATAATATTCCCAATCAGGTACTCTGAATGGGTTTCAAATATTGTACCTGTGAGAAAGGAGACAAGAGAGATTAGGCTCTGCATTGACTTCAGAAATCTAAACAAGGTATCTCTTAAGGACAACTACCCCCTACCAAAGATGGATCACATATTGCAAAAGGTAGTTGCTCCAAAAGAATCTCTCTACTAGATGTTTTTTCAGGGTACAATCAAGTGCTGGTATGCCCAGATGATCAACACAAAACAACTTTTACCACTCCTTGGGGGACCTTCATGTATGCCAAAATTCCCTTTGGATTAATAAACGTTGGTGCCGCTTTTCAAAGGGCAATGCATATTTTTTTCAGAAGAGAATGGTGTTTTCATCGTGATATATCTTGATGATATTACAGTATATTCAAAGACTGATGAAGAGCATCTGGCCCATCTAAGAAGAGTGTTTGAGAAATGCAGAAAACTAGGTCTATATCTAAATCCTAAGAAATCCTTATTTGGTCTTGAAGAAGGAAAGCTTCTAGGCCACATCATATCTGAATAAGGGATCAAGATTGACCCCAGCAGGATTGAGGTCATATTGCAAATCAATCACCCCAGAAATATCAAAGAGCTACAATCTTTCATTGGAAAGATAAAATTTTTAAGAAGGTTTATACCAAACCTAGGAGAACTTGAGGAATATCACTAACATTCTCAAGAGAAGTTCAGGAGTCAAATGGACCAGAGAGGCTAAACAATATTTCGACCTAGTAAAGCAAGCACTCACACAGGCACTAGTTTTGATTACCCCTTATTTCACCAAGGAATTTATTATTTTCTCCTTTGCATCAATACACACAATTTCCATTGTATTATTGCAGAAGAATAAATATGGGAAAGAGCATCCCATAGCATTTTTTAGCCAAGATTTAAGAGACGCACCTTTGAAGTATAATATTATGGAAAAGTAATATTTTGCCTTGATCAAGGCACTCAAGGATTTTAGAGTCTACATTTTGCATTCACACATCATTGCATTTGTGCCTAATATCGTTATCAAAGACATCCTAACATAGGATCCAGATGGAAAAATAGGCAAGTGGATTGATGTCATCTTGGAGTATGATTTAGATATTAGGCCCACCAAACTAATCAAGGGACAAGGAATAGCTAAAATAATGGCTGAAACAAATTTTCAAGCACAGAATATTAACATGATTCATTCACTGGATGAACAAGAGGAGCTAACGACTCCCATTAGGGTAATTTTGAGGTCTAAAATGGGCCTCCTAAGAAAATAATAAAATAATAGCTAAACCAATAAAATAATATTTATTAATTTGAAATTCACTTTTTGCACCACAATCTATGTAACCATAGTTAAATTCAATTCAAAAGTTATACCAAAATAAAATTAATAAAAAAATGTATTGATGTGACTATAAATAAGAATGAGTTTTTCAAGAAAATGTCATTATCATTGAACAACTAATGCATTTGTCCTTTGTACTTAAATAAATTAAAATAAAATATAAATATAAATGTATAAATTCTTAATTATTATATGCTATTAATTAAAATTTATATTATTTAAATTGTATAATAACATGTAATTAATATACTATATAAAAATAATGTAATATAATATAATAAATGTATAGGGATATGTATTGTTTCTTTCAAGAAATATGAAATGACAATAATATATTTTTATTCAAAAAGTGTGAAATGACATTTATTATGAGTATTTTACTTTGACTTTAAAAATACTTAGAGCACTACCATGGTTAACCAATAGTTTTTATCCACCATTGATAATGTGACAAGTAAGTACCTTTAACTCAATCAATGCCACCTCAACCATTAGGGATGATGTTATCTCCTAAAATGTGATTGGTTCTCATAAAGTGAATTTTGATTGTACATTTTCCTTAGAAGGCCCATTTTAGACCTCAAAATTCCCCTAATGGCCTATTGAAGAAGCATACCTGAATTCTCCTTGGTACATAGATATATTGTATGTTCTGTTCTATTTAAATTATCCTTTTGGTTTGTCCAAAACAAAGGCTAGATTCTTGAAATTAAAGGCTGTAAAATTCTCCATAATAGAAAATGTTTTGTATTGGAAAGATTCTGGGGGAATATTGCTTAAATGTTTGCTTCAAGAAGATACAGATAGAGTTACAAAATAATTCCATGAAGGGGATTGTGGAGGTCATCTCTACTGGAAAACCACTGTTAATAAGATCCTTAGAGTTGGTTTCTATTGGCCTACCCTTTTTCCAGACACCCACAAAATGGTAGCCACCTGTCATAAATTCCAAATCTTTGAGGGAAACATAAAGTTGGTGCCTCTGCCTTTACAGCCTATCTCTTTTGAAGCTCCTTTCTAGAAATGAGGTTTAGACTTCATTGGGAAATCCACCCTTCCTCCTTTGGCCGGCATAAATGGATCCACACTGCTACAGACTATTTTACCAAATGGATAGAGGCCATCCCTTCCAGAAACGTTATTGATTCAGTGATTATCAAGTTCCTTGAATCCAACATCCTGTCTAGATTTGGTTGTCCTAGGAAGATTATTACAAACAACGTTGTTGCATTTAAGTCTAAGAATATGATAAATTTTTGCCATAGATATCACATTTCTTTGGGGCATTCAACAGCTTATTACCCTCAAGGTAATGGATTAGTCGAATCTTCCAACAAGAGCCTAGTCAATATCATCAAAAAGCAGTTGGAAGATAATAATAAATCTTGGCATAAAAAACTGGTACATGCATTATGGGCTAACAGACTGACCACTGAGAAATCAATTGGCATGTCACCATACCAGCTAGTCTATGGAATGGATGCAGTCTTCCCAACATCCCTAGGAGTGCCAGCCATGAAGCTCATTCAAGAAGCCCGGGCTAAAGAAAATGATGTGCAAAGAAGAATAAGCTAGACCATTCAGCTGCAGCAGTCCAGAGAAGAGGTGCACAACAGAAGCCAGGTGGTGCAAGAAAATATGAAGAAGATATTTGAAAAAAAGACAAAAGCCAATGATTTCAATATCGAAGATAAAGTGCTGAAATGGGACTCCAGGTGAGAAGATAAAGGTAAGCATCGAAAATTTGAAAACTTGTGGAAAGGGACATATATTATTCACTCTTTCAGAGGAGACAATGTGTTTTCTTGCAAGAAATGGATGGAACAAAGTTGTTTGGAGGTCTTGTAAATGGCAGGATTTTAAAACACTATCCCTGCTGAAAAACTCAGACAAGACTTTCAACATTGTAAATACCATAGCACTACAATTTTCAATAATTCATTGGACTAGGTTGAAGCCTGAAGTGAAGGCATAAGCCTAGTCTAACATGCTAAAAAATTTAAAAATAAAATAAATAAATAAAATTCGTATACAAATTTTCTTAAGGTGTTGCAAATTAAAGTGCCACTACCATTCAAAAGAGTTTTTGTGCAGTCATATAGTTTAAGCATGATTGTACAATTTTGAATTTTATGCTGATAGGTTAGAAAATGAAGATTTTCCAAACCATTTAATCTTGGCTTATCAGTAGTTAGGTATAAAATTACATTGGTTCAACAACCTAATCCGAACCAATAGGAGAAATAAGGGATAGATGATAAGTTAGAGATTCAAAAGAAAAATAATGTCAGGGTCTGCAAGTCTAAATTTGACCCAAAAGGAAGAAAAATGATTAGAATCATACATTGGGTAGGTAGGTCTGCAAGTGAGCTCTTAGTACTTTGAGCATGTTTCCAGTTTTTAGTTTCAGGTTACTTTTTAGTCTCAGGATCAAGTGTGTTTCAGACCTCAGTTCGCAGAAGGCATTGACTTCAGTTTGAAGGTTGCAGCCACAGAAGTTGCAGTAGACCAAGTTACAGGGTTGGGATCAGCCCAATGGATCAGGCCACTAGTCTACGGTGTTCTTAACAACTCCTGAAGGAGCTGCCATCCCCAGCTGGAGCCACTGTTAGAGCCCTGTAAATTACAATATGACAAGGTGACTGAGTATTGCTTATGCCATTTAATGAAAATAATATTCCATGGCTATCATTTATTTTCAGTGAAAGAAAGGGAACTCCTAACTGTAAAGAGCTTCAAAGGAATCAATCTGCTTTTTTATTCAGTAGAAGGAAGGAAGTGTTGCTGATAAGGTGTCATGGGAATCAAAATTGGTTTCTTCCCTCATTCCATTTCATCCACCCTCTTTACCCCCTCATTTCCTCCATATTTTGAAATGATTTGAATCCCATTCAAACCCCAAAACCCACATGCATAACCTTTGGGACTTGTTCCTCTATAAACCCTTTTACATATTCTGAAATTACATGATAATAGCTCCGAACCCCACATCTGTTTGCTTGATACATGCATATATATCACATACAACACCCACATTTCCTCTATATCCTAAGTCCAAAACTCTACCCCTCTTCACAATCGCACATCTCAAAATTTAAAGGATAAGCACCCAAGGGTAAATATGATAGATGTCGAAATGAAATATGCGGGGTGGACGAGACCCATATCATTATCATCTACACCTCGAAGTGCTTTGAAATCCTTCATTTCTTTGTTCAGGCGGCTTTTTCCATTTCTTAACTAAAAACACTTGTCCGCTCGAAAAATTTTACAGAGGGGACCATTTCTCGATCGCAATCGCAAATCATAGTATTTTGGGCGTGGATGGAAAGGGTTAAAGTCAACAAAGTGCGATGTGGGTAGGGTGACTTGGCAGGGTGATGTGGCAAGGTGACATGCCAGGGTGACATGTCAAGGTGACATGGAAGTGACGTGGAAGAGGAGGTGGCCTGGCCCACGTACCGCACATCGCACATCTCACTAGTCAAGTTTATGATTAAACGCTAAAATTTGTGAAGCAAAATTGAGGCCGAGGCGTGATGTAGTTTTGAAGGAAAATTCCAGAGGATTTTGAATCCGCATGCAGGGCCTTTTCTGTGTTAAATCACAGTGGAGGAGGAAAAGGAGCTACAACGTAAAAAACTACGGAACGCCAAAGTGAGATGGGCGATACGGTGGAGCCTGAAAATAACGCGCACATCACAAAAGATAAAAGATAAGTCGCAAAGGTAAAATGTTAAACTTTTGAAGTGCGATGTGCAACGATGGTGGGACTCAATCGCAATGTGCACCTCACAAATGTTAAAATACAAGTGGTAAGGAAAAGGTATGAAAATCCAAATGCGAAGTTCGATAGTGGAGTGAATTCAATGTATTCCAGAACCAAGATCTAAGCATTTTCATGTCTAAGTGAACGAGTTTTTACATTGTTTTGTGTGTAAAAGGATCAAGTCAGGCATACAAGGTTTGAAGCTCATTTCAAGAATAAATAAGGCTAAACGCAAATCAAAGGCCGAACGTCACCACAACAAAAAAAAATATAGAAAAGGTCGAGTCTGACATTGACGCAGAGATAATAACAGTAGAGACTGAAGGGGCAGCAAAGCACATTATCACTAGCATCAATAAATGAAAGTAGTCAGCGTTTCACCGAACTTAATTACCCAATGCCAATCTTTTGAAAATCAGGGCCAGATGTCAGGACCATCATTTGTTGCCTCTTTGGAATCATCACACACCACTTCCAAGACTACCTTTGATCCTATGAAGAGACATTGAAGCTTTTAGATACATGAAGAGTTGCTCAAAATTAATTTCACAGGTGATTTTGTCAGATAATTCCTTTGTTCCGACCTTGCATGGCCAAACCTGTTTAATTTTCAGTTGTTGTAATAAATGAAGATTTCCAAAGTAGATCAGGGCAACTGAATTAAGTTGTTAGTTAAATACTGCTTGAACCTCCATTTTGAAGGGTTGGATATTTTAGTACCTGTACTGTAAGAACTACTATTGGAGCACTGTAATTTTTGAAGCTGGACATTGATAATCAAATACCAGTTACAGGATTCTTGAGATGCATTAAAATGGTGACGTGTTTCTTCTTTGTTTAAATGTTTCTGTTGTTTTCTCTGCTGTGTATATGCTCATCTAATTATAAATCAGAAATTTTAGATTAAGATTCGTTGTCGGAGCTCCTTAATTATGTCTGCATTTACAATCTGAAATTTTTTTATGGCATGCCTTCTTAGTAAACCCACATTAACACTTTCAATGCATATAAAAATGCCTTCCAAATTCATTCCCCAAACAAATCCACAATCTGGGAAAACTCACAACATTTATCAACCTGGCCAATTCAAAAATATATTTGGATTCTTTAATATCTCAAATCTCAGATTTGAGATATTAAATTAACACTCGTATGGTTATAAACCCACAATCTTTTATCATCTAATGCCTATGAAATACACACAACCATTTTACATTATGAACTGGACAAATTTAAATTAATGTGGAAACTTCTCTTCCAACACTTGGTTTTAACTTTATAATAAAATCTCCTCACGGAATTGAAATTAACATTTCATCCATGCATTATATACCCGAATATAATGGTCAGCATGCTCTCAACAATCCAAATACTAATTGGACCCACATTTCCTTAAGATATATATATCGACCTCATTAGCATTCATGCTCTACAGGAAGTAACACTTTAACTTAACTCAAGGTACCAACTATCAATATATATGTGCCTTCGCCTTTTAAACTTACCCAAACTTAACCTTGTTCAACCAAGGCAACTATGCATGAACTTTTGGTCTTAATATTTCATATAACCCTCAGACTTTGTTTAAATGTCAACCACCAACATAATCACTTAATCAACGCTGGCCCACATCTTCATATCCCAAATTATTAATAAATAATTACAACAACCTCTGGCCATACCTCGGGTTATCGCCCTCGCAACTTTAATTGCGATTGTCGTTTGATCTTCCGCAACCCGGATCCAACGGGATTCGTGTTTTTTATCGAACAGAACCTTAGCGCTCAAAAAAAATGCGATAAAAGTGGTTTTCATAAACCACTCCAGGACACGCGTCCTCCAGCAAGTGATATCGCATTTTTTTCACAAAAACCAATTACCATTTTTAACTTGCACGAGACTGTTGGTTTAACTCCTCAAAACCGCCTTTATTGTTTACTCAAGGTTCCAATTGTTTCATCCGCTCCAAGTTCCATTCAACGCTTGGTTTGTTGCCAATTCTCTGCATTTTTATTTATATAAACTCCGCCCTCACTCTCACTTGTTCTTTTCACAGCTCCATTGTTTTGGCTGTGTTATAAAATCCCCATTCAATTTTCACGGCTCATCAAAGCCAACACCTTCAATTTACTCAAATCCACTCTTTAATTCAAGGCCTGTGCACTTTCATTCTATTTCATAGCTCTACTTCAGTGTTGCTTCTGGTCCACACCATTCATGAGTCTGCCTCTCTGGTTTAATTTGTCATTGGCTCACAGTACCGCTCCACCATTCAACTGTCCATCGAACCCATTCATCGATCCTTCCAATGATATCTGCAGTTAGATATTTCAAAAGGCGAGGTTCCCTAAAACCCTACAGTATTTCCAATATATTGCTTATGCCTTAACCTCATTTTTTCATTAATCCATTAGTGATCGATGACTAAAATTACCTAGTGTAGTTTCATTCAATATTATCAACAATATATGCAACCCTTATCACAGAATTGATCACGCATGCTCATAAAATAGCTTATTGAATTCAAATTACTCTCCACGCAAAGTTAAATCAAATAACACCCATATAATTTTGAAACAATTCTTTCATAAATATAAATGAAAGTACTTACAAAAATTCTTCTTATCCGCGACCAGATTTGAAAAATCAATGGCCCTTTTAAGCTGCCTGTAAGCTACAAGAACTCTGTTTCCTAAACCTACTCTAACTCTATCTTCCCAACTCTACAGCTTTGTTCATTAATGCCTTTGAGGCTTACAATTATACAAATTGATAGTCAATCGATTTAGCTCCTCCAATGACTCAACAAAACCCTTGGAATCCTCAAATCCTAAATTTAGCCTAAATCCCTAAACAAACTAAAACTGACTCTTCACATTCCTAACAAATCCACTTCTCTCATGTTCTCCAATTACTTGGGAACATTTACAATTTCTCACTATATTTATTCAAAATACTAATAATTACACAAGAAAGCAAAAACATGAGACCCCTCTATGTCTACAAAATACAAAGTATTTTATTGTGCCTAATGCCCCTGCATCAGTTTTCTACTGAAGTCTGATTAAATAATTCTTAATTCTCTTTAGTCACTATTGAACCTTATTTTTTCTTCCACCTCCTAATTCATACATCTCTTAAGATCCATTTCTCACAGTTAGTTTGCCTCATGATTTTCTCTTGATTTGGATGTGCCTTTCCATCCTTTGACTCTATCGCCCAATGGAATAGACTCTGCAACCCTATCTGTCCAACCACATAATAAATCAAACAAACAACCCTCATCACTATTACTAGCCTAATATCAGCAATTATAATCATTAAGTTAAATCATAAATCATAAAACAAAGAGAGCCCTCTCTGAGTCTAGGAAGGCTAGGTCTTGGACTCCAAAGTGGTTTGATGTTGTGCTTTATAGTTTAGTTTTGCCAATATTCTAAATTATAGAGTGATAACAACCTCCATATTGGAATTCTTAACTATTTTAATGAAATTCGAAGGAAAATGAGAAAATCTTGAAATAATTTCACATGGATGATGAATGGGAGGAAGAGAGAAAATATGTTCAAACCAATCTAATAATTCCTCTTTCAAAGGTTTATCTTCAATTTTAAATTTTAAACAATTTAAATGAAACTTGATAGTAAAATCAATTAAAGATTCATTTTCGAATCTTCGTAAATTTTTAAAATCATCACATACTTGTTCGTAGCCATAGCCGTCAATTTTACAAATGAATATTGTAATAAATTGATCCCAACTGTGAATTGAGGCAACTGGAAGTGAATGACACCAGCTTTTGGATTTTTCCAAGAATTTTAAAGCATGATTAAATGTAAAAGTATTCTTCTTACTGTTAAACTTTACCCGAGACAAGTGTCTTATTATTTCTAGTGGAGTATTGGAAGACGCACGTCCAAAAATACAACTTCCAATTGGAAGTTTAAGAGGAGCCACCGTAGTTAAATAAAACTTTGTAATATAAAAGCTCTTAAGGACAACAAGTCTCGGGCCCTCTTTTTAGCGCCAAAAGTGTTGAGGACCAAAAATGTATGCCTACAACACTATAAGGGTGACCACCTAGTCCGAACCTTAAAGCAACTCTTTTTTCATTGAAATGGTGTTTCCGACTTGTTAAGCTAGGTCCAGTTACCTTCTCTCCATCTCAAATGGCTTAAAATATGACTTTCATATACTAATGGAGAAGAGACATCAAATCATCCCTCTTGCTAATCAAGCAAGAAATTGATCCTTAAGCTGATTTTGGGTTCAACCAAGCTACAACTAAAGTTTGTCTCTTTTGAAAGAGGACTTCTAGGAATGTAAATTAAATTTAAATGTAAAATTATTCTAAAATGAAAGCAAAAGGAAAAATATATCAATCCTATATCAATTAGGTAGATATAGATCCAACCAAACCGAGAGAAAGATATTTAAATTATTGGGATTTAAATATGTCTGGCTTATGATGAATATTAAGCTAACGAATTAGTTCAATTAACTAACATTATGAATACAAAAACACATTTTATTCAGAGACTTCTTAACTGAGATAATCAACCAAAAACATCTAGGAATTAGTTCACAAAATGATATTGATTGTTAAATCAATAATTCGAATAATTAAACAATAATATAAGGAAATAGTTCACAAAATATTATTGTTTGTTAAATCAATATTAAAAGATATATTTATGAGTAAATAGTTACTCAGAAATCAGAATTAAACCCATAAGAGCGGAGATAAATAATAACATATAATTGAAGCAAATTACACATACTTACAATAGTGCACAAATTTGAATAAAATGATCAGTTTCTAACATTATAAAATGAAATTGGTATTTAAAACAATAGTATTAGAAATACCAATTTATTGAATCCATTTCTCTGGCTCTGGTCTCCAATAGTCCTCTACATTCTTTGAACTTTTGTTGTTGCAACAAGAGTTGCAGTAGTGTAAACTTTTCCCATCATACATAATTCAGGATGAAAAAGAAATACTCAATAATCCCCATATCTGATTTTTCTCTCCTCTACCCTACAACTCTAAATCCTCTTTACAATAATACTTTCAAGTATTCAAAAATTGCAGAGAAGAGAAGCCCCTTATTACATTCTACAATATGTTATTTATAATATTTACAAAAGGATCTCTCAATAAGAAAGTTTGTTGAAGAATAAATCTGCTTCATCAATTTTCATTAGGCCAAAAACCCATTCTTCTCTTGCTGGAGAATTATCGTTGATTGAGATTTTCTCTTCTCATCTCTTTAACTGTTTCTCTACAAAAAACAAATCCAAAATTAAATCAAAATGCAAAATCAAATCAAAATACCAAATCTGGAATAAAATTTCTTCAACAAAATTAATTAAATAATTAAATCAAAAGGAAATCTAAGCTTTCAATTGATTCCTGTGCTGATCTAATTGGTCAAGAAGAACATATTTTAATGGATCTGCACTCAGTAGAGGCTATGGGCAAATAAGAATGCAGAAAATAAAACTCAGAAAATTGATTTTGTTTAAAAATTCGGAGCTTGATTTTATGAATAATTGTAGGCCCATTAAATGATCAAATCTGGAAATGAAACCACTTCTGAATTGTTCTCCACAATTTTATCTATCCAACGTGTTGTCCTGAGTCTCATTTGGCTAAGCAAAACTCGATCTATGAGCCTCCAAATTTAATGAGTCAAAACTGCAAGAATTCTGGAATTTGTGTTTCTTGGGATAAAAATCAGAATTTTTTAATTCCTAAATTAGATTATAATTATTATTTGATTAACATTAATTTAATTATAATAATGTTATTAATCTTCATTTATTACAAACAAAAATTAATTAATAAAAATAAATGATTTAAAATATAGATATATTATATTAATATTATAATTTAATTATATTTAAATTATAATAAAATATTATAATTAGAATATTATTATTATAATTAAATTTATTATTTATTATATTTTAAATAATTTAAAAACTTTAAAACAAACCACGATAATGAGATGAGAGAGAGTGGAGTGAGCATGGAGTTACTGAAGAGAGGATGGAGTGATAAGGAGGGTGAAGTAAGGATGATGGGGAGGAGGTTGGGAGTCATAAGGAGCTTGAAGGAAAATTTTATAATAACAAATTTAACCTCTCGTATAAACCAAATTGTAATCGCAAGATTGACTCTTTTAAAACAAGCATATAAAAAAAAAAAATTATTTTGCGATATGCGATTTGCGATGTATCACAATCACAATACCACATTGCAAGTTTTGATTGCAAAATTTTAAAATCGCAATTTTATTTTTTTGGAGCGCATTTTTTATTTCAGTACTTTTGAAATTGTGATTTTTGGAAGGAAAGAGGTATTGTGAAGTGGGTCCCACGTGAATTAACAATCCTACAAATTTGACTATGACCACTTTGCAATTTTAAGATTTTGGGTTTTACAATTTGTTTTAAAATAATAAATTGGAGTAAATTACCAATATTCTAAAACGTGTTTTTATCTGTTATACAATTTAGCTATGTCATTTTATAGGACCATTAGTGAAAAAATGAAAAATATTAAAAATTAACTAAGAGTTAATATTTACAATGAATAATTATTTTAATTGCGAAAATGAAAATATTATAGAATTAATTTACATTTTTAGTCCAAGCGCAAAAATGATCAAACTTCAAAGGAGTTTCATTTACAAACTGGTTGACCAAATGAGGTGAAACAAGTATCGATGGAAAGCTTGCTAAAAATCAAATTCAATGAAATGAGAAAAATGGAAATCCGAGAAAAATGAAAAAATGGAAAAATTGTAGGATGATTAACTTAATGAAAATCATAAAAGGTGTTTAGCCAAAAATTAATAGAAAGGGTCCCCATTAATTGAAGTAAATTTGAATTGGTCTTGGAGGGATCTTTGTCAAGGTTCTTAGGTCTTGGAATTCATCATTTTTAGATTATATAAAAAGAGAATAATTCTTGTGGCTTTTCCTATTAAGAGGAGAGGCTTTGGCCCTCGCTAGCAGCCTACATTTTGTGTCTTATTGTCTCATTAATCTTTATATTTTGGTAGTTGTTTGATGATAAGAACAAAATAATAATCAAGTGAAAGAATAATTTAATTACAGGTACATCTAGTTAAGTAAACTAACATCACAAGAAATTATCAAATAAAGATAAATCACCCTAATTTAGCTGCCCTTGATTTCTCAACATGGTATCAGAGAAAAGGTGACAACATCAAGGAAAGGCAGCTTGGCGATCTTCTAATTGAAGAAGGTTACATAAGGGCTGAGCACAAGGAGATCATAAAGTATAACTAAGAAGCATCAAGGATGAATATCCATCACATCACAATGATCACATCATCACAACTCTTGGAATAAGAAGAATACCTCATAGACCCTAACTCCATTCAAAGAAGGAATCTACACTTGAAGCATTCTTGGGAAGCTTACACATTCTACAATCATCAAATCAAGGAATCAAGAAGAATTCTCCATCATGAAAGGAATCAAAGAAATATGCTTCTCTTGGAAGAAAAGATCACATCCCAAACATCCAGTGAAGAAGATCAACGAGAAATCATCATCAAGGAGACATCTTCAATTGTCAACAACAAAGGAGTAGTGGAATTCAACATCATCAAGAAGGCATCAAGTTGAATATATCATCATCAAGGGAGCATCTTCACTTGACAATTAAGTATTCTATATTTTATGTCTCAATATACAATGACTTGTTTCTGCAAGGAGAATAACAAACTAGTTGGGTCATTGAATCACCTTGCATGGAAGAAAAGAAAAAATTTGATCCTAATAGAAAAATGAAGTTAGTGAATATGTATCGGGATCAATCACCAAACCTTCTCAAGAGAAATCTCAAGCACTATCAAAATACATGAAAGGAGAAATAAGGGCTCAAAGAATCTTTATTGAGTTAATAAAGGATTCCCTCATCCCTTATGTAGAAAATTTGAAGACATCAAAAGAAATATATGAAAAGCTGGTAAAATTTGTATCTCTAAGAAATGCATGAGAAACTATATCGTTGAGAACCAAACTATACAAAATGAAGGTATCAAAGAAGTAATGGGTAGCCTCATACCTTACGAGGGTATCTCAAATAAGATATCAACTACAAGAGTTGGTAGAAGAAATGTATGATCATGAAATGACCACCATTGTGCTCAATGCACTACGTATTGAATGGGGAAACTTTGTATCAAGTATCCATGGAAAGAAGGAAACTACCCCATTCAATGATCTATGGTAATTATTAAAAAATGAAGAAACTATATTTGAGGTAAAGAACGACGTTGGATCAAGTGAACAAAGTTAAGCATATGTAGCTATGGAAAGGAAGAAAGGGAAATTTGGAAAGTTTGGGTCTTGAAATAAGTTTCAAAAGAAAATCAACATGTCTAAGATTCAATGTTATGAATGTAATGAATATGATCATTTCAAAAGGAGTTTCCCTCAACTCAAGAATTACATTTAATAAGGACAATTAACCTTGTTTCCCCATTGTATCTAGGTAAGTGCTTTAGATATCCATTAAGGAAATCATGAAGTTGATCTATTGGTGGAAATATTAATGTTGCACATCTAGCAACCACAATTGGTCCCACATTGGCCATAATTGGTTGTGAACTTGGATGTTTAGGAGATGAAGGTTTCTTATGGGATGGGTGTTTTAAGATTATAGGTATTCTTGGAAATTGAGGATGGATGATTAGCTTTTTGACTTCAGGAAAAACTATCTCTTGATCTTCAGATGCTAGGGGGTTTGTATAAACTTAGAATTCCTCTTCAGTTTTATCAAAAGTAGAAGGATATGTATGAACAATAAAGGATATAAAATCTCTTAGTTTAAGTCTAGACAATTGAAATTCAGGTTCTGCTTCTGTATCATAATTTGAAAGGGATACAAGAAGTTCAAAATACTCAAGTTGATGAACCAATAGAGAAGTTTGTAAATATATTCCTTTAAAAATAAGTTCCAAGACTTTAGGAGGTAGATCAAACAGATCAAGAGGTATTGGGATGTATTCTAATTATTCAAGTTGTGAAACTAATTCTGGTAAAATAGAAGAAGAATAAGAAGAAGAAACTTCAAGTCTACATCTGAGGGAAGCAATCCCTACAAGGCTCTCTAGATCTGATAATGGTGCAAGTAGTTTGGGATCAAAATGATATCTAGTATACCTGCGTGAAGCCAAATTTTAAAACTATGAAGTCTCCAGGTGAAATATTTTAGCCTACTAGCCTCTTATTCTCCATTAAGAGTAAATTTGAGTCGCTATCCGAGGGAAAAATTTCTTCAAAATTTGTTCCTTGACAATGATGCCTATCTGATGTTGTATCTTTGTAGATAGTCCTTGGCCAAAGAAATGCGCCAAAGCATCAATTTTGAGGGTTTTTTGAAATGGATGACCTAAAGATTTAAATACTTGTTTATTCATATAATTATTAATCCCTTTAGATCAATCAAAGTGTCAATGTTCCAATATGAAAACATACAATCTTTATAAGTTCTTTGAAGGAAGAATAAAGAAGAACTTAGAAGACTACATATCTTTCCTGAACATCTAATCATATGAGCTAAGAGGAAATGTATATATGCATCTCTATAGTGAAACAAATATGTTTAAGTATATCATAGAAGAAATAATATATTAATTTATGGGTCTCCAATTAAACATATTGTTTAATTATTACACATTATAGAAAATAACCTTTCTAGGGATGTATGGGAGACTGATATTCAACCTTGCCCTTCCCAATTTCCTACACTATCTCAAAAATATGTAGAAATATATTATGAAAATAATTATAAAACACTCACAAGTACACAAATGCTACATAAATAGAAACCATAATCATTTGATTATCTTGAAGATGAAAATGTTACAGGAGTATCACCCAAACATATGCTTGAGGTATCAACCCTTCTTACTTCAAATTATCAAGTTTACATAGATTTTTTATAAAATATATAATATATTACATATTTTAAAATAAAATAAAAGTATTTATCAAAGATAATTTGGCTAATCCTAATCAATTGACTCAAAAATAAATATCCTCAAACTGATTTAGTGACTTTGCACACTATTTGAGGCTTTAGTTTCCAACTTCTTGCTCAGAATCAACATCCTTTTGATTATGCTCCTGAAATCTTTTTTTTTATGAAATGCAACCTGGAAATCCTATTTCAATTAATAAGTTCAACAAAATTATGCCATTTCTCTTCATCTGGACATGAAAACTTGATTACTCTTCTATCGGCCTCCTCAACTTCAATATATTTTTCTAATGTTGGTATACTGATGAAAAGGTTATGAACTTCATGAGAAATAAACAAGTCATCTGCTATACCTTGAAGAAAACTTTGACCACTGAAAGTTCCTTTAACCTTAGAAAATTTGGATTTGTCTATTGTTATATCATGTAATAATATTTGATAATATTCATCTTGAATTAATTCACCCTAGGAATTTTTCAAAGAAGCCATTACTTTTTGTTCAAGAACAGAAAACTTCTTATGAAATTTTATGATTTGTATCTCCAGATTTTCACAATTGGTTTCTAACTACAACATGAAATTTTTCTTGGTCAATACATTTCTTACTTGAATAATTTCATCTTGCATGTCCTCAATGCCCATTTCCTCCAGTTCCTCTTTTATTTTTGAATTCAATACTTTGATAATTCTTCTAGCTTCTCCAGGTTTATTATCTAACTCTTCTTTAATGTTTTTAATAACTCATTTAGCTTTATTTATTAAATACTCTCGATCGAAGATTATTTATATTGGTGGCCATATTTTAGTAATTGAAAAATTTATATCTGTATATATTTTTTTGTTTTTCTTCTGCTAAATTTTGTGCATTAATAGATTCATCTGAGTATCTCTCGAGCTGCTTAATAATCTTGAAATTATTTTGTAGTTTTGACATGTCTGCATTATATGCTTGATCTTGTTTTCCTCTTCTTTCTGTAGTGATTTATTGAGCTTATCTATTTCATCATTCTTCAAATATAAATAAGAAATTTCCTTTGCAATTCTCTCTATTGAATCATTACCCACAAACTATGTATCTCCCATAAGAGTTATAGTGCTAACAGTATGGTATTTTTCTTTGAATAATTTCTCCATTTATGCCACCATTTTCTATATTTGTATATTATGTTCAACAATCATGTACAACATGGTTTATTTTTCTTTCACCAGCTCTCCCACCTCTTGAGCTTGAGGCTGCTCTGTCATTGGTAACTTAAGTCTCCTTCGCAAATCTTGAATGTTAGCATTTCTGCTTTTGATAATTTTCTGTGTGGAATCAACATCATTAGGATCCAATCCTAACTTAATGATGATATATTCTAAATATTTATCCCGTGATTCTTTTTAGAGAGAATACATTCTTTCCATCTTGAGCTTAATATGCATATTTCTCAAAGAATTTTGCAATTTTGAAGCAATCATGGTAGAATTTGCTAAAGAAGAATATATTAATTCACTAGCTTGTTTATGTAAATATATATAGTCTATAGGGTGAATTTTCTTCGTATCAAAAGTAAAAATAGAATTTTTATAATCATTTTCAGTCTTTGGAACTGGAATTTTTGGCTCTAAGAAAGCTAACTGATACTATTTTATTTCAAGATCCAATGCAGATAATAGTATATTTTGAGTATATGAGGTCTTCTTCAAAAATTGTCTATAATTAGTAGGGTTCAAAGACTCATTCTTCTTCTTAATCTCCTTGAATATAGTAAATATATTATGACTACTAGAAGAAGGAGAAATTGATGGATCATATATTGTTGATTCTATTTGTCTCAAAGAAAATACTGGTTCACTTTACACCAACACTATTGTTTTGACACTTGTATAGTTATGACCTCAAATGATTCTTCCTTTTTTTCCTTAGTTTTCCTTCACTGGAACACCCTGAATTCTACTGACTATGATCCTAAAGTAGTAGGAGAAATGATTCCTATTGTTCTTTTGAGTTATTTCTCCTTTAGGTGAGGATTTTCAACTGTGTGAGTTGGCACCTGTTCTTTTGAAATATCTTACAAAGTATTCTCCTCCCAAATTTCCCTATTGGAAAAATGCTCAATTTATAGCTTTGAAGTATGAATATAAGGAGCATATTTTTTTTCAAGCCTAATGGCCGAAAATTTTCCAATATGCCCATAATGCCAATTGGCACTCAGTTTAAACTTCATTTGGGCTAGTAAACTCTCTACTTCTTTATCAATAACCCTGGTGTTAACAAGAAAAGAACCGACTTAAGCCTTCAATTTAAATTGAGCCTTTTTTTCTTGAAAAAAAATAATCTTCATCTTCATCTAAACTTTTCCTTATAAATTCTAGAGAAAACATTCACAGAGGAAGAAATATTGATAGCTTGTATGATGGAAAATCAAAACCATAAGTTCTAATTTCTGTAAAATTTTGATACAAATACCAATCACCAACTTTTGTCTGTTCACTTAACTGTAAAATCCTTTTGATTTCGGTTGAAATCCTTGGTGTTGCATCACTACTGATCACTGAATGAAAATTCTTCTGATTTTTTCATTACTAATGTAGTCCAATGAATAACAAAATTTGGTTCGCCTTCTGGATCTTGCTTCTGTAGTGGAATCTTGAATCTTTAAAATTGATGATATAGGAACAAGTATACCAACATAGACTGGTGTTTAAAATCTCTTTCAACTCAAACTTCCAAAATTTCTCATGGATATTATCAGAAATAAATTGGCTGAAGTTGAATAAAACAAAGGGTTTCTTTCCATGTGAAAACACTGACAAGGACCCTAAAATAACCTCATCAACCCATATATCACTTTGAGAAACCAATAGATAACAAATCATTGAAATAATTTGTCTGGAAATTTATGGGAACATGGTTGAGGGGTAAGATGGATTTCGATGAGGAAGTTCAAACCCTTCAGGTAAGAAAGACTCACTAAGAAAATATCTTTGTTGGAAAGCAAGTTTTTGATAAATTCCATTAAAGAATGAGTTAAGAAGACATGCAGGGAATTGGGAACATTTATATGCAAAGCTTGAAGGATAGACTCTAGGGTAATATAAAAGTGGCATTCACCATTCAAGGCTCTAATTCTGTTTGATTGGGTAAGTATCGAATCTCACACCAAGTGACAAACTTATGAAAATGGTGAGTTTGGAGAAAAATAAAATGTGGAAGCATGGATGCCCAAACACCAAATTCATCACTAGCATATTCATATTTCTAGAAATCCCAATTATGTATCTCATAGAGGTAAAAATCACATTTAATTTCTACAATTTTAACATCTAAGTCGACTAATGGTAATTCATCTACATTTGGGATCACAGAAGACATAGGGTTTTCAGTCTGCAATTTTCCCTTCCCTTTCCAATTTCTCATTCTGAAAATTTAAAAAATAGTGAAGCAAATCAAAGTATGAGAGAAATTTGAAGATGTTTAGTGGACCGCTTTTGAAGTTTGTAATTCCTTATTCGATCGGTTTTCTGACAATGTCGTGAACTTTGAGAATGTTTGGTTGAACAACTGAGATCAATTTTTGTTTCTAGAAGAGAATTCACTATCCATTGGTAGTTTAAATGATCATGTCTCAAATGAGTATTTGAACGTTGGCAGAAATTAAATGTGAATATTTGGCGGTTACATTTTTAACAATTGGCGAACATGATAGTTGGGGATAAATTGGAGGAGAAATAACGACAAGATATTCTAGCGGGACAATGGATATGTCAGAAAGGAAGTTTGCGGGGGGGAGTGGGGTAGTAAGTGGTTTCAGGTTAATGGGTGTGAAATTGATACATCACATTCAACAGTTTTCAAAAACCAAGTATTGCACCCCACCCCCCCTGCCCCCCCGGTTAAACGTCTAGAGTGCGAGGCATCCCACAATTGTAAATTGACCATTGATAGCAGCAGACATGATCATGAACGTTGAAAAGTGTGTGTATGATATTGCAGCATTGTAGGACCCTTTATTTACATAAATAATAAAAATAAATAAATAAAAGCACATGAATAGATTTGGCACACTTTATTACAAAGTGCATGAATACAAATATTTTTTCTTTTTTTAAATCATAACTTTTAAATTTGACTATAACAAGAAATTGTTACAATAGAAAACAAGATATAAATGAAAACTTATTTATAACATATATTTGTATGAGCCAACCTAATATTACAAAATTTATAGGCACCAACCTACATGAGACATTAATTCCCCTCGTTGCAAGATTTGTAGGCATTAACCTATAGGAGATACTTACCCCCCTTACTATGATATTTATAGGCATAAACCTATAGGAGACAATAATCCCCTCAGCTACAATATTTTTAGGCATGAACCTACAAGAGACACCAATCCCCTCAGCTATAATATTTTTAGGAACCAACCTACTGAAGACACAAATCCCCTCTACTATAATATTTGTAGGAACCAACCTATAGGAACACTAATTCCCTCAGCTAATTTTTTTACAAACCAACTTATAAAAGACACCAATCCCCACTATTGCAAACATTCATAGGAACCAACCTACTATATACACCAATCCCCATTTATTTTTCTTTTTAGTATTTATTCACCATGTCTATTAGCTACTTCTACCTTCATCAGATCTGCTTCTCCCAAAACTTGTTGTTTTTTTATTCTTCCCAAGAATGAACTTGCACAAAATTCCACACATCCAATTTTGAAAATTTTACTTTATAAATTTTATCGAAGGTAATTATGTATGTCTCCTCAGATATTTAACATTTCCACAATTGAAAAGTCCCAAAATATCAGTTATAGTAAAAATTCCAAACTACCCTATTTAAAGTTTATTTCAGGACTATTCAGTAACCCTAAATTCCATGTGGCATATCTCGGAATTATAACATATAAATTTATAAAATTTCTACCACATGTACCTAGATATCTCATATTTTTCTCATCAAAATTTCACATTATGAAACATCTCAAAAAAATTTATAGCAAAAATGCCAAGTTGACCTGTTTGATGCAAATTCTAGGAGCAATTTGAATCCCTAACTTACTCAAAGAATATCTTCTAAATTACAATGAAAAAAAATTATAAAATTTCTACCACATGTACATGAATATCTCCCTTCTATGTTCTCCAATTTTCATCGTCTGAAACATCACAAAAGAAACATTATAGTTAAAATTCCAAGGTGATCTTTTGGAAGGCTATTTCAAGAGAATTTAGAAACCCTAAATTCCTCATAATATATATTTCAAATTATAGCGAACCAAGGTGTGAAATTTATACCACAAGTAAATAGACATCCCTCCTCTATATCCTCCAATTTTCATGGTCTAAAACATCTGAGAAAAAATTTATAGTGAAAATGCTAAGCTGACTTGTTTGAAGAATATTTCAAGAGAATTTAGGAACTCTAAATTTCTCAGAACATATCTTTGAAATTAAAACAAAAAAAGATCTGAAATTTATATGAAAAGTATAGGTACATATCCCCTATATCTCTTGCAAGTTTCATTTTCAGAAATATTCCAAAATAAACGTTATAGTGAAAATTCCAAGCTGACTTCTTTGAAGTAGGTTCAACAACATTTAGGAACCCTAACATCCTTATAACATATCCCCAAAATTAAACCGAAACAATGTCTGAAATTTATAACAGAAGTACAATAATATATCCCCTTTATCTTTAACAAGTTTCAAGGTTTGAAACACCACAACAGAAAAGTTAGTGCAAAAATTACAAGATGGCTCATTCACTCCATAAATCACATATTTCCTCCACCTTTTAAGACCCCAAGAGTATTCCCTAGATTTTTTTGTACAAATTATATCTCTTCTTGCTTAGTTGAATTGAAAATTAACTCCTATATCCTTTATTTATAGTGTTTCTATGTTCACTCATGGGTTTGATTTGTAAAACTTCCTTGGTCGACCTGTACTTTATGGTTGGGTCAACCTGATGAAATATTTCATATCTCCCCATTCCTATGGAATTAGAGGGAGTTCCATGTACCATTGGAAAAGTATCAGAATAATATTTTCGGCCATATCTCCTATGATACCACTTGAGAAAGGTATTTAGTGTTGAAATATGTAACTAGGTTCGATTTTCATAATGACATGTGTAATTATGAATTTATGTATTTAATGAAAAAGAGAAAATAAATAAATTTATTATTGTAAGCCTTGATGCATGGGTTTCATTCTCAAGAGAAATGATTTTATAGTTCAAACATCCATTGAGTGCTTCTAAGTTTTTTATAAAGTCATTGAGTCATTTTCATGTATGAATGACCCATTTGGAAATGTTACATATTGTAAGAAAAATTATTTGAGTCAAATTAGATTAAAAAGACCATCCAAGACCATGTCAAACATGCAAGCATCAAGTCAGCCTCATGGAGCAACAAGTTGACATAAAAGGAGGAATTTGACCCTATGAGAAGCATATATCTTGTGTTCTTGTCTTGTTGTTGTTTATGGTTTGGTAGTTGTTTGATGAAGAAAACACTAATAAGTAACAAGAGAAAGAAGAATCTGATTAATAAAAATTAAAATACATCACAAGAAATTATCAAAACAAGAGAAATCGTCTTATGTTTTTTCCCCTATATTTATCAACATGGTGCTAGAGCTAAGGTGACAAGTCAAGGAAGGACAAATCATTAAAGGACACTCAAGGACCGAGATAATAGTAGATCATCAAAGGAATTAATCATCAAGAAGGGCCATTCATCCTAAGACCACCTGAAGAACAAGGATCACATCATCATCTTAAAGTAAGAACCCTAGTTCATTCAAAGAAGGTATCTACACTTGGAACATTCTTGGGATCGTTGCTCAAATCATCACCTCGAAGAAGTAGACCTCAAAGATCCTATCTCTACTCAAGAAAGGAAGGAATACAAATAAAAGTGTCTTGAAGAATTATAATCCAAGGGGAGAAAAGTTCAAATGCATTATCATCGTCAAGGATTCAAGGTTATCTCCCTCTCATTAGATTAAGGATCACTTTTGAAGAAAGACATATTCATCAAGAAGAAGTCATATATAACCAATATCATCATCAAAATCAAGAAGGTGACAGATTGAATATATTGCCATCAAGGAGTATCTTCACTAGCAAGTATCTTTATGCGTACATCTGAATCTATACAAATGTCTTTTTGCAAGGAAATCAACAAGTTGGTTGGGGCTTCAAACTTTCTTGCATAGAAGAAAAGGACATATCTGAACCTCATAGAAAATGAGGTCATGGAAAATTTTAAGGGATCAATCACTAAACCGCCAAAGGAAGAAGCTCACAAACTCACAAATTTCATGAAAGGGGAAGTAAGGGCTTAAAGGATTCTCATAGAATCCATTAAGGATACCCTCGTTCCCTATGTATCAAAATTAGAAACATCAAAAGAAATATATGAAAAACTTGTATAATTTTCTCTGTAAGCACGACAAGAGAAGTGATCTCATTAGGGAAATAACTCTAAAAGATGAATATATCTAAAGAATAAGGAATAACCTCATATTTTATGAAGGTGTCTGAAATAAGGGACCAACTACAAGAGTTGGGAGAAATAATGTCTGACGAGGAAATGAATACCATAATACTCAATGCACTACTAGAGGAATGGGGCAACTTCAAATCCATCATCTATGAGAAGAAAAAAATATACTCCATTCAATGAACTATGGTCACTATGCAAGATAGAAGAAACTAGGTTGAAGGCAAAGAGTGATGTAGGATCAAGCGAACAAGCTCAAGAATTTGTTGCCATGGCTAGAAGAAAATGAAAGTTTTAGAAGCTTGTTCCTCAAAAAAAGGAAGAAGAACATGTCAAAGGTTAAATGGTATGGTTGTCATGAATATGGGCACTACAAGAGCGATTTTCCAAAGATAAAAAAGGACAACAAAAAAATATGAAGGGAATAAGCCCATGTCACTAAAAAAGTGGAAAAAGATGGAAAGAAGAAATACAAGAAGGAGGAAGTAAAAGATCTCTACTATGATTGAGATAGTCTTCCTCACCTAGTTCTTTTCAAGTTTTATTTTGTAAAGTATAACCATGATGGTAGGAATCACTAGAAGCATGATAGGATGCATCATACTAGGATATGTCATCATAAAAGCTACGATTGAAAGCAAGAGATCATGACATCATCATAAAGCAACATGAAAGATAAATGAAACAAAAGTCTATAGAAGTCACATATAGAAGGATGTAGCTCTTGGTAGCCTAACCAAAATCATAAGTAGTACTTATGGGAAGAAGAAATTCATCTAGCATAGATCTCATCATGCATTATTCAAAAGGAGCATTTGCAAGATGAGGATGATTAAGATCATCTGTTGTAATATTTAATGGAAGGTTCAATGACTGGAAGAAGAAATTTTCTCGCCGATAATTACACCTTGTATGGGACTCATGGAATGATGATATGGTGTAAAAATATGTGAATTAGGTAAAGGTGATTGACTTTCTTTCAATCAAGGAATTTGTCGAAGGAAGTCTAGATGACCAAAAGAAAGAGATGAGGTACATATGCTTGTGTTTTATAAAATTAAGTCATGTCACATAGTTGATGTTAGGTCCCTATAATACTAGTGTATCCCCTTATTGTTATTGTTGATGTAGCTCCTTATTTTTATTGTTGTGCCTATGTATTCACCATATTGTTATTATTGTTCACCATAGAAGCCCACTATTGTTATTGTTGTGCCCTTACATTGTTATTGTTATGTCGGCTATGATTATATTGTGACCCCTTAGAATCCTATATATAGAAAGGAGGTTTTTTCATTTGTATCATCCAAGAATTGTTCATTTATTTAATGTAAAGGAGGTTTCCCCCTTTAAGAGGTTGACTTATAAGGCGTTGATATCTCTTTTCTTCTATTTTGTGAGCTGGTTTCTTAACATTTGGTATCAAAGCTTTGGATTCTAGGGTTTTGTTGCTTCAAATAGTTCATCGTGGAATTTTCACTATAAATTTGTGTCTACGAAGGTTTAGAAGCTGAAAAAAAAACCCATTTGAGTCGAAATCCAGAGGAACTTAGTGTAAAAATTTTATATCTTGTTTCACTACATTTCCAAAGATATGATCTGAGGAATTTAGGATTTTTCCAGGCTCCAGAATTTCATCCCAAACAGGTGACTGAGGGAAAATCGCCATAACTTTCATTTCATATCGGATTGGAATTATGTAAAAAGTGACCAAAATTTCATGTACTATAGTTTTTTTTGAAGCGATTTCAGAGCTGAAGGTCAAAACAGTGACATGTGGCACGATGTACAAGTTTGATCTACTGAACCCGCCCATAATTAGGTCATTGTGGGAGATCAAACATAACTTTGTCTTGAATAATCCAAATTAGGTTTAAGCTGTGGAATTGGAAGAAGACTCAAAGGGCTACTACAGGACAAAATTTCAGATATTGAAGATCCTAAATTCCAGAGATAAATTAGTCTCAATATTGAGCTCCTCAAAAGAAAGAAAAATGTGTGTATCATTTTTTTTTAACTTGCATAAGTCTTGTTTGAAAAATCAGTTTGAAGTGATTCCAAGGGCATATTGAAGCATATATATCAGTATTGGGTTCTAAAATTCCCCCAAAAATAATTTCACACCCATTAAGCCCTCAAAAGGCTCTACTATGACTCATGAAGAGGAAGAAATGCAACGTGATATATCAAAATTAAAATACCATGTGCAACAAATTTTCTCACAAAGAGTAACAAGAAATGAAATGGAAGCTATGATCGATGGTATAGAAGAAAAACTGAAAGCAGACATGGAAATTTTGAAGGAAGGTTTGAAAATTTGCTACAATAAATGATTCCTAATGGTGAAAAGGTAGTAGAGGAAACTCATGATGAGAAAAAAACAAACGTTAATCATGATTTCATGAAATCTAAAGTTGGATTTAAGACCCACCATATTCCAAATATCAATATGAGGAATTTTGATGGAAAGGATTTGATAACGTGGATACTATAGATGGAGCAAGTCTGACTTCAAACAATATTTCCAGAACATGAAGAGTAAGGAAAAATAATATTGGAACCTAAAGCAGTCACAGAAACATGAACTCGAAAACTACGAAATCGATAAATTTTAGATTATCTCATCAAGTAGAAGAACTTACCAGCTGAAGATTCCACATGGTAGGATAAGAATTTTATACAAAAGCATCTAGAAATAATCAAGAGTCGAGGACACCACTTGTTTGAAGGAGAGGGGCATGTTAGGTCCCTATAATATTGTGTATCCACTTATTTTTATTGTTAGTGTAGCCCCTTATTGTTATTTTTGTGGACATGTAGTCCCCATATTATTATTATTTTTCACCATATAAGCCCACTATTGTTATTGTTGTGCCCTTACATTTTTATTTTTATGTCGACTATGATTATATTGTGACCCCTTGAACTCATATATATAGAAAGGAGGTTTTTTCATTTGTATCATCAAAGAATTGTTCATTTATGTAATTTAAAGGAGGTTTACCCCTCAAAGAAGATGATTTCTAAGGCGTTGATCTCTCTTTTCTTCTAATTTGTGAGTTGGCTTCATAACAGTTGAAGATAACATGGATAAATGATTTAACTCATGAGCATCATCAAAATAAAAGGATCTCCTCCTTTGAAAGGATGCATGAAGGCATGGTTCACATATTGATTAAGATGAAATCAACATAACAAGTCCTCATATGGAATAAGAGGTGGTTGACAAAAATAAAGGAACTATGGATGGAAGTTCCTAGGATGAAATATGTGAAGAAATTACAAAGAGATAGTTAAAGATGAAACTATGATCACATAGAAAAAGTAAATCAACATATGATGACTTGAAGGATTGACTGTGACATCTCCATGGAAAAGGTATGAAGACTTTGATGAAATCTAAAAAACAAGGAGACCCTTAACATTGTATATCTTGGAGATATGTCAATATGTATGAAGGATGTTGATGTTACATCAAGATATGTCATGAAGAAAATACCATCACAAAGGTAATTTTTATTTAATGTTAATTCTTGATTTTTGAACAATATATGGATGGGCTAATGCAAGGCTACCAAAGGAAGAGTTGTAGATGTTATCTAGAACTGATACTCATGTGGTAGGATGAAATATCCTGAAGGGAACATGATGTGAATAAGGTAGAAAGGTATGAAGGAAGGCCATATATGGACTAATGGATCACTTTCTGATGAAATGAAGGATTTCATGATTGACATGACTCATAAATTAAGTAATAGATGGTCGATTCCCTACGAAGAAGTCCAAAAGATGTAGGCTCCATAACAAAGAAGATATTTGTGACATCAAAAGATGGATTCCTACAATAAACTAGTTATAACATTATCTCCACCTAAAGATTTGTTGGAAGCAAGTCCATGGTTAAGGGGAAGCTTGGTCAAGTCCCTAGTTAGGAGGGAGAGTAGGTAAATTTCTTTTATATGAATGGGTACATTCCTTCATAGGAATGGGTATATCCTCCTTGTTTAAGAGGGAGAGATATAAACAACATTCTTATCTTCACTTGGGAAGAAATAATGGAGGATTGGGTAAGAATTTGGCATCTGATACTCTTTGAGGATGTGGTAGGGCATACAAAATAAGAGTAGTCGTAGAGGACCAATATTCTTTGAATACTGTGAATCTAAGATAAGAATAGTCCTGGTGGAACATACTCTGAGAGAACCCGGGTAGGGTATGTTCCGAGATAGATTTTATATTTTTTATCTTTACGTATTCCTATTTGACCGTTTTGAATATGCTTCCCTGGCAATGGTGCCAAAATTTTGGGTCAATTTATTGCTGTAAACTAATGCAAGTATTTATTATCAATCCGGGTTAGTGGTACTTAGAAGCATCCCCAAATTATATGGGTTTCAATTGTGATCAATTTAGAATATGGTTTATTAATTATTAGGGAAATGCATCTTACAAATATAAATCTAACTTAAACAATTTCTAAATTCAGATGTGTAATCAGAAGCAGAAGAATCTCCTAACTTAAGAGATTTTTGTTTCCTTCTCTAACAAGATTACCTTATGAATTACAAAAAAAAAACTAAAATATATTAAGATACATGAAGCAATAATTGAAGAGGCTCTTCACTGAAGAGGTCCTGATTGTCCTTCATCATATATTCATTTATCAGTAATGTTATTGTTAAAAACAGGAATTCAAGAAAGCATGTAAAAGCATGTAAAGATGAATTATAACTGGAGACCTTAATTTAGATAGAAAGAATTTTTAACTTAAACATTTGTTTGTCCTTTCATATGAAAGTTAAGAATGATCATTAGATTCATCAATACTCAGAAATAATCATCATAAACAAATTAAGCATAAGCAAGCTAATTCATAAATTGCAACTACAAATAAACTAAGTGCACTTAGCTCGATGTGGGGGCCCTCCACCCTTGCCTCGCACACTGAAGGTGAATTCAGCTACTTAAAAATTCAATCAATCAACTAGCATATAACAGTAGCAAATATGATAGAACAGATCGTCAATTATGTCTCCAAGTCTCAGAAATAATAATGTTAAGTCATACAAGTTCTACATATCAATGTCTTCAAATTTTGAGGCTTAAATAGATAAAGTATCTAACAAACTCATCTAAAATAATTTCTATAGTCATAACTATCCTTATCTTATAAAATCAAGTCGAATCCATCCATCAGATCCATCAAAATCTAGATAATCCCACAAATAAGAGTTTTGACCTAGTTTCTAGGGATCCTCCATAAAGAAAAGTCATGTTTGACCGCCTTTGACCAGGCCTATTAAAGATCAGTTTGATGTACCAATAGGTGTACACTTATTCTTAGTTCCCAAGCCTTCTATAAATATATCCATCTCGAGCCCAAGTGTCCTGCACGTATGCAAACCATAAGGCCATTACGGGAATTTCTCATGTTGTCCAAAAATGCACTTAAATTTCAATTTTTACAAAAACATCTAATAATTGAAAAACATAATTTAAATACTTGTTTATGCATATTTTGGTCAAAATAAGGTGGCTATGATGGTGAATTGATGGATATTATGGCAAAATAATATGTATTTCATAAACAAAAAGAGATCAAAAACAAGGGCCAACAACACCAGTGCCATCAACATCTCCAAGAAACCTGTCATTCATTCAAAAACAAAACACATTCTGATCAAATATAATTTTGTTAGAGAACAAGTTGCTGAAAAGAATATCAAAATTGAATATTTTGGTACAAAATAAAATTTCATTAATATCTTAACTAAATATTTACCTTGTGAAGCATTTGAATATCTTTTCCAGAAGCTTTGGATTCTCCCAAGTTCTCATTAGATGTTCCTTATTCATAAAATAAAGGGGGAGTGGAAGCGTGTACAAGTCCACATGATGGTTGTGTTTCAGGGGGGGTTACCCTTTACCATTGATGTCAAAGGAGGAGATAATGTTGTAGGAAGATGTGTCATGATCGCAGGGGGAGTACTTGTGTTGCCATCAATGCCAAAGGGGGAAATTGTTGATCAATCCTTGTCATTGATGTCAACCCAAGCAGCACCAGGGGCTACTGCGATATTGCATGGGAATTTTCACTTGAAAACTTACTCTAGTATGAGTCAAGGATATTTTGGATGGTTTCTACTTGTCGATATGTTTCCGTTGATATATGGCACGCCACGTAGTTCTTCATGGTTTGAGAGATATTCGTTTTTGAAGTTAGTAACCCCAGTTAGTGGGCTAAAACCCCATAAGGTTGTGGAATGACACTAATCATTGGTTGTGGTCATTGAATAGTCAATAATAAATAATTTTTTAAGCTCCTAAAATCCCTCCAACGTTCACTTATTGAAGACCCTCTCAACCTAATCATTTATATAAATTGTGACCCTCATATCCTCCTCATCTAACGATTTCACTACTAAAAACATGCCATCGTGACATTTTCGCTATAACTTTTTTCTGTGAAGCTTCAGATGTTGAAAAACAAAACCTACTTGGGCTAAATCCTGATGAATCTCGTGTCTGAATTTTAGAGCTTGGTTCGCTATATTTTCAGAGATATGGTCTGTGGAAGTTAGGGTGTTTGTAGGCTTCCGAATTTCATCTCAAAGACATGACCTTGGGAAAATCGTCATAAATCTCTCTCTGAGAAGTGGATTCAAGTTATGTAAATGGTATCGGATAGTGCACGGACTGTATTTTTATTTGTATCGATTTCAAAGCCGAAGGCAGAAACAATGACATGTGTAACGTCATACAAGTTCTCTACTTAACTAGTCCATAATTAGGTCATTATGATAGATTGGGCATAACTTTGCCTTGAAGAATCCAAATCAAGTCAGACCTATGGAATTGGGAAGAAGACTCATAGGGATACTACAGGACCGAAGGTCACATATTGGGGATCTGAAATCACATAGATACATCAGACTCAATATCGAGCTCCTAGAAAGCAAGAAAAATCTAGATCATGTGTTGTCAAGGGCTGTAAAGGACCAGAATTTCTAGGGCAGAAAAGCAAAGCAAGGTGCAATAGAGGTAATCTAGGTAAGTATCTTTTGTATATGTGTTACACAGCATTTTTTCACCGTCCCTAAAATCCCTCGTCCCGCATATTGGAGGATCATTCCCGTGACTTGTGAGCAGTGTGATACGCTGCAAACACCTTCTTTGCATCCTTCTTCATAAGGACATCATTTCTCTTGTTGAAAATTTCCTAAAAAAACACACAAAAGCCTATGTTTTGGTCTTTGTGCAAGTAACCAGTTCATCCCTCGCGCCGATGTGGAAGATTTGCACTAGAGCTCACGCCACCTGGTGCTCTATCTCTATGTAGTGCCCGCGTCAGCTATTTTAGGAATGTTTTTTAACAAAAATAAGCGGAATTTTCCTTCTAACTACCTCAGGGATGACTCATTAGAAGTGGTTAAACTTGATAAGCCACAGACCTCTCCCTTTAGGTAGTTTTTTTTACTTCCCATGGAACACTCTTTGAAGATAGGACTCCCCTCCATGATTATAGGGATCCTAACCTCTCCCTCTTCCTCTATATAAATAGGCCTTCTCCCTTTACAAAAGCTAGTTGAACATATAGCCAAGAAGCTAAACTTGGAGAAGAGATACTATAGATGAGTAATTTCTATAGAGAAGGTAGAACCAAGGAGAATTTTGTAGAGAGAGCCTTGTCTAAATTCCCGATGAGCCTTTGTGAGACATGCTCCGTTGGAACCCTGTTGGAGGAGACTACAACGTTGAAGCTTGGTTGTACTCTTCCTTTCTTTCATTAATATACTTGACTATGGTGTTGGTTCCATCATTGTGTTATGTTTATTTAATACAATTGATTTAGTCTTCTTCGACTGACTGATAGTTACGAATGTGAAATAGTATGTTGTATATCGTCGTTGTTTCTTGTGCGTGTGCAGGTATCCGAGTGTGAAGGCGAGCAGATCGTGATCTATCAAACCAAGAGCGAGAGGCAGCCACTCTTTCTGACGACAACAACAGCGTAGGACCTCCGGTAAGTCATCTATCGAATCTCTGTCCATTCATTAACTAGGAATCAATGTTATAGCTTGTCCCGTTTGTGGCTAGACCCACTCTAGGGCTAGTGGGATCGCCTCTGTCCGCAGAGGGGATTTACCTCACCAACAATATGCATGTTCATTTCTTAATTTCATTAGGTTCTTTGTATTCTAATTTTTTGTTTTTTTTTAGCACTAACATATGCTCTGCAGGATGAGGTAAGTTTTTTTATTATCATGTCATGGGTATTTCCTTGAAGAATTTTTGCAGGTATTATATATTCATCAAGATAAGACTCAATACATGATCTAATGTTCTTAAGAGTGAGAAAATGTAGAATGACAATAGCATCAATCAAGGCGTAGAACAGCAGCAAGAATTTCACCACATGAAGTCTTCAAGTGGGCATCACTGGATACAGTGATTGTAAAGGTATTATTGTACTGAGTCATTGTAAAAGAATCATTATAAAATTTGTACAATTGTTTATCTGCCAAGATTTGAAGAGGCAGTGTTGGGAGGTCTAGGATCATCATTATGTGGTTGTGTCATAGTTGCGGTTATGGTCTAGTGTGTTTTCTTATTTTACATCATTCTATATCATTGTAAAGTGGACCATTTTCCCTGGTACGAGAGTCCATTCTTATTTTATTCTTCTATAGGGTGGTAGGCTAGTGCTAGGTTGGTGCATGAAGTCACCAACAGGTTCAAGCTTGTGAAAAATTCAGGGTGGTAGGGTGGTGCTAGGGTGATTTGTAGCTCATTGGGTGTTGGGGCATCCGTTCAATTGAATACTAAATAATCTCGGGCATTGGAGTGTCCATCCAGTGGGACCTGGAGAAGAATGTTTTTCTAGATTCTAGGAATTTGGAGATTTATTTTCAATTGGATTTGAATATTAAATAATTATTAGAAAATCATTCAGGTGGTTTTTTTCCCAGAGGGGTTTTCCACCTTAAAAATTGTGTGCATTTGTGTTCCTTTTTTTTACTGCTATCATTACACAAACACTGATAATAATTGAAGATTAACTAATGCTCTGAAATATTAATAATAATAATAACTTAACAGAACACCGATTCACCCCCCTCTCAGTATTTCCAACAATTGGTATCAGAGCTTGGTTCCTTCAATAGCAGTTTAACAGTTGGAAGGAGGTCATGGAGCATACCAAGAATGGTGTACCTTTGTTCAATGAAAATAATTATGCACTCTGGAAAGGAAGAGAGGAGTTCTATCTCTTGGCGCAAGCCTACAAAGTATGGGACACTCTTCAAAATGGCTTTACACCAACCGCGGATGAACAAGGTAAGAAGAATTAGGTAAATGATGCAAAAGCAAAAAATATTATTATCAGTGGACTTATCATGAATCTTCTTATCATAAGGTGTTGGGTTTTTAAAATGCCAAAAATGATGGGACAAGCTTGAGAATATATATTCAGGTGACTCAAATTTCAAAGAAGCAAAGCTTCAAATTTACAGATCAAAATTTGAGCAACTCGGAATGAAAGAAGATGACAACATTGTTGCATACTTCCAACAAATTGATGAAATAACCAACACTTTGGAAGGATTGGAGAGCCTGTTGACGAGAATACTATTATACGAAATACTCTTAGAATGTTGCCAGGAAGATTCAACCCAAAGGTATTGGTCTTAGAATACAGTGAAAATCTGGACGAACTCAACAAAGATGAATTACTGGAGTTCTCATAGCATATGAAATGAGACTTGGTGAAGAAGAGGGTACTTCGCATCTAGAAACTACGTTCTTTGCATCTAAGAAAACCAATAAGGATAAACAACCTTGAAAGGAAAATACCTGCACCTGCAAGTGCGAAGAAAAGGAAGATGATGAAGAAGGTATTTCATATGGAGAATATGCTTACTTTATGAGAAAACTAAAAATTGGTAAGGGAAAATTCAAAGGTAAACTTCCATTGATATGTTTCAGCTATGGTGAAGTTGGGAATTTCATAGCAAAATGTTCGAATAGAAGTGATGGCAACTCAAAAGGAAATAAAAGCTTTAAAAACTTCAACAAGGAAGCAAAGAATTCAAAGAAGAAAGGATTCAAAAGGAACTTTCTCTCTAAAGAATATATCTCATCATCCGATGAAGCCAGTGACAGCGAAGAAGAAGCCAATGAGAGAGTATTGTTTATGGCTAGGAACAACAAACAAGAGGTATCAAACAATGAAGAAGAAGGGTTGACCATAGAAGAATTTTCTAAGGAGGCAATCAAGCTTATAAAATATCTCAAGGTTGAGAAGATGTGTTCCAATACTCTTGAAGAAAAAGTTCAAGGTCTCAAAATTGAAGTTGAAGAACACAAATGTATTGAAGAGTCACTTCAAAAGAAGTTGGAAGAAAGCAACCAAGAAAGGGAAGCATTAGAAGTCGAAGTAGTATTGTTGCATAAGGAAGTGAGGAAGGGAAAAATTGTCCAAAACTATGCCAAAATCTTAAGGGCATTGGAAGAACTCATCAATAATCAACTATCTTACAATCACAGAACTGGCCTCGGTTACAAAGAAGAAGAAGAAGGGCCTTATACAACAAAATACAATGAACCTATGAGATCTGACAGGCATGTAGACTTCATTGGAAAATATTTGCAAGAACAGCCTTGGAAGAAAATTCCCCGACGGAGATTTCCATCCAAGTACCAACATATTTTTCATGGCTATCGTTATTCATGTTGAAAATTTGGTCATAAAGCTGTAGAATGTCGCACGTATGATAGGAACCAATAAAATTCCAGGATAACTGTCAAATATGAACGTCCCAGGGCTCAACGAAACATCAATTTATTTGAACATTTAATAAATAATATTGAATTTTACAAATGTCAAAACTTTGGACACTTGGCCAGAGACTGCAGACTTGAAAATCCTCCAAAAAGAAGCTTCGAAGCCACAGAATGAACGAACATGAAAGAAGAAGAAGACTGATAATTTTGCTCTCGCTCTCAAGGCTCAAAACAAAAAAATATGTGTGGTATGTTGATAGCGGTTGCTCAATGCATATGACTAGAGATAGAAATAAATTTGTATCTCTAAAAGAGAAGAAGGATGGAACCGTGTCCTTTGGAAATGGTGGATCTTCAATTGTTATAGGATCAGGTACCATCACTCTCGGAAGTAAAGACAACATTTTTCTAGGGATGATGACAAGATATTACTTGGATCTGGATTGATCCAGTTTGAAGTCCTATTGACCATATGTGAAAAAATGGCCTATAACATATTTCCCCCTAAAGTGAAAAGTCAAATATGGCATTTGATGACTGAATTTTTTTATCCTGTGAAGTTCAGATAAAGAAAAATTGGTTCAAATCATCATTTGTTACAATACATTTACATCATAGAGGATCATATATGAAATATCCAATGTAGGATCAAATAGGATTCAAAGTTCTTATCCAAGGTAAATGGTTAAACAACCTCTAGAAGCTTCTGGAAGGGGAAGCTTTGAGATTCTTTTTAATTTTCCTAGATTTCTAGAATCATCACACACTTATCAAGGGACAACATGTTGTTGAGAAACGTTGGTGAAGAATGGAGCAAAAAAAATTTTAACACGGGTCCCTAAAGGGGCATGGTGCTTTGGGCCTAAAACACACTAAAATGAAGCAGTCAGACCTGGAAACTCAAGGATTTGGAAAATTTGTGCTTAGGGATTTGTGTAGGGATGATGACAAGTTTTTTTTGGATGTGGATTGATCTATTTTGAAGGCCTATTGACCAGATGTGACAAAATGGCCTATAACACGTAGCATATACAAATAATTTAAACAAAAATAGTCACTTATGTAACCAACTCCCTTCATAAATGAAATGACCCCTAGTCTATTCAAAATACAATTTTTACTTGGAATTTGAAAGCTCTTGCATCAGAATCCCAAGGTCAAAAATAATAATGGTATTTGTACCATTTTCTTCCATATGCTGATGAAAAATCCTCCTGGGTCTTAATATTTAGTCTACAACTGGTCTTCCTCCTTGTCGTGTTGTTGTTGCTTTACTTCTTCCAGTTCTATAGGTCTCCATATTTTATGTTTATGTTGTCATTTTTCTCTGTTGATGCACACTGCTTCGGTTAATTGCAATTATTTATTGGTTTTCCTCCTCATTTTAGTGTACCTTTTCCTGGATGTCTTCCTTGTCAACATCAACATTTCCTCTATCACCTCGCCAGTCTCCATCTATGGCTGAACTCCACTGTTATGATTCTCCTTGGGTTGTTGTGTATCTGCTTCTTCCTCAAGAGTTATAAAACTTCGTTTCAATTCTGGCTTGCACATCCCTTTAGCAGTCTATCGCCCACATTTTGCATTCTGCTCTTCATTGTTTTTGAAAAAAAATTCTCATTCCTTTAACTTAGTTTTTGCAATCTAAATATGCAATATGTTCCTCTCTATCTTTTGCTCCAAGAAATTTAATTCTTGAAATAACTCAAAATCACTTTGAATTATACCTGTATTCTCCATGCTTGGATCCTTTGTCAACCATCCTTCCAAAAAATCGACTCCATCATCACTTGTGCTTTCTTCTACAAGAATGATACTTTCAATTGGAATCTCCTTGAGTAATTTTCTCTCTTTGATTGTTGCTTCAAATTATGTTTCTTCTTCTTCTACATTTGCACAATATGTCATTTCATCTTCCTTTGGAGTCAAGGATAGTTCTTCAGCAACTTCTCTATCCACTTTGACATCTTCAAGCTCAATGAACATAAGCTCACAAAATTTCTCAATTTCAGCTATCTCCTAGAAAAGTCTCATTTCTTCATTAGCCTACACAAATACATTAGTCAAGCATTGATTACTACCTGTAAAACCTGCATGCATATTTTTGTACCTTGAGAGACAACCCCCGGTTGAAAAGAGGTCAGTGCCAAAGACATTTATTAAAAACCATGATTAAAATACTTTGTTGTCCCAATTTTCTTAAACCTTAGATATTTAGTCCTTATTAGTCTTCAGTATGAGAACAGTCTTTCAAAGTGGTCGTCTGGTTTTGAATAAAAACACAAAAGATAGGACAGAAAGAAGTGATGATGGAAAGTATTTAACAATAGGTTGCCTATGCAGAATATAATTTTTTAAACTTTATAAGAAAAATGTAAGTATTAGGAAGTGAAATATAGAAAATACGAGCGCATCATTAATGATTTCAACTTTAATTTACAAAACTATAAAATTAAAGACGAGCGGCTTAATTACTTATTTCTAAAGAAGAATGACAAAAAAATAAGATGTAACTGGAAAGACAAATCATACTCCACATATTTTGGAATCACTTGAAAGCATTATTCATATGCACATGAAGATCCAAAATACAAAAAGTTATGCTTCTGAGGTCAAAAACTTGGAACCCCTTCTCTTCCTCTTAATTGTCTTCTTATACAAAATTTCAAAAGGGGCAATTATAAAACTGTCAACTTACTATAACTACTAACTTCCGAACTTCCAAAACTACTTTGAAACTATTACTTCTTTCAAAACTTACATTCTAAAACATGGAAATATAATTACATCACTTATAAATATTAAATAAATGTTACATGACAAGTGCTTTTGTTTCATTTAGTTATTTGATACTCACGTACATTCGAAGGTCAAGTTTATGCATTCATTGTTTCTGGTGACATCCATTCCCTGCACTTTTTCCAAATGGTTATATCTATACTTTGAATTTTGACAAATTTTGTATGTGTCATTCTAAAGTTGGTGATCATGTTGTATGTTGTTCTATCAACAAAAAAGGTTCTCATCAACCATAAAAGTTGAAAATCCCTGTGTAAATAATTAACAATGGTTGCTCCTTTTAATATTCTTTTTATTTCATGATATGAACCAATTTTTATTTTAGCCTCCACCAAAAATGTTTCATAAGTTTCCCAGGGTAACACATTTCCCTGTTGGTCCCAACATGAAGGCAAATCTGCTCTATTTCTTTTATCAAATTCAAAATTAAACTTCATTACAGCTTCTTTTACCTATATCAATTTTGTCTTTGTTGTCTTCCTGTATTTTTTTGAAAATCATCTTATTTATCTCTAAAACATACTCAGTTCTATCCTCAACTCCTAATTCTATTAAATGTTGTGCATATCTTGTATTAAGGAAATCAATAATTATTTTTGTAAAATGAACTCGTTGTTGTAATTTATGTTTATTGGAAACAACTAAATTTTCTAGATCCCTGATGATAACCTTTTCTTCCTCTACTATGCATAATGATTCCCAGATGTCCCTCACAATTTGGATAATATCACTCCATATAATTTCTCTAGCTTGAATAAGGGATAGATTCCCCTTCACCTCCTCCTTTAATTCTTTTGTTTCCTGAGAAGCAACTTGGAATTCATTTATGTGCTTATCAGCATTTTCTTTGTTCATTTCCACCTCTCTTTTAGAAGCCTTTATAATATTCAAGGAACTTTCATAGTCCCTTTGAATTTTTTTCATCTCACTCTTTGAAATATTCAACTCGATCATAACCCTTGTGAGCTTGTTAGTTGGTTCTTCGGAAACTGATTGCACTATAAACATACAAACTTGAGAACCAATTTTTTTGTTGTAGAGTAGAATTCATTTATTTCAACTCATCAATCTCATTGTTCCTTTGTATAAGCTGATCAGTTAATGGTTCCTTCTCTTTTTTCACTTGTGCCACTTCTGCAGCCATAGGATGTTCTATGGAGGGCATCTTCAATTTCTTCCTCAATACCTGAAATTTTTCCTTAGCTCCCTGTAACAATTTGTTCACAACAGTTCTATCCTCTGGATTTACTCCAATTTTAATTATAATGTTATTTAGTTATTCACTCTGGGTGGTTAAGGCCTCGGAGTTTTCATTTTCTAATTCTAACTAGCTAACCATTTTTCTAACAAAGATTCAACTTTTCTAGCATCCAAATAACTTTTTTTCAAATCACTATATATTAGTTCACCAGTCTGCCTGTGTAAATTGATTTTATCAACCAATGGAATTTTTCTAGCATCTACTATCAAATTAACAGTGTTGAATCTTGATCAATAAGTTACTACTAAAGCATAAGGATGAGAGAGAGCTAGTTTAATTTAGTTCCTTTCCAAATCCATAGCTAAAAGTAGCTTGGTCTGGTAATCTAAAACAAATTGTTCCTCCAATTGAGAGTCCATATTTCCTTGACCTTCCTATTATTCTCTTAAATTTGAGTAAATATATGTTTAATCATTGAGACAGAGCTTTGGGCGGTATCTTCCGGAATAGGAGAAGATGGTGTACAAAAAACTTCTCTTAGTTGTAATTTAAAACTTGTAACAGATGATGAGCTTCCTTCCTCGGATAATTTAGCTCTTTTAGAGCTTCTATCAATTTCCTGTTCTAAATTGATAACATCCTCACTACCTCTTTGAAAACCCTTTTCAGTTTGTAGAGGGGTTTCAACCTCCATTCCTCTAGTTTTTCCTCCATTGGCCAACTTTTCAATCTCTGGTCGAATTTCATGAACATAGGGAGCATAAAAGTTCTCTACTCTTCTGTCTAAGATTACATGATAAGGGTCATATGCACATTTTTCCCCCAACTGCAAATTTATATCTTCGAAATCTTTATGCACCTCTCCAATAGTTTTTCTGTTGTTCACAACAAAGGGTCCTACTGTCCTTGGAAACTTAAAAATATGCCCTTTCTTGGTTGGAACAAAATGTATTTTTTCCACATTCAAACTCTTCCTAATGAACTTCAATGAAAATGGCCTCATAGGCACAAATATAGGAAACTTGAAAGGGAAAAATTTTGATCCATATAGTCTAATTTCTGCATAATCTTCAAATAAAAACGAGTCACCTACTTTGGCATCCTTACTGAGGTGAAGAAAATACTAGGCCTTTGGAAATATGCAAGGTGCAAGTGAGAAATTGATAATAGAATATGCAACTGATAAAAATGAAGTTATGAAATACATCAAACATTCACCCTTTGGATCATCTCTTACTATATTAGTCCAAAACACCATTGATTGCTCATTCTTATAGGGATCCATAACGTTCAACCCCATGTGCATGAATTTTTCTACATGGGTATATAAAAAGAGAGAAGTAATTAAGGATGAGAATCTGAAATGCCAAGTGAGGGAAATATCATTCAATTGAGAATTAACCATGTTTTCCCATAATGTGGGTGTATCAAAAATTGTTTTAGGATTCATCATCAAGTTGAACATTCCTAAAATAACTTTATCAATAGTATTAGTCTCTTCCCATCCTAATATTTTGGACAGAATTTAAAGAAAAGATCTAACACCCCATCAAAAGTATCCAAAGGGAAATGAGAAGGTTCCATAGGAAAATTCTTCCTATCAGGCATTAAAAAGAAAGACAAATGAGAATCAATAGATGTTGACAATTATTGAAAAGAAGAAAACAAGGTTTCTTCAGAGAAAGGGAGGTAAATGCTTACATAGGGAAAGCATAATGATTGTTGAACCAGCAGAGAGGACACCTAGAAGACATTTTCTCCTATTTTATTCATCACAAAACATTTTTGAGGATATAATGCAGACGCAAGCCAATATATAAACTCTAGAAACACATCGATTTGAGGAATCATAATAGCTAACACACCTTACCTAGTAGCAACTGCATACACAGGAGTCTTTGCTTGGTTGATGAGAACGTGTTGGTAGGTTTATATATAATTCATGGAGCAAATTGGATCGAAAATATCTCTTTCGATATCCATTAATGGAATGTGGGAGGAAGAACAGGCTAAAAAAACCTTCTTAGACATTTTGATGATTTTTTAAGGATAAAATGTTGTATAAATACCTGGGTAATAGTGTTGATGCTGAATGGAGTTGGAATTTTGCACAATTGGATCCGCAGAAGTGAGAGCAGAGGACGAAAGTCATTAAGATGAAGGAACAGTATGTTTTTATAAGGTAAAACGAAAAAATGGGAAATGATAATTAAATGAAAATTGTGGTAAATTCAAAAAAATGGCATGGTGACAAGACTGCTGATGAGATGGCAGGTGACGTGGATGATGCAATGGTGGAGATATGACAGCTGATAACAGAAAAAGGTAGAATGGTTATACAATCCATGCTCGCTTGATGTCATCATACGAGGTAAGAATCTTGTACAGGAGAAGCCTGACAAAGTCCCGTGACAACCATCATATGTAATCGATCTGTGGTCAAAGTTGATCGCAAAAATTCCATGCGGAGGCACTCGAAGGGCTAACCACTCCCTTTTTACATCACACCCCATCTTTTGGGCCCCGCTCCCTTTTTACATCACACCCCGTAATATAACCAATTCTTAAATGATTGCCACTTCAATATTGTCGAATTTAATGGAGGGTCCCACCTTTTAATGTTTCGTGCTTACACTAAAATATGATTAAGACATCTTCTTCTGTGCCAAAGAACTCATTTCTTTCAAACTCAATACCTTTAGGTTCATCCTTAACCCTGTTATACTTCCTTTGTCTCAATTATTCCTGCAATGAAGGCCATCTTACCTTTTTCTTCCTCATTATCAATCCATAACATCCCCACTCTGCAAACCATTTCTTGAGATTATCAAAATCTACCCTTATCTCAGCCAACTCTTTCTATTTCTCTTCATTACTCATCTTCCTCTTCATGCCAACTTATTTTGAATTCTCTTCCCTCTCATTTTGGCTTCCTCTGGAACCAATATCCATCTTCACCTTCCTTTCTTGTGAACTATCCTTATTCACCTGTGAGCTGCAAGAATCCTATCTTCCTCTCTCTGTAACAATTTTGTTACTTTCTACCACTACAAATATATCCTCTCGTTTTCTTCTTTCTTCCTCTGGACAGTTCTACCCACACTCACTTTGGAACTTCATTTTTGAACACTTCTACCCAACCTATGCTTGTTGGAAGTTGTCCTCCTTTTGGTTCCCTGCAGTATAACATCTTCTCCTTCTTTCTTTGAGCACATTTTCTCCTCAACTTTCAAATTTATCAAGCTTTTGTATCTTCATCTGCTCACTCCTCTTATCAAGAAATCTATTGTAGTTACCTTATAAATATCACATGCTAATATCGGTTTTATCAAAATCCTTTGCTTGAAGTATTTAATTGCTTCCTCTTTTCCTATCACTGCTCCTCGTTGTATGGTTGTCGTTGCAAACATAATCTCTCACAAAAATAATCAAATCAATAAACCAAGATATCTTTTCCGATAATATTTCTTTTTGTCCACTTATTTGAACCAACTCCTCCACCAATTACAGTTAATATTATATTAGCTCCTTTAGATTCCTGCAATCATCTTCTCTCTACTGGTCTATAACCTTTTCAAGACATTTTATCCTCTTGGTTTCCCCTTGTCTGCAATCTTCAATTTTGGTTTACAAGACTGCTTTGTACTCTTTTCTTCTCAATTCAATTCAAATTGACAAAAAAAAAATGATTACCTGTCAAGTTCTAAGCCTGAAAATTATTTTGTCCCTCCAAAGGTTATCATTCCTTTTTTTTTGTCAAGTCCTCGGTCATGGACTACTACACTTTTTTTATTCCTCCAGAGCCCGCACCTCTGCTTTCATTGTCATGTATTCATCACTTTCATGCTCCACTATTCTTTCAACTCTTTAAATGTTCCCATAATTTCTTGAAACATTTCCCTATGATCATCAATCCTTAGTTCTTATACAATATAAAAACGAATTTTTACCTCGTGGGACCTATTTAAATCTTCCTGCCTTGATCTGGATATATGTTTTCTTAGTTGATCATTCCCTCTTTGATGTTTTTCAATGATCTCTTTCCTTAGAACGTTTTTCTCACTTTCCTTCCAAAATATCCAGCACTTTTACTGTGGGTATCAATCTTCAAATGAAAAATAAAGTGTGAAACATAATAAAATTTTACCTCTTTCAATTCCTTTAATTGATTTTTCTATCATATCTCATTCCACTATCTAAACAATCTTTTTGCTTTCATCCTCTACATTTTGAGGTTTTCAAAGCATTCCTGTAATGATTCCACATGATGCAGAGCAAGTTTTGAGCTTGCTTAAAACCCCTTTAATCCAAAAATTAGGGAGATAAATCCATTTTTAAAAGTTAAGTGGTAGGATTCATAAGGGAGATTCAACCCCTTTGCAAAACCATCGGATCAAAGTCCCTTTAATATAGCCCCTGAAGCCAATTGTTGCATAAAAACACACGGCCCAATCAACAACAGAACGATTGTTATCGAGTCAGTTTATATAAATAAACAAAAGGGGAGGCATTAATACAGTACCCCAAGAACCATTGTAGTCAACATTCTCGGTAATACACAAGCGCATAAAATGTTGGAACTCACAATGTTGGCATTTTATTACTTATTTATTCTTCAAAATTCCAAACTAAATCCCTTTTGGGTGGCCCACTTTCCACGCAACTCTGTCTTAAAATCTCGGACGATGAATAAAAGGGCCACAAAAAAAAATTTCGAACTTAAGCCTCTGAGTAGGATCCACCACCCAAATCAAGGTCGCTCGTTTCTTAACTATTAGGTCTCTATATTACTAGTATAGTCCCTTATTGTTGTTAGTGTAACCCCCTTATTGTTATTATTGTACCCCTGTAACCCCCATATTGTTATTATTGCACCCTGAAATTATTATTGTTTGGTCGGCTAGGATTACATTGTGGCCCCACTAGGATTACATTGTGGCCCCATGGACTCTTATATATAGAAAGGAGGTTTTGTAATTTGTATCATCCAAGAATTTTTCATTCATGTAATGTATTGGAGGTTGCCCCCTCGAAGTGGCTTATTTCTAAGGCATTGATATCTCTTTAATTCTATTTTTGGAGCTGGCTTCACAACATTTGGTATCAGAGCTTTGGATTCTAGGGTTTCGCTGCTCTAAACAGGTCATCGAGGAATTTTCGCTATAAAATTTTTTCTACGAAGTTTCAAAAGATGAAATTTTTAGGGTAAGAAGCCGAAATTCTGAGGAGCATCATCACAAAATTTCAGAGCTTGGTTCGCAATATTTTTCGGAGATATGATCTGTGGAAGTTAGGTCTTTTTGCAAACTCCTCAATTTAATCTAAACAGGTCATCGTGGAATTTGCTCTATAATTTTTTTTTTACGAAGGTTAAGAGTCTGAAATTTTTAGGACGCGAAGCTAAAATCCTGAGGCAACTCGTCACAAAATTTCAGATCTTGGTTCGCAATATTTTCGGAGATATGATCTGTGGAAGGTAGTGCTTTTCCAGGCTCCTAAATTTCATCTCAAAGAGGTGATCTTGGGAAAATCTTCATAACTCTCTCTCTGAGCATAGGATTAGAGTGCCGTAAAAAGTGGTCACAAGTACATGGACCGTAGTTTATTTTCTATCAATTTTAGAGATAAAGAAACAATAGTGACATGTGGCAAGTCGTACAAGTTCGCTCTATTGAACTAGTCCATAATTAGGTCACTGTGGGAGATTGGACATAACTTTACCTTGGAGAATCCAAATAAAGTCAGACCTATGGCATTCGAAAGATAATTTCGAAGGCTACCTTAGTGCCTAATTTCAGATGTAGAAGAGCCGCAATCACAGAGATAATCCAATTTCAATATCGAGCTCCTCAAAAGCAAGAAAAAGGTGTGTATTATTTTTTTCGAATTGCATAAGTCTTGTTTGAAGAATCAATTTGAATTGATTCCAAGGGCATATTGTAGAATAGATATCAGTATTGGGTTCTAAAAAATGCCCCGTAAAAATAATTCAACACCCATTAAGCCTTCAGAAGGCTCTACTATGACTCATGAAGATGAAGAATTTCAACATTATCTATCAAAATTACAAGAGCAAGTGCACCAAATTTCGCTCTCGCAAAGAGAAACAAAAAATGAAATGGAAGTTTTGAAGAAAGGCATGGAAGCGAAGATGGATGGTTTGAAGAATAATATGGATGGTTTGAAGAAAGGCGTGGAATCTAAGATATATGGCATGGAAGTTGGCATGGAATCTAAGATGGATGAGATGGAAGCTAAGATCGATGAAAAAATTAAAGACAACATGGAAAACATGAAGAATGATCTAAAAGCAGACATGGAAGGTTTGACAAAGTTGATACAAAAAATGTTTCCTAATGGTGAAAATATAGTAGAGGAAACTCATGATGAGAACAAAATAAATGTTAATTGTGACTTCATAAACTCTAATGTTGGCGGGAAGAACCACCATATTCCAAAAATGGATATGAGGAAGTTTGATGGAAAGGATCCTGTAACATGGATACTACAGATGGAGCAATATTTTGATCTCAATAATGTGCAAAACACACAAAAGTTATGCATTGCAACTTTACATTTAGAAAAAAATACATTTGTATGGTATCGATGGCTTTGCTCTAGTAAAAAAATTGTCACTTGGTAAATTTTTACGAAGGAAATGATAGCACATTATGAGGATATAAAGAGCAACACCTTCTTTAGCCAATTGATAAATCTCAAACAAAAGGGTTTAGTGGGGGAGCACATTGAGGACTTCCAAAAATTGAATATAAGGGTAACTGATATTCCAGAGGAACACAAGATTGATCTCTTTATAGGTACTTTAAAGGATAACATCCAACATGAATTTCACGTTTTGGAACCTGATTCATTGGAGAAGGCATTCAGGTTGGCAAGAAAAATTGAATGTAAAATTATGGCGACAAGGAAGCCTACCACTCACTTCTATAAAGAAGGAAGTGTTGCTACGCCTAGATTTCCACAACCTACAAGGCTAACACCACAAAAATTGGAAGAAAAAAGAGCAAAAGGGCTTTGCTACGGTTGTGATAGAAAATACACTAAAGGTCATAAGTGTGCTGAGAAGAAATTATTTTACATAGATTGTGAAGAGGAAGAAGAAAATGAACAAGAAGAGGATATACACCAGGAACCAGCCCCAGAAGAGGAAGAAATGAATCCAACCATATCGTGTAATGCACTGGCAGGAATTACCACTTCTCAAACTCTCAAGATAAAAGGACAAATCAAGAAGAGAAAGGTAATAGTGTTGATTGATTCAGGTAGCACCCATAATTTTATTCATTGTAAGGTAGCCAAGGAATTAAATTGTTTCCTATACCCAACACTAGAATGTCAAGTGATGGTTGCAAATGGAGGAACTATAAATTGCTCTGGAAAATGCCATAATATCAAGCTAACCATGGGGGAATATGTATTGATTAGTCCAATGCTTGCCATTCCTATGGGAGGTGCTGATGTTGTACTAGGAGTACAATGGTTACAATCTTTAGGGACGGTAGCTTTTAATTTTCAAGAACTTTTCTTGAAATTTTTTTCAAAAGGAAAGGAAGTCGAATTACGGGGTATTGCAGGGAAGCCGGGAAAGATAATAAGCTCTAATGTCATGAAAAAACTTCTAAAGAAAGAACAACGAGGCATAATTGCACAATTATGCTCACTAGAAGTTCCGACATCAAAATCATCTATTTCTGCAGATCTCCAACAAGTCTTGGATAATCATTCCAAGGTGTTTGAAACTCCCAAAGGACTCCCACCTATTCGTGATCATGATCATGCTATTCATTTGATTCCAGGAAGTGTTCCTCCAAACATCAGGCCTTATAGATATCCTTATGTCCAAAAGAGATAAATTGAACGTATGATTGCAGAAATGTTAGAGGCGGGTATAATTCAACCTAGTCAAAGTTCTTTCTCTGCTCTTGTAGTATTGGTACACAAGAAGGATGGATCATGGTGCATGTGTCCGGATTATAGGAAGCTCAATAAGCTCACCATTAAAGATAAATTTCCCATTCCTGTGATTGATGAATTATTGGATGAATTACATGGAGCAATTTATTTTACCAAGTTGGATCTTCGTTCAGGATATCATCAAATTAGAATGAAGACTGAAGATATTCCGAAAACAACATTTCGAACTCATGAGGGTCATTATGAATTTTTGGTCATGCCTTTTGGCCTTAACAATGCACCTTCTACATTTCAAGGGTTGATAAATTCCATTTTCAAACCCTTCCTTAGAAAATTTGTGCTAGTATTTTTTGATGATATACTAATCTACAGCAAGTCTTGGAAGGATCATGTTGAACATGTTGACAGGGTGCTCAAAATATTGCAGGAGAAACAATTATATGCAAAAACATCCTAATGTTTCTTTGGAGTACAAGAGGTGGAATACCTGGGTCATATTGTATCTCACGAGGGTGTTAAGGTAGACCCTAAAAAAATTAAAGCCATTAAGGAATGGAAATTCCCCACAACCATAAAGCATTTGTGAGGATTTCTCGGGTTAACAGGGCATTATAGCAAGTTTGTTAAGAATTATGGGAGAATAGCAGCACCTCTAACAACATTATTGAAGAAATATGCATTTTCATGGACTCCTGAAGAAATTAAGGCCTTTGAACATCTTAAAGAGGCAATGTGCCTAGCACCGATCTTAGCTATGCCAGACTTCACAAAAACCTTTATTGTGGAATGTGATGCCTCAAGAAATGGAATTGGTGTTGTTTTAATGCAGGAAGGAAGACCCATTGCTTTTGAAAGTCGTACAATCAAAGGAAATTATTTACAGAAACCTATTTATGAGAAGGAAATGTTAGCAATACTGCATGCATTAAAGAAATGGCAAACTTACCTAATGGGAAGACACTTCAAGGTAAAAACTGATCATGATAGTCTTAAACACTTTTTGGAACAAAGAATATCTTCAAAAGATTAGCAAAAATGGGTCACAAAGATGTTGGGTTATGACTTTGAAATAATCTACAAAAAAGGGAAGCTTAATGTTGTTGCAGATGCACTCTCAACAAAGAATGAAGAGGTGGAAGCATTGCTTTGTGCCATTTCTATTATCCAACCAAATTGGGTAACCGAAGAAAGAGATGAATGGAAGAAGGACAAAGAAGTATGGACACTCATTCAAAATTTGCAGCAAGATCCTAGTACATATGATACATTTAGTTGGAAAAATGTGTCTTTATGGTACAAAGATCACTTATATCTTTGCAAGAATTCCCAAATAAAACAAAATATTCTTTTGGAATTGCACACTTCCCCTTTAGGAGGACACTCAGGATTTTTAAAAACTTACCACGGGGTGAAGAAAGAATTTTTTTGGGATGGCCTTAAATCTTATATTCAAAAGTTTGTGGCGGAATGTTTGGTTTTCCAGCAGAATAAAGTTGAGACAATTAAGACCCCGGGACTTCTACAACCCTTATCCATTCCAAGTCAACGTTGGGAGGATATTTCAATGGATTTTATCACAGGTTTACCTAAGTCCAAAGGAAAGAGTGTCATCATGGTGGTAGTTGATATACTTACCAAGTATGCACACTTTTGTGCATTATCTCATCCATTTAAATCAAGTACAATTGCTACTAAATTTATGCACACAATTCAAAAGATACATGGAAACCCAAGGGTTATTGTGAGCGACAGAGATCTTATTTTTACTGGAAATTTTTGGATGGAGTTATTTTCTTGTTTGGGTACTGAATTAGCTCATAGCTCATCTTAGCATCCTCAATCTGATGGTCAAACTGAGATAGTAAATAAATGTTTGGAAGGATATCTTCGTTGTTTTGTATCTGATAAACAAACACAATGGGTCAAGTGGTTAGCTCTCGTTGAATGGTGGTATAACACTTCCTTCCATACTGCAGCAAAAATGACCCCATTTATGGAACTTTATGGATATCATCCACCATCCATAACATCATATTTAAGAGAAAATTTGAAGGTTCAAGCAGTGGAAGATCACATCGAGCATCAACAAGAAGTTCTCAAACTCTTAAAGGATAACCTGAATTTGGCACAAAATTGAATGAAACAACAAGCAAATCAACATCACAGCGAGAGAAGTTTTGATATAAGAGACTGGGTATTTTTACGGCTACAACCATACAAACAAATGTCCCTCAAGCAAGCTAAGAAGGATAATAAATTATCGCCAAAGTACTATGTGTTATAGCCTAAATCTACCTTGGGCTGAAGGAAGGCAGAGTTCAGGGTAACATCAAACCATGCTCAGTCTGGTAGCTAGCCCTACCAGATCAGGAGAGGGCTCTCTCCGGGTCAATCTCAGCAAAGATAATCAATAAGGCTTGAGTTGACTTGAAATAAAGGCTGATTTTAGGCTAGGTATATATGTAAAGTGTTTGTTTTGATTTTTGGGGTTTTGTTGGAATCAAAGGGAAAGGCAGTTTTGGGTCCGGGGATGAGGCCTAGTTTTTGCAGAATTCTGAATGGGGCAAGGAAGGAAATTGTTTTGATGCTTGGATTAAATGAATGGATAGTTCAGACTAGTGAGGAGCTGAAGAGGGCAAGAGTCTTTCAAGAATCCTCTTCAAACAGATGAAAACAAGGAAAATTAAACAAAACTCAAGGCAGAGCAAAGCAATCTAATGAATTCCACTTTTATAACTTGTTTGTTTAATTTGAGAAGAAAGGAGAAGGGAAATGATACACATAAAACATCAGTGAACTTACAACCACAGAGGGAAACACCCCATAAAAACATAGAGCCACATGGATCCCAAAGAGTGCTGCAAACCCTGGTCTATTCCTTTGCCAAAATTGCAGAGATGAAATGTACAATGAAGTGCCAAGCAATCCCAAGTGTCCAACCCTGAAAATGACTGAAGAATTACAAGATATAGAAAATCCTAACTCATTTCCATGCCTCTAGGGGTCTATCTCACCATTCTAGGAGCTGTTTCAACAAGATCTAAACTAAGAACTGGAAAATAGGCAATGAAACAGCTTGCCTCTATAAGATAGGAAACTGATTCATTCAGTTACATTTCACTTTTTGGTAAATGAATCTACTTGGATGAGTAAAAATGTGCCAAAATTACATCAAAGTCATGAAAATACATCAAGTTACATCAGCAGTTTCACATTTAGAGATAAAAAGTCAAACTGGCCAAGACTAGGCGAAAATCTGAACTGCTGAGTGAAAATTAGGCCAAATTTCCCAATGCGTCGCGCCTGAAATACCTATGCGTAGCGCCACTTTGATGCTGATTTTTAGGGCCTTCCCAAAGTTCAAATTGAGCACAAGATAGCTCGTTGGAAAGCTCTGCCTGTCTAATTTCCAACCCAAGTGGAATTTCTGAATTTGGTTTCCATTTTCCCCTTCAAAAATCAAATATCCCCACACTGCTTCCTGTGTGTCCAAAAAGTGACAGAAAGGTCATTTTTAAGGTGTTTTTGACCCTTTAGGCAACCCAAAACTTGTCAAAATATTTAGGTAATGGGTAGGCATGAATAAATTTTGATGAAAAATCCAGAAATGCAAATTTTTCCTCCAGAAGAGCTGCCAATTATAAGCGCGCGCCAAGTGGCGCTACGCGTCAGGCAGGAAAATCTGTGTTAAGGCCAAAAAATTCAAAATTGACAAAAAGTTTCCCAAATTTCTTGAAATTCGGGCTGAATTTCCACCATCAAGCACTGTGCTAGGCCAAAGAAGCTTCGACCAAACTTTGGAGTCTATCATGCCTTTTGCGACGCTTTAGTGCCCTCTTTAGCCTTGCCTTCAAGATCTTGATTCTCACCTTGCAAACATGATTTCGCGCCCAATAATGGTTCTTCATGTGCCTTAGCATGTTATTTTCCTTTTTTTCCTTCTCCAATAGCTTCTCAAGATGAATATTGACTCTCTCAAGCCAAGTCTCTCTATCAGCTTCAATCTCCTGCTCAATGGATGTCATCTCGGTTTGGCTTCTTTGGGCAGCTTGCCGATTCTCACGGATGTTTTGCAACTCCATGATTGTTTGTTGATCCTCCAACTGTTTGTTTCGCTGCTCCAGGTAGTTTATGACCCATTGGGCTCTTTGCAACTTGACGGTCAATGTGTCTATCTCAGCCTTCTGCTCCTGAACGGTCTCTCTCGACTTTGAGCTTGGAGAGCTCAAATCCTCATCAATCAGTATGAAACCTGTGTCTTGGCCTCCTGAAGGGCCCTCATCCTGCATAGGCCTCTTACCTCTGTCTTGTACCTGTACTGCTGATGACGGCAACGAGACCCCTTCCACCCTAGGTGGAGATAGTACTCGACGGGCTGCTGCAAATAATCCTCTAGTGCCTCTCTGATAAGTAACATATGTCGACACACTAGTAGTCTCTGCCTCCTGACCTCCATACTGATGTGAAGGTTCACCTGCATCATGAAAAACCTCCGGAGGAACCTGAGGAGCTGTGAAGAAGTCATGGGAAATGAAATCCTCCCATGAAACACCCTGCAATCCAAGCTGATGTACAACCACGATCTTGATGAGTGTATAGTGATAAATACTGTTGTAATGCTGCTCAGGAGTTTTCCTCTACACAAGAGTGGTCATTCTCTCGATGTTCCGGCACATGAAATAAGGGATGTTCATCATCCTCACCCTAGTGAAATGCATCAATAACCTGATATGGTAGTCATAGAGGCGTGAAAACCGGCCCTCACAACTGAAGTATCTGATAATGAGTTTCATCAGAGGCGCATAGGATTCCTTTAGGAACCGGAATGGGAACACTCTGCTGAGCTATCTCACAAAGCTAGGCCTGATATATGGTTCATAATGCACTTTGTCCACCTGTTGTATTTTGTTCCACCGTTTACCCACATTCGGTATTCCAGTTGCTTGAGAAATGGTTTCCGGTGTCAAAGTGAAAGTTACACCGGCAAGGGTGACCTGACTATCATGTAAATGTAATACAAACAAACGAGCCAACTCCTGATGATAACGGGTCCTAGAAATCATTTCACAAAACTGATAGCATGACTGTTGTTGGAAACATGCCATGGCAAGTGGGCAAGCCTGCAATTCAGTCAATGAGGTGGGCTCCTCTCTCACATGTCTGCCACCTTTACGAGGCCTTCTAGGTGCATGTAACTCAGTGGTGGAATCACTATCTCTGTCATATGATGTATCAGTGTCTGTCTCCATGATTTCCAAGGTGTATGTTGGCTTGAATGAGATGAAAATGAGAATTTGGTGCTCTGTTTCAATTGCCAAATATATGGTGGTAAGAGAGGGACTATGGAGAAATAGGGCAGTAGGAACAATGGACCTCAATCAAGTGATAACTGAAGTGTAGGGACAGCCAATTGACTGTTTGGGAAACTTGGGTTTTGGGAATTTTTACAAGTGAGATGGGAAAGTGAAAATGATAGGAAATGAAATGACTTAGGGATAGGAAAATAGGCTTAGGAATGAGTGACTTTGGGGATGTAAGGGAATAGGGGATGGACTGTAATGACAGTATAACAGTGAGAGGGAGGAATAAACAAGTGGGGAATGAATTATTCGGCACCAAAATCAATTTTAAAACTCCAATTTCAAAACCCTAAGGAGACACTTCAACAAGATGATAGGGTTTGATTTTTGACATTCAAATTCTCATAATCCATTTTCAAACACTTGTAAATGGAAATTATAGTTTCACATGAAATTACTTGGACAAAAAGAACCGAGTCGATTTGGATTTTGTGGAAGAAATGGAAAAAATTTAGTTGTCTGCCCTGTGCGCCGCGACCACTACCCAGTGCGTCGCGCCCCTTCAATGCGTCGCGACAGTTCAAAAATAAACAGAGGTGAGCGGCCCTATGCGCCACGATAGTTGCCCAGTGCGCCGCGCTCAACAAATTACACACAGTTTGCCCTCCAAACACTTGCGTTGCTCCTCCACGATTTGTCTTGGCTCAAGGCTATCTCTTGGCATGAAAATGGAGTGTTGGATCATGAAAATATCTTATATGCCCAAAATTTTAATTTTTTCTTTGAAAACCCACTTTGTAATGTTTGATCAATTTGGCACTTTTCAAATGAACTTTGTTTTGCTTGCTTTTTTATTTTTGGACTGAATGATGAATTTCTTGTCTGTTTTTCAAGGATGGATGGCATGGAACTTTGGCAAAGATGACCAGGGCTGCGAATGGAGCATTATTACAACTGAAGAACTCAAAAATTATATTACATTTGTTACAAAAGGATAAAGTAAACAATTTTTCTTCAAAACAGAGTTTTGAAGAAAAATCATTATCAAGCATTATGACGATGAAATTTTTGCAATGAAACCTTATTTGAAGCTTCCTCATGTGCCTGCTGACATTATTAGACACTCTGAAGACCAGATTAATGAAACCCTAGACCTATGAGACTAAAACCCTAAAATGACTCTTTGCTAACCAAGAGACCAAACATGACTGTAAATGACTGTAAATGATTTTGATGAACAGAACTAGGCCAGCAGGTACAAGACATGAGGGATATGAATGACAAGACCCTTCCGTCAGATGATCCAAGCTCCTAATGGAATGCAGCTGACTGAACTGAATGAGACACCTAAAATGAAATGCAACAAAATATATTTTGATCTCTGATGGAGGGATGAAGATACCAACTCTAACACTATGGTCCTTACAAGGTGTTGCAAAATATTGGTACTATGGCATACAAATTGGAGCTTCCTGCTTCTTCACGAGTGCATCTAGTTCTCCATGTTTCATGCTTAAAGAAGGTTATAGGTGAAAATCTTCCAGTTCAAACAATATTTCCAGAACTTGATGAGGAAGGAAAAATCATATTGGAACCTGAAGCGGTCACGGAAATAAGAACTCGACAGCTACAGAATCGGTCCATTTCAGAGTATCTCATCAAGTGGAAGAACTTACCCACTGAAGATTCTACATGGGAGGATGAGAATTTTATACAGAAGCACCCAGAGCTACTCAAGCGTTTAGGACAACACTTTTTTGAAGGAGAGGGGCATGTTATGTCCCTATATTACTAGTATAGTCCCTTATTGTTGTTAGTGTAACCCCCTTATGTTATTATTGTACCCCTATAACCCCCATATTGTTATTATTGTGACCTTAAATTATTATTGTTAGGTCAGCTAGGATTACATTGTGGCCCCACTAGGATTACATTGTGGCCCCATGGACTCCTATATATAGAAAGGAGGTTTTGTAATTTGTATTATCCAAGAATTGTTCATTCATGTAATGTATTGGAGGTTTCCCCCTCGAAGTGGCTTATTTATAAGGCGTTGATATCTCTTTTCTTCTATTTTTGGAGTTGGCTTTACAACATTAACCCACTCAAGGCCCACTTTAACTTGAAGCTTGGTTTTTTGCCACTACGTGAGGGCATTTAAATAAACCTGATGAAATGGAAAAAAGTATTCACAACAACCACACCGGAATAGAAACTCCACCCCACGTGGATAAGGCGTAACGTTGCATCCAAAATATGGTGGCAAGGCATAACATTACATCCATATACGATGATTCGGCCCCACGGAGGGCAGAACATATACCATTATTATCACAACAAGATCCATGAAGGGCGAGCCATGTCGATTGGTGGTACTATGTTTTCCAAAGTTTGAATGGTGCATTGCCATGTGGCTTGCGCCACAGTCGTCATTGAACCAAAGCTTAACTATATTATGCTCTGATGATATGGTCAAGCAAAGACCATCATGTACACATTTCTATTGGGGTTTGTATTGTGACCGTCGAGACCCAAGTTCGAGCCTTAGCAGTTGTCAGGTCAGAATTTTTTTTTTTAAGAAAAATCCATAAAGGTCATCTTGTCAAATACTTTTTACGCTAGTGGTGTACACTTTGTAGCACCTACGCCAGAGTTTGGTCATTTTTTAGAAGAATGCCCAGAAACTTGGGAAATATATAGAACCATTAATTTATTATATAGTTTGATATGGTTTTTATGACTTTCTGGGGTCATTATTGGTCCAAATTGAACTTTGGAAGAAGCTCCAAGATCAGGGCTCTGAGGTGGTTGCATCCAAAGGCATAAAAATTAATGTTGACATATTTTTTATTTATATATTATCTATTAAATTATTTTTATGGTTCATGAGCATAATACATTGTTTTTGCATGTATAGTAAAAATAGGTTCCAAGGAGTTTGAGTGACCAGATTGATGAATTGATTGGAGTTGAGTATGGGCAGCAATATGACAGCTAATAACAATGATTGATATGATTGTTTTTATAGTTATTATAGTGATAATGGTTGTAGATTGTGACAGTGATGGTAGAGGTAGTGGTTACAGGTTGTGGTAGTGATTGTGGTTGCAGATAATGACTGAGAGTGCAGTGATAGTGATTGCAGATTTTAATTTTAATTATGATTTAAATATTAACAATTATATATGATGGAAGTGGATCTCGTTTGAAAATTATATGAAATAGATATCCAAAAGTATTTGGATAAGGAGGTGGGCACCTCCAATGAGTTTGTAGCCTCAATCATGTTCGATCTCATGGTCGAGTTTGGTGCCTCAATCAGGTTGTAGCCTACAATGATAAGTTTTTTTCATTATTTTAAGGTTGGTTCCTTAATCAAGTTGTAGCCTATTTCAAATGGTTTCCTATAACAGGTCGTAGCCTATAAATATATGTGATTAATTGAAGATAAAGAAGAAGAATATTTGTGGTTTTCTCTCGTATGGGTTTCCACGTAAAATATTATGTCTCTTTGTGATGTGATGGCTTCTTGATTTGATATTGACGTGACGACAGCTTTATGATGCATTTTTCTATCAGATGGTTTGATGCTTATGGATATGGTTCATTTCTATATGATTTTTTAATTATGAAATGTTATGAAATGGTAAAAATTCTCTCACATTAATTCACCCCCCCCCCCCCAAGTGTGATCTTTGGGCCAACAAAGAGTGAGGCAAATTCTAGTGTGTACTATGTACTTGTTTATAATGATCCACTCATCTTGGTGCTCTATGTGGATGATCTCTTTCTAACGGGATCTAAGAGGTTCATAGAGATGTGAAACGAGGATCTTGCTTAGGACCTCAAGATGAAGGATATCAAGATGATGCACTAATTTTTGGGATTGGAGGTGTGGCAATACTCAGGAGAGATATTCCTTTGGTAGGGAAAGTATTCAATTGATATCCTGAAGAGATTCAAAATGAATGATTTTAGCCCTATGTCAAAACCTATGATTACCAAATTGAGGAAGCTTAATGATTATGGGAGTGAGTTGGTGGGCCCCACATTGTACAAGTAGTTGATAGGGTCCTTGATGTATCTAGTCAACACGAGACCAAATATTTATGTTGATGTGAACATACGAATCCAATTCATGCTCGAGTTGAGGAGGGTTCATTGGGTGGCAAAGAAACATGTGCTAAGGTACTTGAGAGGTACAGTGATGTATGGATATGGGTATGTTAGAGTTGGTAGAGTGCAGTTGTAAGGTTACATAATTAGATTGGGTTGGGAGTGAAATGGATAGGAAGAGTACTTCATGGTGTTGTTTTGGCTTACGATCAACTACGATCTCATGGTTTAGTTGGAAGTAGAAATAATTCGCACATAGCTCAGAAAATAGAGAATATATGGCTACGAGTATATTAATTTATCAGACGATATGGATTCGCAAAAAGGTTTCAGGTTTATTTGGTCTTGATATGGGACCCACGGTGATTCACTATGACAATCAAAGTTGCATAAAGCTTTCAAAAATATAGTGTTTCGTGAAAAGTCAAAAAATAGGGAGATCAAGTACCACTTCATTAGAGAGAGGCTCCAGATAAGTGTTTTGAATTTCAATACATATCCACAGATGAGTAGGTAGCAACATATATTTTAACCTTGTAGAATTAACTGTAGCAAGTATATTCTTGATAAAACAGTATAAAAGATACAATGGAAAATACACAAATTTACACACACATATATATACAATACAACATACATATGTTGCAAGGTACATGAACCACCAATCCAACTGTAGTTCCATAACATAAACTACAAAACTATGGGAAAAACCACTTTCAGCAAAACTTCGGGCCAAAAAATGCCAAAAACATACAAAAAAACCACCCAAAAAATAATTTGTAGGCACTACCTCAAATCCCATGCAACGGGGCTCCCACCCCCCTAATATCCCCGACCAGGGGGCACTGAACAGCACCCCCTAGGATCCCCCTTTGTTCGTGGTGCATATAAGTCATGAAAATATTATAATACATACCCAACAAGAAAATATTCTCACCTAGACTCTAGTGAAGGGAAAGATCATTTTTTATAGGGAGAAGCTAAGAGTGGTCGAGAATCCCTTCCTTGCTAGCAAGTAGTGCTCAATTTGTAGTTGCATAAGGTCTTCTACATAGGCTTGTCTCTAGCATGCAAGATAAAAATTCCTCTTTAAATGGGCGTTCGAAAGGAGTGACTAATATGATTTCTTTCCTAATTCTGACTTTGGAAAAGCACATTGATTAATTTAATTGATTAATGTTGTTTAATTGGGAAAATTTATAACCATAAATATTTAATTATTTAAGTGACTTAATTCTAATCTCAATCATTCATTTAAGTGGGTCATGATTTAATCATATCTGTCTATTACATCTAAGATTAAGGATTACATATTTTTCTCAATTTATAAAGAGAACCTAAGGGGGAGGATGAAGACACAAAATTGCAATTTGAGAAAGTGATTTTCTCATGAGTAAGAGGCTCTAGTGACTAAGGAGAAAGAGGAAGAGTGTGCAACTAATTTTTAGAAGGAGAATTTGTGTAAGGATAAATATTTTGGAAGGAGGCGTGAGACTTGTGAGAGACAGGGAAAAAAACATGAGCAGGCTAACACTATGAAAGAAAGTTGAAACTTTGAGCAACAGGGCCAAAATTTGGAGGTAGTTTTTTCCTTGGATAGGCTAAGAATTCCAGCATGTAGGTTGTACAATTAGGAGGGCCAGATTTTTCAAGTACAAGCTAAGATTTTCCAAGGTTTATTCATCTACGATAGTGTTCATTTTCTAAAGACCAAACTCGTCCTTCACCCAAAAATATTAAGGCCATTACCAAGTTCTAATATTTCTATATTGTTTGTGTAATTTCTCTGTGGCTCTATGCCCTAAATTTTCCAAATTTTAATATAAAGTGAAGGTATATTTATTTAGTTGAGTTTATTTTTTTTTGTAGTGATTTCATATATATTTTTTTGCTAAAAAATTATTGTTTCAAATTTGAAAACACTAGTATGTTATTTTCGCATTTTCATATTGTATTTGGGGTTAAAATTATTTCCAGGATATAAATAAATTTGAGAAAAAATAGATCAAATCTAGTGTTAAAACTTCAATAGTTAAGGTCTTCATCACATCATTTTACCATCTCTTAATTCATCTTTTTCTCCAAGCCTGCAATTGTTTTTAGTCGTTGGAACATGTCCCTTCTCCTGCTAAATTTCATGAATCCCAAATTTTATTTGGCACCCACAATTATTCATATGCTTCAAAACACCTTGATTATCCCTTTTAATTGATGTGACTCTACAATCACTACACTTTTGTATTGGCATAAATGGACCTAGATGTAGAAATTATACAACATATATGTATATCATGGATTCAATCCAATCTAACAATGTACTAAAGCTAGATATTGAATCACTTCTACAAATTAATTGCGGAATTAAAAACACAGTTGTCAATCACATGAAGCAAAGAAGAATCAATCAAACCACAACAAACGTAATTTCTCGGGGAAATATTGCTGCTCAAAACCCCGCTATCTTCTATTGTATATTCAGCATGGATACATAAAATAGTTACATAAAAATCTTCTCACAAGAGCCCTCCTGCACTCAGCTAATTGTCTCACACTCTCCTGGACAAAAATGACCAACACTTAGCCAATTCTCAACCTCTAAACAACCTGCATTTCTTGCGCAATTCATGTGGAATGCAATCCCTATTCTTTAGAAATTTTGGCCTTCCTTGACTATGCAAGGATCATGGGCAATCCAATGGGTGTTTGGTTGCATGGGTGCAACAGAATAATCCTACAACTAATAGTCAAAATCCCTTTCACCTAGATCTCAACTGGGTCTCCACTGGAACTGACATGCATGCAGCTAATAATAGTAAATCCTCAGTTGCTTGTGAGATCACTAATTTTGAATTAAATAATATTTAATTCAATTGATCTCTCACTAGTGTATCAAACAGTTACAACTAGCACAACTAACTTTAACTCACTTAAATGAGTTAAATTGATTACAACCTGCATTAACTAATGCACCACTGCACTTCGAACTCTATTACAACTAGAATTACTCTGCATGCCTCACCAACTACCCTCAACTCGAAATTCATGAGTTAAATGAGTTTATCACACTCAGTTAACTATTACAAGTTATTTTGAGATTATATTACATTTTATTGTCCATCTTAATTAAGGGATAACTAAAATAGACATGCACCAAATTTAGCCCACACCCGGGTAGGTGTTGCTAGACCTGTGGTCCCACACTAGTGTAGTTGCTTCTTGGAACTCCTAGTCCCACACTAGCGTAGGTTCTAAAATTTCTTGTTGAACTTAAACACTCTCTCTCAACAAGAAATGGATTATCCTTCACCCCGATCCTACCTCTATGGTATTTGAATTTGCTCCTGGTGAGTGCCTTCGTCAGAATATTTGCATCCTGATCTTCCGTGGGAATGTACTGAAGTAAAATTATGTGCCTTTGCACACAATCTATGAGATGGTGGTGCCATATATCTATGTGCTTGGACCAATCATGAAACAGAGGATTAACCGAGAGTTTAATGCAACTCTAGTTATCACAATGTATCATTGTCGGATCCATCCATCTGATAACCAAACAAACCAACTAGGAACTTTCTCATCCATATGACCTCAAATGCAACTTGACTTGCTGCCATGTAATCTACCTCCATTGAACCACGGATCGTTGCTTCCTGTTGTGCCAAGAAATTGTTGTCGACCCTATGCTGAAGATCCCTCCTAATGTGCTCTTTCTGTCTGATGGACTATCTGCCCAATCTGCATCCATGAAGCCTTGAAGCTTCACTCCCTCTATCCATCTGTACCATAATCCATACTCTGATGTGCACCTCAATTATCTCAAGAGATGCTTCCATACCTTCCAAAAGAGCTTGGTAGGCTTAACCATAGCTTGAATCAGCTGGTTAACTGCATAGCAAATATATGGTCTAGTGTTCACTAAGTACATCAATGAACCAACTAACTGCCTGTAGACGGTAGCATCCACTACCTCTCCTGAAGTAGCATCCTCTTTCCTCCAATTTCCTGGAAGAGAAGTGTTCATGGGTTTGTAGCTCTCCATGTGAAACTTACCCAGTATCTTTTTGGCATACTTTCCTTGAGAAACAAAAATTTCACCATCCCGCTGCCATATTTCCAAACCAAGGAAATAATGAAGGAGTCCCATGTCCTTCATTTCGAACTCCCTTGCAAGATCCTCCTTGCATGAGTGTATCAACTGCTCATCACCATTCAAAATTAGATCATCAACATAAAGTACAATAATCAATAGCTTACCCTCAACCACAATCTAGTATAGGTTTACATCAGCTTCACTTTTGGTGAATCCCAGTCGAGTGAAATAGTTGTCAATCTGAGTGTACCAAGCACGAGGTGCTTACTTCAGCCCATACAGTGCTCTCTTGAGTCGATACACATGCAACTCGCTATTGAAGATATCAAAACATTCTAGTTGCTATAAGTACACTTATTTCTCAATCACTCCATTAAGAAACGCAGTTTTCACATCCATCTGATGAATACGCCACCCCATCTGCGTTGAGAGTTCAAGGATGGATCTAATGGAAGAGTACCTTGAAACTGGTGCAAAATTCTCATCATAGTTGATCCCCTCAATCTGTGAGAATCCCCGGGCCACAAATCTAGCCTTGTACTTATCCACACTCCCATCAGCAGCTTGCTTTACCTTGTAGATCCATCTAGATCCAACCACTAATTTACCGACTGGTCTTGGGACAATCTCCCATGCATTGTTCTTGACAATGGAGTCATACTCCTCCACCATTGCATCAACCCAAATTAATTGTTGCACTTACTCCTAAAAGTAAGATGGTTCAGTCAAAATACATTCTCTCATAAGAGCCATGTATCTTATAAACCTGTCTGGAGACTGTCTTTGTATGCGTTGTGAAGTAGGGGCTCCTACATTCTCTCCAGCATCAAGTCTCAATCTATCAGGTTTCATGATGTGCCTTCTACCATTTCTGATGGATGGCTCTGCATGATTGTTTTCTGCCACTCCATGATCCTCCATATGTGGTTGTTCCACATCTTGAGGCTCATCCTTAGGAACCAAGAGTTCCTCCTCTGCATGCAAATCTAGCTCCCTCTCAAGGGACAATCGCATGGCTTTCTCCTCATCAAAGTTTATATCCTGTCGTAGAACAGTCATTTTGTTGTTTGAAAAATACACCCGAAAGTTGTGGGGAGTATCATTGTACCCCAAAAAAATCCCAATCTTAGTTGTTGGTTCAAGCTTCTTCCTGGTGTCTTTGGTCACATGCACATAAACAGATGAGCCAAAAATCTTAAAATGTGAAACATCAGGTTTCTTACCAGTGAAAGCCTATTCTGGTGTACACATGCCAAGTATCCTGTCAGGAAAACGGTTCTGCACAAATATCGTTGTGTTGCATGCCTCCACCCACAGATGCATCGATAGGCCCTGATCATGCAACATCGCTCTTGATGCACTCACAATCATTATGTTCTTTCTTTCAGCGACCCCATTCTATTGTGGGTTATGAGGCGCTATCATTTCTCTCTAAATTTCTTCTTTGCTGCAAAAGTTCTTGAATTCGTTGGATATGTACTCACCACCATTGTCGCTCCTAAGAGCCTTCACTTGCTTCCCTGTGTCTTTCTCCAACAATGTTGAACCTTTAGTTAAACTAAGAGGGGGGGGTGAATCAGTTTAACACATTCATGGACTTTTAAAACTTTTCATTAAAACTTATTTACACCTTCATTTCATGTTCAGCTTAATATGTGAGTTATCTTAGAATGTGAGCAGCTAGTATTAATATAATGTAACAGCAGACTTAATATGAGAGCAGCAAGTATTAAGCAGATGAGATAAACCATATCAACACATACACATCATGCACAGAGACACCAGATATAAGTGGAAACCCATAAAGGGATAAAACCACATCTTATTATTGTTGTGATGCAAAGGCAAGCTCCAACTCCCTCTCACCAATGATTTTCTATAGGCACCAACCTACAGGAGGCTCCTACCTCAATTCTGCAAGCTAAAACTTGCAAGGAAGCTCCAACTCCCATTAATTTTCTGCAGGCACCAACCTACAGGAGGCTCCAACCTCAGTCAGCTACAACTGACATTTTATCAAGCTACAAATTGATGTGGAAGCACCAACTCCCATCTATTTTCTGCAGACACCAACCTACAGGAGGCTCCTACCTTAGTCAGCTCCAACTGACATTTACCAAGCTACAACTTGATAGGGAAGCTCCAACTTCCTTACTCTTTCAAAAGAAAAACACTTGCTGATTTACCTTGGATATCAGCTCTGTTCTATTCCATCTGCTCTGTTTTTCATCAATTCTCATATCTGCCCTATATCATCTCTGCATCTTCTCAGATTCTCTGTCAGCTTCTCCTTCTTCTCTACTCAACTCCTCCTTCTTCTCTGTTTAGCTCCTCTTTCTTCTCTGCCTCACTACTTCATTTCTGCATTCTTTTCACTCACTCTCTCTTACCTCTCTTATGCATATCAAGTTGATATTATATATAGAGTTCCTCACAAGACTGTTTGTATTCCACAAGGAATTTGGAGTGAACATCCATGACTCTTTGACTTCTGCCTTCTCAATTCTTTATCCAACTCATTAAAAATATAACAATATGTACAAATTTCAATGTTACAATGGGATTTTTCTTTTTCCTTTGGATACTTGCCTTTGCATCACAAACAATAAAAACAATTAAAACATTTAAATTTTCAGTTTCAATACATAAACTTTGCTCAGCCCTTGGCTTACTGGTTTTGTCCTTTTTGTAGCAGTCATGCAACTGTCCTGCATACTTTGTTCACTGTCTTTTGCATATTCAACCTGTTCACTGCACTTTTGAATCCCTTTGCTGCACATTTCTTCAACTCTACAATCTCCAAGACACTTTATCTTCAACTCCAGATTCTGTAAATCTGAGTTATCAACCTCCACTGCGTATTCAGTCAGATCAAATCTGCAGATTTTCTATTAAACAGATTTAAACTTCAACTTTCTCACTGTTCAATACAAACTATGATTACACCAAATAACGAACTCTCGCGCAATACATATTTTCCTTTGTAGAACTCTAACCAAGCCACGGCTCTTGCATCAACATTACAAGGCCTTCCAATTGATTTATGAAAACCCTGCTCAGACCTTCAATATTGTCTGTCACTCCTGGGCTTTATATTATTAAACATGTGCCACTACAAGCAATGGGCCCACACATACAACAAACGTGGAACACACAAACCCGATTCATACCTTCGTTAAATCCACGCGCTCATCCAACGGTTGTTAACACGTCGCATCGCTTCATTTGATCCAACGGTTATCGCGCGGGTTAACTGCACGAGGGTTAATATTCAATAGTTGGGTGATGGACTGGACCCTAGCGCTTAAATGGCCCTTCATATCCGATGGCAGAGAGCATGTCGCCTTGCCCCGTGTGATCCGACAAATATCGCTTGACTTAGATGCACAAACGATAATGCGCGATGGGAGTGGTTTTATGAAATCGCTTGAGGCCACGTGTCATACAGTCAATGGAATCGCTCCCAATTCGCAATTACCGCTCGTCCCACAAAGGTGGTGCCATGAAAACCAGAAACCCCCTTTACTATTCCTTCACGGTTCCGCTTCTGCTCACAATTCTGTTCTTTTATACATTGACCCTTTGGTTCATCGGTATTTTACCACGGTGCTTTCATCTGTTACAACACATAGCTCCATTCACACTGTGCATTTAACTCTGGTTCCGCCTTCCGAGTTTCGTCTTGCAAGTTCCATCTTTAGAGTTTCGTCTTCCGAGTTCCTTTCGTTATATATATAACTATTCCGCTTCGAGGTTCTGGTCTTTCCGTGATCCAGTTCCATCTAGTAAAAGGTTCCGCCTCTTTATCTACTTTTCTTCATGTGTATGTTATATTTATGCTTCCATTTTATTCAATGCTGCCTCTACTACCCATTCATAGAATTGATCTGCTCAATGAGATCCTCTCCACTTTCTCCATTGCTTTGATGTCTAAAACCTCTACGATTTGTAACCATTCTGACTGTCCAAAATGGGTTCATGCTCCTTTCAGCCTCGCTTTCTACTTCATCATTGCACAGACTCTGCGTCCAAATGTATCCTCGTTCCAATCTTTAACCAAGGTCGTGTATTCAAATTGGATTGAACTAATACCAGTCAATTTTTTGCTCCTGTCTTCTCCTTTGCCTTGTTGCTGTATCTGCTGCCTCTGCCTCGACCTCTGCCTCCACTGCTCTCTGTAAATGTTACCTATTGTCTTATGTTGTTGTCCTTTTCCTGTCTCTGCATCTGCTGCCTTCTTTGCCATCAATGACAACATTTCCAACAGTCTCCCCCTTTGGCATTGATGGCAATGCACTTTCTCTGTTTGCCTTTTAGGATCCTTTCTCCTGTTGCTTGCTCTTCCTCCCCCTTTCACATCAATGGCAAGGGGTTTCACATCTCTTAGTGTAGATTCTGTCCTTTAATCCTTTGATCCTGAGGACCTGTTTCATGCTTCCTTTGCTGGTTGGTCTCCCCCTCGAATGATATTTTCGTTTATGTTCTCCCCCTGAAACTGTGCTTTCTCTTCATATCAGAGAGTAGCATCTACAGATACTACCCCTAGTCTATCTCTCAAATATTCAAATGGTTCTCTAGCAAGAGGTTTGGTAAATATATCTGTTGTTCGTTCTTTTGTTGGTACATACTCCAATTTTACTATCTTCTGAGCCACTTGTTCTCAGAGAAAATGATACTTGATTGGGATATGTTTGGTTTTTGAGTGAAGCACAAGATTTTTAGATATACTTATAGCACTTATATTATCAAATTTGATTGAGATAGGTTCATCAATGCTTACCTTCATGTCTTGGAGGGTTTGCTTCATCCACATGACTTGTGTACAACATGCTGATGTTGCTATATATTCTGCTTCTGCTGTAGACAGAGAGATAGATGTTTGTTTCTTGCTTAACCATGCCACCAGACTTTCTCCTAAATAGAATGCACCTCCACTTGTGCTTTTCCTGTCATCCACACAGTTGGCCCAATCTGCATCTGTGTATGTTGTCAAGGTGAAGCTTTTGCCTTTAGGATACCAAAGTCCATACTGTGTTGTTCCTTGTAGATATCCAAATATTCTTTTGACTGCCAGAAGGTGGTTTTGTTTAGGTGATGCTTGATATCTAGCCACTAGTCCTACTGCTAGCATGATGTCTGGTCTTGATGCTGTCAGATACAGTAGACTTCCTATCATGGATTTGTATATTTTTTTATCTATATCAGCAGATCCATCATCAGCACACAACTTGCATCCCGTGATCATGGGAGTTAACACAGGTTTGCAGTCCTCCATTTTGAACTTTTTCAACATTTCTTTTAAGTATTTTTCCTGTGAGATGAATGTTCCTGTGTTCTTTTGTTGAATTTGAAGTCCTAAGTAGAAACTGAGTTCTCCAATCATGGACATCTCAAACTCTAATTTCATCTTCTCAGCAAACCCTTTTGCTAGTTCATCTCTGTTGCTTCCAAACACAATGTCATCAACATATACTACAACAATTAGGAGTTCATTTTCATTGGCTTTTATGTATAGATTGTTGTCTACTCCACCTTTCTTAAAGCCTTGTTTTTGTAAATATTTATCCAGTCTTGAGTACCAAGCACGAGGAGCCTGTTTCAGTCCATATAGAGCCTTCTTCAGTCTGCACACATAGTCTTCTTTGTCTATTAAAGAGAAACATTATGGTTGTTCCATGTAGACTTCTTCTTCTAGATCTCCATTCAGAAAAGCAGATTTTACATCCATTTGATATACCTTGAATTCTTGATAGCATGCAAAGGCTAGAAACATTCTGATGGCTTCCATTCTGGCTACAGGGGAAAATGTTTCATCGAAATCAAGTCCTTCGATTTGTGAATATCCTTTGCAGACAAGTCTGGCTTTATTCTTGATTACCATTCCTTCCTCATTCATTTTATTTTTGAATACCCATTTTGAGCCTATGACATTTTTCCCGGTGGGTCTAGGAACTAGTTCCCAGGTATTGTTTTTCTCAATTTGGTCTAATTCTTCATTCATAGCATTCACCCAATACTTGTCCTTGTTGGATTCTTCAAATCTCTTTGGCTCTATCTGTGATAACATGGCTATGTATACCTCTTATGTCTGTTCAGTTAGCTGTCTTCTTGTCTGGACCCCTACTTTCTTGTCTCCTATGATCTGATCTTCAGGATGATTCTTCTGAGTGTATCTTGAGGGGGCTTTCAGGCTCAGCTCTACATCTTCTGTTGTCTTGCTTATTTCATCATCATCTTGGTTTTCTTCTTCATGGTTTTCTGATGGACTGCAGCAGTCTGTATCTCTTGTATTGTTTGGAAGTTCTTCATCAACTCTCACATCAATACTTTCTAATATTTTTCGAAGAGTCTTGTTGTAGCACCTGTACCCTTTACTTTTGGAAGAATATCCTAGAAAAATCCCTTCATATGCTCTTGCATCAAATTTCCCAAGATTTTCATCATTATTCTTTATATAACACTTGCTTCCAAAAATTCTAAAATGTTTGATTGAAGCTGGCTTTCCATGCCATAGTTCATAGGGAGTCTTATCACTGCTTGGCCTTAAGTGAGCTTTATTAAGGATATGCACTGTTGTGTGTACTGCTTCTGCCCAAAAGGTTTGAGGAATATTACTCTCTTGCATCATGGCTCTAGCAATTTGTTGAACAGATATGTTTTGTCTCTCTGCTACTCCATTTTGCTGAGGTGTCCCTGCAATAGTAAATTGTTGTTTTAGGCCATATTCATTGCATAGATCTGCAAAGTCATAATCTGTGAATTCACCTCCTCTGTCCGATCTAATGCATTTTAGCTTGCACCCTGTCTGATTTTCTGCTAATGCTTTGAATATTTTGAATTTGTCCAGAGCTTCTGATTTATTCTTGAGAAATGCAACCCATGTCATTCTGGAGAAATCATCTATTATCATCATGAAGTATGATTCTCCATTTGGTGTTTTATTTCTTGCAAGTCCACACAGATCCATGTGCACAAGCTAGAGTGGTCTTCTTGTTGATAACTCATATTTGGCCTTAAAATATGTGCGGGTTTGTTTACCCAATTGACAATATTTGCCCATGGTATTAGAAGGCCTTTTTATTTCTGGCATGTCTCTGACCGCTTTCTTCTTGCTCAGTCTGATGATATGATCGAAGCTGAGATGTCCCAATATCCTATGCCATAACCATGACTCCTCAAGTTTTCTAAGATGGCATGCTTCATCTTCCTATTTCACGATGTAAACATTGCTCTCTGTTCGAACACCTTTGAGCAGAGTATTACCTGTGGTGCTTGATCTGACTTCACAGTCTTGTGCTCTGAAAAGCATTTCGCAGCCTTTATCACACATTTGACTGACACTCAGCAAATTTTCTTTCATCCCATCTACAAATAGTACATCTTGGGCCTTACCACTGCCATTATCTAAGCTGACTGAGCCCTTTCCCTTGATTTTTTCTGATTTATCATTGCCAAAAGTAACATTACCAGTTTTCTTTTCATCAAAAGTTATAAATTTTCTCCTGTCTGCAGTCATATGTTTTGAGCAGCCGCTGTCTAGATACCATTGGCAAGCCAGGTCACACTTATTCACCTTCTTTTTCCACTGGAAGCATCCTTTTGTTTGGTATCTTTTGTGAGATGATGAATCACATCCTTTCAGAGGACATTTGGAAGGCATATGTCCAACTTGATTGCATACACAGCATTTGATCATAATTTTTGCAGAATTGTGAGTATGAACAAAATTTCTTTGATTTATAAACCTCCTTGAGGTGTTGAACATCAATATTTGTCCATACTTTCTACATTCAATAATTTTATGGCCAAATTCCTTACAATAAAAACAGTAACCATAGAAATTATTTGCATACCTGTTGTAAGGTTGTCTTCTCCATTTGTTTGCTTGAGTCAGTCTCTTCATTGTTTGCATCTTTTGCTAGTTTGAATCACTCCTCCTTGCATGACAGTATGCAGTAATGTGTCCCAGCTTGTGGCAGACATAACAGGTGGCATTTTTCATAGGAGGGAAGAATCTCCTTTGATGGCTTCCAAATTTGACATACTCAGGGGTATATGAATCTTTTTCTGTTGTTTGAGTATTTCTTTCATTCTTTGTTATTAGAGGATTTTTCTAGGTTCTGTCTCCCTCCTTACAATTTTCTTCTTTTGTAGGAATTATTTGAGCTGCTTCATCATCCTTCTTTGCTTTTACAAAAATAATCTCTCTGTTTTCCTTTTCTTTGCTTTTACTTGATTCTCCTTCATAGCCTATTCCAGTTTTTATCATAGGAGATCTTTGAGCAACTAGAATTTCATTCAACTTACTAGAGCTTGTTGTTTGAGAAGAATTTATAGCCACTTTCCCTTGAGCATTTTCTAATTTCTTCCTGAGACATACTACTACTTCTTCCAACTTCTCTTGTTCCTGAGTTTTCTCCTTGATTTGCTTAAGTAACATGTCCTCTATCTTCTTAGCTTCTTCAAGCTCTATCTTTAGTTGCATAAGGACTTCTGAATTTTGTTCTTCTCGTACATACTTGAGGAGAATGTCCTTTTGTTTTCTGCATTTCAGCTTGAGTCTATCAATCTCTTCCAGAGCACTTCTTAGCTCCCCCTCAAGGTCGACTTCACCTTCTTCTTCTTCATCTTCTAGCAAGAGACCTTCAAGTTCTTCTATGGCCATCAATAAAAATTCAGAGGTTCCTTCTTCACTTTAAGGTTCATCTGAGTCTTCAGATGCACTGCTGTCTTGTTGAGCATAGAAGGATTTTCTGCTGAACTTCTTTCCTTTCTGCCAGTTTTTTGATGCATTTTTCTCTGATTCTTGAGCCTGATTCCTTACTTTCTTGTGAGGACACTTAGCAGCATAGTGTCCAATTATTCCACAGTTAAATCATTTGAAGGGAAGTTTACCTTTGTATTTACCTGAGCCTCTATCCAGTTTCTTGACAAATTTAGCCTCTTCTTCATCAGAGCAAGAGCATATGTCTTCCTTTTCTTCTTTCTTCTTTTCTGTTTTAAAGGCTACCTCCCTCGTACTTGGCTTCTTCTGTGGGAGCCTCATCTCATATGCTGTTAGATTTCCAAGTAGCTGGTTCATGGTCAAGGTTTCCCAATCAGTTGTTTCTTCTATTGCAGATACCTTGGGGTTAAAACTGGGTGGAAGAGAGCTTAGAATCTTTTGTACAATTACAACTTCTTTTATGGTTTCTCCTAGAGCCTTCATGTTATTTACTATTTCTGCAACCCTTAGGAAGAAGCTGGAAATGTCTTCATCATCATTCATTTTTAAGTTCTCAAACTGGGCTCTATAGACTTGAATTTTGGCAGTCTTTACCTTCTTGTCTCCCTCATGGATATTCTCTAGGGTGTCCCACATCTCTTTGGCAGTGTCTTTGTCCATTACTTTGATAAACTCTGCCTCACACAATCCATTTAAGATGGCATTCATGGATTTTGCGTTGGCTACAAAATATTGTTTGGTTTCTTTCTCTGAGTCAGTTTCCTTTGGGGCATATCCTAATTCCACAGCAGCCCAAACTTCTATTCCTAGAGACATTATGTATGTCCTCATTCTCATTTTCCAGAAGGCATAATTTACACCAGTGAAAAAAGGGGCTTTATTGGTTGAGCATCCTTCTTTACTTGCCATCCTGGGAACCTAGGACCTCCTTTTAGTTGTTAGACTGATGAAAAAGGAACCTGCTCTGATACCAATTGTTGAACCTTTAGTTAAACTGAGAGGGGGGGGTGAATCATTTTAACACATTCATGGACTTCTAAAACTTTTCATTAAAACTTATTTACACCTTCATTTCATGTTCAACTTAATATGTGAGTAATCTTAGAATGTGAGCAGCTAGTATTAATATAATGTAACAACAGACTTAATATGAGAGCAGCAAGTATTAAGCAGATGAGATAAACCATATCAACACATACACATCATGCACAGAGACACCAGATATAAGTGGAAACCCATAAAGGGAGAAAACCACATATTATTATTGTTGTGATGCAAAGGCAAGCTCCAACTCCCTCTCACCACTAATTTTCTGTAGGCACCAACCTACAGGAGGCTCCTACCTCAATTCTGCAAAATAAAACTTGAAAGGAAGCTCCAACTCTCATTAATTTTCTATAGGCACCAACCTACAGGAGGCTCCAACCTTAGTCAGCTACAACTGACATTTTATCAAGCTACAACTTGATGTGGAAGCACCAACTCCCATATATTTTCTGCAGGCACCAACCTACAGGAGGCTCCTACCTCAGTCAGCTCCAACTGACATCTATCAAGCTACAACTTGATATGTAAGCTCCAACTTCCTTACTCTTTCAAAAGAAAAACACTTGCTGATTTACCTTGGATATCAACTCTATTGTGTTCCATCTGCTCTGTTGTTCATCAATTCTCATAACTGCCATGTATCATCTCTGCATCTTCTCAAATTATCTGTCAGCTTCTCCTTCTTCTCTACTCAGCTCCTCCTTCTTCTCTGCTTAGCTCCTCTTTCTTCTCTGCCTCACTGCTTCATTTCTTCATTCTTTTCACTCACTCTCTCTTACCTCTCTTATGCAAATCAAGTTGATATTATATATAGAGTTCCTCACATGACTGTTTGTATTCCACAAGGAATTTGGAGTGAACAGCCATGACTCTTTGACTTCTGCCTTTTCAATTCTTTATCCAACTCATTAAAAATATAACAATATGTACAAATTTCAATGTTACAATGGGATTTTTCTTTTTCCTTTGGATACTTGCCTTTGCATCACAAACAATAAAAACAATTAAAACATTTGAATTTTCAGTTTCAATACATAAACTTCGCTCAGCCCTTGGCTTGTTGGTTTTGTCCTTTTTGTAGCAGTCATGCAACTGTCCTGCATACTTTGTTCACTGTCTTTTGCATATTCCACCTGTTCACTGCACTTTTGAATCCCTTTGTTGCACATTTCTTCAACTCTGCAATCTCCAAGACACTTTATCTTCAACTCCCGATTCTGTAAATCTGAGTTATCAACCTCCACTGCGTATTCAGTCAGATCAAATATGCATATTTTCTGTTAAACAGATTTAAACTTCAACTTTCTCACTGTTCAATACAAACTATGATTACACCAAATAACGAACTCCCGCGCAATACATATTTTCCTTTGTAGAACTCTAACCAAGCCACGGCTCTTGCATAAACATTACAAGGCCTTCCAATTGATTTATGAAAACCCCGCTCAGACCTTCAATATTTTCTATCACTCCTGGGCTTTATATTATTAAACATGTGCCACTACAAGCAATGGGCCCACACATACAACAAACGTGGAACACACAAACCCGATTCATACCTTCGTTAAATCCACGCGCTCATCCAACGGTTGTTAACACGTCGCATCGCTTCATTTGATCCAACGGTTATCGCGCGGGTTAACTGCACGAGGGTTAATATTCAATAGCTGCGTGATGGACTGGACCCCAGCACTTAAATGGCCCTTCATATCCGACGGTGGAGAGCACATCGCCTTGCCCCGTGTGATCCGACGGATATCGCTTGACTTAGATGCACAAACGATAATGCGCGATGGGAGTTGTTTTCCGAAATCGCTTGAGGCCACCTGTCAGACAGTCAATGGAATCACTCCCAATTCGCAATTACCGCTCATCCCACAAAGGTGGTGCGATGAAAACGAGAAACCCCCTTTACTGTTCCTTCACGGTTCCGCTTCTGCTCACAATTCTATTCTTTTATACATTGACCCTTTGGTTCATCGGTATTTTACCACGGTGCTTTCATATGTTACTATGCATAGCTCGATTCACACTGCGCATTTACTTTGGTTCCGCCTTCCGAGTTCCGTCTTCAGAGTTCCGTCTTCTGAGTTCCTTTCGTTATATATATAACTATTCCGCTTCGAGGTTCTGGTATTTCTGTGATCCGGTTCCGTCTAGTACAAGGTTCCGCCTCTTTATCTACTGTTCTTCATGCGTATGTTATATTTATGCTTCCATTTAATTCAATGCTGCCTCTACTACCCATTCATAGAATCGATCTGCTCAATGAGATCCTCTCCACTTTCTCCATTGCTTTGATGTCTAAAACCTCTACGACTTGTAACCATTCTGACTGTCCAAAATGGGTTCATGCTCCTTTCAGCCTCGCTTTCTACTTCATCATTGCATAGACTCTGCGTCCAAATGTATCCTTGTTCCAATCTTTAACTGAGGTCGTGTATTCAAATTGGATTGAACTAATACCAGTCAATTTGTTGCTCCTGTCTTCTCCTTTGCCTTGTTGTTGTATCTGCTGCCTCTGCCTCTGCCTCTGCTGCTCGACCTCTGCCTCCACTGCTCTCTGTAAATGTTACCTGTTGTCTTCTGCTATTGTCCTTTGCCTGTCTCTGCATCTGCTGCCTTCTTTGCCATCAATGAAAACATTTCCAACAAACAGTGCTTTGAACTCAAGAAACTTTGAGAACGTCTGATCTTTATTCTGCATGAAGTAGATCCAGCACTTTCGAGAAAATTCATCAACAAATATCGCATAGTACTTATGATTTGTTGTCAACGCAACAGAGAATGGTCCACACATGTCTGAGTGAACTCTCTGAAGGATCCCCGAGGCTCGATTCTCCTTCTCATGAAATATGGCCTTTACATATTTTCCCATATTACATCTGTTGCATGTGTCTAACTGCGTAAGTGTACCCTTGGGAAGAGCCATAGAAATTTGTTGCATGAATTTTAAGGCTCCGTGGTAAAGATGGCCCAATCTCATGTGCCATAACTCGCCCTCATCCCGGCTCACCACTTTGTCCGCCTTACCCATAAATGTTGCGCAGCCATCTACATCCAATTTATAGAGATTCTTAACTCGAATCCCAATCTTCTTGGCTTGTCATGTTTTTTTGTGTCACAAGAAAGCTTTTCCTTCATTGAAAACAACATCATAGCCTTTATCCTCCAACATTGTAACTAAGACAAAAAATTTCTTTAAGCCTGGAACATGCATTACATATTTTAATTGAAAGGATTTACCTAACTGTCTCTGGAAGGTAATGGTACCAATCCCGGTAGCACTGTACCACCCTCCATCACCCATTTTGATATGCACCTGGAGGTCCTTCTCCTCCAAGCTATTGAAAATTTCCTTTTCTCTCGTCATGTGAAAGGATGCACCACTATCCAAATACCACAACGATCCCATTGCACTTGACACCATGCATGCAATGAGCGAGAAGTCAAGCTCAAATTGTGAGGCCAAAGCTTCACCAACTACAGATCCTGAAGCCTTATTGTTCTTCTTCTTTTGTGGACAGTTAGTAGAATAATGCCCATGCTCGTGACAGTGAAAACACTTCACTCTGGAAATGTCGTGCTTCTTGCCATCTTTGGACTCGAATTTGGAATGGAACTTATTTCCTTTCCCCTTCTTCACCTTGGCATCCAAAGCACAATCTTCTTCATCTTCATTCTTGGATGAAGATCCATCTCTGTTATTTCATCTGAACTCCTCTTGCACCAAATCTGACCACAGTCGTTCCCAATCTGGCATATTTTCCCTTCCATTGATAGAGCCTTGATAACTATGCCAACTCTTGGGAAGTCCTAGAAGAGCTAGGCTCACCAAATCATCATCAGTGATAGTAATTCCAACTCTCCACATCTCATCCCGGCATTGGAAAAAATTTGTTAAATATTTTTTCATGGAGTCGCCTTTCTCCATCTTGTTCTTCCTGAGTTATCTTTCAATGCCAATTTCCTATGGTCACTGCTGCTCTGAAATAGATCTTTCAAAGCCTTCCACATTGCATATGGTGTGGCTTTACTATGGAGACTTGAGAAAATGTGGTCTCGTACTCCCTCTAGTAAGATCCTCCTTTCCTTTGCCACTTTCTTTTTCCATGCATCAATATTTGCAGCATCTGTCACAGCGGGTTTAGGAACATCATTTTCAATTAATTCCTTCAAGCCATTTTATTAAACTACTTCCTCCATCATGTCTTTCCAAGAAATATAGTTAGAGTTTCCCTCGAGTGCATACTCCAATCTCAAGCCATTGAAAGCCATTTCGATCCTGAATCAGTTGTAGCTCCAAGAAAGTCTTCTACAAATTCAAATTCTATTCGGTCACAAACTCAGCTCCTCCTCCACTATTGTGATTTCATGTGCTCTTATACCATGTGGAAATTATAAAACATATATGTATATCATGGATTCAATCCGATCTAACAATGTACTAAAGATAGATATTGAATCACTTCTACAAATAAATTTAGAAATTAAAAAAACAATCATCAATCACATGAAAGAAGAATCAATCAAACCACAACACAGATAATTTCCTGGGGAAAGCTTGCTGCTCAAAACCCCACTATCTTCTATCATATATTCAGCATGGATACATGAAACAATTACATACAACTCTTCTCACAAGATCCCTCATGTACTCAGCTAATTGTCTCACATTGTCCTGGACAAAAATGACCAACACTTAGCCAATTCTCAGCCTCTAAACAGCCTACCTTTATTGCACAATTCATGTGGAATGCAATCCCTATTCTTTAGGAACTTTTGTCTACCTTGACTACACAAGGATCATGGGCAATCCAATGGGTGTTTGGTTACATGGGTGCAACCCAATAATCCTACAACTGGGATCCCTTTCATCTAGATCTCAACTGGGTCTCCACTGGAACTGACTTGCATGCAGCTAATAATAGTAAATCCTCAGTTGCATGTGAGGTCATTGATTGTGAATTAAATAATATTTAATTCACTTGATCTCTCACTAGTGTATCAAATAGTTACAACCAGCACAATTGAATTTAACTCACTTAACTGATTTAAATTGATTACAACCTACATTAACTAATGCACCACTGCACTTCGAACTATGTTACAACTAGAATTACTCTGCATGCCTCACCAACTACCCTCAACTCGAAATTCATGATTTAACTAAGTTTATCACACTCAGTTAACTATTACAAGTTATTTTGAGATTATATTACATTTTATTTTCCACCTTAATTAAGGGATAACTAAAATAGACATGTACCAAATTTAGCCCACACTAGTGTAGGTGTTGCTAAGACCTTTTGTCCCACACTATTGTAGGTGCTGCTTGGACCTCTTGGTCCCACACTAGTGTAGGTGCTTAAATTTCTTATTGAACTTCAACACTAGATGAGAACCAACAATAACGTTAGGCAAAAAAATCATACACAATTTGATTAATAAGTGACCCTATGGGCATGCCTCCATCTATCGAGACACATAAGTACCCAACCATGGTGCTCAACAATTTTATATGGAAATCCTCCATACATGGGTTGTAACCATGTCTATTCAACATATTGGACACCTACCATATTAATACTAATGGTAACAAAACTTTACCATGTTTTCACAATTATACAATAATTAACCATTGCAGGAGACTTATCAATCAAGATTAATATTATTATAATTTTCTTATTGTTCTAGCATTTACATATCTTGAAAAACACTTAGTCTAGGGTCATAATGTTCAAATCAACATAGAACTAGATAACATCATATTCTCCATGCCAAATGTCTCTACAACCACATAATTGGGTCAACCATACACTTCATGTGAGTGACATAGTTTTCACCCTTTATCTACAACCAATCACCAGTACTTATGTGTGATACTCCCTCTTGAACTCTCCCCACACACACTATGGAGGAAATAATTTTCCCTTAACTCATGCATTGGGATGTCATATCTGAGTATTAATTATTTTACACTCACTCATAAATACAACTTGGTAAAAACATATAGACTTAGATCAAATATAGATCAACGACTTATAAATTTGCCTCTTCGAAGGGGAAACCTCCTTTACATTACAAATGATATGATACAAATGACAAAAAATCCTTTCTATATATAAGAGTCCAATGGGTCACAATATAATCTTATCCGACCTAACAATAACAATGTAAGGGCACAACAATAACAATAATGGGATTCTATGGGGCACAATAATAACAATATGGGGACTACATGGGCACAAAAATAAAAATAAAGGGGCTACACTAACAATAAAAATAAGGGGATACACCAGTATTATAGAGACCTAGCATGCCCCTCTCCTTCAAAAAAGTGTTGTCCTCAATGCTTAAGTAGTTCTGGATGCTTCTGTATAAAATTCTCATACTCCCTGGTCGAATCTTAAATGGGTAAGCTCTTCCACTTGATGAGATGCTCTGAAATTGATCGATTTTTTAGCTAGCGAGTTCTTGTTTTCGTGACTGCTTCAGGTTCCAATATGATTTTTCCTTCTTTGTTTAAGCATGAAACATGGAAAACTGGGTGTAATCAGAAAGATGCAGGAAGCTCCAATTTGTATGCCATAGTACCAATATTTTGCAACACTTTGTAAGGACCATAATTTATTATCCTTCTTAGCTTGCTTGATGGACATGTGTTTATATGGTTGTAGTCGAAAAAATACCCAATCACCTACATCAAAACTTCTTTCATTGCGATGTTGATCTGCGTGTTGTTTATTCGATTATGCACCAAGGTGAGGTTATCCATTAAGGGTTGTAGAACTTGTTGTTGATGCTCGGTGTGATCTTCCACTACTTTAACCTTAGACTTTTCTCTTAAATATGATGTGATGGAGGGTGGATGATATCCATAAAGTGCCATAAATGGAGTCATTTTTGTTGCAGTATGGAATGAAGTGTTATACCACCATTCAGCTAGAGGTAACCACTTGACCCATTGTGAAAGTTTATCAGATACAAAGCAATGAAGATATCCTTCCAAACATTTGTTCACTATCTCAGTTTTCCCATCAGATTGAGGATGATATGATAAGCTATGAGCTAATTGAGTACCCAAACAATCGTCCAAAAATTTCCTGTAAAAATGGGATCTTTGTCTCTTACAATAATATGCAGCTTTCCATGTAGCTTTTGAATTGTTTCCCTAAATGCAGTAACAACTGTACTGGATTTAAATGGATGAGATAATGCACAAAAGTGTGAATACTTGGTAAGTCGATCGACTACCACCATGATGACAGTATTTCCTTGGACTTGGGTAAACCTGTGATAAAATCCATTGAATCCTCCTCCAAACGTTGACTTGGAATGGATGAAGGTTGTAACATACTTGGGGTCTTAAATGTCTCAACTTTATTTTGTTGGAAAACCAAACATTCTACCACAAACTTTTGAATATCAAATTTAAGGCCATCCCAAAAAAATTCCTTCTTGACCCTGTGGTAATTTTTTACAAATCATGAGTTCCCTCCTAAGGGAGAGGTGTGAAATTCCAAAAGAATCTTTTGTTTGAGTTGGGAATTCTTACACATATATAAACGATCTTTATACCATAATGAATCATTTTTCCAGCTAAATGTTTCATATGTATTGGGATCTTGCTGCAACTTTTGAATGAGTGTCCACACCTCTTCATCATTCTTCCATTCATCCCTTTCTTTAGTTATCCACTCAGGTTGGATAACAGAAATGGCACGAAGCAATGCTTTCACAACCTCATCCTTTCTTGAGAGTGCATATGCAATAACATTTTTCTTCCCTTTTTTGTAGATTATTTCAAAGTCATAACCAAACATCTTTGTGATCCATTTTTGTTGCTCTTCTAAAGATAATATTTGTTCCAAAAAGTATTTAATACTACCATGATTTTTTTTACCTTGAAGTGCCTTCCCATTAGGTAAGGTCGCCATTGCTTTAGTGCATGTAGTATTGCCAACATTTCCTTCTCATAAATAGATTTTAGTAAATACTTTCCTTTGATTGGATGAATTTCAAAAGCAATGGGTCTTCTTTCTTGCATTAAACCCGCACCAATTCCATATCCCGAGGCATCACATTCCACAATAAAGGTTTTTGTGAAGTCTGGTGTAGCTAAGACCGGCGATTGGAACATTGCCTCTTTAAGATGTTCAAAGGCCTTAGTTGCTTCTGGAGTCCAAGGAAATTCATCTTTCTTCATTAAAGATGTTAAAGGTGTCGATATTTTCCCATAATTCTTAACAAACTTGCGCTAATACCCTAGTAACCCCATAAATCCTCGAAGATGCTTTATGGTTGTATGGATTTTCCATTCCTTAATGGATTTAATTTTGTTAGGGTCTAACTTAACACCCTCATGAGATATAATATGACCCAAATATTCCACCTCTTGTACTCGAAAGAAACATTTGGAGGTTTTTGCATATAATTGTTTCTCCTCTAGTAGTTTGAGCACCATGTCAACATGTTGAACATGATCCTTCCAAGACCTGTTGTAGATTAGTATATCATCAAAAAATACTAAGACAAATTTTCTAATGAAGGGTTTGAAAATGGAATTCATCAAACCTTAAAATGTGGAAGGTGCATTAGAAAGGCAAAAATACATGACCAAAAATTCGTAATGACCCTCATGAGTTTTAAATGATGTTTTCGAATATCTTCATTCTTCATTTTAATTTAATGATATCCAAAACAAAGATCCCGCTTGGTGAAATAAATTGATCCATGTAATTCATCCAATAATTCTTCAATGATGGGGATGGGAAATTTATCTTTAATAGTGAGCTTATTGATCTGCCTATTATCCGAACACATATGCATGACCCATTATTCTTGTGCACCAATACTACTAGAGCAAAGAAATAACTTTGACTAGGTTGAATTATACCAGACTCTAGCATCTCTACAACCATATTTTCAATCTCACTCTTTTGAGCATAAAAATATTTGTAAGGCCTGATGTTTGGAGGAACACTTCCTGGAATCAAATGAATAGCATGATCATGATCACGAATAGGTAGGAGTCCTTTGGGAGTCTCAAATACCTTGGAATGATTGTCCAATAATTTTTGGAGATACGGATAAATAGATGATTTTGATGTTTGAACCTGTAGTGAGCATAATTGTGCAATTACACCTCGGTTCTCTTTCTTCAGAATATTTTTCATGACATTAGAGCTAATTATCTTTCCTGGCTTCCCTACAATACCCCGTAATTCAACTTCCTTTCCTTCCAAAAAAAAAATTCAAGAAAAGTTCTTGAAAATTAAAAGCTACCATCCACAAAGATTGTAACCATTGTACTCCTAGTACAACATTAACACCATCCATTGGGATGGAGAGCATTGGACTATTCAATACATATTCCCCCGTGGCTAGTTTGATATTATGGCACTTTCCAAAGCAATGTATAGTTCCCCCATTTGCAAAAATCACTTGACACTCTGGTGCTCGGAATAGGAAGCAATTCAATTCCTTAGCTACCTTACAATGAATAAAATTATGGATACTACCCAAATCAATCATCACTATTACATTTTTCTTCTTGATATGTCCTTCTATATTGAGAGTTTGAAGAGTGGTAATTCCTGCCAATGCATTACAATATATGGTCATATTAATTTCTTCTTCTTCTATGGTTGGTTCCTACTATATATCCTCTTCTTTTAAAGTTTCTTGTTCCTTTTCTTCCTCTTCTTCACAATCTATGTAAAATAATTTATTCTCGGCACACTTATGAACTTTAGTGTATTTTCTATCACAACCGTAGCAAAGCCCTTTTGCTCTTTTTTCTTCCAATCATTGTGTTGTCAAACTTGTAGGTTGTGGAAGTCTATGAGTAGCAACACTTCCATATTTATAGTTGTGAGTGGTAGGCTTCCTTGTCACCATAATTTTGCTTTCAATTTTTCTTGCCAACATGAATGCCTTCTCCAATGAATCGGGTTCCCAAAGGTGAACCTCATGTTGGATTCTATCCTTTAAATTCCCTATGAACACATTAATCATGTGTTCCTCTAGAATATTAGTTACCCTTAGTTACCCTTATATTCAATTAGTGCTCCACCATTGAACCCTTTTGTTTGAGATTTATCAATTGGCTAAAGAAGGCGTTGCTCTTTGTATCCTCATAATGTGCTATCATTTCCTCCATAAAAATTGACCACGTGAAAATTTTTTTACGATAGCAAAGCCATCGATACCATACAAATGTATTTTTTTCTAAATGTAAAGTTGCAATGTGTATACCATACAAATATCCTTATGTCCAAAAGAGAGAAATTGATCGTATGATTTCATAAATGTTAGAGCCTAGTATAATTCAACCTAGTCAAAATTCTTTCTCTTCTCCAGTAGTATTGGTGCACAAGAAGGATAGATCATTGCCCATGTGTCCGAATTATAGGGAGCTCAATAAGATCACTATTAAAGATAAATTTCCCATTCCTGTGATTGACGAATTATTGGATGAATTACATGAAGCAAATTATTTTACCAAGTTGGATCTTCGTTCAGAATATCATCAAATTAGAATGAAGACCGAAGATATTCAGAAAACAGCATTTCAAACTCATGAGGGTCATTATGAATTTTTGGTCATGCCTTTTGGCCTTACAAATGCATAGTTGATGAATTCCATTTTCAAATACTTCCTCAGAAAATTTGTGTTAGTATTTTTTGATGATATACTAATCTACAGCAATTCTTGGAAGGATCATGTTCATCATGTTGATAGGGTGTTCAAAATATTGGAGGAGAAACAATTACATGCAAAAACCTCCAAACGTTTCTTTGGAGTACAAGAGGTGGAATATCTGGGTCATATTGTATCTTAGGGGGGTGTTAAGGTAGACCCTCACAAAATTAAAGACATTAAGGAATGGAAATTCCCCACAACCATAAAGCGGTTGCGAGGATTTCTTGGGTTAAAAGGGTATTATCGCAAGTTTTTTAATAATTATGGGAGAATAGTAGCACGTCTAACAACATTATTGAAGAAAGATGCATTTTCATGGACTCCTCAAGCAACTAAGGCCTTTTAACATCTTAAAGAGGAAATATGCCTAGCACCAGTCTTAGCTATGCCAGACTTCACAGAAACCTTTATTGTGGAAAGTGATACCTCAGGAAATGGAATTGGTGTTGTTTTAATGCAAGAAGGAAGACCCATTGCTTTTGAAAGTCATCCAATCAAAGGAAAGTATTTACAGAAGGCTATTTAAGAGAAGGAAATTTTGGCAATACTACATGCACTAAATAAATGGCGACCTTACCTAATGGGAAGACACTTCAAGGTAAAAACTTATCATGATAGTCTTAAATACTTTTTGGAACAAAGACTATCTTCAGAAGAGCTGCAAAAATCGGTCACAAAGATGTTGGATTATGACTTTGAAATCATCTACAAAAAAGGAAAGTTAAATGTTGTTGTAGATGCACCCTCAAGAAAGGATGAAGAGGTGGAAGCTTTTCTTTGTGCCATTTCTATATCCAACCAGATTGGATAACTGAAGCAAGGGATGAATGGAAGAATGGAGAAGAAGTGTGGACACTCATTCAATAGTTGCAGCAAGATCCTAGTACATATGATACTTTTATTTGGGAAAATGATTCCTTATCGTACAAAGATCGCTTATATTTTTGTAATAATTCCCAAATAAAACAAAAGATTCTTTTGGAATTTAACATCTCTCCCTTAGGAGGCCACTTAAGATTTTTAAAAACTTACCACAGGGTGAAGAAATAATTTTTTTAGGATGGCCTTAAATTTGACAAAAATTTGTGGCGAAATGTTTGGTTTTCCAGCAAAATAAAGTTGAGACAATTAAGACCTAGGGTCTTCTAAAACCTTTATCCATTCCAAGTCAATTTTGGGAGGAGGTTTCAATGGATTTTATAACAGGTTTACCTAAGTCCGAAGGAAAGTGTGTCATCATGGTGGTAGTTGATAGACTTACCAAGTATGCACACTTTTGTGCATTATCTCATCCATTTAAAGCTAGTACAATTGGTACTTCATTTATGGAAATAATTCAAAAGCTACATGGAAACCCAAAGATTATTGCAAGCAACATAGATCACACTTTTACAGAAAATTTTTGGACTGAATTATTTTCTTGTTTGGGTACTCAACTAGCTCATAGCTCATCTTATCATCCTCAATTCGATGGGAAAACTGAGATAGTGAACAAATGTTTTGAAGGATATCTTCGTTGTTTTGTATATGATAAGCAAACACAATGGGTCAAGTGGTTACCTCTGGTTGAATGGTGGTATAACACTTCGTTCCATACTACAGCAAAAATGACCCCATTTATGGCACTTTATGGATATCATCCACCGTCCATCACATCATCTTTAATAGAAAATTATAAGGTTAAATTAGTGGAAGATCACATCGAGCATCAACAACAAGTTATCCAACTCTTAAAGGATAACCCAAATTTGCACAAAATTGAATGAAACAACAGGAAGATCAACATCGTAACGAGAGAAGTTTTGATGTAGGAAACTGGGTATTTTTATGGCTACAATCATATAAACAAATGTACCTTAGGCATGCTAAGAATGTAGAAATTATACAACATGCATGTATATCTTGGATTCACCCGATCTAACAATGTACTAAAGTTAAATACTAAATCGCTTCTACAAATATTTTGCGGAATTAAAAACACAATTGCTAATCACATGAACATGAAGAAGGATCAATCACACACAACACAGATAATTTCCCGGGGAAATCTTACAGCTAAAAACCCCACTATATTTTATTTTATATTAAGCATGGATCATGAAACAATTACATACAAAACTCTTCTCACAAGAGCCCTCCAGTACTCAGCTAATTGTCTCACACTGTCATATGCAAAATTGACCAACACATAGCCAATTCTCAGCCTCCAGATAGCCTGTGTTGCTTGTGCAATCCCTGATGGTAAATATCCCTAAAAGATAGGAATTATTTCCTGCCTTGACTGCGCGAGTATCATGGGCACTCAAATGGGTGTTTGGTTTCAAGTGTGCAAGCCAATAATCCTATAATTGATATTCAACTTCCCATTCACCTAAAATTCAACTGGGTCTCCACTGGATCTGACATGCATGCAGCGAATAATAGTAAATCCTCAGTTGCATGTGAGATCACTGATTGTGAATTAATTAATATTTAATTCACTAAATCTCTCACTAGTGTATCTTCAGTTACAACTAGCAAAACTGAGTTAAATTGATTTACAACTTGCACCAACTCATACACCACTGCACTTTGAACTCTATTAGAACTAGAATTACTCTGCATGCCTCACCAACAACCTCTAACTCGAAATCCACTAACTAACTGAATTTATCACTTTCAGTTAACTCATTCAAGTCCACATTGAGAATAGATTACAGTTTAATGACCATCTTAATTAAGGGATAACCAAAATAGACATGAACCCAAAAATAGCACTGTGGGCCCCACCCTAGTCTGGGTCCTTAATGCAACCAGGTGCTTAATGCACTAGGTGTGGGTGTTGAATCTTCTTATTGAATCTCAACACTCCCTCTCGACAACAAATAGATTATCCTTCACCTTGATCATGTCTCTATGGTATTCGAATTTGCTCCTGGTGAGCACCTTCGTCAGAATATTTGCATCCAAATCTTTCGTGGGAATGTATTGAAGCAACATGATCCTTATTTTCACACTATCTCTGATATGATGGTACTGGATATCTATATGATTGGACCTATCATGAAATACATGATTAATCGAGAGTTTAATGCAACTATGATTATCACAATGAATCATTGTCGGATCCATCTGAGAATGAAAAAAACCAACAAAGATCTTTCTCATCCAGATAGCCTCACATGCAGCTTGACTTGTTGCCATGCATTCCGCTTCCACTGAACTGAGTGCCATGGATCATTTTTTCCTTTTGTACCTGGAAAATTTTGTCAATCCAATGTTAAAGATCTCCCCTGATGTGTTCTTTCTGTCCGGTGGACTGCCAGCCCAATCCGAGCATCCATGAAGCCATGAAGCTTCACTCCATACATCCGTCTGTACCATATACCATACTCTGATGTGCCCCTCAGATATATCAGGACATGCTTACCCTCCTTCCAAAAGATCTTGGTAGACTTCACCATAGCTTGACTCAGATGGTTAATTGTGTAGAAAATTTCTGGTCTCGGGTTCACCAAATACATTAGCGAACCCACTAACTGTCGAAAGACAGTAACATCCACTACCTCTCCAGAAGTAGCATCCTCTTTCCTCCAATTTCCTCGAAGAGGAGTATCCATGGGTTTGCATCTCTCCATGTTAAACTTAACCAGTATCTCGTTTGAATACTTTCCTTGAGACACAAAAATTTCACCATCCCGCTGCCAAATTTCAAATCCAAGGAAATAATGAAGGAGTCCCATGTCCTTCATTTTGAACTCCCTTGCAAGATCCTCCTTGCATGTGTATCAGTTGCTCATCACCAGTCAAAATTAGATCATAAACATAAAGAAAAATGATCAATAGCTTACCCTCAACCACAATCTCGTACAATTTTGCATCTGCTTCACTATTGGTGAAGCCCAGTCCGGTGAAATAGTTGTCTATCCAAGTGTACCAAGCACGGGGTTTTGGATTCAGCCCATACAGTTCTCTTTTGAGCCTGCACACATGAGACTCACTGTTGAATATTTTAAAACCTTCAGGCTGCTCTATGTACACCTCTTCTCAATGATCACATTGAGAAAAGCAATTTTCACATCCATCTGATCATTGCACCAGCCCATCTGCGCTGAGAGTGCAAGGATGGATCTTATGGAAGAGTACCTTGCAACAGGTGCAAAAGTCTCATCATAATCTATCCCCTCGATCTATGAGAAACACCAGGCCTCAAATCTATCCTTGTATTTCTCAACGCTCCCATCAGCAGCTTGCTTTACCTTGTAGATCCATCTCGATCCAACCATTGATTTGTCGACCGGTCTTGGGACTATCACCCATGCACTTTTCTTGACAATGGACTCATACTCCTCCACCATTGCATCAACCCAAGTAGGCTGCTTCATTGCTTCATAAAAGGAAGATGGTTTAGTCAAATTACATTTGCTCATAAGAGCCATGTATCCAGTAAATCGGTCAGGATATTGTCTCTGTCTGCATTGTGAAGTAGGGGCTCCTACATTTTGTGTTGCATCAAGTCTCAATCTATCAGCTTTTGTTGTGTGCATTATTCCATTTCTGATGGATGGTTATGCATGAGTTTTTTCCTCCACTCCACGAACCTCCTCATGTGGCTGATCCACATCTTGAGACTCATCCTTGGGAACCAGCAGTTCCTCTTCTGCATGCAAGTCCATCTCCCTCTCAAGGGACAACCGCATGGCTTTCTCCTCATCAAATTTGATATCTCATTGCACAACAGTCATTATGTTGTTTGGAAAATACAAATGATAATTATGGGGTGTTTCAATGTACCCCACAAAAATCCCAACCTTAGTTGCTGGTTCCAGGTTCTTCCTGGCATCCTTGGTCACATGCATATAAACAGATGAGCCAAAAATCTTAAAGTGTGAAACATCAGGTTTCTTACCAGTGGAAGCCTCTTCAGGTGTACTCATGCCAAGTACTCTATGAGGATAAAGGTTTTGCACATGTACCGTTGTATTGCATGCTTCCACCCACAGATGCATTGGTAGGCCTTGATCATGCAATATTGCTCGTGTTGCACCCACAATAGCTCTGTTCTTCCTCTTCGCGACTCCATTCTGTTGTGGGTTATGAGGCGCTATGAGTTCTCTTTGAATTCCTTCTTTGCTGCAGAATTTCTTGAATTCGTTAGAGATGTATTCTCCACCATTATCGCTCCTAAGAGCCTTCACTTGCTTCCCCGACTCGTTCACCACTAGTGCCTTAAACTCACAAAACTTAGATAATTTTTTATCTTTCTTCTGCATGAAGAAGATTCAGCACTTACGAGAAAATTCATCAACAAATATTACATAATATTTATGTTTTGTTGTTGAAGCAACCGAGAAAGGACCACACACATGTGTGAACTCTCTCAAGGATCCCCGAAGCTCGGTTTTCCTTCTCATGAAAGGTGGCCTTTACATATTTTCCCATAGTACATCCCTTGCATGTGTTTGACTGCGCAAGTGTACCCCTGGGAAGACTAGTAGAAATATGTTGCATGACTTTCAAGGCTCCATGGTGAAGATGGCCCAATCTCCTGTGCCATAATTCGCCCTCATCCCGGCTCACCACTTGATCTGCCTTGCCCATCATTGCAACGGAGCCATCTAACTCCAGCTTGTAGAGATTCTTAACTTGAATCCCTATCCTCTTATCTTGACCCGTTGTTTTATGTCACAGGAAAACTTTTCCATCACTAAAAACAAGGTCATAACCTCTATCCTCCAACATTGCGACTAAGACCAAATTTTTCTTCAGACCTAGTACATGCATCACATCTTTTAATTGAAATGGTTTACCTGAATCCCTCTGAAAGTACCAATCCCAGTAGCATTGTACCGTCCATCATCGCCCATTTCAATATGCATCTGGAGATCTTTCTCCTCCAAGTCACTGAAAAGTTCCTTATCTCTCGTCATGTGAAAGGAAGTGCCACTATCCAAACACCACACAGATCCCAATGCACTGAACACCATGCATGCTATCAATAAGAATTCAAGCTAAAATTGTGAAGAAAGGGCCTCACCAGCTATAGATCCTCCAGCCTTCTTGTTCTTCTTGTTTTGTGGACAGTTAGTAGCAAAATTCCCATGCTCGTGACAGTGAAAACACTTCACCTTGGACATGTCCTACTTCTTGTCATTCTTGGACTTGGATTTTAAAATGGAATTTCTTCCCCTTCCCCTTCCTCGCCTTGGAAACCAAAGCAGAATCCTCTTCATCCTCATTCTTAGATGAAGATCCATCTCGAATGTTCCGTCTGAACTCCTCCTGCACTAAATCCGACCACAGTCGTTCTCATTCTAGCAATTTTTCCCTTCCATTGACAGAGCCTTGATAGTTGTGCCAACTCTTTGGAAGTTCTAGGAGAGCCAAGCTCACCAAATCATCAAAAAAAACTTTTATTCCAACGCTCCCCAGTTCATCCTGACATTGGACAAACTTTGTTAGATATTTTGGAATGGTGTCACCCTTTTCCATCTTGATCTTTCTGAGTTTATATTTGAGCGCCAATTTCCTATGGTCATTGCTACTTTGGAATAGATCCGTCAAAGCCTTCCACATTTCATATGGTGTGGCTTTCCCAAGGAGGCTTGAGAGAATGTGGTCTCGTACTCCTTCCAACTAGATCCTCCTCGCCTTTTCCACGTTATTTTTCCATGCATCAATATTTGCATCATATGTAGCATCGGGTTTAGGAAGATATTTTTCAATGAATTCCTTCAACCCATTGTCTTCGAGTACTGCCTTCATCCTGTCCTTCTAAGAAATGTAGTTCGAGCTGCCCTCCAGTGTATACTCTAACCTCAAACCATTTCGTTCTTGAATCAATTGTAGCACCAAGAATGTCTTTCTGCAAATTCGAATTATATCCAATCACAAACTCAGCTCCTGCTTCACTTCTGCAATTTCTTGTACTCTGATACCATTTATAAATTATACAACATGCATGTATATCTTGGATTCATCCGATCTAACAATGTACTAAAGTTAAACATTGAAATGCTTCTACAAATATTTTGCAGAATTAAAAACACAATCACTAATCACATGAGCATGAAGAAATATCAATCACACACAACACAGATAATTTACCGGGAAATATTACAGCTAAAAACCCCACTATCTTCTATTGTATATTAAGCATGGATCATGAAATAATTACATACAAAAATAGTCTCACAAGAGCCTTCCAGTACTCAACTAATTTTCTCACACTCTCATGTGCAAAACTGCCAACACATAGCCAATTCTCAGCCTCCAGACAGCCTACCTTGCTTACGCAATCCCTGATGGTAAAGATCCCTAAAAGATATGAATTATTGCCTGCATTGACTGCGCAAGTATCATGGGCACTCCAATGGGTGTTTGGTTGCAAGTGTGCAAGCCAATAATCCTACAACTGATAGTCAACTTCCCTTTCACTTAGAACTCAACTGGGTCTCCACTAGATCTGACATGCATGCAGCTAATAATAGTAAATCCTCAGTTGCATGTGAGATCACTAATTGTGAATTAATTAATATTTAATTCACTGAATCTCTCACTAGTGTATCTTCAGTTACAACTAGCACAACTGAGTTTAACTCACTTAATTGAGTTAAATTGATTTACAACTTGCACCAACTCATGCACCACTGCACTTCGAACTCTGTTACAACTAGAATTACTCTACATGCCTCACCAACAACCTCTAACTCGAAATCCACTAGCTAACTGAATTTATTACTTTTAGTTAACTCAAGTCCACATTGAGAATAGACTACAATTTAATTTCCATCTTAATTAAGGGATAATCAAGATAGACATGCACCCAAAAATAGCACAGTGGACCCCACCCTAGTCTGGGTGCTTAATGCACTAGGCGTGGGTGTTGAATCTTCTTGCTGAATCTCAACACTCCCTCTCAACAAGAAATGGATTATCCTTCACCCCGATCATGTCTCTATGGTATTCGAATTTGCTCCTGGTGAGCGCCTTCATCAGAATATATGCATCTTGATCTTCGGGGGGAATGTACTGAAGCAACATGATCCTTCTCTACACACAATCTCTTAGATGATCGTACCGGATATCTATATTCTTGGACCTATCATGAAACACAGGATTAATCGAGAATTTAATGCAACTTCGATTATCACAATGAATCACTGTCGGATCCATCTAAGAACCAAACAAACCAACCAATATCTTTATCATCCAGATAGCCTCACATGCATCTTGACTTGTTGCCATGTATTCTGCTTCCGCTAAACTGATTGCCATGGATCGTTTTTTCCTGTTGTACGTGGAAAATGTTGTCGATCCAATGCTAAAGATCCCCCCTGATGTGATATTTCTTTCCGATGAACTGCCAGCCCAATCTGCATCTGTGAAGCCATGCAGCTTCACCCATCCGTCCATTTGTACCATAGACCATACTCTGATGTGCCCCTCAGGTATCTCAGGACATGCTTCCCCGCCTTCCAAAAGAGCTTGGTAGGATTAACCATAGCTTGACCCGGCTGGGTAACTGCATAGAAAATGTCTGGTCTCGTGTTCACCAAATACATTAGTGAACCCACTAACTGTCAATAGACAGTAGCATCCAGTAGCATCCTATTTCCTCCAATTTCCTGGAAGAGGAGTATCCATGGTTTTGCATCTCTCCATGCTAAACTTACCTAGTATCTCCTTTTCATACTTTCCTTGCGACACAAAAATTTCACCATCCCGCTGCCAGATTTTGCAATCCAAGGAAATAATGAAGGAGTCCCATGTCCTTCATTTCGAACTCCCTTGCAGGATCCTCCTTGCATGAGTGTATTATCTGATCATCACCAGTCAAAATTAGATCCTAAACATAAAGAACAATGATCAATAGCTTACCCTCAACCAGAATCTGGTACAAGTTTTCATTTGCTTCACTTTTGGTGAAGCCCAATCCAGTGAAATAGATGTCTATCCGAGTGTACCAAGCACGGGGTGCTTACTTCAGCCCATACAGTGCTCTTCTGAGCCTGCACACATGTGACTCACTATTGAAGATTTCAAAACCTTCAGGCTGCTCTATGTACACCTATTTCTCAATCATACCATTGAGAAATGTCGTTTTCACATCCATCTAATGAATGCGCTAGCCCATCTGCGTTGAGAGTGCAAGGATGGATCTTATGGAAGAGTACCTTGCAGCAGGTGGAAAAGTCTCATCATAATCTATCCCCTCGATCTATGAGAAACCCCAGGCCACAAATCTAGCCTTGTATTTCTCAACACTCCCATCAACAACTTGCTTTACCTTGTGGATCCATCTCAATCCAACCACTGATTTTTCGACTAGTCTTGGGACTATCTCCCATGCACTGTTCTTGACAATGAATTCATATTCCTCCACCATTGCATTAACCCAAGTAGGTTGTTGCACTGCTTCCTGAAATGAAGATGGTTCAGTCACAATACACTTTCTCATAATATCTATGTATCCACTAAATCACTCAGGAGACTGTCTCTATCTACACTGTGAAGTAGGGGCTCCAACATTTTGTACAGCCTCCAGTGTCAATCTATCACCTTCCGTGGTACGCCTTTTGCCATTTCTGATGGATGGCTCTGCATGAGTGTTTTCCTCCACTCCATTAAACTCCTCATGAGGCTGATCCACATCTTGAGATAGTCTCATCCTTGGGAACCACCAGTTCCTCCTCTGCATGCAATCCAGCTCCCTCTCAAGGGACAACCGCATGGCTTTTTCCTCATCAAATTGGATATCCCGTCACACAACAGTCATTCTGTTGTTTGAAAAATACACACGATAATTATGGGGTGTTTCAGTGTACCCCACAAAACTCCCAACCTCAGTCGTTGGTTCCAGCTTCTTCCTAGCATCCTTGGTCACATGCACATAAAAAGATGAGCCAAAAATCTTAGGTGTGAAACATCAGGTTTCTTAGCAATGGAAGCCTCTTGAGGTGTACTCATGTCAAGTACTCTATGAGGACAATGGTTTTGCACAAGTACCGTTGTATTGCATGCTTCCACCCACAGATGCATCGATAGGCCTTGATCATGCAACATCGCTCGTGTTGCACCCACAATAGTTTTGTTCTTCCTCTCCGTGACCCCATTCTGCTGTGGGTTATGAGGCGCTATGAGTTCTCTTCGAATTCCTTATTTGCTGCAGAAGTTCTTGAATTTGTTAGAGATGTATTCTCCACCATTATCGCTGCTAAGAGTCATCACTTGCTTCCCCAACTCTTTCTCCACCAGTGCCTTAATCTCACACAACTTAGAGAATGTTTGATCTTTCTTCTGCATGAAGAAGATCCACCACTTACAAGAAAAGTAATCAACAAATATTACATAGTACTTCTGTTTTGTTGTTGAAGCAACCGAGAAAGGACCACACACATCTGTGTGAACTCTCTCAAGGATCCCTAAAGCTTGATTTTCCTTCTCATAAAAGGTGGCCTTTACATATTTTCACATAGTACATCCCTTGCATGTGTCTGATTGCGCAAGTGTACCCTTAGGAATACCCGTAGAAATCTATTGCATGACTTTCAACGCTCCATGGTGAAAATGACCCAATCGCCTATGCCATAATTCGCCCTCATCATGGCTCACCACTTGATCTGCCTTGCCCACCATTTTTGTGCATCCATCTACCTCCATCTTGTAGAGATTCTTAAATCGAATCCCTATCCTCTTGGCTTGACCCATTGTTTTATGTCACATGAATGATTTTCCATCACTAAAAACAACATCATAGCCTCTATCCTCCAACATTGCGACTAAGACTAATTTTTTCTTCAGACTTGGTACATGCATCACATCTTTTAATTGAAATGATTTACTTGACTCCCTCTGAAAGGTAATGGTACCAATCCCGGTAGCAATGTATCGTCCGTTGTCGCCCATTTCAATATGCATCCGAAGATCTTTCTCCTCCAAGTCACTGAAAATTTCCTTATCTCATGTCATGTGAAAGGAAGTGCCACTATCCAAATACCACACAGATCCCAATGCACTAGACATCATGCATGCGATCAATGAGAAAGCAAGCTCAAATTGCGAGGCAAGGGCCTCACCACCTGCAAATCCTCAAGCCTTACTGTTCTTCTTCTTTTGTAGACAGTTAGTATCAAAATGCCCATGCTCGTGACAGTGAAAACACTTCACCTTGGACATGTCCTACTTCTTTCCATTCTTGGACTCGGATTTAGAATGGAATTTCTGCCCCTTCCTCGCCTTGGAAACCAAAGCACAATCCTCTTCATCCTCATTCTTAGATGAAGATCCATCTCTGGTGTTTCGTCTAAACTCCTCCTGCACCAAATCCGACCACAGTCATTCCCAATCTGGAAATTTTTCACTTCCATTAACAGAGTCTTAATAACTGTGCCAACTCTTGGGAAGTCCTAGGAGAGCCAAGCTCACAAAATCATCATCAGCAACTGTTATTCCAACACTCCCCAGTTCATCTTGACATTGGACAAACTTTATTAGATATTTTAGAATGGTGTCGCCCTTTTCCATCTTGATCTTCCTGAGTTTATCTTTAAGCGCCAATTTCCTATGGTTGTTGTTGATTTGGAATAGATCCATCAAAGCCTTCCACATTGCATATGGTGTGGCTTTCCCATGGAGGCTTGAGACAATGTGGTCTCATACTCCCTCCAACAAGATCCTCCTCGCCTTTGCCACTTTCTTTTTCCATGCATCAAGATTTGCAGCATTTGTAGCATTGGGTTTAGGAACATCTTTGTCAATGAATTCCTTCAACCCATTGTCTTCGAGTACTACCTCCATCCTGTCCTTCCAAGCAATGTAGTTTGAGCTTCCCTCCAGTGCACACTCTAACCTCAAGCCATTTTGATCTTGAACCAGTTGTAGCACCAAGAAATTATTTCTGCAAATTCGAATTCTATCCAGTCACAAACTCAGCTCCTGCTTCACTTCTGCAGTTTCTTCTGCTCTGATACCATGTAGAAATTATACAACATGCATGTATATCTTGGATTCACCTGATCTAACAATGTACTAAAATTAAATATTGAATCGCTTCTACAAATATTTTGCGGAATTAAAAACACAATCGCTAATCACATGAACATGAAGAAAGATCAATCACACACAACACAGATAATTTCTCAAGGAAATCTTACAGCTAAAAACCCCACTATCTTCTATTGTATATTAAGCATGGATCATGAAACAATTACATACAAAACTCTTCTCACAAGAGCCCTCCAGTACTCAGCTAATTGTCTCACACTATCATATGCAAAACTGACCAACACATAGCCAATTCTTAGCCTCCAGATAGTCTGTCTTGCTTGCGCAATCCCTGATGGTAAATATCCCTAAAAGATAGGAATTCTTGCCTGCCTTGACTGTGCAAGTATCATGGGCACTCCAATGGGTGTCTGGTTGCAAGTGTGCAAGCCAATAATCCTACAACTGATAGTCAACTTTCCTTTCACCTAGAACTCAACTAGGTCTCCACTGGATCTGATATGCATGCAGCTAATAATAGTAAATCCTCAGTTGCATGTGAGATCACTAATTGTGAATTAATTAATATTTAATTCACTAAATTTCTCACTAGTGTATCTTCATATACAACTAGCACAACCAAGTTTAACTCACTTAACTGAGTTAAACTGATTTACAACTTGCACCAACTCATGCACCACTGCACTTCGAACTCTGTTACAACTAGAATTACTCTACATGCCTCACCAGCGACCTCTAACTCGAAATCCACTAGCTAACCGAATTTATCACTTTCAGTGAACTCATTCAAGTCCACTTTGAGAATGTATTACAGTGTAATGTCCATCTTAATTAATGGATAATCAAAATAGACATGCACACAAAAATAGCACTGTGGGCCCCACCCTAGTCTGGGTGCTTAATACAACCAGGTGCTTCATGCACTAAGCATGGGTGCTGAATCTTCTTCTTGAATCTCAACAAAGAAGGATAATCGCCAAAGTACTATGGTCCTTACAAGGTGTTACAAAAGATTGGTACTATGGCATACAAATTGGAGCTCTCTACTTCTTCTCGAGTGCACCCAATTTTCCATGTTTCATGCTTAAAGAAGATTATAGGTGACAGACTTCTAGTTCAAACAATATTGCCAGAACTTGATGAGGAAGGAAAAATCATATTGGAACCTGAAGCAGTCACAGAAACAAGAACTTGACAGCTATGAAATTGATCAATTTCAGAGTATCCCATCAAGCAGAAAAACTTACCCATTGAAGATTCCACATGGGAGGATGAAAATTGTATACATAAGCATCCAGAGCTACTCAAGCATTGAGGACAACATTTTTTCTAAGGAGAGGGGCATGTTAGGTCCCTATATTACTAGTGTAGTCCCTTATTGTTGTTAGTGTAGCCCCTTTATTGTTATTGTTGTACCCATGTAGCCCCCATATTGTTGTTATTGTGCACCATAAAAGCCACTATTGTTATTGTTGTGCCCTTACATTATTATTGTTAGGTTGGCTAGGATTATATTGTGACCCCATGGACTCCTATATATAGAAAGGAGGTTTTGACATTTGCATCATACAAGAATTGTTCATTTATGTAATGTAAAGGAAGTTGCCCCCTCAAAGTGGTTGATTTCTAAGGCGTTAATCTATTTTTTCTTCTATTTTAGGGGTTGGTTTCATAACAACGTGGTTGAGAGCAGGTGGCATATAAGTTACTTCGAATGGAAAATTTGCAAGACAACAGTTCCTCATGCAAATATTTCCTATGAAAATGCAATTTTTGAGATTTAGGTTCAAACCATTATTTGTTGGAACACAACATTTTTTAGCATTTTATGAACATGTTTTGTTATTTGATTCTATTTGAATCAAAGGTGGTTTTAATGGTGTCAAGCATAATATATTGTATTGCAAATTTTGAACTTAAAATAAGATTTACTGAAAGTGAATTTTTCCTTCATTGGGGTTTCCCACTAAAAATCTGTTGTGTTATCTCATGTTGCTTCATGGTGTTTATTGTTGAAATAGTTAGTTTCAAGTATTTGTTGTGAATTTTGATAAATAGATAGTAAAACGGCTAGCATGATTTAGTGTCATTGTTGGAATATTCAAGTGGACTAACATAAACTTTCATAGCAAGCATATTGCATTGCCAATTAGACCATACCCCTCGTAGTAAGCTAAGTGCATTGCTCTGGATATGGACCATTTCTAAGCAAACAAAATAGACTTGGTTAGTTCATGTCATACAAAATCTAACCAAGCAAAAAGTTGATGAAAAATATTATTTTATCGGCTCTTGAGATGTGCTAAGGTTTAAAACACAAATTTTAAGCCACATTTGTATCAAAGTTTTGACTAGATGAGCTCAAATTATCATGTTGATGTAAATTTTGTCTTTTTAATATTAGATAAAATTCTTTAAATCAAATAAAACTATAGGTTATTTCTTTTGTTTGATATTTTTTTGGGTATAACATCTAATTAACTATTGTATTTCTAAATTTTAATTGAGTATGAAGTGCCATACATAAAATTTGACAACCATGGGAACATTCTTTACCATTTTGACCTTCAAGATGCATTTTTGTCACTCATACACACACACACACATTATTTGGGTTCAAAAAGTGGATGAAGAATGTTCCCTAGGAATAACTTGTATTGTTCCCTAGGAATAATGAATCACTAGAAATGGAACTCTATTAAAAAGAAAAACAAACAAACAAAAACAAAACTTTATTTTAAAGAATTTCATGTAATTAAATATGCTTATAGTAATATTAAAAAAACTCATACGTTTAAGGCCTTGAGAATTAGTAAGCCTTCTTTGATTGTTAAATAAATTACATGAATATTTTTTGATTGAGCTAGATAAGGCAACCCTAGTATGTGTGGTGCTACAAGGGTATTATGTTTATAAGAGTTGTGTGGTGCAAAACTCCAAGATTTGTAGAATCTAATGAAGATTTTTGTATAAAAGAGAAATGATAAAATGCAAGACCATGGGAAAGCAACAGCAATAGCACCAGCAGAGGAAAAAGCAAACCCCGTTGTTAAAGAAGTGTGATCATTACCAAACCAGGAGGCAAGCATTAGCGATCATCATCATGCAAGTATTTCCACTCAAATTACTTGACATATAAACCTGGTATGACCTCCAGCGAGTACTCGGCTGAGTCCCTATAGACAATGGGGGGCTCGGCTAAGTGTTTAATAGGTATATAGGCCTCAAACTAGTTGAGTGGAAAAACAATGCCCTCAAGCTGCAAAATTTAACCCTTAATTGTTGGACCGAGTAAAATTTGTTATTGGTCAATTCTCAAAGAGAACTTTCAAACATGTTGAGTATTCATAACAAAAATGATGATAATAGGGAGAGAAGGATACTAGGGTTTTCCCTTAGGCAACCCTTAGTTGCCTTCAACTTCTAGGCCTTTATTTGTATCATGTATCCCTCTACCTATCCTTTCTCCTTTAGTTCCGTTGGTCACTAGTTTACGAAGGTTTACACACCACCATTCTACACTAGTGGCATAACAAAATTGTGGCCTCCTTTGTCTCCTGGGATCCACTGGTTGTGGAAAGTTCTTAAATATATGTTATTTAGGGGTTTCCCCTTACTTCCAATTGCTTGATAGTGGTGGTTTCATTACTGGTGGTTTTGATGGACCTATATTGGTTTCCTTTTATCCCTTCTTCCTCAATGGAGTTTTAATTGAGGTGACATATATTGGCCCTCGAGCACTAAAACTCATTTTCTCCTTCATTGGCATATTCTTGAGTGGGGTGACTTTCTCTGCCATGGATTTTAGAGAAATGACAATAAGCAAGTGCATGGGGGCAATGTTTCCTTCTTACCATATTTTTTTTTCAATGTTTTTACATTACAAAGGCTTTTATTCGCTTAGAACCCCAACTATCCAATCCATTGATTATTCAAGACTGGGTATCATTTCTGGGAACACGATGGCTACAACTTGTGTCTCCTTCTACTTTGTAGTGGGTTGCCTTTATAGGATTTGATACTCTTTGGTCCAAGTCACTCCTCCCTAGGTGTCTGTGATACTCACCTCCTATTATAGTAGTTTTTTTGGTATCAATGATGGCAAAGTCCTTTATGCCTAGATCTCTATAAGCCTCTTAGTAGTGCTTGAGAACCTCTCCAATTGGTTTTGCATTTTAGAGCTCTAGTCTTAATTGTTGGCGCTTAGATGCATTCTTTTTGGTTGGAGATGACTAATTCATTTTTGGTTATATGCCCCTTAGTTATACACATGCAAAATGTAATTTCATCAATTCTTCTTGAAAAAGAGAAATGCCAACCTTTTTATTGGGAAAAAATAACTAAAATGGTGGCACTCTATCAAAATAAGGGGGCTTCTCTTCTAATGTAGTGTGGGCCATTGTTGCATTCATTTCAAGGGATCTTACCTATGTTCCCATGGCTAAATTGGACTAGAGTTTCACTTGTGACATAGCCGGAACTTGTGACATAGCAAGGGCCAAATTGTCCAGAAACACTCCCATCAACGATCATGTGGGGAGCCCACACAAGGGGGACATCTACCCCCTGAGACTCATCACAACAAGCCAATACCAATCAAACATGTACAAACTCTACTCCCCTCTAGTTTCGAGTCTGTGACCTCCAAGGGGAAAGCATGTGTTCTTAACCATTAGCACCTACTTTTTGAAACTAAAAGCCTTTCACATAGTATAGTTGAACAAGTTCAATGTCTTTCATATAACCTAGTTTATTGGACATAGTATAGTTGAACAAGTTCAGTGTCTTTCATATAACCTAGTTTATTGGAAATTATGTGGACCATATTGTTTGGTATCAATGATGGCGAAGTTCTTTATGCCTAGATCTATATAAGCCTCTTAGTAGTGCTTGAGATCCTCTCCAATTGGTTTTGCATTTTAGAGCTCTATTCTTGATTTTTGGCGCTTAGATGCATTCTTTTCGGTTGAAGATGACAACTTATTTTTGGTTCTATGCCCCTTAGTTATACACATGCAAAATGAAATTTCATCAATTCTTCTTGAAAAAGAGAAATGCCAACCTTTTTATTGGGAAAAAAATAACTAAAATGGTTGCGCTCTATCAAATACGGGGGGTTCTCTTATAATGGAGTAGTGTGAGCCATTGCTGCATTCATTTCAAGGGATCTTACCTATGTTCTCATGGCTAAATTGGACTAGAGTTTCACTCCTGCAATGTGAAACTATAAGCATTGCAACAAGGAATGTAACTTATTTTCTTCTTGAAATATAAGGTGCAATTCTTTTTCTTGAAAATAAAATATAAAGCTCTTATCATGCTTAAAAATTGATAAACATGTCAACATAATTTACCATTTTAACCATTTCTATCATCAAGAAAGAAAGAGGAAATAACTTTTTGTGACAATTCTTTTAACTTGCAATTCAAAAAATATGTGATAATATATTTTGTTATAAATTTTTGTATATATAGAACCACCCTATAGGTGTAGTAAAATATTATAAACAAAATTCTTTAAACGATACCTTCAATTTAAAAGGGTTAAGTTATTTCTTCAGAAGAAACACAAAAACACACACCAATTTGAATAGTATCTTTAAATACCATAATTAATTTAGAAATAAAAACAAATATGATTTACAGCTTATTCTCTACATCTAGAAATTGATAGTATCATTAAATACAATAATTAATGTTAAAAATAAAAACAAATATTGCTAGTTATGATTATCATTTACTTAGCTTTTGAGAATAGAATTTACAAGCTTATTCTCTACATCTACATGCAGAAGCCAAAAAGAACTTTTTAAACTCGTCAAAATCTACATACCCCAAAAAGAAACTTTTTCAATTAATCAAAATAAAACATGGAGCTAAGTGTTAACCGCCAAAGAAAGACCAGTTTTACAGGACGAAGGCAAGCCATGACCATTAAATATCAGAAAATGATCAGTATTATCGAGGAATGCCGCTGCAAAACTTTGCACCACATTTGCAGCGATTGACCCCCTCTTTTCATCGTATTTGGAAAAAATGGTCTCAATTTTTATTGATTCATCATCTCAAAATAAATAAATAACTTCAATCATAATAACAATCACTTTCAGAAAGTCCAAAGTATCTCCATAGTTTAAGAACGTATGATCAACCAACCATTCAGTAAAACTCATAGAAATCATTTAATGAACTGCGATGTTCATGTTAACAAGGCATATACATTTGAAACTCATAACCGAAGTCTAAGAAACCTCTATCTCAGTCTCATTTTCTAATTTCCATTTACACATTCCATTCAGGGAATACACTAAGAAGCACAGCCGTTTGCAATGAAATCGTCGCTCAGCGTAGCCTGTGTTTTACTTTGATACTTCAGGAGTTTAATAGCCTTTTGACCCACCACTATTCCATTGAATAATATTAAAATAAGCATGAGGACAACTCTTTTAAGAGTGCCTTTAAAAAATATGCAAGTGCACAACATTACCTGCTGAGCTTATGAAGTAATAACTTATCTAACACAATGCGTGAGAGACACTACAAAGTACATCAAATGGCCCCTCTCAACACACCTGTTTGGTTCACCTTTTAGAAGGCAAACGAACTCTATTCCTTTGACTCTGAACAGTAGACCACCTGATTTTGATCTTGATGACTTGAAATATTTGATCTCCACAGCAAAATGTGCTATGCTCAACTTCCCTGATCATGACAGTCTTTACACTTAAACTTGCTTAATAAAAAGAAACAAAGGAAATGGATACAGCTTGTGTATAACTTGGTTTGATCCATTGTACATGCCTCGGCAGACTTCACATATCAATAATATAATAAACATTGATACAACTTTTACTGGCACCAAATAATTTCTACAGAACATGCCATGCTGGTTGGAAACTACCAACAACGAAAGGAGCCAATGTGGAAGAACTCATGCCTTCGTGCATGATACATAGAACAACAGACCAACACGAAACAGCAAATTGGTTCCAGCCACAACCCACTGCCTTTGTCCACAATGCATATGGACTTATTCATGCATGCCCAACTGTTAAATTATTTCTTGAGGGTGAATCCAGATCCCATAAGACGGTAGTACTTCCCATTGACTCTGTACGCATCCTTCGTCAAATAAAAACGAAAAGATGAATTTTATTTTCTTGGCACAGCAGGAATCTCTGTCGAAACAGAAATGCTTGTGTGAGTTGGTATCAGTGCTAGAATTTGATTCTTAATAACACCCATGGATTGCTGTATTTCTCTATAGATGATAAGATTCTGGCTGGAGTACGGTTGCAAACTTGTAACTGCACTGTCCAGCATCTGTGCCACATCAGATGGTGGATACTGTCTCTCTGTACAAGTCTGCACCACAATCAGGATGCAAAAATTTATTGATAAGTTCACCAATTTAAGATCAACGCTTCCCTTGCAATTATATTTCACAAAGAAAAATGTATCATAAAAAAAAAGAATTTTCAAAAGCTTCATCCATTAAATCAAGTGCAACCCACATAAACATACCTGAATTGTGAGCAAGGCAGCAACACATGATGTGATGAGTTCAGACAGTACCGGTGCCTCCTTCCTATCAAAGGTACCTTTCTGCTGAACATCAGTAGCATTATCTGCTATCAGTTCAGGTGCAAAAGAGGCTGTCGAATTCTCACAGAAACTTAATGTTTCCTGATCAGCACATCTGCTAGAATCAACCTGATGTCCTGATTTCACTCCCGTGTTGCTTGAATCAACACAAGCATGTAGAGAAGTCATCGAATCTAAAGTTCCACCAATTTTTGCAAGCCCGTCATCAGCTTCCTTCAAAGATGACATTGCCTGGATAAAATGAGTAAAATAGCATGAAGGTCTTATTTACTAAAAGTGATGATTTTGTGCATAGTGCATTTTGACAATCCAGTAAAAAATATCTACAAAGACAAAAGGACACCAAAATTTCCATGGGCATTCTATCTATGACCTGAACCCAAGGACAATGTCTCTGGCATTCAGGAATGTAGATTTTTCAAATAATTTTGTTACAAATCAAATTTCAGCAGCATTCATAGACCAAGATAACTGCATACTATTAAATCTAATACACTAATGAAAGATCACACATGCATCCAAGAATACTTTCTATGCCCGTTTTACTGCACTGATGATTTGCATTAAAGAAAACTAACAGTTGGCCAAGATATGTTAAAATAGTACCTGGATTGCAGCATCTACAAGCATTCTTGCTTTCCTCCCTGAATTATTAATGATCTCCCCAATCTGAGGACTTGTATCCGATGTGACAGAAGCACTTGGATCCATAGAACTTGAACCTCCAACAGCCAAAGGAAGTGGAATCCCACGATGCCATGGAGGCATCGAGTTTTCTTGGTATGTATTCCGTTGCCTCAAGTACACAAGAGCTGAAGTAACCTGAGAAATTTAAAAAAAAACACTACTTTTATTGAATATGATAATTGTGTAAAAGAAAAACAGCAAATAAAATAACAAAAAGCTGCATTTCTAATCAGCGGCACTAATACATAGCTTTAGTTTTTCCTTTAGAATTACCTGATCATTTGTATCCCTGAGCTGATGAACGACAGTTGCATACTGTTTCCGGAAATTCTCTGAATTTCTCATGGCCTCTCCATTTTTCTTGTGACCATCGACATCGTCATTCATATTTCTCAATTCTACTAAGATTGCTTCCTGATAATGACAAAGCATCCAATCATGAGGGGCAATGACTGACTTTAACACATGGTATGCTGTTTGTAATATCATTTTCTGAGAGACAAAATAAATATCAAATGGTCCTTAATAGAAATCTGAAATCTGTTTTCTTCTAATAAAGGATGTAGATAATGTTGACACTATATAGCAACAAGATGCAATAATTTACAAAAATCAATCAAACAATTATACCTGAAACATTTGCTTGGATAAAATGAAAGGAAAATCGTTAAATGGTTTAGATTTATGTATAGAAAAATAATAGATGTATATAATTTAGGGCTATGGACAAGAAATCTATAGAGGAGAGAGTTATTTAGATTAAAAATCATCAGTTTCAGACGGAGCGAGCTCAAGTGAGTTTCAGACCGAGGGTTTCAAGCCAGATCGAAGCACACTAATTTTGGTGGATTCCATTGCCACTCTAACTAGCCTATATCCAATTTTGGTACACTCTTTTGCCACCCTAGTTGGAATTCTATATATTGTCGGATTTATTGCTAATCTTCTTGCAGGTAAATTGGAGCAAATTCGTTTTTGCAGGAGTCGTCTATTTCCTTGAGGAGGCCGGGTTGTTCCAGACATTAGCATTCCTTTAGTAGGCCAAGTTCAGGTTAAGCATGCAGAATAATTCTCACTATGGATAGCAGGGGATCCCTTTTGATTGCAGGCCGAATTGTCACTTCAAGAGGCCGAGTTGGTTTCTCCCAAAGAGGGTGAATTTACTCCACATAGCAGGCTGAATTCTGAAGCTAAATTTGTCCCTCGGCAAGGCCGAATTTGTCCAGCACCAGGAGGTTATTTGTGCAAGGAAAATACACACATATTTCTAGAGGCCGAGTTGGGTTTTCTAGTGCCATTCGCTCAGCTTGATAAGCAGATTACAGAGGGTTATTCCAGATCCTCTTACACTGAAAGAAGAGGCTGAATTGTTAAGAATTTATTGTCTCTTTGAAGCCGAGTTTCTCATTTTGAAAGGGCCGAGTTCAACTGATCATATTTACAGAAGGCTGAATTCTCAATTTACCAGCAATCAGAATTTTCCATCTATGGGACGAGTTGCCAATCTTCCTGTAGCTTGAGATATTGTCCAGAGATTGTCTTCTCAATATTTTGTTATCTCAATTGGTTCTCTGCATAAAGGGGACAAATTTATCTATCACTGTGGATTGTAATTTTGGCATTATTTAGCAGTTCAGTGGCAATTGTTTGAAGGCCGAGTTCCCTTCTTAATTGAGGCCAATACTATCCTTTATGGATCGAATTGGTGTATTCTCTTGGAGGTTGTTCATATCAGAGATTGTTATTGAACAAGATTGAAGCTGTTTTTGCCAGGACAAGTTCTCTTGGGTCCAAGATTGGTACTGGAACATATCTTTCTGAGGCCTGAATTGACTCGTTCCCTTGTTGAAAGTTAGATTCTCAGGTTCTTATTGAAATTCCTTGTAAACTCTCAGATCTGGTCATTAAAATTGGGATTCTACCACTCTACATTTCTTGCTGAAGGTGTTCTCTGTTTGGTTAACAAAGTGTTTGACATAATGCATGTCTGCAAACTGTTTGTTTATTATATAAACTCTTCAAAGAAAAATTTGGTTGCTTGTTTTGGCACACTAACTGTTTGACGCTATGTTGCATGGGTTTGTGAACACGTCCTGGGTTCTCATTCCCAAGAAACAGGTTTGGGTACAGATGTTTCCAAAACAACCCAAAAGAACCAGGTTCTCCGAGTAAGAACCACCGGATTCTCAGCAACCAAAATTTGGGTTCTTGTTTAATTGGGTGCGCAGAGCCCTGATAACAGTTGCGTGGAACCCCAAAATCGGGAACGTTAGGGTTCGTATGTAGTGAAATATAATTTTTTAATTAAAAATTTAAACTGAAATATGGAATGCCTTGTATGATGTATGTATTGCATGTTAGAACTTCAATCTGATGTTCTCGCAACTGAGCTTATGTTCTGGTAACAGGGTATGCCAAATGAATGAATCCCCTTCACACTAGAAATTAAACGACCGACAGTATTCAAAATTAAAACACATCCTTTTTTTATCACAAAAATTCAATGGAAAATCTAGCGAGAATAATGATTTATGGATATGTATTATTAATATGAGAGAACAAAAAAGAAAGCCTCGCTTTTTTTGTTTGGTGTTTATGCAAAAAGGCTTTTGCTTTGTCTGAATCACTATGAACATCAATCAAGGCACATGATTGGTACTTGGCATCATCATCATTAGTTCAAGGACTTTTGTTACTAGGACATTATGGTCAATGGATATTTAGGACAACAATTCTTCACAAGTGGATTGACATCTTCATAAATGGTCTCCTAGTCAACCAAGAGTCATGGCATCATCATCTGGAACCAAGCATTTCAAGAATATAGACATCTCAGTTAATGCCATATTGACATCAATGACAACCTTAATTAACAAGTCTCGGATTATCTCGTGAAACTATTGTAGGAAGAGTTGTTGATTGGGTTTCCCCTAGAGTGGGGTTTTTGCCCTGGTTGTACACCTACATCTGGTGTCCTTGATCTCTGCTATAGTTTGGTAATTGCTTGATAAACTAAGATAAAAGAACACAACAAAGATAATAAGAACATAAGAAAAATCACAGGTAATTATCATAGTAAAGAAAATCATTCTACCTTTCTGATTTTCTGATTTTCTAACATGGTATCAGAACCAAGGTGAAGAAGAGGAAAAAGGCAGCATGAAGATCTATTGAAAGGAGAATAAGGAGATCCCAAGAAGTTGAATAAGGGTCATCAAAGGGGATCATATAAGAAGATGAGCTTATTATCTTCAAGAGTCAATAAAAGCAGAGAACAAATTAGAAGGAGCATCCAATTACAGGGCATGGATGGAGAGGATAAATCTCATCCTCGAAAAGAATAAAGACTTGGATTTAGTCAAAGGAAAAGTGAAGAAGCCTACAAATGAATCAGGTGAAGAAGAGAAAGCAAAGCTTAGAAAAACAGAGATATTGGCCATGACCCTAATGGTAGATGGAATAAAGGATAACCTCATCCCTTATATTTCCAACGTAGATTCCGCTCAACAGATGTATGAGGCCTTATCCAAATTGGCATCCTTCTTTGGATCAATAGTTAGAAAAATAAAGGAACCTTCAAAAAGTCTAAAAGGCCAAGAAGGAAGGTAGACCTATCCAAGATAGAAAGCTACAATTGTCACAAGATGGGTCACTATAGAAATGATTGTCCTGACAACCCTAGGAATAAGAGAAACAGGGATCAAACACTTTTTCGAAGAAGGTTCACCAAAGAAGAACAAGATGGAAGAATTTGAAGTCAAAGACCTATATACTAGGGACTCTTACGAACTCTACTTATAGGTACCCCTTGAGATTGGATTGAGAGGGAGCCCTCACCATTTTCCAAAGATAAGTATCTTACTCCTTGTATAATATTTTTATATTTGATTTCCCTACCTTATCTAGATGTGTTTGTATTAGATGCTAATAACATTACTTTCATATTTTTCTTGTTTAGGAAAGGCTTGCTGAATACTCAAGGGTTATGGAGGAAACCTCACAAGACAAAGCATGATAGAAGTTCCATTGAAATTGATGTCCTACAAAGTTTGTTAAGAAACTACTCAAAGGTATGTCTTAGACTAGAAGCTTTATTCTCTTCATCGTAAAGGTATATTCATTTCATTTAATAATTTGTTCTACATCACTGTTAATTTTGGGCAACTAGGTCCAAACACCATGTTGCACTGCTCATATGATGATGATCATATTTTTGTTGGATTACTCTTCCGGAGAGGTGCAAGATTGATCTAAAGATCATCTTGTTTGGATGAGCAAAACATATATTTTGAATTTATTTTCCACACATGTGCAAGGTCAGCCAAATTTGTAAGGTAGGCTCACAAGCCTAATAGATGTGTCACACACCCTCACTGATGGATATAAATTGGAGAGACTTGGAGGTCATTTGCTCATCATCTCATCACACATCTCTCATTGTGATCTGATTGGTTCAATAGCCTTTGGAGGCCTCTTCCCTTCACACATGCGGTGGAGCTAGAGCTGTTGTTTTCTGCGGATCTGTTTAGGGCTGATTCGCTGAAGCGTTGACCAGCGTTGACCTTGGTCAACCCTTGATCGTTTGACCTCAAACTTTTGCTGAAATTTCAATTTTTGGAGGTCGTACAGCTGGGCACAAAAATCGAGGGAAAAGGAGTTGTTTCACAAAAGCCCTAATCGGTTGTGTTGACTTTATGTTGATGTCCTAAATTGACTTTTGGTTGACCAGCGTTGATTTGTGATGAGTTGTCTTTGAGGGTTATGCGTGTGACACTTGGAGGGTAGGCTGATCTAAGAAAGACTTTGTTGGTTAAAGCATCCTGTTGACTGGTGTAACGAACAATATCCTATATCTTTGTTGGACAAGAAGAATTGTAAAATATGATCTATATTATTGGCTTGTCTTCTTTTGATCTATTATGGTGTTCTATCAACATCTTACTTTCATGTTTATGCCATTGCTAATTTGAATCGGACCTAAGAAAGATTGAAGTAAATTTGCATTAAGCATAGAACACACCATGGTTATCTAAATTTAACAATTACTAACAGTGTTATGCCTAAGACCTTTGAATCATAAAGATTCTTATTTGGGTGATTAATCATTAGATTGAATCTACCCAAATTAAACTCATTTATCCTTTTGTGGAACCCTAAAAAGGTTCTTTATAAAACCCTAACTTAAGGGTATGTTAGTGATTATGTGAAAAACCCTAATCCACTTAGGGTTATTGAAAATGTTATTCTTTTGATAAGAATGTCATTTTTAGGGTTTTGGTATGGTTATGGAAACCCTAATATTTTAGGGTTGGATGACGATGTCGGCTATCCTAGACCTTTAGAGGTTTTGGTAAATTAGGGTTTATCAACAAAACACTTACGATATCTAGAGTAAGCTCCTAAGAATGAAACCCTAGGTGTGTATTTGTCCATCTGATCGAAACCCTAGCCTGATCAAGTTTGTTATATGTCTAAATCTATTTATATTTGTGCATTGGAATTGCCTTAACTCTCATGGTTCATGTGTTTTGAGATCTTCCTTGTACTTGTATATGCATGTGTCATTATGAATACCTCCATAGTTAAGGAGTGTTGAACAATGTAACTAGGTTTGGTCTTCATAATTGTATTTAAGTCATAATGAAATGTAATTGTCAAAAGAATGAAAAAGAAAAATTTTATTATTATTATTATTGTGACTTATTAAAGCATGGATTTCTTGCTTGGGTCATCATGTTCTTACGTCAAAGTCCCCATTGAGGACTTCTAGGATTTATATTGAGTCATTAGAGTCATTGTACATTTAATAAGGCACTTCTTGGGCTTTTGAATCATGTAAAAAGAATTATTTTTTAGTCAAATATGTAATTTGTCACCTCCACACCAAGTCGACCCTTACCTATTCAAGTCAACCTACAAGAAGGTAATTCGAACTCCAAAAAAGGGTATATATATAGTGCAGTTCGATTCATTTGGAGTACACACACTCACATAAGTTCGATACCCAAGAAGAAGTTGCAAATGGGTACGAAGTTACAGTAGAGGAAGGAGAATTGCAGATCGAAGTGTTGGGCTATCTCCCTATCATCTTTACGAGGTTATTGGGCAGATCGAAGTTCTGCAGTTGCAGAGGTCGAAGCTGCAAAAGTCGAAGTGTTGCTTCAAGGTCAAAGTACTACTTCAAGGTCAAAGTGTTACAACTAGGTCGAAGTTCAGTTGTTGTTGCCAATTGCTGCTAGGTCAAAGTTGTTGCTCCTACTAGATAGAAGTTTATGTTGCATCGAAGTGGTGTTGTTGTTCTTGTTGCTATTCTAGGTTGAAGATAGTGCTGGAAGTTTATCATCTGCAAAAGAAGGAAAAGGCTAACTTGGCGATTGGAGGAAATTTGTGTCTAGGTCAAGGAGTCTTGGATTATCTCGTGAAACTATTGAAGGAACAGTTGTTGACTGGGTTTTCCCCTAGAGTGGGGTTTTTTCCCTGGTTGTTCGCCTACATCTGGTGTCTTTGATCTTCGTGCTATGGTTTGGTAACTGCTTGATGAACTAAGATAAAAGAAGAACACATGAAAGATATGAAGAACATAAGAAAAATCACAAGCAATTATCATAGTAAAAAATTCTTTCTTCCTTTCTGATTTTCTAACACTTGTGATGGAGGGATGTTCTTCATGTATTGTTATTTACAAATATATATGTCTTAATGATTTGACACAAGTAAAAGGACAATTGTCAAATGATTTGACATCATCATTGAAGAATCTAAGGACAGTTTTGCTGCTGTTATACCTGCTGTTTTACTGTTGTTATAATGTAAAAAGTGAATATTTTGGTAAGGTTGAAGCTTACCCGAGTTATTGGGTGTCTTTTCTCCTTGGATTGCATAGAAGTTTGGGCAGCTACAAAATGAAATAGTGTACTCTCTCCACTGTTGTTTTATACTTTATTTCATAACAACCATAAGGCTGAAAATTCTCATGGTTAAGATTTGGAAAACCTCTAGTCAAATAGATGAAATTTATTTTTTGCATTAAGAGTTTGGAAATTCCCACATTTTGGCAATGATAATCAATTTTATAGCAAATGGACAATCATCATATTTCCAATATTGAAGATTGGCTTGCAGTTTATCCATGCACAATTCCCATGTAGAACCTTAAGAGAGCCCAATCTTGAAGGGGGTGTCAGGATATCTAACAATCTTCCCAGAGAGTATATGTTTCCAATTGGGAGGGATCCTAGGGAGATCATCAAGGCCAATAATCCAAATATCATATTTACAATTCCTAATCATGGCATCGAAAGTTGCACAAAAGGTGTGTAAGAAAGCAAGAGTGGAGTCAAGAAAAACTTTGATCCAAACACACTAAAAGGACGAATTACGAGTAAAGTGATTCTTAATTACCCTTAAACCTACAGGAATCATGATACCATGAATGAACCCTTTGTTGAAAAATTGAGTAGTCGTGGTCGGTATTTTCATTGGCAAATAAAGGAGACAAATTATATTTTTTACTTTGACCAAGCTAGCCTCATGAAGGACAAGTAAGCTCACATCTGTGAAAAGGAAATTCTTCAAACAAACATATATAAGGCATCGTTGGAGCTCATTTTGGCGTCGCATCACATCACACATTGATTTGAAAATCACAGAGAGACATCACACGTGCGAAGGAGTCAAGGACACAATTCAAACCAGCGTTTGTTGAAAATTGGCAGCTATGGGATGAATCTCCTTGAATAAAATTTTATTTTGACCTTTCTAAAGTGACTTTCTAAAAATAGAAAGAGACGTCTATCTTTGCAACCATGACTTTCCAAAAATAGTAAATCACCTTCCATCAATTCGTAATCATATATATATATATGATGGAAAATCACTTAACTTGTCCTTAATCAATCTCAATTGTTAAATTTGTAACTTAATCATCACTATTATTATTATTATTACTATTATCCCCTTTATGATATTATTATATTACTATTAAAAAAAATTTATGTCTCTCAATCATGAGACTTAATCATGTCATATGTAACTCCCCTCAATTAATGTATGTATTTTTCTCTCTCTCTTAATGGATTCATTCTTCTCTCTCTTTAATGCTCTTACACACCTCTTACACTCTCTTACACACTTTAATGACTCACCATAAAAAGATTCCACTTACACCTCTTTAATGCATAAGTTACACTTCTCTCCTAAATGCATAAGTTACACTCCTCTCCTTTATGGCATAAGTTACACTCTTATTTTGGCATATGTAACTCCTCCTCGAGGCATAGGCTTGCTCTTCCTATAGATTTGTGCCTCTCGTACTTGAGAAAGAGAGAGTTTGAGAGTCTAGAGGAAGATTGAGAGAGAGAGAGAGAGAGATAATATAGAAGAGAAAGAGAAAATCTTGGAGAGCCAAAGTGATTCAGTGTATACATCAACTACTGCAATCAGAGATCTTCTTCAGATTTGGGTGAACTTCTTCATTCTCTCATTGTACTTTGTATCTTTGATAGAAGAAAAATCTGGTTGGGTTTTCCCCTTGTGGAATTTGGCCTGGTCATTGACCTAACTTCTTTGTGTCTTATTGAATTCTTGGTTGTCTTCCATTGTGCATATGATTTATGTTCTATCTACAATTACTTAACATATTTTGCAGCATAAAGAAGTTATGGATTTAAGTGATTGTAACAGCATAGAACATCATAATTTCAACAACGTCGTCCATCTTCTTTGAATCTATTTTGGCTTGCATTGACCTGGGCTAGTTTGGATCTACTTTGAATGAGTTCTTCACTATTGAAGGAAGTCAAAAAGTTGCAGATGATCCTTGACCTATTTGACAGAACTCCTGTCCTATTTTTGGCTCATTCACCTCTGTTGACTACAAGGTTTGACTGAGGCATTTGACCAATGATTTCAAAGAATATGTTGACTGATGTTGACCAAATTTTGTCCCTCCTATTTTAGAGCTTCCACAAGCCAAAATTCAGCATTATTGTTGCAAGATTGACTTTGACCATAAGTTGACTTTCTCTCTTCGTTCACTGGTTTTGACTTGACAAATTAAGGTCAAATTTAGAATCTTGTTGGAATATGCTTTGATGTACTATTGACGAACAAAATTTCTCTCTCATAAGGAAGATTGGTTGGGTTTTCCCCTTGTGGGTTTTTCCCTGGCTGTGAGCCTAATTCTTGGTGTCTCTTATCTATTGTTTATTGTTTACTATGATCTCTATATTGCTTTATTGATGAAATGAATGGTTGAAGTTTTTCATGTATAGCTACTTGATGATTGAATTGTAAATAAGATTGGTTATATCATTAGAGATAGTTATCAATTGTGAAAAACTATGCTAGTCTTGATTTTACAGGACAATGCAATCAAAGAGTAAGCATTAAATGAACAAATATTTCATTGACAAAGGAATATCAAACATAAGAAGGATGAATAATTAAAATGCATACAAGAGAAATAATAAACTAATAATGATGGTGTGCTTATATGCATTGATTAGTCTCAATGGTTGAGCATTCATGTCCCTTAGCTTCATTATTATTATTATTATTGCATTTTCTATCCTTTCAAAGAAGCTTTGTCCTCGAAGCATTTAAGGAAAAGTTTTTCCTTGTTCAAGCTTCTACGCCTTCTCATGACTCTACATTCTTGAAGTTGTGAAGCTTCAGAACACAAAACAATATGAATCCTGAAATGCTGGGTAGCATTGTTTTATTGTCAAACAGTAAAACCACCCTAATTCAATTATTTCCAACACTAGTGGCAACGACTTTTGTGCATTGGGAAATTATATGGTTCCATACCTGAACTACTCTTTAATATAGTAGTCAGTTTCTCATATTGAATTCAACTTTGGTTAGTTCATTGAATAATGTCATGACTTTTATAATTAGGATGATAATACAGCATTCCTGTATCATACTTCTAAAGGTTTATTGGTTGATCATTTTTATTAGATCCTTATTGGTTCCTTTGTCCAATGTATAGCTTGTTACTCTCTCTTGCTTTATGTTTCTAATAATAATTTTGGTTTTGAAAGGTATTACCAAGTCTTCTATCCATTGAAATAAATAAATAAAAAATAAAGACCTTTGCAGTTCACTACGTTTTTTAGTTAATAGTTTTCCCTACATGGAAATGTGGAATAGACAAGGATTGTAGACAATCATTTCACAAATGCAATCTTATTTCCTAACCTGCAAACCGAAGTGTGTATCAATCCAGGGTTGCTACCAAACTGTGACCTGACTCACCAACTAGAGCCAAAGTTCTACAAGTTATCTATAAATGGAGGTGAGGCCCTACAACTATAAAAGGGCAATGCTTATTCAAGTTGGGGCTAACATAGTGTTACACCATATATTGTATGGGGCAAAGTATTCAAAACCAGAACGGGTGACCAGATCGGTCCATCTAATAAACCGAGACTAGTCAAATCTCAATGAACCTAACTTCAAAAAAAAAACATGAAACAATTAATTTTTAATGAAAAAAACAACTAATTTTAAGATTTAAAACCATGATTCCAAACCAATAAAGACAAAATATGCAAAGTTTGCTCATCTATATACCATGTAAAGGTGAATATATCAAAATGGCACCCAGTGCAATACATATCAACAACAAAATGCATAATCAATGAGGCTCTAAATGGCCTCTAGAATCCAAAAACCATACTACAGGCTATGGGGCCATTGGCCTAGGGTTGTGAGGAAGCGTTCAAGTTTATCATATTACAACAATAATCCATCATTTACCCACTCCTAGAGAGCATGTAATCCATTTCATCCATTTTAATATAGTTTTTCCTTACAACTATCCTCTCATTTGGCATATTTCATTATCACTTTTCCATTTGTGAACATGTCGACATGGTTTGGGATATTTCATTACTGATTAAATAAGGCAGAATCTAAGGTTGACGTGCTACATTACTAGCATATGTTATTATTGGGTTCTAACCTATGTTGCACGAGGACCTAACCCCGCCAAAATTCATGGTGTTTCCTTCATCCAAACAATCTAAGTCTATGTTGCAGGAAACCTGGGTGTAGGCCCTGTTTCACCCAAAAAAACAAAATGGAAACGCGTTTCCGCGTACCGTACGGCCTGGAAACGTGTTTCGGGCCGTATTGGTACATTTCCCGTACGGGAAACATTGCCAGTAAGGTCGAAAACACGTTTCCAGGTCGTATGGTCGCGTATGCTTCCCTCAAAATCATTTTAAGTTGTATTTTTTTCGGTTTTTGTGCCTTTTAATATTATTTTAATTGTTTAGTTTGTCTTTTGGATGCTTCTAGATGGCTTTATAAACTTATAAAAAGACGATTCGCCTCATTCTCTCATCACACGAATTGAGCAAGTCGTTTCACTTGGAGAAGAGCGATTTTAGAGAGGAGAAAGGAGGAAGAGAGTAGTGCTTCAGCTAGGGTGTTTTCAACAGTGAGCAAAGGAGATTTCAGCAACAAGAGAAAGAGATTTCAAAAGCAGATTTGGAGTGTGAAGTTTCTAGCTACGACGTTCTTGGTTTTTGGCTCAGCTACAGCCATATTTCTCTCATTTTTTCTGGCATTTTGGGGTAGCTTCAGCTACACAAAATTAATTTGGGTAAGAAGTATTCAATTTCTTGGTTTTCCCCATTGTTTCGTCTATTTTTCGAGGGTTTATGCTACCAAAATTATAAAAAACGTTTTGTATTTACAGATTTATTTTTTTTAATTTATTTGATGTAGCAATTTTTTTCCAAGGTTCAAGTTCAAGCCCCAAGGCCAACCCAAGGGCTGAAAATTATCCTCTTTGCAAGCATGTTGAGAAGTTGCAAAGATGTGAAGGTGGTGGCTCATGGGAATGGCGATGTAATCTTTGCAATAATTCTTACAAGGACTCTTACCCAAGAGTGAAGGCACATCTTTTGAACAATCATTGTTGATGTTATTATCAAATCTATTGAACAAGTAGGTCCTAACAGGGTGGTGCAAGTTATCACGGATAATGCACCAGTATGCAAAGCTACAGGTTTGATTATTGAGGGGAGGTATGACCACATCTTTTGGACACCCTGCATTGTCCATAATCTAAATCTAATCTTAGAGGAGATTGACAATAAAGTCCCATGGATAAATAAACTCACAGAGGAAGCAAGGGAGATTGTTAAATTCATCACCAACCACCACCAGTCTCGAGCAATATTTCAAGAGTACTCCAAATTGGAGTTGTTAAAAGTTGTTGAGACAAGATATGCCTCAAACTTCATAATGTTGCGTCGCCTTGTTGAGGTTAAGCAAGCATTAGTGTCTATGGTAGTGAGTCAACTTTGGGCTAAGTGTAGACAGGCAGATTTAGAGCGGGGATCTACGGTGCGTAGATTGTGCCTTGATAAGGATTGGTGGAGAAAGATAGATTTCTTGCTAATGTTCACAACCCCTGCATTTGAGCTTCTTCAGAATGTCGACACTGACCAACCTTTCTTAGGAGAGGTATATGATGGCATGGATTCGATGGCTGAGAAAACTATGGAAATCATTTCACAAGAGTCTCCACAGCTTTTGTTTGTAGATGATCATTTTGTCGAATTAATCAAGAAAGTCATTGTTGATAGGTGGAACAATTTCAACACTCCATTGCACACTTTAGCACATGCCTTGAACCCAAAATTTTATGATGAGGAACTTATTTCTCAAAGCAATGGGAAGAGGAAGGCACCCCATAAGGATAGAGAGGTGGTTAATGGGCTGAAAAAAGCCCTTGTGAGAATTTTTCCAGCTCATCTACACAAAGAGGTGAAGGAAGAATTTGCCAGTTTTGTTGCAGGAATAGATGATTATTCAGAGATATCATCTATGGAAGAGAGAAGCACCATGAATCTAGTCAGGTGGTGGATTTTTCATGGAGCAAATGGAGCAAATGGTGTACATTTGCAAAACCTTGACATTCCCCTCCTTTCACAAGTGGCAAGCTCCTCATCAACCGAAAGGAATTGGGGCACCTATGGTTTTATTCATTCTATGAAGCGCAACATGTTGGGCTCACAGAAGGCAGAGGATCTTGTTTATGTGCACTCCAACCTTCACATTGCATCTCGTAGGGGTCCAGAATATGGCAATGGTCCTAAAGAATGGGATGTGGATCCAGAAAATCTTGATTTGGATCTCTCTCTTGTTGCCTTGAATATTGAGGACCAGCATCATAGAAGTAAAATTGGAATCTTCTTCAGCTAAACCATCCACTGTTGAGCATGCTTTTGCTGCTATATTTGATGAGGATTCTGAGATTTTGATGTATAATAAAGGTTGGTTTTGGATATTCCGATATTGTACTTGCAGCCTCACATATATATAATAAAGATTAGTTTTGGATATTCCGATATTGCTATTTTCATTGTGTCTGTTATCATTCATGAGTAAATGTGTTGTAACTTGTAATAGTTTATGCTTTGAATTTATCATGTATGTTTTAAACTTTTCTGATTTCACATAACATTTCTTAAATGTTCTAAATTCTAATATAAATTTAAATTGTAATATATATATATATATATATATATATATATATATATATATATATATATATACCGTGTTTCCCCATTTCCAAAATTTGGGAAGGTCGTGTTTCGTATCGCTTCCTGTTTCAGAAACTCGTTTCTGTTTCCCCGTTTCGTGCAACTTAGATCTTGAGCACTTTGGAACTCGTTGAAAACATGCCCAATTGGTCAAGGACGCCATTAGGGACATGGGGACGTCTACGTTGTCCCTCGACAAAACGGGGACTTTTAGGGGTGTTCCTTCACTAGTTTCACAATCACACGTAGTTTTTTGTTCCAGTTTCCGCAAGGCGTCAAAGTACTTTCTGCTTTCCAACGTCTAGCGGACCATAGCAGGGTCAACCTTGATCTCAATCAACTGACAGTAAGACATTTGTAAAGGTGGCTAGCGAAGGTATTTTCCACATCCACACCTCGACGATTAATAAATGCATGCCAATTGCAATGATAATAAGAAGTTGAGGCAGAAGAGAAAGCCATGGAGGAGGAAGAAGTGGTAGCACTCGAATGAGATGCAATTAGGTTCGCCATTGAATCCTGGAAAATCTATTTACTGATAAACAGAATTATAACAAGAAGTTGATGGATGAAGGGAAATCAAACTCTATGCAAGTTACTGTTAAGATGCATATGCCTTTTAAAAACGCAGTGGATGCACTAAACAATGATGAATTATGGATGCTTTGGATGCCAAACATGTGTGATTGAAACACGTGTGTTTAAAGGTGCAGTATTGATAACCAAAACGTGTGTGTTAGAAGGTTCAATACAAATGACCAAAAAGCATGTATAAAGGCGCAGTACATATGACATTTATGTCGTATACAAATTGGAAGATGCGATACATTTTCTTGTAGCGCTTAAGACAAAGAGCCTAGTAAACATTTAGGTGACCACGAAAAGAAATTAGAATTTCATCTTTTAAAATTAGCAATTAGAATTTCATATTTTAAAATTAGAAATTAGAAATTGATTTTAAATGTTACGATATTATTTCTTAAAAATGTTGACATAAGTAATATAAAAATTAAAATAATTAAATAGAAAGTAGTGTTACATTCCACTGCCTTTATATGAGAAAATAGTTTAATATAAAATAATTTTAAATTCAAATACCTTTATATCATCGTGTTATAAAAATAATTTAATTTAAAATGGTTTTAGAAATTCAACTACCTCTACAACATTAAACGTTATATAACAAAATGAATATTGACCACCAACAATAAGAGTAATAAAAGTCATGCATGACATTTGATGCTATATTATCCTATAGACCAAGTTATAGGCTTTAAAAGCTAGTTTACATGGCATTTAAATTTAAAATTTATCTTGCCTATCACGTTGAAATTCGATGATCATCATCATAGAATGATTATGTAGAAAATAGTAGATTGTAGGTTGTAGCAGACTAAAAGTACTTCTAAGTTCTTGACAATGGGCAATGATGACATTATTAGTTTTTGTGATGCACAATGATGATTAGATAATATTAGCATTAGTATTTTATTTTAAAATTTGAATTCCAAAATTAGTAATAATTCTAATTTTTATAATTTAATTTATCATTCATGTTTACCTGAATTACTAAATTTTCTTTTAATTTTTTTTAATAAATATAAAAATTAGTTGTCGCGCTTGGCATCCCCAACCTACCATCCCTTGAAAATTTGTGGGTGCGCTCTGGTTGTCCTAAAAACTTATCCCCCCATACCATGTCCCCTCGTCCCCACAACCAGTGCAACATAGGTTCTACCTTAATTGAGGCTTCGTTACCTAAGTTGTAATTTACAAAAACAAAAAGAGAAAAGCAAACAAAAATAGTGAATGCAACTTGATGTTCATTAAAAAATCCACAATTTGAGGGTGGCACCCTCCTTTGGAATACAAATTGAGGCAATCTAATATTAAAAAATGGCATTTGTTAGTGGTTTCCCTCTAGAAAATTTGTTGAGGTTATTTAGCCTTGCTCACACTTACACATACCACTCTTGACAATTCATTAGGCACGGCACATGTGTTGAGGAAGTGGTTGAGCTTACACAATTTTTGAGGTTTAGATGGGCACAGCTTATCCATTTGTCTACTTCCACTCATCTTTACCACTTTTCCACCCACTTCTGAAGTCCATTTTCTTGGCACACTCTTGCTATTTATGGAGTGGCACACCTTCTCTTGGTGGACCCTTTGCACCTTGAAGACTATTCTATTGTGATTTGCCAAGGTCTCCAACTAGTCATGGATTATTTTAGATCTTCAACCTTTAAGATCAGACAGTAATCAATAACCATATAGAAGACATTCAATGAACAGTAAGACAATAGACTTGGTCCAAGACCAAGTAAAAACCCCACTGTGGGGGAAAACCCTTTAAGAATATTCTTCTATTAGGTCTATAACAAATGTTCAACAAAGATACATAAGCATAGTACAAAACCCTTTTCTCAATGACAGCAACTGTTATGAATATAGTTCATAACAAATAGAAGAAATAAATGTAAATAATAATCAAATGATGATTATCTTAAATAGTTGTTAGTTAATTGAAAAGACATGTCTAAAAGACATGCCCAGTCATGAAAGGCCACCTGCCCAGGTATATAAGCAGGGCCTCATTGTAACATTCATCATCACTTAAACATTTTTATATAATAAATTATTATTACAAAATACCTCGTGTATTTTTACAATTAAAGTCAACAAGTAATAAGTTTTGTTGCTTCAGTGGTATCAAAGCCATGTTGCACAATATAATCTTACGAGCCTTTGAACGTTATTTATCACAGCCATTACGTGTAGATCCTGAAGAAATTGAGCAGATTAGAAAAGCTTCAACAATTAGAAAAATCACGTGCAGAAGTTACAGCATGCTTTTAGAAGAATTATGCGAAAATTGATAATAAGGAAGATGATAGTGACGGCAAAAAAACAAATCAAGATGAGGATCCAGATGAAGTTGGTCTTGATGTGGATGAGAATGATGTAGATCAAGATGATGAGGTTCCCTTGAGTATGACGTTTCAGGTAAAACCGTTGACAAAACCTCCCAATGAAGGTTCCCCTATACGTGGTGTGGATTCCGAGGATGAGAAGCCTTTAAGGTTAAAGACACCAACCATAACCCCTCCCAGTAAAAGTTCCCCCATGGATAGTGACGACTCTGAAGATGAGAAACAATGTGAAGCAGGAGAAGAATATTTTGACCAAAATGATGATAATGTTGAAGATGAAGATGTTGAAAATAATCAAAATGATGATCCGAATGGAAATGATAGAGCTGACATTCTAAGCTTGGGAGAAACTGTTAAAGACCATGTTGCATACACTTCGATGGAGGTTGATATGCCAAACAAAATCCAAGACATGCCAGGAATCATCTTAAAGAGTTCTAATACAAGCAGTGGTAAGAAGGTACCCAATGACATGCTAATTAATGTGGTTTAGAAGGATATGGATGATAACAATAAAGGACATATGAGTCAATGTCAAAATCCAGAAGCTTCTATAGAATATCAACATACACTGTTGAAGCCTTCTTTTCTAATTATGCAGTGAGAAAATACAACGAGGAAACCTGTTACAACTTTAAAAAATAAATTGTATCTTAAGGAGAACATTGGTGATATAACCACGAAAACAGAACCTAAAGCTATGACTGAGGCAATGGCTTCAATGGAACTTTCATTAGAGAGGCATAGTCTATCTGGAGAAAATGCAAACAATAATCACTCGCCAAGTCCTATAACAAACTTTGAACAACTTTACACTAAAAACTCTCTAGATTCCTTTTAGAAGATCTCTCACCATGACAACAACATTCCAACAACTCAACAAAAGGTTAGAGAACCTAATGGTGCTATGAACAGTGATGATCCTGGATTAGCAGTGCAAACTGAATTAAATGATATGGAAAACATATTACATAATTGTATTTCCACATCAAAGAATGCATCTCTTCTGGGAAAAACAGATATAGTTGAAAATATGTTTGTATTGTCAAGATCTCGAGGGAGCTCTTTGAGGGGCTTAAAAATATCAGGCCATATTCCATCCTTGACAACACATGGAAACAGGACAGTATTGGATAAGATTGAGGGCTTGTTGTCTCATCAAAACACACAGGTCTACAAAACACGAAAAGCCATTTATGATAGAACATATGTGATTGGTTTGGCCTCACAGCTAAAGCAATTAGAAAACGATAATATTTTGTGGGCTTTCGCAGCAAGCAGAATTGGTGACCAAGTTTTCATGTTAGCAGGTTTTGCGACTCAACTTGCGGTGATGCTCTCTCGTAAGGTCGACAAAGTTCAATCTATTGCTGCAGCCAATTGTGCACATGCTACACAATTCAAAAGAATGTGGTTCGTTAGCAACACGTTTGTGCCGAGGTTGCTCAGGCTTTAGTCCTAGTTCCAGTTGTACGTAACTTTCAATACCTGTTCCGCTGCTTAAAAAAAAAAAAACCCATGCTACACAATCATACCGACTTTCAGATCTTCATGTGTTCGGGAATTAGTCGGTGTCGTGGCATTGAATCGTGACACCACAACCGGAATAAACAGTCCAAACCAATAGGATCCTTGTCGCCTTTGTTACCTCTTCGTGTAGCTTTTGTTTTTATCCGCAGGAATGTGGGGTGCAAGAGGAGAGGGACTTGTCTGTCAGTAATCCACTTTTATTTGAAACTGCTTTCATGTGGGCTCATGTTTCGATGCTCGGGACCCACTCACATTGGAATCAGCTGACCTAGCTGCAAATCGGGATGGCAGGAGGCAGATTGCAGTTGTTTTCATCGAGCGAGAAGGAAAGGCAACCCCTGGCGTACCTCTGAGTTTTGTGAAACCATCACGATCCTATTGCTCTCAGGCAGATCTGAAGGACTGTCAACTTTTTTGGAGGAGGCACAGTGTACTCACAACCAACGACAGGTACTTTTGAAAATGAACTGCAGTACACCGTACATAGCTGGTGAATAGCGGCGGGACTTTAAAAGTCGGGGCAGATAGACAACTTTATTCTAGTGGCATATGCCGTTATGGACAATTTAGATACCCTCAGAATGCTCCAGGGATTTCCGCAAGTGGCAATTGTAAGTAATGGGAATTTCTCTCAAGAGACGGTTTGAGAGAGAGGTTCTTCAGAGCACCAGAAAAGCAGCACATAGGACAGTAGTGGACAGTGGAGAGAGCAGCACAGAGGACAGGGACAGTGGGCAGAGCAGCGAGTTTTCAGTGGACAGTGGACAGTGGGCAGAGCAGCAAAGACAGAGCAGCAAGTTTTCAGTGGTCAGACCAACAAATATTGAAGAGTTAAGCATAAAACAAAGGGTCAGTTTTGGGCAGAGATTTTGATTTCCCTTAATATCATCATGATAATGGGACAAGAAACTTTAGAACCCGTTGAAACAAATGATATAGGGCAAGTGAAAATTGCCTCATCAGCCAAAACTGGGAAGTGGGTTTGGGTCAATGCCAAACAATATCGGGGCATTTTAAAAAGAAGACTAGCTCGTCTAAAATGAGAGCAGACAAGGAAAAAAAGGTCTCAAAGGGAGAGTATTGTTCGCAAGAAACAACATTCAAACAAGTCTTCTTTGCAAGCATGTGGCAACAAGTCCAAAGGAAAAGAAAAATTTAGTGATGATTATGTTTTATATAGTCCCACATCCACACCTCTCACTTGGTCATCTGATCTTTATGTGAAAGAACTCTTAAATGTAAAAGAAAGGTTGGAAGTAGTAGAAGCTCAAGAGCTGGAAAGAGATTGTACAATCCATATAATAACAGCTGAAAATCAGGCTTTTGCAGAAAGTAACAAAGTTCTAAAGGAACAAGTGTCATTACTACAGGAAGCTCTCTGAATAGGGAAAACATAATGGCAACGCATGAAAGCGGAGGTGCAAAACATGAAGAAATTTGCAGTGGAGAATATAGAGGTGATGAATGCGAAGCCATCCCAGTATAAGGGGAAAGCAGTTGCTCAAATAGACAACAATGAAGAAACATCAAGAGAAGGGAGAAAAGGAGATTCCACAAAACTTTCCAAAACTTGGGCTCAAGTTATTAGCAACTCTGCTAAGAGGGAAGGAGAAACAAACATTCAGGTTAACAACATGCAAGATAGAGAAAGCAAGGAAAGACAGGATAGAGCAACAAACATAATTATTAAAGGGGTGAAAGAGTATGGGAAAAATGAATGTACTCTTGACCTTGCAAAGGACTTCTTGAAAGACAAGCTCCAATGGCAAGGACAAATATGTCAAGCATGGAGAGTAGGTAACCTTAACGATGAGAGAGCCAGGCCCATAAAAGTCATCATGCCCAACTTGTGTGATAAAGATATCATTCTAAGTAAGAAGCAACTCTTAAGTGGTTCTCGGTTTTTTCTAGAAGAAGATTTAACTGTAAGACAACAAGAGGAAAGGAGGGATGAAATGACAAAAGTTAGGGCAGCAAGAGATGAGGGAAAAAGAGCATGGATTTATAAAGGTAAAGTCGTGATTGCGCAATTTGGACCTCCTTCCAAAACAATGCAACAAAATGATAACAAAGAAGAGGCAGCAAACTCTTTAGCAAGAAATGAGGAAGAAAGGTCATTATGGGCAAGTAGGGACAAAGACTCAACTGTGAGTCTTGCATGTCAAAACAAATAGCAATCAAATCTTACCCAGGTTTCCTTAAGATTAGTTTGTTGGAACTGCAGGGGTTACCCATGGAGACGAGGACCTGGGTTAGGGCCTATTGCGGAAGGTAGAGACATAATTTGCCTCATAGAAACACATGAGCATGAAGGGTGCAAGACACCTTTGTTTGAAGGGTATTGGAAGATAGCAGTGTGGAACAAGGCAGCAGGGAATGGCAAAGGGCACGGGGGTATCATGGTATTAGTAAGAGAAAAAGAAGGTCGTTTCATTCAGCTAGAAAAAGAAGACCCAAATAAGCAATTTGTTTGGCTTAAAATATCAGAAAATGGAAATCACATTAGAATTGCAACATGCTATTTTGCGCCGCAAGTTTCAAAAATCTACAAAAGTAGAGGGCTTGACCACAAAGATCCCTTTGCAGCCCTAAAAACAGATATTGCAATATATTCTCAACTAGGTGAAGTCCTTATAGTGGGGGATTTCAATGCTAGAACTGCAGGTGAACAAGCTAGCATTCTTTGTTGTAAAGAAGACAGTGACCCTATCTGGCTTACAGAAGAGAGTAATCATCAGTGGGAACGAATTTCAGAGGATAAAGGTTGCAATCTCTTTGGAGAACAACTGCTTACGCTATGTGGGGCTTTCGATTTAGTCATTTGTAATGGTTTGACTAGATGGGAAAAGTCCGGTAATTTCACTTGCAATACTTACAATGGAGCAAGTGTAGTAGATTATGTAATTTGCTTGCATAGTTTGTGTGAGAAAATGGAGGAAGTGCTAATTGGAGATCAAATTTGGGACTTAAAATCAGATCACAAGCCAATCTATTTAAGTTTCTCTTGGACCGGAAAGAAGCAATTAGGTCAAAAAATCAGTGTGTTCAACAAAATCCCCCAAAGGGCAGAATTCTTCTGAATCCAGAGAATTGTAATACCTTCAAAATAATGCTAGAGAGGCTCTTCAAGAAGGAGGAAATCCCATCTCATGGCCTTCATAGTCACAGATTAACACATTTAATTCAAAGCGCACTTGCTGAGTGCAAAAGAGCAAAAATTAAGAAGTTCGAAAAAAATTGCTTTCCGGTTAATGCTTGGTTTGACGAGGAATGCAAAAAGGCAAGGAGAAGGTGGAAGGAATCAAACACGGATAACATAAAGCTCAAAGCTTACAAGCAAATAGTAAAAAAGAAAAAAGTTGATTTCATGGTTTCAAGGAGAGAAGAACTAATCTTCCTCGGGAAAAATACCCCAAATTATTTTGGAAGGAGCTCCAATCGAAAAAGGTGCAAACTGAAAACAACATTACAGCTTCTAAATGGTTTGACTATGCAAGACAACTTTATGAGCAGGATCCCGAGGTTGACCCTCCTCCCTTGGTCAACACAGACACAAAACTCTTCACGGTGCAAGAGGTAGAGATGGGTATCAAGAAGTTGGGCGCTAGAAAAGCAAAAGACTTAGATGAACTCCAAGCAGAGTATCTAAAGTGGGGCTTAAAAATTCTTTCACCTCACATCACAAAAATTTTCAACAACATCTTAGAGCAGGGGTTCCCCACAGATTGGACAACTAGTATGGCAATACCTCTTTTCAAGAGTGGTGACGTCAACAATCCCTCCAATTATAGAACCATAATGATAAACCCCTTGTTCGCAAAGTTATTTGGAAGCATGTTAGAAAAGAAAATCAGCAAGTGGGCAAAAGAAAGAGATAAACGTGCTAAAGGGCAAGCAGGTTTTAGACCTAAACATTCCACAGTTGATCATTGTATAACTTTAAGGCACATCATTGAAAAAGTTTGGGAAAAAAAGGAAGAAGTTTTCTGTTGCTTTGTTGATTTCAGAAAAGCCTTTGACACGGTTCCCAGGGATAAGCTTTGGGGCAGAATGGAGGAACTTGGGGTTCCCAAGCATTTGAGAGCAGCTGTGCATAGGTTGTATGAAGAGGTGAAAGTCAAAATCAGAACTTCAGCTGGCATTTCCGAAAGTTTTAGAAGCGATATCGGGGTCAAGCAAGGTTGCCCATTGTCTCCTACCCTTTTTGGGTTATATATTGCCAAGCTTGAAGAGTGGCTAAATTCGCAAGGGGGTGACGGTATCCATTTGGGCAAGTTCGTTATAAGGCTTCTTTTGTACGTAGATGACCTTATATTGATTGCTAAATCGGCTCTTGGTTTGCAAGAGCATTTACGTTCCCTTGAGCATTTTTGTAGAAGGGTTGGGATGCAAGTCAATATTAGCAAAACGAAAGTAGTGGTTTTCTCTAACAAAAGAAAGCATAACCAACAGAAGTTCTATTTTGAAGGCAGCATTCTGGAAGAAGTTGCAAACTACAAATACCTCGGAATTGACTTCAACAGAAATTTAAGTTGGGATGGTTGTAGAAAGAAAAGAACTTTAGGGGGTTGGAAAGCATTTTATGCTCTTCAAAACAGGTGTAGAGAGGCAGAGTTGTGGGACTGGAAAACCACCCTAACTCTTTTTGGGCTTCTAGTGATTCCGGTGATTCTCTACGGTTGTGAACTATGGGCCAGCAGCACAACCAAGATGCAGTGGAAACAAATTGAGAAAATTCAAAAACGTTTGATTACAAACAAATTCAAAATTAAAAGTGCAGTTCCTTATGCTATCCTGTTAAGTGAAACAGGGGTTGCTCCTATTGAAGCAATTGCTATGGTGCGAGTCATAAGGTATCTGAAAAAAATTGAGCAAATGGAAGAGGGTAGATGGCCTAAGGTTGTGTTTAGTGACAGATTGTGCAAAAGACAGAAGACTTGGATGCGGCAAAATAACAAATGGCTTAGTAAATGGGGTATTTGCTTGAGCATGTGTCCTACAAACAGTAAAGAGATAAAAACTTTTGTTATGGATAAATTCCACAAACATACTTGGAAGAAAGAGCTAGAGAGAAAGAAGAAGTACTACATGGAAGAGTTTAACCCCACGCATAACCATCAACAAAAGGCGTACATAGGGGCTAATATTTCTTGGAAATCTAAAATTCTTATTGCTCAATTAAGGACTAATTCTCATAAACTCCGTTGTGAAACAGGGCGCTGGAAAAGGCCAAAAGAATTGTGGGAAGAAAGAGTATGTATTTTTTGCTCCTCCGGAAAAGTGGAAATAGAAAAACATTTCATTCTAGAATGTGAGGCCTTCAAAGACACCAGGGAAAACTATGCAGGTATTCTGGCAGCTAATTCTTGGGATAATCTATTCAGCGAAGAGTTTGTCGATACGCTGGGAGTGGTCATTGTAAAACTTCACAGGAAAAGGGCCGAATACAAGAGTCAGATAGAGAAGCAATCTGTCCAATAGGCTATTTTTAGCCTCGTGGACATTAAAAATTCGTTCTTTCTTTCTTTCTTTTCCCCGACACCATCCACGTCTGCAAATCGTGACCGCCGCCCCAATAGCCGATAAGGAATCCACGAAGTTTAAAAATTTGCAGGATTGGTCAAACATCGTGACCCTCAATTACAGTGGCCATCAAAACGGGTTAAGTGGGGATAAGTCACCCTAGCCGTGAAGCACGAGTTATATTAAATTCGATATATATATATATATATATATATATATATATATATATATATATTAATTATCATTACACATCAACTATATTATAATTTTAATATAGTTATATGTTAAAAATATATATATATTTAAAAAAATATATTATCAAAAAAACAATTATCGAGTTATTTAAAAATATATATATATATATATATATCGATAACCCTAAATTCAAGACAATATCGCCCGCAAAATTATACAAGACAAGGTACCACTGACGTCAAGTTATAGTTATATATGACGAGGTGATAAACACAAGATGAAGGAATTATTAGCGAATAAGCTTTGAGGACAAAGCTTTTCAAAGAAGAAGGCAATGTTATGCATATAATTCATAACAAATAGAAGAAATAGATGTAAATAATAATCAAATGATGATTATCTTAAATAGTTGTTAGTTAAGTGAAAATCCATGTCTAAAAGACATGCTCAGTCATGAAAGGCCACTTGCCTAGGTATATAAGCAAGGTCTTATTGTAACATTCATCATCACTTATACATTTTTATATAATAAATTATTATTACAAAATACCTCTTGTGTATTTTTACAATTCAATTCAACAAGCTATTAGTTTTGTTGCTTCAGCAACATTACCCCTAAAGGACAGATCTTCTAAAATGTGAGATTTGATCACAAATATAGAATAACAGATCCTTCAATCCTTCAGCAAAGATTACAAGTGCAAGAAGAAGATTAGCTTTCACAAATGAGATATACAAGTCTCTAAATGCGTGCTAGAAATCCAAGACAATGTGCCTTCACAATAAGATGATCTGGCCACAAATAATAAGTAAATATCCTCTAGGTGCGAGAGGATGAGACTTGTAATATGAGATCTGCAAAAATTGATGCAAGGGAGCTCTGCCAACAATGATAATACAAGATAGAGATCTATCCAATAATACGAAATTTGTCAAACAATAATGCAAGAAAGAAATCTCCAGAAATGCGAGAGAGAAATCTCCACTAGATCTGCCAATGATGAAACGAAATAATAGGCTTCCAATAAATCTGCTAGCAGTGAGAGAGATAAAATATTAATGCAAGGGCTTTATCACCAATGCGAAAGAGATCACCAGTGATGATAAGAGATCTACCACTAATAATCAAAGATTTTCCAGTGATGATAAGAGATTTGCCACTGATAATCAGATCTCCCAATGATGATAAGAGATCTGCCACTAATGATAATAGATCTGCCACTAATAATCAAATCTGCCAATGATGATAAGAGATCTACCACTGATAATCAAATTTGCCAATGATGATAAGAGGTTTGCCACAGATAATCAGATCTGCCAATGATGATAAGAGACTTTCCATTAATAATCAAATTTTCCAATGATAATAAGAGATCTGCAATTGATAATCAGATATGCGACTGATGATAAGAGATCTACCATTGATAATCATATTTTCCAATGGTGATAATAGGTTTTCCACCGATAATCAAATTTGCCAATGATTATAAGATATTTTCCACTGATAATCAGATCTGCAAATCTACAATAGATCTGATAACAATAAGAGAGATAAATTATTGATGTGAGGGCTTCATCAGCAATGCAAGAGCTAGATCACTGAAGCAAGAGAGAGAGAACTCAATGTGTTGCAAATGAAGGCAACTCTTCAATATATAGCAATCTTTGAGACAAAATCCCTAACTCGAATTAGGTGTTTAGAAGCTCCTAGAGTGATTCAATTTTGCAGATGTCAAATTATATCACTTAAGTGATTTTATTTTACACATGTCAAAATAACTTTATAAAACAATTTTGAACTAACTTTTCCACTTATAAAAATAAATTGCACTTGACAAGTAATTCACTTCAAGGGTGAAAGGGGTTAACTCATAGAGTGGTTCTCTACGGAAATCTCTCCCATAGTTGCAAAAAATTCAACAGTTCACACTTACACATAACACTCTTGACTATTCATTAGTCATGGCACATGCATTGAGGAGGTGGGTGAGCTTACACAGTTTTTGAGGTTTACATGGGCACACCCTATCCATTTGTCTACATAGAAGTTATTGCTTTTGTTGTTAAGCTTAGCTTATCAAATTGATGGCACAAAAAAGTCCCTGCTCTAGAATGAATCCCTTGTCCTCAAGAGGCATCAACCAGATGGAAAATGTTGAAGAGGATTCTCCCTTGTTGATTCTGACAACTCAACTTGGAGCTCATTTATCCATTTATGAAATAGTTCTCAAATAATTTTCATGAAATTTCCCAGCTATCCTCTTTTAGCATTTATCTTAGAATGTTATAAAGAGAGAAATAAACTAAGTTGTTCACTCTAGTGCGCATACCCATCATACAAGACTTTCACATCCTCATAAAAAGTGATACCCATTCAAATTCAACACACCAGTTCCTAAATCAATGAATGATATAATTTATAATATGGATCACAGGACAGATGTTCTGAAGTGTGAGATTTGATCACAAATGTGGAATAACAGATCCTTTAATCCTTCAGCAAAGATTACAAGTGCAAGAAGAAGATTAGATTTCACAAATGAGATATACAAGTCTCTAAATGTGTGCTAGAAATCCAAGACTATGCGCCTTCACAATAAAATGTCTGGCCACAAATAATAAGTAAATATCCTCCAAGTGCGAGAGGATGAGACTTGTAATATGAGATCTGCAAAAACTGATACAAGGGAGATTTGCCACCAATGATAATACAAGATAGAGTTCTATCCAATAATATGAAATTTGTCAAACAATAATGCAAGAAAGAAATCTCCACAAATGCGAGAGAGAAATCTCCGCTAGATCTGTCGATGATGAAACAAAATAACAGACTTCCAATAAATTTGCTAGCATTAAGAGAGATAAAATATTAATGCAAGGGCTTTATCACCAATGCGAAAGAGATCACCAGTGATGATAAGAGATCTGCAACTGATAATCAAAGATTTTCCAATGATGATAAGAGATTTGCCACTGATAATCAGATCTGCCAATGATGATAAATGATTATAGATCTGCCATTGATAATCAGATCTGCCAATGATGATAAGAGATATGCCATAGATGATAAGAGATCTACCACTGATAATCAGATTTTCCAATGATGATAAGAGGTTTGCCACAAATAGTCAGACATGCCACTAATGATAATAGATTTACCACTGATAATTAGATCTGCCAATGATGATAAGATATTTTCCATTAATAATCAGATCTGCCAATGATTATAAGAGATCTGCCACTGATAATCATATTTGTCAATGATGATAATAGATTTGCCACTAATAATCAAATCTGCCAATGATGATAATATATTTGCCACTGATAATCAGATCTGCAAATCTACAATAGATCTGATAACAATAAGAGAGATAAATTATTGATGTGACGGCTTCATCGCCAATGCGAGAGCTAGATCACCGAAGCAAGAGAGAGAGAACTCAATGTGTTGCAAATGAAGGCAACTCTTCAATATATAGGATTCTTTGAGACAAAATCCCTAACTCAAATTAGGTTTTTGGAAGCTCCTAGAGTGATTCATTTTTGGACATATCGAATTAGATCACTTAAGTGATTTTATTTTACACATGTCAAAATAACTTTATAAAACAATTTTGAAATAACTTTTGCACTTACAAAAATAAATTGCACTTGAGAAGTAATTCACTTCAAGGGTGAAAGGGGTTAACTCATAGTGTTTTTGAGGTTTAGATGGGCACACCCTATCCATTTGTCTACTTCCACTCATCTTTACCACTTTTCCATCAACTTCTTAAGTCCATTTTCTTGGCACTCTCTTGCTATTTATGGAGTGGCACACCTTCTCTTGGTGGACCCTTTGCACTTCGGAGACTATTCTATTGTGATCTGACAGGGTCTCAAGCTAGTTTTAGAGGGCGCACTTGTTGGATGTTGTTATTCACTATTTTTAGAGAATGATTGTTGACCTTGCACCATTCCCTGAGAACACCTGTCTTAGATAGTAGTTTATTTTTATCTGTTTGATAGGCCTTCATAGGCATGCACCGTATGTCCTTAATCCTCTCTTGAAAAGATAAATATACTATTTGATGACCAATTCGGGCACTGTAGCATAATTTTTTACTTATTTGACTCATCAAACATGGTCATTAGGATGTTATTTTATAGTATAAGGTGTTGAGCCAAGAACTCCATAAATAAATGCATTCCTTCATTTGTGATGATTGTTGTTTAGTGAGATATAGTACAGCATCTCTTTTTCTCGGAGAAAATATTTTAGGGATCTTTACTTTTATGTTGTGTGAGGCCACAGTGTGAGTAACTTCTGGATTGGAGCTTTCTTTATCCATGCAAAAGAATTCAACAAAGGCTATCAACTAGGTGTGGTTTCTATCCCTTGTTTCTTTGTTTTGCTTGTTTTAAATATTTCATATCTAGTTTCTTCAAAGAGTAGCAACTAGACTTAGTAATATATAGGCAAGCAAACAAATATGTCTGATTTTGAAATTGATGCAGGTTTGAATCATTTTCATGCATAAATTGTAGCTTTGATTTACAACCATATAGTATTTTTGTAGCATGCCTAGGGTTTGTGGATTGGAGCTTTCTTTAAGCATGAAAAGGAATTCAACAAAGGCTATCAACTAGGTGTGGTTTCTATCCCTTGTTTCTTTGTTTTTCTTGTTTTAAATATTACATATCTAGTTTCTTCAAAGAGTAGCAACTAGACTTAGTAATATTTAGGCAAGCAAACAAATATGTCTGATTTTGAAATTGATGCAGGTTTGAATCATTTTCATGCATAAATTGTAGCTTTGATATACAACCATATAGGATTTTTGTAGCATGCCTAGGGTTTCCCTTAGATCCCTGATTATAGATAAATTTAGGCAATCCACATAATAGTAGATGACTCCAATAGCGCAATGGTCAATTAGGCACCAATCATCCTCTCTCATGCATCCATAAAACTTTTGATCTTTCTATTTTCTAGTTGTTTTTTCCTTTTTGTTTAGCTTTCTCAAAATTGGTTTCATTTTCTGTTTAAATAACTAAAAGGGTCTACTTTTAACTTTTTTCAAAAATCCCAATATCTAGCAACCACGTTATTCTGGGATTTAACTGTTAAAGTAGTAAACTTGACAAACAAACAAAAAAGAATCCACCACAGGCTTTATACATTTTCATAGTTAAATTTATAGCAAAAAACACTCAACCTTGATTAACTTCAAACAATTCCACATGAAAAAAGAGCAATTCATGACAGATTCATTTCCACCCTTTAGCATTTTCGATATCGTTTGATCCATTGACTAGTTATAAAAATACCATACCTTGCTCCCTTTACCATGTTTCACAAACAATGCGGCATGAACAACTTGTTAGCGCATCATCATAACTTCTTAGTTTCTACTATAAATTTATAATATATTAGCATCAGCAACATGAACAAAACCTCTTAATACAATCGAGAACTCAACAAAAATATATTAATGCATCATAATTGCATAAAACGGCCAAATATTTTGCATGATCAAATATTTTGGGCTGACAACTGCCACAATGGTCATGTGCTGAGAGAACAAGCAACGGAACTCCTCAAGTGCCTTGTAGGGGCAGGTCAGCTAGCTGATGAGCAAGAGGTCTGTGATCTGGCAAATTTAGTGTTGGAAGTATCCTAGGTTTCTGCATGTTGTTTGCTGCCACTAACAGACACGACAGAACGAAAGAAAGAAGTGATATGCAAGATGGAGTCTGCCAGAGGAGGCCCTCGTAAGATCTCTGATCTGTGTCCTAACACATCCCTCATAAAAAGAGCTAGACATCTCCAATCCCGATAGAGGGATATGATCATGAAGGAGCCCCCTGTATTCCAGTAAAGGCAATGGAACCTCCCTCTAATTTCATAATAGATGGAACATATGAAGATGACGTGCCACTCCAACTCAATCTCCTAGAAGTGACATAATAGGAAACCTCTCTCCAACTGCCGATTTTATCCCGATGTCGATGTTTGCAACATTGGTTAATGTCCACTGAGACCCAACTGTGGTCTATCGGACCTAAAGAAACGAATAATTTAGTTTGTTTTAAAATTGTATTCCTATGCTCAAAGAGCTTGGAGAGAAGCGTCCCGAGCTTACTATAATTTTGACATGTTAAAAAGAAAGGAAGGTCGATATTGCAACAAAGATTATGAAACCGAGATCTAATGTGGGTGTACGCAGGGCATTCTAAGAGGAAGTAATTTTCATCCTCATAGTTCATATTCTCACAGAGATGGCAGATCCTATCGACCCATGGTGTTTTAGGAACTGCCCAACAACCAGTTTCACTATGGAGCTCATGAGAGTTCGTCCTTATCTTAGCTGTATTAATTTTTTTCTTTGAGCTAGTTAAGACAGAGAGATACTTTTGATCTTCTAGAGTAGGGTTGATGACCTCCTTATAATATCTTAATTTTCTTTTAGCCTCTAGATCTTTCTCACACCATACGTTGTATTTGAATACAATTATCATTTGCATATTTAGATATCATACATAGTATTTGAATATGCATAATGTATTCAAATACTACTAGAATCTAAATATATTTAATATGGAAGCAAGTAAACTTGTGTGTGTGTCGACTGGGTCTAGCTTGGTTGGTGGCTAGGAGGATAGTCATTATCCTCCCTACCCAAGTTCAATTCCTATAATCGACATATTGAGCTCTTAAATGAGTATATTGTGTGGCGCTGGCAAGGTAACAGCACTCTCACTCTCCCTTTCAGGCTAAAGAGGGCCGAATTATATAAAAAGTTATATAAAATAAAACTTTATATAACCAATTTATACAAAAGCAACTAACATGAAATTCAAGGCAGGGGAAGCCTATATTCCTTTTCCCTGTCATGTTGATTGGGAATGCAATGGGATTGATAGGTTTATCAAATTCCTCAAGTTTAAATGACCAAGACTAATAATTAGGATAAGCTTATAGAGTAATAGAATGCATTTTTTTCCAAATAGATTTGAAGAAAACTTGCGAAAAAAGGACAATGACTAAATTACTAGATACTGACCTTTTTATCAAGTGCACGAGTCAATTCGGCTAGTGCCCGGATGTCAGCTTCCTTGGCCTGGATTTGTGCTAGTGTACAAGGCTGGTTATACAATGCTTGCTGGGTAGCCGCAACGACTTCATTAGCTGCAGCTTTTGCTTGTATAACAGAATCAACTGTATCACCCTGTGCGAATTAAAGTACTTATGGCTATATGCTAGTATGGCAAAAAGTCTCAATAAAAAATTTACCTATAGAAACAAATGATAACATGAAAAAATAATTCAAAACTAAAAAAAAAAAATCATTGTAAACCTTTGCCTGCTTCAAAAGAGTGTTAAAAGAATATTTAGAAGGGGGCCCAAAAGAAGGTTCTGCCCCCGACTTATCCATTCTGTCATTCTGGATATTCTTTGGACAAACACCCACACCCAATCCTCGAGATTTCATCTCCAGTTGGGAGTCCTCAAATGTCTGGCTGACACCATCCAAGATCACAGTTTTTCTTCTCAAGGCTTCTGGCATATTCTCCAATGGGTTCAAAGGCATGCAGTCAATATCCTGAGGCATGTAAGAGAATTTTTAGCACTGAAATCTGATTAATGTCTGGATAAAAATCAAACTTCTACAGGAAATGGTGCATAGCTTCATTTCCATTTTCAGCTAATTTAAAGAAATGTTCATCAGACACCCAAAATTTCCAATTTTCTAGGCGAATATCCAAGCAGCAGATTAAGAACAATAGATGATGAAGAATATCAGCTACAGGGCTGATGATGACTATCAGGTTAGACAACTTTAAAATGCCTATTGAAAGATCCTCAAGCTTTAATATAAAAATCCAATGACATATTTTTATAGAATAAAAAATGAGTGTAATGGCGAGACTGATAGTAAAACATTGAAAATTCCATTTCATTGATTAATATAGCCTTCAATGGCTTTATTCCAGCCTTCCAACTGAAATTTCCGAATATTTTACTTGCTTTATCCCTATTGCTATTTTTTGTTTTTTTCTTCTGCCTAAGCTCTTTACAGATTTGGCATACCTTTCACTGATTGAGTTTTCCATCAATTACAATATCCCTGCATTTTACATCTCAATAGCTCCAATTGCAGTGCCTTTTACTTTTCAATGGAAAATAGCAAAAAATAAATAAATAAGTCATTTCCTTACCATCCTAAAAAATTGCTGACACTCTGCCATGTTACTTTGAAAATTTTCCATAACACAAATTGTAGCTCCCATTAGAATAACATAGAAGTTATTGCTATTGTTGTTAAGCTTAGCTTATCAAATTGATGGCACAAAAATGTCCCTGCTCTGGAAGGAATGCCTTGTCCTCAAGAGGCATCAACCAGATGGAAAATGTTGAAGAGGATTCTCCCTTGCTGATACTTACGACTCAACTTGGAGCTCATTTACCCATTTATGGAATAGTTCTCAAATAATTTTCATGAAATTTCCCAACTATCCTCTTTTAGCATTTTTCTTAGAATGTTATAAAGAGAAAAATAAACTAAGTTGTTCACTCTAGTGCGCATACCCATCATACAAGGCTTTCACATCCTCATAAAAAGTGATACCCATTCAAATTCAACACACCAGTTCCTAAATCAATGAATGATATAATTTATAATATGGATAACAAGTATTTCATAAAACCACACACTAGGGCAGCAAATAAGTGGTGTTTAAGAAAAGGGCATTGCAAAATTGTATAAGAATTCTCAAGTGCTATTTAGAAGTCTAACAGTCCTTTTTGCAAAATTAGATAGGTTTAGAAGGGAAAAGCAACTCTAAACTGATTAGTTTTCTAATGGGCAATTTTTTTTATCAGTACTGTAGTGGACTTTATTGATAAGGCAAGAATTTCCTCCAAGCAAACACATGTCTTCAAAGCGTCACTGCTCCCAAAAAAAGATCATATTAAATGCTACATCAAGAATATAGATACCAGCTTCACCACCTTTTGCTAATGTTCTTAGAATCAAACATGTTTGGTTCTACCTCCAAAGTGAGCATTATCTAATGTGGTTACTGAAAAAATGTTGCCAGCAAGAATCAAACAAAAGTGTGACAAAAGCCAGTCTTTAAAAGGAACATTTACAACCTCCTCGGCCTTCTTTGTTTCCAATCCATTTTTGTTTGTCAAATGGTTGAAGCCATAGAAACCCATGATAATGAAAAATTAGAAACCCATGATAATAGACTGATCAATCTGGAAATGATAGGCATTTCCAATTTTGCAGTTCCACTATCTAATCAGATTTATGGGATATTCATATCCTCCATGATGTCCACACCTGAATACATACCCTGTAAAGATACAAAGGCAAAAAATGTATAACAAAGCTCCACGACAACTCTGGGATTCTCTAATAATTTCCCTGTCAAGCTTTCTTATATATTTGCTTCTCTTCCCCACTCTGAAAGATTTTTCAATGATAACACCCAATATTCAATGCAACAGGAAAAATATGTAATGGATATGTCAATTTGTTCCATATTCTCAACATTATGTCCTTTATTAAATTGTACAGCATTATTGTCAAGTTCAGCTCGTTTGCCTTAATGGCAAACCTAATCTTCTCAAGCACTTCTATACATCTCATCATATGCATTTCTCATGCAAGGTGTATTTGTCTCACAAAATCATGTCATGTTAAAAACTATCTCAGGAAAGGTAAAAATGTAATCCTCCCTAGCCCACCAATCATCATCAAGAATGAACCTCTTAAATCTCTTCAGTTCGGGACAGCCTCAACAGAGCCCAAACATCACTTATGACCACGTTTGCTAAGGAATGTCTCGCCTCCACAAGCTTCAAGACAAGACTGTAGGAGGCAAAATGAGCCTCAACAATTAGTAAGTTTTCAAATAATTGAAAAAATAAAAATAAAATGAAATAAAAGCTATTAACATGAAAAAAGGGAAATCGGAAAACTAAAGCTTTTAAATTAATTTTAGGTAACTTCAAGCACTCCAATTTTGCAAACCATTAATATATGACTTAGGATATATGTGGGTTTGTAATGAAAATCTGGATCTTCCTTCAGTGTCATGTTGCACAAAGCATCCCAAGACTAAGCTTAGTGGCTTAGCTCAAGTGATTGAGCACTTAGAGCTCCATGCAAGAAGTCTTGAGGATGTTTCCTGGGTTGGTAAACTCTGTTGCATGCCTCACTCGTTGTCCCTAAAGGGTTTGCACCAGATGCATCTACAAATGAAGGAAAGTCCCAAACAGTTACTTATATGGTTTTCATTGGGAAAAAAGGTTTCAACACTGTAAAGCACACCAGTCAGAAATTTCCGATCCTATATGGGCCCTGATAATTGAACTTGCAACTTCGCAAACCTTCATGTTATCACCTCAATCAATATCCTTGCACAAAAACAAGAATCTCTATCATCCCCTTTCTGATCAGTGCCCTTCAAAGCATTTCCATTTTAGAGGACACTATAAATAAATTGATTAGTGGCATGTTCCTTTTATATTTTCATGAATCAGAATTAATGAACATGCATGATGCTTGACATCCACGATAAGACTACACCAACTCCTTATTATCAATCACATATTACCTTTCTTTTTTCAAAAGTATTGTGTAGGCTTTCTCGTAACCAAGTCTCTTATATCAATTGGCAGTTCATTATGGGGATCATCACATTTCAACAAGGGGACCAAACCAAATGAAATGGAAGCACATTGATTAAATTGAATTATTTTATCTTCCCTTGTATTATCATATTTTTTTCAACAAATAAACTGTTTCTAGGTTTCCGGTTGATGTTAAAGAAAGCATATTTTCAACCCAATGCCTATCCACCCAAAAAGATAAGTTTTTGGCCCGGTGTCTGACAATTTATATTATTTGTTATACTCACAGAAAATCCATGCATAGCCCCACCTCCTACGATATCCATGGAAATTTGGGTCACTTCTTGTGTTTTGAGTTTGATGACTTGCTGTCTAACATAGGTTAATGTTACCCTAATGAACAACGAAAAAAGGCTTTATCACTAGAAAGAAAAACAGTTAAGTGAAGAAATCAAGCCACACATACAAAAACAACCCAAAGAACATCAAACACCCGGAAAGATTTGTTTTCAACCACGCAATCCTTCAGCCTTGTAATTAGGCAGTCGATCCCTACATGCAAATATCACCTCTCATAGTCCAAATGAACTATCTAGCCTTTATAGACATTGTGTTCTATTGATAAGTATATTTAAATAGAAAAAAAAATGATATTAAGATAAGAAGCCTATAGGCTGTAGAGGAATTTAGAGGTAGTTATAACTTATGCACTAAATATATTTCATTTCGACCACTCAATCATTAACCATGTACCTAGAGACTATCCATAAGTTCTCACACATGCAAATATCAGCCTCCCAATAGACCATGAGAACCATCTAGCCTTTATAGACATTGTATCTATTGATGAGCAACATTAAATTTAAATACCAGCAGGACATCATATTAAATGTGACTTTAATTCGCTAGCTTCTTGCCAAAGATATCTCCAAGAATATTTGATTTTAAAAACTAAACATCAACTGTCAGACCTTGAAACTACAACCAAAACTAGCCATCATAAAATACAGTAATATAAAACAACAATTTTAACTGTTCTCCAACTCTCAAATGCTCGTAAACTTCCTTTCAACCTCTAATAATTCAAAATACCAGACATCAAATTTTTTGTCAGGCTTCTCTATCCCAAAATGGTACCTACAATAATCATTTAAAGCAAACCCATATTCATGTTGTGAGTACAGAACATTACCAGCACAAATTCAACTCCCAATTCTGGTCTGTCAAATTGAACTCTACATCTGTTCCGATCAACTGTTAAGATATTTCCATCATGGACTTCTCTTGATTTTGGATGGCAAGCAATAACACGCTGTCCTACAGATAACGGTCGAGCTAAATCTGTGGGCAAACCTTCACAAATGCCAGACCGTACATCATTATAGTGCTTCCTAACTGACTCACGATATTGTTCCAACTTTTCCCTTTCTTCCTGAAGGAATCGTTTAGATAGTCGGCGTGGCTTTCCAAGTGAACTGTAAAATGATGAAGGAACTCACTAACTTTCACAAGAAAAAAATATATCTTATAAGCAATGCAAAGACCTCTACAAAAATCAAACCAAAATAAAATGTGAATAAACAAAACCACAAAACCTTTCATAAAGTCTTTTCCAGCATTATTTAAAAATTTCTATAACCAAATCATCTAAAAGTACGATGCAAGTCATTCATGTCCAGTTACAGTTTCCCCGTCTGCATTATCAGGCAAGTACACAAGAAATAAAAACTACAAATGCAAGGTTCCAGTCTAGGACCTGAAAACAGTTGTAAATCTTACTTGATGATTTACCATAATGCTTACCTGCGTATAACACCCCATTCAACACGAGTAAGTCTAGGAACATGCCCAAGGCCTGCGTGATTTAAGTACTCCACAAACTCATTCCGAGTAAACCATGGCCAGTCAATGGCACTGTAGAACCACTCATATGTACACCAACGACGCACCTTAGCAGATGATAAGCAATGAATAAACTTGGCCTGTACAAGTACAATGACTTCATATTCAGGAAACTAGCTTCAAAGACCCATCAATAGCACATGAAAATACCATAAAAGAAAAACAGGATAACCTTCAAACTTGATGCCCTGTCAGTGACCATATGAGGGCAAAACACAGTCGCATTGTGTAGTCGCTCAGATTGTTCATTGCATAAAATGTTCTCACATTTATCTGGACATTCCACAGGCTTTGAAGCAAGAACCTTTTCTAAAGGCATTTTGCGTCTGCTTCGAAGTCTTGTCGGTAAGCTAACTTGATTTGCAGTAGAATTTTGTATTACCGGGTCTGACACAGGCCCACCTGATCCAGTGAGTTCAGGATCTTCGGAGGAAAAAGGAATGTTCTTCACCAATTTACCCTGCTTAGAAATGGCATGTGTGTTTGTTGTTTTCTTTGGCTTATTTCGAAACTTTCCTCCATCTCCAACCAAAGCCTGCATGAAGAAAGTGATTTCACATTATAAGCATAACCTGACCATCAGACAAGATGGAAACTTATACCTATTTATTATCACAATCAATTGTTATATTTAACTATTTCTTATCACAAACAATATTTTATCCTTGACACGAGAACATGACATTCACTTGTGCCTGGTAATGCAAGAATGCATTGACCTCTAAACTACTCATTCAATTATCCTATGAAATATTAAATACTGCCTGCATGGTAGGGGCTATACATTGACATTCCTATATCAGCTCGCATATAAACTACCTATAAGAATATAACTATGGAAAGGCAGGCAGTGACTATAAAGTATACTCTGACAGATGATTCTGTATGCCTGTACAACAAGTTGACATACATAGAGAACTTGAATAGTTATTTCATCTGGTGAACGTGGAAAAAGAAATTTCCCCACGCTGGATAGCTATTTTTTCCCACCGGCCAAGCAACAATGGACATTTGCCTTCCAACTAATCAAAATACAATGAAACGGCATGTATCCTTATTCCTTCATGATCAGTGAGATAATTATTATCATAAAGCATATCTCTGCAGCATGTCTTTTGATTCGTCCTAATGATGGACCATGGTAGCTTGGTCTGAAGCATCGATTTAAAAACATATGCAATGGATCCAAAAGAACTCTCCCACCATGACAGAATCTGATACATCTATCTTTGACTGATCTAATCACACACGAACTGAGGAACAAAAGGTATGATAATGCATGGAAATGCCAATCAATTTAAAGCACATATCATCACACAAGAGGTCAACACAGCTAACGTGAATAAGTCCAGTTCACATTTCTCTGTAACTGGCACTAATTCTAACAGCATTCTAAACTAAGAAAACCTGGAAAAATAGGTGTAATAATAAGATGCACTTTGGTTAATAAAATAAAGTAACATAAGTTAATAATGTCAAATGTCATTAATGATATTAGGTCATAATTAGGATTCAGCCATGTCCTAATACCTAAGTTACCGTATCCGGCACAGAGGAGTCCAAGATCCGCAGATCCGATCTGGATCCCGATCCGCTTGGATTCGTGCAGGAAACGGCCACGTGGCATATCCGAATTTGCTGGAAACTGATCCTGTGTGGTGGAAAGGGATCTCGCGTTGAGGAAACGAATCCCGCAAAAGGGAAACGGATCCTGCAAGGAAATCCGAACCCGCCACAGATTTCAACCTAATTGCATTGAGATTTTTGTACTTACTATTATCATTTTTGTATGAAGGAGGATGCATCATTTCAATGTTTCAGTCTTCATATGTATAATATATCTAATGACTTCAGTTGTAAATGTTGTGATTTATATATGGATTTGATTTTTGAACTCTCAAAGTGTTATTCTTTTTAATTTAAAAAATATTATTATATTTTTTGTACTTGACGTATCCTTGCCGTATCCGGATCCTAGATTTTCAAAAATGTAGCAGATTTGGATCCGAATCCTGGTAACTTAGCCTAATACAAGAACTTGTTGTACAAGGCTTTCTTGATATATTATAATTCACCCTATTAAAAAATGTAATCATTCTTCAAAGTCTTTAGTCGTTTTGTCTACTTTTGGAATGTTTGCAGCTTTGTTCTCAGAGAGGCATTATTTCAGAGGTTACAGGATATTCGCATATCTGAGGCATATCTGAGACTGTCCTTATTGTCATCATGAAATTATGAGTCCAACATTGGTCACCTTCATTGTCCACGGCCAGGATCTCTCAAACCGATGCCAGGATCTACGTAGCTGAGTTGGACCCTTTTCTGTCCGAGCAGACAAGGAAGGGGATGGTTGTCATCTAAACCATATTCCAATTCTCTGCTCCTATTTGGGGACCTTGTCTAGTTTCTATGATATTAGACAACTACTGGTCAACCTTAGACTAGTAACTCCAATGTGTCCAAGACCACTTCATCAAATTACCTCTTTTACTTCCGGTGAAAAAAGATTGAGATCACCACGACTTACAATTTTTGTGGATGCCATTCTCAAAATCATGATTTAATATTTATTAGCCAAAGGCACACTTGTTAGCCCCAGATTAGCAAGGGGTATTTTTATCTTTCCTTGCTCAAGAGAAATTGTTTCCAGCTACACTGTCAAGACATCTTGTCCAACATGCAGAACATGGACATGACCATCAAACCCATTATTCTTTATGGTTCCACGATTTGGGACCTAGCTTGTCAAATGGGAGTAGGACTGAGATAAGATAAGATAATTGTATTATGTTTGAAGAATGACCACAAAAGTAGGTCAATGAGATTGAAGAGAACAACCAATATGAAAACAATGTGGGAGTGCAAGCGCAACTCCTAGAAATGTCAAAAATAACATAAAGAACGAAATCAAAATAGTAATTGTTGAAAATGGTTGCTATTGATGTTAAAGGCTATCTAAATCAAAGAGGAAATTACATAGTCAAATAGCATATTCCGATACTTTCCCAACAGTATATTACACTCCCTCTAATTCCATGGTATAATATCCCAAAATAGGGACTGCTCAACCATGCATGCATAAAAAACGCATTTTCAGAAATGGATGCTATAAATAACGAAATCAGCTCTTAGTTCCCATAGATATATCAATATACAACCTAAATCCAAGAATAGAGCTGAAACAAATCAAACTAGGCGGGTTAAACAGACCTCCCACACCTAGGATTGCTAAAAAGGACTAAAACCCCAAACACTGCAACACAGGAATTTCTGCATAAAAGTGATTCGCAGTCTAATGAGGGTTTGTGCACATGAATTATAGAGACAAATAGATATGATATTTATTAATCAATATCGCTCAGAAAAATGAGATCTAGTCTCCTCTATACAAAATGCTAGAGAACCCGAAAAAGGTTTCTAGGAATACACCCTGAATACAAATGGTGATCTTCAGCAATATGACTGAATAATCACTGCAAACTGAAGCACAGGAGTATAGAAGGTTGTAGGAGTATAGATCTGATGCAGATCTGATCAAAGGTCTTCCCCCATGGAAGAATCAACCCTCCAATCACAAGGAAACTCCCCGAAAGAGCCACAAAAGACACTACTGAAACTGCCCTCCAGAAATAACGCAACTCCAAGATGGAATAACGTTGTAGATAATGAAAATGTGTTGGCCTACTGCCAAAGATCTGATATCAGCCCAAGAACCCTCCAAATTGATCCTCCAATGGAAGGAAACCTCCCTCCTCTGCAAAATCAACTCAGAAAGTGGGTTTCTCAACCCTCCCCTACAACACCCTGCAACTCAACACAACCTCCTGCAAAAACTGCGCTGAAACTGAATACTGAAGCTTGGCACCAACGCCAGATGTGAGGAATGATGGATCAGGTCTCTCCCAAGAGCTACTCAAAGGGAAGAGAAGGAATTCCTGAACAAGAATACCTTAGTGCTAAACAGCACAGGCAATCTTAGCTAAACAGCTAAAGAAAGAAAAGTCTGAGCAAACATCAAAATACAATTCATAAGCTAACCCCCAAATGGCTGCCATCCTCTTCCATATAAACTAAGTGAGCCTTCTCACCTTCGGCCCCACTCAATAGGGTTTCCACCATCACACAAACAATCTCCCTCCAAAACTGCGTTGTGCCTTCATTAGAGCCACTCCTCTAAACTGCGTTGTTTGATTTGGTCAAGGTTGCCCTCTTCAACTTGCTTCAGCCCTTTTCACACCTAAGGGTCTTCAATCCAGCTCACATATAGCTATCTAGGCTAAACCTCATTCACATTGAGCTCTTTTATATCCTGATCCACTCCTCCTACATTTATGTTGTTGACTTGGTCAAACTTGACTCTGTCCACATGCAAAATGTCTCTGTTCACACATGAGAGTGTAAAATCCAGTTGGCATTATGATCCCCTTTCACACTATGAGGGGTTTTATCCTTATTTCTGAAATGTATGGGCCTCCTTACCCATTTATTCATCTCCTAAGTGACATTAGCAAAATTTAATATTCCAATTTGCTACATGCAAATTTTGGAATATTACAGTCCTCCCCTCCCAAATGTTGCTTGTCCTCAAGCAACTACAAGGATAGAACTGAAGAGCATCCTCTCCTCCCCTTGTAGCAACCTCATAAGATAAAATCCTCCAAGGATCAAGGTGTTGTCTCATCAATATATCTCCAAGTTGCCCCTCCCAAGTAAACAAGCTAGCTTTTGGTGAACAACCCAAATAGCTATCATTATGTGACAGTAAAATATCAATGGAGGCAACAATGGGTGGTCTAAAGGCCTTCTTGAGGCATGTGGTCTGATATATATTGTGATCTACCATCCCCATATGAATCTCCCATCCCCAAGCTATCATCCATACAAAATGAGTTACCTTCCAAAATGGCAACTCCTGAAAATCCTCCTCCACCTTAAGCTCCTGCAAAATAGGTGGGTTGAAATTCCGAACATGGTAGACAAAGTGGCCTACCCCACGTTGTCCTCCTCTCCACTTAAGATAAGTGCAGAGAATTTGTTGATCTTGGGCTGTGATAATGTTGCCCTCAAGTGGCAAGAAGGAAACTAGATCTCCAAAGATCCCTTTCCCAATGTTGTGAATCAAGCTAGTCCAAACCATCCCATACATGATGGATAAGAAATCACCACCATATGGCATCCCATCCATCTCATGGCCCTCCTCATAAAGAAACAAAGATTTTGTTGTGGTGGCCATATCTCCTCCCATGCTCCCCTTAGAACATGTAATACAGAAAGTGTGGGGATCCTCCTTCCCAAAGAACACATCCACCCAATGCGTTTCTCCCCCAATCATGCTCCCCATAAAGGCAAGAACAACATCAGCAAATGGGATCATGATTAGCATCAAAATGAAAGAAAGACTAAAGGTTTCATGTGGTGCTGGAAGGTACCAACAATCTCCCAAGTGGTCACAACGCAGTCTTCCCCACTGCAGCTTCAGAAAATAGCATGACAAGTTGTTTCTTGACAAAATGGCTAGTTGTGTAAGTCATCACATCTACTAGCAAATACTAAATGGCTGAATGTATCAACTGAGCATACAAGAAGTAACCAAACACTTCCCCAAAGTCATACAATAGATGGTTGTCTCCATCATAATAGCTGGCCAAAAATGGTCCATGGAGCCCAAAGAAAAGCTTGCCCCTTTGTGGAGCAATGCACTACAAAGAAATGGTAAGAACATGCAAATATTGTGTTGGACAATCAATAAATGCAAAAACAGAATTCTTACCATGTAATGAAAGTAAGATGATGATAGGATCCATAAACGAGTCCTCCATAGTGGTATGACATACTCCTATGAAGAGGAATGAACCATATGCTGCATGAAGATCCTCCTTCTTATGCTTGGAAATCCAAGTCAAGAAGAACATACCACAGTAACAGATGAATCCATCCACTACTCTATCATCCTCACCTCCTCCTTGTCCACCAAGTGCATCAAATGTGAAGTGATCCTGGGGACACTTCATCAATAAGTCCATGCTCCAAAGTGACAGCGTTGTTGGCCTATGCAAATAGGCTCCTGCCAACTCATAACTCCATTCTTTGACATGCTCAATGTCAAAGACTCCTCCCATAATGCTGCCACATACAAGAAGTTTCTTCCAAAGTGGAAGTACATCCAGATCATCTAAGGCTAAGGAATAGCCCCCTTGCACCATGATAGTGCCATCTCCTACTCCTGCGACATCATGCAAAGTGTGAGAGCAAATTTGCCCTTGCTCTCTCCCAAACCTCCAAAGCAACAAAAGTTTTTGTTGCCTCCTCATACCTCCATCATACAAATCATGTGGTGAAAACATAATGATCATATCATCATAATGCATCCACACTCCTTGCTGCCCCATGATGCAAGTATCCTACCAGGTTCCTTCCATCCACATACCCTTGGAAAAAGGATATGTCTCATGATGGCCAAACTCCTTCAAGAGCAGCCAACGCAGCCAAGCCTCCTGCTGCCCGGTGTCATATATTTGCAAGTAGCTTACCATCTTCTTGCTCTCCATCCACTCCCATTCCTGTGAGTGCCTCCCATCATGATCAACCTTGGTACCCTTCCAAAGAAGACTACCCTTCTTCCAAATCAGATTTTTCTTCTTGCTTTCCATGGCATGCTGAAATGAAACTCCTTGGAGATCTCCTAGAAAAGATCTCACACCAATGATCATCTTGAATCCATAAGGATCCAAGTGGGCTGAAGGCAAGGCCTCCTCAGTGCTACCTCTTGACAGCGTTGTAATTCTCCTCCATGGTGTTTTGGTTGTCTCATGTCCCAGCTCAGGGATGAACATATGGTTTTGCATAAATTTGTTTGGGACAAAGTTCATCCCATCCTCCAAGAATTCACACCCCAACCTCACATGTGGTGTGCAGCCCAATAGTGGCCCATTAGGATGATGCTTCATCCCTTCCTTGATCAAATCAAGGTTGCACAACGTACTGCCATTAGTGCCATTAGGTTGTTCCAAATGAGCAGTATGCAATGGTATACAATCATCCATATGATTTGTTGAAAAAATAGGAGATGAAAATTTAGGCATACCTTGATGAAATCTGGAAGTATCTTGTATGGTTGTAAGGGCCTCTTCCTCTAATGAGTTGGCTCCTCCAACTGAAGATATTGAGGGTTGTTCCCCCATAGTTGTGACAATGCTGGTACAAGTCTCCTCCAATAGTGGTGAGGGCTTCTTCTCCTCTGATTTTTCTTCACCAAATTCCCCAATCAACCTCTGAGTAAACTCAGCAAAAGTAACCACTTTTGCATGGATCAAAAGGCTGAACCACCAAATATTTGCTTCAACCTTCAGGTGCAGCGTTGCAATCTCTACAACCTCCCTTTCTACCACCGGATGTAGTAGGAAGAATGCATCTAGTTTCCTTGACCAAACCCTTGCTGCAGATGTCCCATCAAAAGTAGACAATAGAAATCGATTGCCCTTGATCCTTCCTTGGCCACAAGGTCTTCTTTCTTCCTCCAAATGAATGAACTAAGGGAAAGCTAGAGTCTCCTTGAAGGCTCTAGGTTGAGATTTGTACTCAACAAGGTATTCACTTAGAATCATGTGATCCAAGTGTCCTCCATCTTCCGGCAATTGGTCCTCCCTCTCAAAAGGAAAGGATATGTTCCAATGCTTTGGAGCTCTCTACAACACTGGTCTCCTCTTCTGATCATAGGAAGTGCATGGCTCTTCCTCCTCTTGAAACTCTCTAGAAGTTTCACTGCTCTTTTCCTCTTCTCTTGTTTAACCTCCTTGGAGAGGTTCTTCCCAGATCTGAAAAGTGATGAGATAAAGCTCATCATTTCCATCATTCTGCCTTTGCTCTTTCTCTTATAGCATTTTGGCTTGAAGCCCACAGGCTGAGCCAAAGATCTTGCTCTGATACCACTTTAATATCCCAAAATAGGGACTGCTCAACCATGCATGCATAAAAAACGCATTTTCAAAAATGGATGCTATAAATAACGAAATCAGCTCTTAGTTCCCATAGATATATCAATATACAACCTAAATCCAAGAATAGAGCTGAAACAAATCAAACTAGGTGGGTTAAACAGACCTCCCACACCTAGGATTTCTATAAAGGACTAAAACCCCAAACACTGCAACACGGGAATTTCTGCATAAAAGTGACTGCACAGTCTAATGAGGGTTTGTGCACATGAATTATAGAGACAAATAAATCTGATATTTATTAATCAATATGGCTCAGAAAAATGAAATCTAGTCTCCTCTATACAAAATGCTAGAGAACCCGAAAAGGGTTTCTAGGAATACACCTTGAATACAAATGGTGATCTTCAGCAATATGACTGAATAATCACTGCAAACTGAAGCACAGGAGTATAGAAGACTGTAGGAATATAGATCTGATGCAGATCTGATCAAAGGTCTTCCCCCGTGGAAGAATCAACCCTCCAATCACAGGGAAACTCCCCGAAAGAGCCACAAAAGACACTGTTGAAACTGCCCTCTAGAAATAACGCAATTCCAGGATGGAATAATGCTGTAGATGATGAAAATGTGTTGACCTACTGCCAAAGATCTGATATCAACCCAAGAACCCTCCAAACTGATCCTCCAATGGAAGGAAACCTCCCTCCTCTGCAAAATCAACTCAGAAAGTGGGTTTCTCAACCCTCCCCTGCAACACCCTGCAACTCAACACAACCTCCTACAGAAACTGCGCTGAAACTGAAGATTGAAGCTTGGCACCAATGCCAGATGTGAGGAATGATGGATCAGGTCTCTCCCAAGAGCTACTCAAAGGGAAGAGAAGGAATTCCTGAATAGAAATACCTTAGTGCTAAACAGCACCAGCAATCTTAGCTAAACAGCTAAAGAAAGCAAAGTCTGAGCAGACATCAAAATACAATTCATAAGCTAACCCCCAAATGGTTGCCATCCTCTTCCTTGTAAACTAAGTGAGCCTTCTCACCTTGGGCCCCACTCAATAGGGTTTCCACCATCACACAAACAATCTCCCTCCAAAACTGCGTTGTACCTCCATTAGAGCCACTCCTCTAAACTGTGTTGTTTGATTTGTTTGTTTCAGCCCTTTTCACACCTAAGGGTCCTCAATCCAGCTCACATATAGCTATCTAGGTTGAACCTCATTCACATTGAGCTCTTTTATTTGTTGATCCACTCCTCCTACATTTATGTTGTTGACTTGGTCAAACTTGACTTTGTCCACATGCAAAATGTCTCCCTATTCACACATGAGAGTGTAAAATCCAGCTAGCATTATGATCCCCTTTCACACACTGAGGGATTTTATCCTTATTTCTGAAATGTATGGGCCTCCTTACCCATTTTTTCATCTCCTAAGTGACATTAGCAAAATTTAATACTCCAATTTGCTGCATGCAAATTTTGGAATATTACACATCTGAATGAGGAGATATGAAATATTTTGTCAAGATGACCCAACCAAGTACATGCAGGCCCCATTTGGATACCCTATATTTGAATTTTGAAGGGATTTTTACTCCAATTATCTAGCTCAAATGGGAGCATAGGATATTTGGTTGGAAAATTTATTTCGAGAACTTTCCAACGATATATGGCAGGCTTTCTAACTCCTCACTTTAGAGGAGAACAGAAATTTTGAATGCAATCATATATATATCATGTTGCTACCTAATGTTAGCCTCAAACTATCATTGACAAATTACCTAAGAGACAGGTCGGCCCCCCATAGATGACGCCCAAAAACACCTAAAAATAGAGCACACATGTGGCTACTTTTGGCATCAATCAGCTCTACAGTTGTAGTGCAACGTCTGTGGTGGTTAAGAGGGGAAATTGGTTTGCAGGCTATCATGGATAGATTAAGCACTGCAGTCATGAAAGAATTTTGGGTGTGTTAAAGCCTACGTCAAAACTGTGTTCTCTACTGTTGTTGGCAAATCGATGTCATTTTTATATGAGGATTCACGTGGGCTAATTAGCCCTAATGAGGACAACTTGTAGGCTTGACAAAAAACAATATTTCTTCATTATTTTAATGTAAAATAATGACCGTAGCTATCCAAATTTTCAACGTGCGTAGAGTTCTTGTATTAGGTTAAAGTATGCATGGAGGTGTCTACGAGTTGTTGGCAGTGCTCTGGTGGTCGTTATGGCAGCCAAGAAGATATATGTTAAGGAAGCAAATTTGTGAAGATATCTTGGAAAAAGACTAGTTGAAGCAGACCAAGGTACTGAAGTAGCTAGCAATGAAGAGAGTTGACGTGTAGCAACTAGGAGATTGAAGTCTCTTGAAGATTGGTACCTACGAAGTTGTTGAGTTCGATATCAACTAGGTGACTGAAATCTCTTGTAGGTTGGTGCCTACAAAAGTTGTAAGTTTTTTATTATAGAGGACTGGTGTACTCACAAATGGTTGTAATGAAATAAAGATTGTTTACAATTGTTTCTTCTTCAAGTCTTGACTTGCACTTTGATCTATGTTCATACATTGTCTTTCCAACAATAACATCAAAATGTTCGTATAAATGTATAAAACCGTGACAAAGGTATCGTGTTACAAAATACCAATTGAGTTTGGGCAATTCAAGAACCTATCGAGATAGAGCGAGTGAGAGAGAAAGATCGGACAATAAGGTCGATGATGTCAAAGTCTCCTGAGACTAAAGGTCGAGGATTGGAAAATAAAAAAAATCCCTAAGACCATCCTCTGGGTGGAGTTTGGGGCCTGTTGACCACAATTTTGTCAACAATACGAGAAAGCAGTGTACAAGGAAGTCGAAAATTTTTCAAAGATCAAAGTCATCATTATGCATGAACATAACATTGTAAACATTGTAAATGATGCTAGTATGACCATTTAAATATGTAACAACACCTAGGTAAGCCTCTGAATTTGTTAAAGGATTTCATCCTTGGAAGGTTTTTAACCTCCCCGAATTATGTGTGTTTGCAAACACGCCTAATCAGCAGAGTTTTTCTTGCAGCTATAACCCCAAAGCTAGGGTGGAATTCGTTGACAAAGTCTTAGGTAAATCCTAGTGTTTATCGAGTCCATTGTAAAAGTGTATTTAGGAATAATTTTAGTGCATGGTCATTCATAATCAGAACACCATGGCTAAATTATTTTATTATAAACACACTTGGTTACATACTAGATCACATTGTGCCGCAGAATTAGGTAATGTCTTGAGGGTCTGATCTAAATCTGTATTTCCCCTTCTAAGGTTTGAATTAATTGTAATATTTTGATTTAAAAAAAATTTAGTGCATGGTCCCTCGCAATCAGAAACCATGGCTGAAATATTTGAGGGTGGAAAAATTTATTAATACCCTCTAGAGTCAATTAATTAATTTTCCTGGCTAAATTTAAACAACAACCCAACACAAAACTGAAGATGTTGGGTAAGCCATTAAATTAATTAATTTTGAGTCAACAAATAATTATAGAGAAATTAATATCTCCAAGTGGAGAATAATAAAAAATTCGTGGGTCAAAAAGAAGTCAAATTTTGGAGGTCATCCACCAAGGGAAAAATGGATATTTCAAGAAATTTTGAGCCCTTGGACCTTGGTGATTAAGTCAGAGTCAATTTTTCTAGGAAATTAATCCAAAATATTGATTTTTGGATTAATAAAAAAGGGTTTTTAAGAGAAATTCGAGTTTTTCCTCTAAAATAAAAATTTGACAATGGAGATTAAAAGATGATGAAGTTATTTTGGACGATCGAGATTACTTTGACGAGGCTCAAGCCAACTAGCAGTTATTTTCCACTTGGAGGGGTTTTCTCTATATAAAGAAGCTATTGAGCTTCCATTTACTATCTTTAGGTGAGGTGATTTTGTAACACATGTACTGAGTTGTTGCTTTGTTGGAAACACTTTTTTCATAATAGAAAGACTTTTGGGTTCAGTTCATGGTGTTATATCTGTTGATATGTGGTATGTGGTAGTTATGTGTTGATCTTCTATATTGTATTGAATATATATTTAATGATTATTTCAATTGACGGTGATAAGAACAATTTTTTGATATGAGTTATCTTACGTGATTTGATTCACTATATGTATTTTGATCTAACAGTTTATTTTAAGATATAATACAGATTTATAGATAGGCTAGCCCTTGGGCTCCAAGTTCACAGACTGTGGGGAAGAGTCGACCTTGTCTAGGCTCTAAGCTTTCATTGTGACGAATTATTTTGCAGGAGGGTTTTGGCTGGTCTATCCTTCAAAATCATTATCCGGAAATTTATTTTAAAAACCCTCAAAACTTTTATCTGATCCTGGGCTACAAAGAATTAATTTGCCAATGAAAGCTAATGATTTTAATTTGTAAATATTGTAAATATTTGTAAATATTTCTAACCGTTATTTTATTTTGTATCACTTGGGGTTTTCATCGTTTTGAATTTTTTGTATATATTTGGGGTTTTGGGAATTCTTTCATTCATTTTTTGCAAGTGGATCTTCAAGCCTCAAAGGAAATCGATTTTTTTGTGCAAGATCTAGCCCTAAGGCTAGGATTCAAAGGGTTTCACTCTTCCAAGAGTGATGTCCATCCTTCTTGAGCAATTTTGCTAGGGTTTTGAGGCAGATCTAGGCCTAGGAAAGCAAGATCTAGCCCTTGGATCCGCTCCAAGCTCAACGTCCAGCCTAAAAAGGAAGACATTGGCCCTCAAGGTTGTGAATTCAACATTTTTATGGTAATTTTTTGTAATTGCTGGGTTCCAAAAAAATAAAAGACCTCCAAGGCCTAGTCATTCCCCTTTCTAGCCTAGTCATGGCCCCCCCTCCCTTTGCGTCAGCCTTTATTCCTTGTTTTGGTGAGCCACGGGCCATTTTTGTCCTTTTTACCTAAGGTTGCAGGCATAAGGGTCTTCCTTCCCTCACCGTGCCCCTTTTCCTCCTTTGTCGTGGCTCTTTTGGGGCCTCCTATTCCCCTGCCAGCCCTTAGAGGGCTTTCCCCTTAAGTCGCAGGCCATCTTTGGCCTTGTCGTGGCCTCACAAGGGCCTCTAACCCTCTCGACCCCTCTCCCTGAATCTCTTTCCTTCTGTCACAAGCCATTTAGGCCTTCTCTTCCCTAGCCTTGGCCTTCTTAGGCCCTCTTGTCCTCATTGTTGCCTTTTCTTAGCCTTCTCTAGCCCTTAGAGGGCTTTCCCCTTAAGTCGCAGGACATCTTTGGCCTTGTCGTGGCCTCATAAGGGCCTCCAACCCTCTCAACCCCTCTCCCTTGCCCTCTTTCCTTCTGTCGTAGGCAATTTAGGCCTTCTCTTCCCTAGCCTTAGCCTTCTTAGGCCCTCTTGTCCTCATTGTTTCCCTTTCTTGGCCTTCTATAGCCCTTCTTGGCATATCGTTGTGCTTCTTCTAGCCCTTGTTCAATCATCCTTCAGTCATTCAGTTGTTTTGCATTTGGTTGGTGGTATCTAACATATTGTTTTGCAGCGATTGTGGAGCTAACATTGTGGTTGCAAGAAAGCATTTTCATTGGAAGTCTCTCTAGTCATCTACAAGGCCATTTGGCCTCTCAGTTTTCCCTCTAATCCCTCATTGTCATCATTGTTTTCACCTACAATTCTGAATCATATGTGACAATGGCATGTCATTCACCTAAATACACCTAAAATAATCATAAATTCATTAAAAATTCACTTTAAGGCATTAAAAATTAATCTTGCGGCTCAATTGATTGCATATAAATGAAGTTTTGTGGACTGTGGGTGAAATTCAAAATCTTATATGTTTGTTACAGCCATCTAAAATCACCTACAGCAGTAATAAATTCACATAACATTGGCATAATAATTATTTTGCAGGCATATTTCATCATTGCTAAATCATTGGCATTAGTTGGGCTTGCATTATCTCGTCATTTCTTGAGGGATGTCATACTAATTAGGAGGACTATGCATCAAAAGATATGATATAAACATAATAGTGGTGTGAAAAGTTGTTGACAGTCATTTCTTTTCATTTGGCATTTGTTCCTTGCATCCTTGTGCATCTTGAATAAGTGTTTGCTAGTGCAATTTGGTGCTCTTCTTGTTGCTGCAATCATTATCTTCTTGGCTGCCATTCTCTTTGCACCCATTGCATTTTGCATACATTACATTCTTACATAAACATATCACTGTTTGCACAAGTGCCCTAAAGGGCTGATTGAATTGGTGATTGTCGGGTAAGTTTGGCGTATTGCTCTAGAGAAATAATATTGTTGATGAATGCTCTCTTTCTCCCATTGATAGCTAGCATTATTGTGACATTGAAACATCTCTACTTGTCATTGCTATCACATTGCTAAAGAAGTGGATAATTGGACAGTTGGTTATATTGTTTCTTGTGGATTTACTAACTTGTTGCAAGTGAGCTTCACATCTAAAGTTTATAATATTGCAAATCAAGTCACTCTTAAAAGCACCTAATTGGTAATCATAATCGTGATAAGAGTAATCTTGAGGTAATCCAAAGAATTGCTAATTGTGTTCAAGATCAGCATCATCTAACTGGCATTGTTGAAACAAGCATTGGATTTTGAATATTTATGGTCGTTTCATGAGTGATTTGTCTATCGTGATCTTGACAACATTTTTATTTTCCATTGAGCACTTTCTTTTGGTGAAGAATGTCATTATTCATTGTTAAGTATTGAATTGTTCTAAATTGAATACCATCGTAATTTGTCTCCAAGTACTTAAGACCCTTACAACTTCACCTAAAGATAACCACTCACATTTTGGACTTGCATTCTAGGATTAGATTTGAACTAATAAATTCACCTCCAAGCATAAGCTTGGTTGATAGAAAGACAAGTCGACCTTTCTTACCCAGCTTGCAAAGCCTAGACCCTCTTTTGTGGTTAACACAGTGAATTTGCAGTCGTCAGAACCACAGTCTCTGTAGCGCCAGAGGCATCAAGTGGTTAGAACTCCAAGGGAGGTATCGTTAATATAGCCTTTGCTATCTTCCCTTGGGTTTCTCTCTCACAATATACACTAGAGACTAGCTTCAAAATAGTTGAGAGGAAGGATTCATCTAAATAGGCATCTAATTTAAAATAATCCAAGATCTTGCATTTTCACTTAGTTTGAAGTGTTGCATTTCATATCGGACGGTAGCATGGTAGATAATTCATGTAAAGCAAATATTTTGACTCCATTTAAGGCACTGGTCTTTCAAAGTAATCTAATCTAATCACTAAACTTGCTAAATTAAATTGTGTCTCCCAGACTTGTTGGTTGTCGACGAGTCTTTTGTCTTCACATTTCATAGGGAGACAACTAGAACGGAGAGGGCGGCGATCAGAGTGGCAACCCCTATCCTAATCGTTGTCATATCTTGCCTGTACAATTTGAGCGACAACATGGCCCATCCCTTATGCCTCAAGATTATCTTCAAACCTATCTCCTACCTCCATAAGCTTTGGACCCTAGGAAACTCAACCTTATGGAGGGTGAGGTAAGCCTCTGGAGTCTATCCATATTTTCTCATGAAAGGAGATTGCTTCTACTAGCCCCTCAAAAAAGATGCAGTGTCGATTCTATGAGGCCTCAATGTTACTATAGTTTGTCAAAATATCTATCGGCCACTTCCCCCTTTTATGTACTTTGGAGATTGTCTTTGTCATCATTTTCCTACCAAGCAAGCATTGAACAAGGTGATCACAGAGGAATTTCCCCAATTGCACCAAAACTTGCACCATGTTGTCCAAACATTGGGAATTTTGGGGTTTTCCCCTTTATCCGAGACAATAGCCTACGAGGATGATAGGCTACTTTGTCTCTTAGGGAAATTAATCTCTTGGGGACATTACAATCCCCCCTTGTTGACATTGCGTGTCCTCATGTAATGACAAATCTGGTTGTTATCTGCAAATCTTCAGGCTCCACGGACACTTCAAGGAGTGAGATTACTATATGACTTCTCTTTTCTACCATACTTGGTTTAGTCTTACTTGATCGAAACTCTTACTCCTTGGGAGAAGCCAATGGGGTCTCTTCATTTACTCGTTCCTTAGGGTCTTGACCATCCACACTCTTTGATAGCTAGATGACTTTTCAAAGCAACTTGATTATGTAGACTCTAATTCTTTTACAATCATATGTTTCTATCTATGATGCCATGATTTTACAAAAAACAAGACTCTTCTAGAGTATACAATAATGTGTGCTACTCTACTTTCTACCTAATAAAAGAAAGACAAATTTCATAAAAAACCTGACACAGATGGAGCTTCCTTTAATAGTAAAGATTCTTGGGATCTTCTCCCTTCAACTTCTTCTCAGGTTATCCCTTTTCTTCAGCTATGTGAGCTTCACTTCTTTCATTTCTTTTGTTGTTCTGTTTGTTTGGACAATCCCTCTTGAAGTGACAATACTCTTTGCATCCTACATATTTGTTTTCTTATTGGATTTTCCAAACTTCCCTTTCTTCAACTGCTTCGTCCTTGCAATAAAGGCTTGAGACCTTTCATTTCATTTGGTGTCATCTTTTGCCTTGATCCTAGATTCTTCGAAGATACAAAACTGCTCTAATCAAGTAGCAAAGCATTTAGTACACAAATAGTTATTTCAGAGTCGAAAATAGTTTTCCCAAGCCCTTGCAACTGGTCTCTTATTTGTGATATCTTCATCTGATAGGTGGCCATGTCTTCATCCTTTAATTTCCTTATTCTGTAAAGTTGATTTCTCAATGAAATCGTTTAACCTAATGTACTTATAGAGTAAAACTTTACCAGCTTATCGTACACAGCTTTGGATCTCGTCAAATCAGCAATAAAGGGAACAAGATGATCTTTAATGGATTCAACAATAATCCTTTGCGCTCTTACTTTTCCCTTATGTTAAAATTGGGAACTAGGGCCAAACTCAACTTTCAACAGCTCATATGATGGAGATGATATTTTTGTTGGATTCCTCTTTTTGAGAGGTGCAAGATTGATCTAAAGATCATCTTGTTTGGATGAGCAGAAGTGTAATTTTGAATTTATTTTCTCACATGTGTGCAAATTGTCAAGGTCGGCCAGAAATGTAATGTAGGCTCATAAGCCCCAATGGATGTGTCTCCACCCTCATTGAAGGATATAAATAAGAGAGACTCATTCCTCATTTTGGACATCAATCATCTCATCATCTCTCTCTCACATTGGTTCATACAAGCACTTGGAGTACCTCTCTCTCCCTCGCACATTTGGATGAAGGATTGTTTTCCCGGGCTAAAATTTTCATATTGTTTTAGGGGTGAAGTACAGAGCATTGACCTGTGTTGACTTTGGGTCAAAATCCTTCCAAAAGTTGCATTCACTCAGGCAGAATTCCATTCTCCCTAGGCCGCATCCATTGTCATGCATTTCAAGAAATTACGGGCACTTTGACCAGCATTGACTGTAGTGTTGACCGCAAAACTTTGACTGCAGCATTCACTTTCAATTGACTAAGTTTGACTGACTTTTTCGGATCCGTTTTGGGCTTACTTTGACTACTATTGAAGGTCGCATTGACTAAGGTTGATCGAGCTGTTTTGGTGAAGTCTTCTTGTTGGTTTGACCAACGTTGACTTTTTGGTTAGAAATCATGTTGACGATTGTTTGACTGAAGTTTTGGGCAAGTGAATTTTATATATTGTACTCTCTCTCTCTATTGAACTTTTGAAGAATAGTAAGAAGATTTGATCAAAGGGTTTTCCCCGCATTGGGGTTTTTCCTCTTGTCTTGGCTTGTCTTTTGTTCATTGTTTATGTTCTATCAACATTTACTATCAATGTTTATGTGATTGCTAATCTGGAAATTGAAATTGGGCTAACAAGAAAAGATTGAAGTAAATTGCTCTAAAACATAGAGCATACCATTGTTAACTAAAATTAACACCTTATATTTTTCTAATTCCTGAGTCTTTTCCTTGCTTGGTTCAACAACTTCACCAAGAACATATTTATGACTTCATTTTTTGTGAGTGTCAACTCAATCCTTTTCTTCCATGCTAGGAATTTTGTTGATCCAATGAGCTTGTTTCTTTCCTTGCAAAATGTAGCCATATGATCCATAGATTGAGACATAGAAGACAATATACTTACTTGTCAACAAAGATTTCTCCTTCTTGATGATGTCTCCAACTATCTTGGTGTTTTCAAGACCTTTAAGCACACTTCAACGATGCCCTAGAATGATAATTTCTAGGATTTTTGCAAGCCCATTGAGATGCATTCCAATCATCACTGGAAAACATTTTCTGCAAGTTTTGTTGTTGGGAAGTGAGAGATTGCAATATCAAGAAGTGAGTTACAAATCTCGTGATGGCAAACCGAACAAGCTCCTTGTCCCCAATGGTTTTCCTAATTATGGTTTTCCTAGATGTATTTTTTGATACATTTGGCATGCTCTAAAGTGTTCTTTACCCATTTCACTTTGTCTATGTCTTCAAGAATGAGGTCTATGCAATGTCCAACACATGGGGTCCAAAACACAATCCTATATTTGGACTAAAGCATCTTCTAGCAAGAACACAATTTGAGGCATTATCTTTGTTGACCCACACAACATTTTGCACACCTCCTATCTTAACCATCTCATCCAAAAGCTCAAATAATAGGTTGGCATCGTTCACGCTATCAAATGCATTAACTCATTTCAAAATCATGGTTCCTTGAGGGCATGAGAAAAGGAGATTTATGATAGTGTGGTTTTTCCCAATAATCCATCCATCTAACATGATCAAACAATCTATTTTGGTCCATGACTCTTTAAATTCGGTCAAATATTATTCAATGGACAAAACCCTTCTTTGCAAAATACTTTCCCTAAAGTCATGCATAGTAGGGCCTTCAAAGCCCTTTCCTATAGATATAACAAAGTCCCACATAGCTTGGCAATAAGGTCAGCAAGAGGTGTTAAAAGGGATATTTGCATCATACCACCATCCGGCAATGTATTCAAAAGCAACTTCTTTGCATTGCTTTTTCCAAAGGGTATCTAAGGTGGTTGAGTTAGACTTTGTTGGCATGCAGTGGCACTAGCAGAGGCAAAGGTGGAGCAAAAGTGTGAAATAGCTCTTAATCTTCGTCCTCTCTTTAACTTTAGCTTGACTTTGAAACCCAAGAGAGGGAGGAACATAACGAAAGGGGTCATGGAGATTGGTCTCTCTAAAACCCAAGAGATCGAGGAAGCCATAACCTCTGCAAGTCCCTTCTTCCTTGCAATTTATGCTTGTATATCTTATTCCCTAGCCTTTGCCTCAAACTTTCAAGGTATCCTACCCTAATAGGCCCTATCACTTTATCTGGTCCATCACAGGGGGTTACTTGGCCTCTTACACCAGCCAAATGTTGTTTCAAAAAATATATACCCCCCCACCTCCCACAATTGGTCGCTTGCAATATATGCACAACATTTTGACATCAACATCACAATGACCCGATGCAGCATCTTTGGCCTTTGGGGCCATGATAAAATTTCAGATTTGAAGAGGCAAAGATCTGCAAATAGGAAAATGAATGCAACTTAGTAAGATGTAAAACCTATGATATCATTGAAAACAGTCAAGGACATGGATATAGCCTGCAAAGAGGGGCTGTTTTTTACTTAAAAAAAAAAAAAAATCAAAACAGGGACAGCAATCAAATCTAGATTTCTTTCAGGAGGGAAATCAAAACCTGGGAATGAAAATTGATTGCCAAAGCCTCCTCCCAAAGATGCTAACTCCATTACATAGCACCAAACCGACTCCAAGATGACAAAGAACCCCTTAACTTCTTGTTTTTACTGCAAAACTCAGTGTTGTTGCAGAACTCTCCAAGCTCTCATATGCTCAAAAAAACTAGAAATGAGATGTGTGAGACAAATAGGAGCTCAAGGCTGATTTTATAAGCTTATGGGAGCAGATTTAGAAGAGAAACTGCACATGGTTCCCAAAAAAACCACTATCAAGCCCCAAGTCCTCACCACATGCGCAATCATTGAACCAGGATGGCTTCTTGCAAAAATGGCCAGTTAGGACTGTCTCCTGTCTCCAAATTCGATTTGTCAGCTTGTTTGATCGGTTTCGATTCAAATCAACCGGTTTTTTAAATTATGGATTACAACTAGTACGAGATATCCACATGGTGATGTGTTAGATCGAATTTTGCAATCCATCAACAATATGTGTTTCGATCCGTGCACATTCCACAACGATGGTTAAATATGCAAGATGGTTAGGAAAGGAAAAGCAAGGAACCAAATCAATAGAATAATAATAGAGGCATAGAACAAAGTTTTCATATCAAATGGAGGAAGTTTCCCTTTGTTGTCCTATATTTTTCAGAACAATTAGAATATCATATACTTGTTGAGATTGATTTGCTTAACTTCTTTATCAAAAAGTACAAACTAAGGAGAAGAAGGGGTGACCTCTTACATCTTATCATCCTTGTGAATTGTGTAGGTGATTTAGTGACCATCATGTTGTACTCTTCTATTAAATTGGTAGGGTTTGCCACGAACTATGTCACGACAACTTAATCGAGTGAAATTTCAATCCACAATGGCACAAAGGGGCGCAATAATGAAGGTATTTGTGCAATTAAGGTGGTTGTAATTCTTTGTGGACCCATCCAAGATGTTATTGCCTAGGATTAATTGAGTTTCCCAGTGTGAATTCATAATTTCCCTTAAATTAAGATGGTGTCTTTGAATAAGTCATTTATGAAATATTTACAATGGGGTAGGTGATATTCAAAATTTAATACACAATAGTGATAAGCTACAAACATAATGCATATGAGGATAGACCACTAGAGTAAGTATCATCAGAGAAGATACCCAAAATCTAATGGCTAATTATTAGATATTGACTTCAATTCAAATTATATAAACTTCGGAAGATATTGAAATAGTTGCATTGTTTTACTTTTTCCAGGTCTCATTAAAGAATAACAGAGGCTTTCAATTAAACGAACAAACTGTTAGTGACAAAACAATCAAGTCATTTCCAAAAAAACCAATGACCAAACTATATAGTGATGCAGCAAAACTGCATATTTCTCAATTTGTGTGGATCTGTAGGTTATGGGCCCAAAATTGATGCAATGAACAAATGCACACGTTAAATATTCAACGGAGCCACAAATTTTATCATACCGGAAAATAAAACATCGAACTCTCCACAGGGATGGAGTTTATACTCTCTACACTAGTTCATAAATTTTTATACATCTGTTATTTTAATGCGCAACTTTTAACTCTCAAAACAGTACACAATGTGTAGACTGCAATCTACCTAGGCCGAGATCTATATCTCTGATTTCCGATTTGCATTATTTAGTCTCAGACTTAATCAACGTAGATGGCATTCTGATGCAAATGTTAGAACTATTCAATAGCACTATTAAATAGTTTCATTATTTAATAGAACTACTACCATACAGAAAACGTCGGCATAAGGGAGCGTATGCTGTCTTGACAGGTCTCTGCGTTACTGCTAATGCAACCGTAAATTTGTAGCCACTGCTATAAACCACGTATTTCACATTGTGGTTTCTACATCACTGTTCCGCTTGCTCTTTACCCAGTTACAATTTCTACCATCATCCAACGCACTCCGGAACAAACATACTACACATTACTCCATACATCAAACCACGCTATGAAATTGTATTAATATTGGATCCCCATCGATCCTCACAGTGATCGGTGGTCGATTAACTCGTAACACAGAACTTAACTCATAAAACTAAACTGTAAATAAACAATATTCTGACACACAGAAATCCACACAAGACGTATTTCAATCATGTACAAAAACTTGATTACAGTCTAAGGCATCTCAGCCTTAGTCACGAATTCTCCTTCGGCTACATTGTATAATGTCACCCTCTCCTTCACTCATGATTCTGAGAACTCACTTTAATTTAAATAGAATGAATACAATTTGGATCGGCTCAAGTGAGATCCAATCAAATCCCTATCTTCGCTCACAATCGCTCAAAATAACCAAAACAACTAACAAACTCAACCAAATGTGGGCAAATCTCGTTCTCATGTCACGCTTTCTTCTTCTGGAAGGTTCCGGAATTCAATTTTGACTTAGGGTAGTTTTGCTTCTGCATCATATAGCTAGAGATAAATGTTCACCAGGGATAAAACTACATTGCACATTGTGCTCAAGAATGTTACCACTTGTAATTAATTGAAGATGAGGATGAACGCTCCAAATTCTTCCTAGAATTTTTAAAGATTAAGATGGTTCCAGATAAAGTGCTATGCTAGTACAAGGATGATGGGTCTCTTGCAGAAGAGCCTTCAGAGGTTAAGTGTATGCTGAGATAAGAAAAACTATTTATCATGATGCTGAAAGTATATAAGATATATTGAGTAATAAATGGTTATAATAAATTAATAATGTTACGATGAACCTTGTGACAATATAGTTATATGTATTTACCGGTCACATGATGACAAGGTGTATGCATCGTATTTTGAAGTCTTTTGACCCAATTGTTTAATATGAAACCCCGTTACTCCATGGTAACATACGTTGCTTGCTTTGGCTGTCACATGTTCCTCTATATTTCTTGTCCATTTTTCATTGTGTAATTTAATTTTGTTGCGATGGTAACCTCCAATCCCATATAATTTATAAATTCAGTGATTGTGAATGAAATCCATGTTTTGTTCTTCCGAGTCGGTTGTATAAGAGCTCAACAACGTCAACCATTCAACACCTAGCACCATACCCATCGCATCAAGTAGGTCAGCATAGAATTCTGTTTCTAATTCCAAATCTTGTATTTAAATTGAGACATTATGACACTCTCCTACTCGCTTGACCTTTTTCTCCATTAATGACTATAACTATGAGGTCCTTGGTGGGGTACATATTAAGCCTTAGTTGCTTAGCAAAATTGTGAGTACTACCAAAATCTACAATAATTGCTATGTTTCTAATTTTACGATTCCTTTCAGCTTTAGTGTTTTGTATTGCAATTTCCGCCTCTTGGTTGCCAGTGAAATTTTAGGGTTTTTTCTCTTTTCTTGGATCCCAGATCTTATTAGCCTTCCAATTATGAGGCATAGTATATTTTGTAAGTAGTGCATGTATTTGGTCTTTTTGAGCAATAGTTTCGTTTTGGGGGATCCCAATCATTTTTATTATGTTTGTTGCCTCGATTGAGGCTACTCATATTTTTAGGTACTACTTCATTATCAATGTCAAGTATTTCAATTTGGATTTTATTGGACCAATTTAGTGTACCCTAATTCCCTTCCTAATTCATAGTGGATGAATGAATTTGGCCTTAATGGTAGATTTTTCTTAGTTAAGGGTAATATTTTCAACTCATCCAACCTTTCATTTAGTAGATCAGTCCTTTGTCTATATGCTTTAGTTATACTATATTCTTTGTCTTTGTTGAATTATGAATTGTACCTTATAGTGATTTCGCTCACTGCGTTCAACTTCCTACTTCATTTTGAACCACTATTTTAGAATAGTGTAGTAACTTGTCTACACATAAATGTCCTAGAAATCCATCTCCTATCACATCTGCAATAAACAATTTCCTTTATTACTTCCATCCATCAACTTTCAGACCGTTCTATTGACTTGTAAATTCTATCACTCAATACTTTTGGTGTATTTTCTATTAATTTGTCAATTTTATACCCTAATTTCTTTTCTGACTTCTCAACCCTATCCATAATTTTTATGGCAATATTAGCTTCATCTTTATAATGATAACATTTATTTGTGATTTGTTATTATTACCCATTTTGGTGGTGTTCTTTTTCTTTGAAAACATTATGTTATATACAATGTATATAAGATTTTGAATTTAAATTCTTAGAAGTTGACTTTATAAACCAAACTGAATGCATAAGATTCTCCCGTTCAAAACATAAAAAATAAAATTAAGAATGATTTGGGGGGGATGTGCCCATATGAAAAGGCATATGAAAATTGAATATGAAATCGAGAATTGGAGGGTGCAGCTGTGGTTCGGAACAAAAGCGAATGTGTATGACAAATCATGGCACAGATTACAATGGGCAATGTATGACATCTTGTAAGGGAGATGAATGATTGTCTCCTCAATTGGATCTTACAGATGAATGTGGTTATATGGACTTCCTAGGATGTTGAACACATGCATTTACAGGCTGTAGAGGAGAGCAAATTTGTTGTCATATAAAACTATAATTAAGGGTATAGACATTTCAATAGTGGCTGACAATGAAATTTAACCCATAAGTTTGGCTAAGAGTTGGCTCCAATACCATATGGTATAAACAGACCTACTTATCACAAGATTGCAGGAATATTTCTACAAGTATATAAGATATATTGAACAACAAATTATTGATAAAGAAACGATGATGTTACAATCAGCCTCTTGACAATATCCTTATATGCATTGACTAGTCACGAGGAGAAGGGATGTGTGATCCTTGACTTTCCGTTAACCTAATTATTATATTTATTATGATAATAATGATTACTATATTTAGAGTTGCTATGTTTATTACATATGTTTGGCCATCATTTTCAAAGTATTTTTTCTCCTTATTCTCTACTAGAATATGTCCTAGTTGTTACTAGAGATGCCTGTTGTAGGATTGTTCCTCAGATGATATGTTTTAGGGGGGCAGAAAGGTTGGAAAGAGACTTCTCTAAGCAGTTATTTGCTACACTTTTTTTCCATACAGAATGGCACGTCTCTGAGTATGGATGGCCTCCCTATACGTTGGACAAGACCATATGGGTTGTCATTGGGAATGACTTTTAAGTTTTGTTGTTTGGCTTCTAAGATGTTCTCTTATAGGTGACACTTTAAAATTCTCAATCAAAGTGTAATTAAGTGTATTACCAAGAATGAAGGAAAAGGAATCATTGGAGCTTGGAGGGCCATCACTTTTCTTGATGCTTCCTACAAAATTATGGCCAACAATTTAGCATTGCTGGGCCATTTGATTGCACATCAAGTAGTTAGATTGGAGTAGACAGGTTTTGTCACTTGTGCAAGGGGGGTTCATACTTGACATTATTATATCATCTTTGGAGGATTTGGAGTAGGTCAAGGTGAATAGCCAACAAAGCCTTGGGAGTTGTGCCAAGATAAGTTGCCATAGTGAACACTCTTTCTACTAATGCTTAGCTTTATATATCTGCCAAGGCTACCCTTTGGCCTTGTCAGTATTCTCCTCACTTGTGAGTGTTCAGAAGCAATTGCTGGAAGGATATGGTTTTCATTGTTTATATGCTTTCACTTTTTGCTCTACCATTTGTAAATATTTTTCAGTAAACATAAGACAGGTTTTCTCCATAAAAACTATATAGCCTGCGTTCAAAACTTTATCAAAAAGCAAATTTCAGAGATCTCACTTCTATTAAGATGGATTATAATTGTTGACCACAGACCTTATATATAATAATAAGTGGTAATGCAATCTCAAAGTCCCACACACACAGTAAAATAAAGTGCTGAGCTAGTAGGCTTCATGCATTTTATGAGTATGCACTAATTCAAACAAAATTTGATATCACATTAAATCAGACTGGATAGGTTTGCCTACGAGAAACATCAGCTAGACCTTTGCTAATGAGTTTGAGAAGAACATTGTAAACATATCACAGTTGTAAAGAAAGGGGAACCTATACCTCCAACTTTTGTACCTCTCCTGAACAAGTTTCACCTAATGCTTCCAGCTGCTGCACCTAAAAGCCGTCAATACTAGTCATTTAGTAGAACCCCAACAAGATAATTCAGACAAACATAAAATTATCAAAAGGTAGACCATGACCTAAAAGCGTTCAAATAGTGGACAAGAAATTCACTATATAACCAAAAATATTCTTGTTTAACGTCTGAAAGACATTAAATTCAATCTTACTTTTGGTGCAGTCGGTTTTCTTCTCCTCTTCTTTATGTCAACAACAGGGCTGACATGCCCCGCATCCAAGACAACCTTTTTTGTATCTTCATGATGTTTTTCCTTTGTCACCACTTCCACACTATTGACAGAAGCCTTGTACAGGGGTCCTCTTTCTCGGTTTGATGAAACTCTAGGTTTTTCTTCATGAATGCTAAGTGCTCTGACCTGTCGTGCATTTCTATCACCCTTTTCAAGCATGCCATTGTCCTTCTCTTCCTTCACCTGCACTGAAGACTCTGCAAATGCAACCGACATTTTACAAACTGTAATCAGAAATAATGAAATGTTTAATAATATTCAAAGACCTGATATCTCAGTGCATGAATGACAAATAAGCAAATGCTACAACAAATTGTAATAGAATAATATTCACACATTCTCAACAGATACAAAACCAGCCTTTGTCTTCCCACTATATCCTTCAAGTACATGTTACACTAAGCTTGCCCATGCAAGCAGAATCAAATCATGTAGTGAACAATTAGCAGCACTGCAACAATAATATATCCACTTAGACAAGCACTCAGAAGAATTATATTAAACATGAAATACAGAAATGGAATTTTAATTTGACAGAATATCAGAAAGCCTAGAAATTATATGTATAACAAAATATATGTAGAACTCGTCCAAAAGTCCATCCAACCAATCATAAAAGGGAGTGCCTTGTTGATGCAATCATAAAATGGAGTGTCCATCAATGCTTGATGCAACTTTACTTTTTCTCCAATATCAAACAGCAATCACATAAACAATAAAGTAAAATGCTGATAAAACATACCAGTAGATTGACAGAAAACAAGCCAGAAATATATAACTGTGTTGGTGCGTTACGGCGGTCAATAGGATGCTTCAACCAGCAAAGTCTCAATATGGTCAGCCAACCAGCAATGTCACACAACCCTCTAGGACAGCCAAATGGTCAACCCAAAAAGTCAATGGTCAACACAGACAGCAGCAGCAGCTAGGTCAATGCTGAAAAGTCAAATTCAATGTCTTGCCTCGAGAATTGTGCCAGAAAATGCGGATTAGGAAAATCAAACTTTTGGGAGAGTTTCAGGTCCTTTTGACCTTGCGTTGACCAAAGTCAATGCTGGTTAAAGTTTGCTGCAGAAACCCTAGACCGAAATCAGAAATGTACTGCTGCTGGAATTTTCCCACGTGTGGAGAGAAGAGCCACCAAGGTCATCGAACCAATCAGATGAGGAGAGAGAAATGTGTGAGGATGAGATGAGTGAAAATGTCCTCCAACATTGACCAATATATATCCACCAATGAAGATGTGTGACACAACTGCTGGGGCACAAAACCTTAAGGCCGACCTGCACATATCTTGAATAAATACAAAATAAATGTTCTGTTCAACGGATCAAGATGATCTTTAGATCGATCTTGCACCTCTTTGAAAGAGGAATACAATAAAAATATTGGTATCTTCATCTGAGCAACACAACATGGAGTTTGGACCTAGTTGTCCAAAATTAACACTCCCTCTCAACTAGGGAGAACTCCATCCACCTGTGCAATCCAAACATCATGCGTCATCTCGTCGTAACTTGCTTTGCTGGCTTCCTTATTTCAGAACAGGACTGGCTCAGTCACAGAGACATCATTCACAGCTGACAGATTCAGCCCAGAGGTCTGAAACCTCTATTGGACTCACAAAGAGTCTCATACCAACTTGAAGTTGGTTTACCTGACCCTAAGTCAGTTGGAGGTCTGAAACCTCACTTAGACTCAAGAGAGTCACATACTAACCCGAAGTTAGTTTCACTGACCCGAAGTCAGTTGGAGGTTTGAAACCTCACTTGGACTCAAGAGAGTCACATACTAATCCGAAGTTAGTTTCACTGACCTGAAGTCAGTTGGAGGTCCGAAACCTCACTATACTTGATCCCAGATCAACTGGTTGGACCATGCCATCCTAGATAGAGAGTACAGCAATCTCTGATGCGTCCATCAGACTTTGCTACTAGTCTCTAGCTTTTCCCACCTCACTGGCCAAATGAGAGGTAATTTCCATGGTCTGGAACTCAAATGGGTAGGATGCATACAGGGCACAGATAATGAGAGGTGAACCAACTCAATCATCACAACAGTGGTGCAGAAGCACACCAACAAGGTTCGGCAAACCTAGCCCTGTGGTTGCTTATAGCTCCAAGAAGCTATCCCCAAATCCCCCCAGAGCTCCAAGAGCTCATCGTCCAACAAGACCCTCAGAATAGGGGATTCCAAGATTCTCACGGAAGGTCAGGAACATGACCTTCCCCAAGGGCATTGTGAGAATATCCGCGACCTGCTCATCAATTCCTATATAATCAAGCCTTACGGCGCCTCGTTGTACCATATCTCGGATAAAGTGGTAGCAGCCATCAACATGCTTGGATTAATCGTGGAACCTGGGATTCTATGACAAACGAATCCCCCTCTGGTTATCACAAAGGATAACAATGGCATCTAGCACATGCTCGAACAGCTCATTGAAGAGCTTTCGCAACCAAGAGACTTCACAACGGACCATACATGCTGCAATGTATTTGACCTCAGCAGTGCTCAAGGCTACCGACTTTCGTTTCCTGCCCGAAGCAAATCTACGTGTGAAGCAGCATCCTGATGTGCTGTTGCAATCCACCACACTACCAGCCCAATCGGCATCAGTATATCCAAGGAGTGTCATGCTCCCGGCAGTGTATCTCAGCCCATGGTCTATCGTGCCACAGAGATATCTCAAGAGTTTCTTGGCACCAACCCAGTGAATGTTATGATCAACCATGTGTTGACTCAAAGTGTTCACTGCACAACATACGTCCGGACGGGTGTTCACTAAGAACATCAGGGCCCCTACGAATTGACTATACTCAGTAGGATTTGCTAACACGGGCCCAACAACATTGCCACTAAACCAATGTGGAAAAAGTCGAAGTCGGGATTAAATCGGCAAGGGTCCAAAAGTTGAAAAACTCGATAAAGTCTGGAGTTTTTTGAAAAAGTCGGCAAAAAGTCGGTAAAACTAAAAAAATACAAAAATATTCATTTTTGGAAAAAATCCCAAATTTTTCAAAAAAAATTTAAAAATTATTAAAGAAACTACCTCACTCAAGATTTTTTGGAAAAAGTTAGCAAAAAGTCGGGACTTCGAGGATAAAATCGGGACTTTTTCAGTGATGAAAAAGTCGGCAAAAAGTCGGCTGATAAAGTCGGCTCATGGAAAAATTCGGGATTTTTTCAAAAAGTCAAGACTTTTTGCCGACTTTTTCCACACTACACTAAACTTCTTAAAGTTGAGCTCCATTGGTGTCGGCACGGACTTACAGTCCACCATACCAAATCTTTCCAAAAGCTTCACAATGTATTTTCCTTGAGAAAGGAAAATCTCGCCAGGCCTCTGCCAGACCTCCAGGCCTAGGAAGTAATGCATCAGTCCTAGGTAATGCATCAGTCCTAGGTCCTTCATCTCGAACTCAGCAGCGAGCTCCCTCTTGCACTGATGAATGAGAGGGTCAGCACCTGTCAGGAAGAGGTCGTCCACATACAACACCAGAATGAGAGGCTTCTCTCTATCAACCTTGAAGTAAAGGTTTGGATCAGCATTACTACGAGTGAAGCCCAGCTTCATCGGGTAGCTATCTATCCTCTCGTACCAAGCTCTGGATGCTGGCTTCAAGCCATAGAGGGCTTTCTTCAACCTGTAGATATGGGTGTCCCAATCCTGGACTACGAACCCTAGAGGTTGCTCCACATACACCTCTTCCTCTATCGCACCATGCAGAAATGCAGTCTTCACATCCATCTGATGAAGACTCCATCCTTGCGTAGCATGAAGGGCTATGATAGATCGGATGGTGGTATATCGGGCCACAAGTGCAAATATGTCCTCATAGTCTATGCCTTCCTTTTGAGAGAAGCCACGGGCAACGAATCTTGCCTTGAACTTTTCAGCACTTCCATCAGATCCATGCTTGATCTTGTAGAGCCATTTCGAGGTGACAACTGCTTTGTCCTCCGGTCTTGGAACCACATCCTAGACATCATTCTTCATTATGGACTCATACTCTTCGTGCATAGCATCCTTCCAAACTTGATGCTTTACGGCTTCCTCAAAAGATCCAGGCTCAAATTGTACAATAGTACTCATGGCTGCTAGATACCCTTGGTATCTATTCGGCTTCTTGCTTTCACGAAATGTCCCCCTTGGGAACATATGTCCCTCGACATCCTCGAGAGTGTCCCTGAGCCATGATGGTCTCTTCCCTATTGAAGGAGGTGGATCAATCGGGTCCATCGACCCTTCAGCATCGGGCATCATGTCATCCTTCGGTTCTTCTTGATTTCCAAGCCTTGCTTCATGATCTTCCTCAGATCTCAGAAGATTGACTACTTTCCTCAAGGAAGCATCTTCGTCAAAGGTGACATCATGGCATATCTCCACTTCCCTTTGACCAGGCACATAGACTTTATAGGCCTTCGAAGTTTCGCTATAGCCCACAAACATTGTGGTCTCCCTCTTGATGCTAGCTTCTCTGCAAAAGTTCTTGAACTCGTTCGTCTCATATTCAGTGCCATTATTGGTCCTCAATATCTTGATCCTCTTCCCTGTCAGATTTTCCACTAAGGCTTGGAAGGTACGGAACCACATGAAAGCCTCATCCTTCATTTTCAAGAATTATATCCAGATTTTGCGAGAGAAGTAATCTATGAATGTCATATAATAAGAACATCCTCCCAAGGATGTCATGGGCAACATCCCAAACAGATCAAAATGTGTGACACTTGAGGGGAAAGGTCCCCTTGTATGCTTTCCTTCGGCACAACCCTGACATACACCTTCATGATTATATGAGAACTTGGGCATCCCCGCCACCACCTTCCTTGCTTCGGGAAGGGCCTTGTAGTGAAGGTGTCCAAACCTTCGGTGCCATTCAGTCTATCAAATAGTATCACACGTCATCGCTCCCAGTGGACTTCCACCAACCTGGTAGAGTGTGTCAACTCTAAATCCAATCGTGATATCTTCCCTGAAGCTCTTTTTCCAGATACGCACCTTCCCATCAATGAATGCCACATTGAAACCTTTGTTTTCCATTGCTGAAATAGACACAAGTTTCTTCTTCAAATCAAGTACATAGAGTACCTCCTACAAGCGAAGGACTTAACCTTGAGACAAGCGGAGGGTCACAGTGCCTGTCCCTTTCACAGGATATGTGGCATTATCTCCAAGGATAATTTCCAAATTAGTATCCTTCTCAACCATATCAGAAAGTGCTTCCTTGAAACCAGTGATGTGCCTTGAGGCACCACTATCTATCAACCAGACATCCATAGTGTTGGGTGGAGATGCAGCAGAGAGGGCAGAGACAAGAATGAATTCATTTCTTTTATCAACAACATTTGATTCCTCATACCTGGAATTTCTCGACCTTTTGAAAGGTTGACCATTTCCACCGGAGGGAGCCTTCCTCTTCCCCTTGAACCTGTTGTTCCTTTGATTGCCATTCCTCCGATTGTTGTTGTTGTCATCATCATCGAGGGAATCCTTCTTGAAAGGGAATTCTCTAGCATAGTGACCTGGCCTATAACAAGTGTAACACTTTCCCTTCTTTCGTTGGGCCCCTGCTCTTCCTTTGTTCTTTGGACCACCAAAGTTCTTCTTTCTAGAATGAGTAGCGAAGGCAGCATTTCCTTCATTTTCATGTTCCTTCATTCTGGTCTCTTCTTGTACGCATCTCGATAGTACTTCGTCAAAGTCAGGTATCACATTGTTATTGAGAATGGTAGTGTTGAACACATGCCATTCGGATGAGAGACCTCCAAGTGCAGTGAGTACCATATCTCGATCAGCTATTGTCTCCCTAATAGCCAACAGATTATTCCTGATCTCTGTCAGCTTCAGAAAATATGATTGAACAGACTCATCCCTGCCTTTCTTCAAATTCTTCAATTGATTCTTGAAGAATAGTACTTGATTCGCATTGTTTGCCTTGAACATGTGGACCAACTTATCATACATCAGCCTTAAAGCCATTGTAGTTTGAAGAACCCATCCTCTTCTTCAATGATTACTACTAATTAGGGCTTTGTCTTCACCTCAGCTCTGATACCATGTAAATTTATGTAGATGTTCTATGTTTGATGCAACTTTACTTTTTTCTCCAATATCAAACAGCAATCACATAAACAATAAAGTAAAATGCTAATAGAACATACCAGTAGATCTACAGAAGACAAGCCAGAAATATATAAGTGTGTTGGTGCGTTACGACGATCAACAGGATGCTTCAACCAGCAAAGTCTCGACTCTTAATATGGTCAGCCAACCAACAATGTCACACAACCCTCTAGGACAGTCAAACGGTCAACTCAAAAGTCAACAGTCAACACAGAGAGCAGCAACAGCTAGGTCAACACAGAAAAGTCAACGTTAATGTCATGCCTCGGGAATCGTGCCAGAAAATGCGGATTAGGAAAATTGAACTTTTGGGAGAGTTTCAAGTCCTTCTGACCTTGCGTTGACCAAAGTCAATGCTGGTCAAAGTTTGCTGCAGAAACCCTAGACCGAAATCAGAAATGTGCTGCTGCTGGAATTTTCCCACGTGTGAAGAGAAGAGCCACCAAGGTCATCGAACCAATCAGATGAGGAGAGAGAAATAATTGAGGATGAGATGAGTGAAAATGTCCTCCAACGTTGACCAATATATATCCATCAATGAAGGTGGGTGACACAACTGCTGGGGCACAAAACCTTAAGGTCGACCTGCACATATCTTGAATAAAGTCAAAATAAATGTTCTGCTCATCGGATCAAGATGATCTTTAGATCAGAACTTGCACCTCTCCAAAATAGGAATCCAATAAAAATATTGGTATCTTCATCTGAACATCACAACATGGAGTTTGGACCTAGTTGTCCAAAATTAACACTTGTTACTTTACATATAGTATAAATCAACTCAAAAGCCAAACAATCATAACACACCCTAAAAGGCATCCCAAAGAAAGAAACACCCACAATGATAGCTCCCTTCACATAGGTGCAGGACCGCTAATTACATGTTAAAGTCACAAACGTTATGCTTCCATATAATTCAGAGCTATGTAAAAGAGTACAAATGTATCAAAGTAGAACAGAAAAATGAAATAGCAATATATAGTTATAGATGGTGCAATCTTGAATGTGTTCAATCTACTTCCTCATCCAAGTCATAAGACACTTTTATCTACAGTCTGATAACCTTACAACCAGACCTGCCAGAATTGATGTGTTTTGCCATCACCTTTATTGTCCTACATATTAGTATATACACATAGCAAAAGCTGAGAAGTCAGAGATGCATGGTCCTACATTTTCCTTGGTCTATAACTGTTTGTCTACCCATAACAAGTTATCAATATGCCGACCACACTTTATGTCTATTAACATCTGTATCTGGTAGATATATCGCACACTTACAGCTCAGCTATGCCTCCAGTAACCATACTGTCAAGGTACGTATCAAGATACAACTTGCAAGGAAATCCCACCTGTATTAGTAGGAAAACTCAAAAAAACACCTTCTCATTGAGATAATTTTCAACAATCCGCACTGTATTCAAAAAGAAATCTACTGTTCGGTGATTTTTTTCATTGCAATGAATTCCAGCAGCGCCTTCTTCAGGGTGGGCTGATATCTTCATCTTTTGCGTATGCAGTGTAGTGTAGTTTAGATATGGTCTTTTTCTGATCTATTGGGTGTATAAATTATAGATTAAACAAATTATTACATGCAAATTATAAATTACATGAAAATATTGTCATTGCGTCTATGGTATCAGATATGGTATCTGAAAATTTCCCAGCAAGTTTATTTCCGGACCCCTCGACAATATATCTTCCCGAAACTATATTTGCAAAATTGAGGTATATCCATACGTGTATCCATATCCTTTTAACTTTGACCCCATAGATATCCACTAAGTAAACACGCTGTTCTTTGGCATTCTATTATTCATTCAACCTTAATGTTTGCTTCTGCTCCAATCCTATTATTTTGTCCAAAAAAAGAAGTCACATGAAATGAATACAATACCTCCTCAAGATGATCAAAACAGTAAGAAAGAATTTAAATCAAATGCATAATTTTTAATGTCACCCAACAAAAAATGCAATTCGAGAACTACTATGATCCTAGCTTGAATTCTATGGACTGCACAGGATTTGTCATAGGATATACATCTTGTTTGACATGTAGGAACACGACTATGACTGGATATTCTACCTACCCAAAATATATTTGGGAATTAATTGCATTTCCTGTATTTTGATTCCTTCCTTCTCTCTTGATCTAAAAAATCTGCAGAGGGCCATGTGTAGAAAACTAAAAAGTATTAGTAGGAATCCAAAACAAAAGAGAGGTAATTACTAACCATGAAATGGATAGTGGGATCTTAAAGTGGTCCACCACAGATAAGGAAAAAAGGAGGTTCTATAAACCTGGATCCACAAGGAAATAATTTGACATATTTTGTTATTCCAAAGGAAGGAAAATACACCTAGAACAATAAAAGGGCAGCTAGAGTTGTCCACAGGATCACTTTCCAATATGCTTCGAGGCAAGCATGCAAACATTTATTTGTACGTATCTGAAGTATTTTTCAATGAAGAAAAAAAAATAAAAAAGGAACAAAACTGTACAGGCCCCATCAAAGGCTGACATATATAAGAAATAACAATAAGGAAACCTTTCAGAATTTCTTCATGTTAAAGATATCTTAGAGCTTCATAATCATCCAATAACATGGATAATGCCAATGAGGAGAAACTTCCAGGAATAGCATACCTTCTCGTAATCTGGGTCTGAAATGATGAAAGAGAAACACATTTTTGGTTCCCACAACCCCGTTTTCACGGTTTAGGCTGCTCCCATTTCGCTCGCCACTATTACGGGAATCGCTTTTGCTTTCTATTCCTCTGGCTACTAAGTACTTCAGCAGCTCTAGTTAATCGACATGAATAACTTTTTTGGAACTGGAAAATGGGAATAGCTTGGATAAAGGAGGGAGAAGAAGAAAACTGTGAAGGGAAGCTTCAACAAAATAACACATCAGAATGGAAGACAGAAACAGAAGCAAGAAGACAAGGAATCCATCACACACTTTGACATGCTTCCATGTCATAATAGAAACTCAAAAAACGCAAAAAGATTCAAAACATTCCCAAACATATGTTGAAGGAAGAGTATAGAAATCTGAAATAATCTGATGTATGAATGTGACTATCATGGATTATTCAGAAGCATCAGAACGAGCAACCATTTCCAAGATTTTAGAGCCACTCAACGGATATGAAGTAAGAACAGATGCCATTGAAAAAGAGCACATGAAAATCTGGCATCCCATAAGGGAAGATGAAGCACCAACAATGTGAATTGGATGCATGATGTATTATAACAACATAATGGATTAGGGTGTGTTAACTTTCGGAGTTACTATGAAAGTGTTTACACAATGGTTGTGGTGATTCATGAGATTTGGGATATATGGTGTATGTTCAAACCCTGGATGATCTGAGATAGGTTGGCACATGAGAGATAGCCCTAGAAGGATACACACATTTGTGACAGTTTCCCCAATGGATGCTTCACCTCAAATAGTTTGTTGGTTTAGTGTTTTCGGTTAGGCATTGAACTTATCTTGACAGCTAAGTCACCAGATACTCCTAAAATGCCCTCGAATCCCCGAATCCCCGTACCGGACACCTGCACGTACCGGATTCGGCCCCAATTCAAAGGATACGGCGTATCCGTACGGGGTACGGTCGGGATACGGCGTATCCGAAAAGGGATACACCGTATCCCGTACAGCCGAGTACGGCCGGGCCCGCGGCAAGGAAAATTGCGCTATTTTTTTTATAAAGTGCGGTTTTTCCTCTTTATTTTGTCATCCATTTCATTTGTGAAGTGAGAAGGAGAGCTAGTGTGAGCAAGGAGCAAGTGTGAGCAAGGATAAAGGGAGTTCTTTCGAAGAGATTCGAGCATCCAGTAAGTGCATTGTCACTCTATATTTTGCATTTAGTTTGTTGTTAGTGTTTGCATGTGCATATGTTTTATATATTTAGTTGTTTTTGTTTATTTTTTACAATATTCATGGCTCAATCAAAGGCAGCAAGACAGGGGCAAAGAAAGGGGAAGAATGTCTCCATTGGAGATGCCCCTCCTGTCCCTCTTTCATCAGCCTCTACAAGTATTCCATCCATTGGAAGTGGAGCCGCAACAGTAGCTTCAAATGTGCAGGGAAAACAAATTGTTGACCCCAAATACCCATTGTGGAAATATGCGACAAGAGAGGAAGGGGCAACAAAAAAGGGAGGAGGAAATTGTTCATGGAATGCAATTTTTGCAATGGCCATTTCAATGGCACATATTTCCGTGTGAAAGCTCATTTGTTGGGTATTCCAGGTTGTGGCGTTAAATGTTGTACAGCAATTGAATCGCCAGATAGGAAGAAATTGGAGAAAGAGCAGAGTATTGGTGAGGCAAATGTGGCAGCAAAATCAAAAAAATCCAAGACTGATGACCCCCCTTCCATTCTTGAGGAAAAGCAGCAGCAAGTTCCCTTTTGAGACTTCTAGTAGGGGAGAATTAGCAAAGAGAAAGGCAACTGCAGTTGGTCCAATGGACAAGATTTTCTAAAAAGAGAAAAGGGAAGAGCTTGACCTCACCATTGCATTTTTTTTCTATCGGAACTTCATATCCTTTAATGTTGCACGGTCACCTCTATTTATTGAGATGTGTCGAGCTCTTTGTCATGGGGCTCCATCAGGGTATGTGCCTCCTGGGTCAGAGAAGCTCAGAACCACATTGTTGACAAAGGCAAAGAAAGAGGTGGACAAAATGCTTGAGCCTATTAAATCAGCATGGCCAACATCTGGGTTTAGCATTGTTTCTGATGGATGGACAGATCCAGCACGCCACCCACTGATTAACTTCATGGTGTCATCCACGAATGGTGTATTTTTCTTGAAAGCAGTGGATGCACTTGGAGAGTACAAGGATGCACAATATATGGGTGAGTTATTTCTCAAAGTTATTGAAAGTGTAGGTGTGGATTGTTGTGTGCAAATCATTACAAATAATGCACTTGTTTGCAAGGCTACTGGCATGATTGTGGAAGAAAAATATCCATAGGTATTTTGGACACCTTGCATTGTCCATTCATTGAACTTGGCACTGAAATCAATTGCTTCTGATGTGCTTTGGATTGGAGCCACTATTGAGGATGCACGACATATCCGCAACTTTGTAACAAACCATACAAATGCCCTCACTATCTACAAGGAGTACAGTAATCTATCATTGTTGAAGATTGCAGATACACGGTTTGCCTCTTCATTCATCATGTTGAAGAGGTTGAGGGAGGTCAAGACCGCTCTTGGGTCTATGGTTATTTCAGAGTTTTGGTCTTTTTGGAGAAAGACGGATCAAGAAGCCTCAAAGAAGGTGAAGGACATAGTGTTGGATGATATATGGTGGGAGAAGGTAGATCTAATTATTCAGATCATGGAGCCTATCATTTCCTTGCTTAGATTTGCAGATACAGACCAACCCATCCTAGGAGAGGTTTATGAGGTATGGGATTCCATGATTGAGTCTGTGAGGACCATTATTTTAAAGAGTCAGTGCCCAGAGTATGAGACATCACCTGAGGCCTTCTTCACCGTCATACAGGATATTCATGTCAGCAGATGGGACAAGAATTGCACACCTTTACATTGTTTGGCTCACTCCTTGAACCCAAAAGACTATAGCCATGAGTGGCTGAATGGTGGACCTTCCCGCAAATTCCCTCCTCACATGGATGCTGAAATCTCACAGGGGAGGAAAGATGCATTGAGGAGGATTTTTCAGGATAGGGCATCCCTTGATGAGGTGGAGGATGCCTTTGCAGATTTTTCCACTGCCAGGGGGCGATTTGGAGGCTATGATTTGATTCGAGACGGGGGGGCTAAGAGGTCCCATTCTTGGTGGGCAACTCATGGGGCAGCAAGCCCTCCTCTACAGCAGTTAGCCATGAGGCTCCTCTCTCAGGTGACTTCATCCTCTTGTTGCGAGAGGAATTGGAGCACATATGGGAATTTGTATAGTGTGAAGAGGAGCAGGCTTGAGCAGTCCAGGGCAAAGACAATGGTGTATGTGCACACCAACCTTCGTCTCATCTACAGGCAGAGGGAGGAGTGGTTGAAGGGAAAGACAAAGATGTGGGATGTCTTTCCTGATGATATGGGTCTGGACAACAATGTTGAGTTGGCATTGGCCAACTTGGATCTCAATGCGCCAGTGCTAGAGCCTGTCACATTTGATGATGGATTAGAGGGGTCATCCTCCACACCAGCAGATGCAGAGATGATAGAGGAGGAGGATGCATCAGAGGCAGAGGAGAGCAGTGGTGAGCATGATGATCAGGATTTGGACAGTGATGCTAATTATGAGGATTGATGACTCTGACTCATTGAGGCTTCGGGCTTGTAGTCTTGTAGACTGTAGTTGATTTTGTATTTTCTATTTCTATTTGCCATTGGCAGTGTTCTTATGTAACACATTTTGATTCTGATGACTTAATGAAAAAACTACAGTATCTTACTATCTTCAATCTTGTCTTTCTAAGTAAATTTGACGATTGTATCATGTATGGTCACTGGTGTATCAATGTATCATTGTAATTTGTATTATAGTATCAATGATGATGTATGACTCATGAGTATCTAATATCTATGTTTGAATCAATGAATTTTGTATGAACTTGTGCAAAAAATATCTAATTTTTAATATATTAATATATATATATTTTTTAAAATATATATATATATTTTTAATAAAATAATATATAACGTATCGTATCCAAGAAGTATCCTGTTCCGGGGTCACCGTACCCGTATCCGATTCTTCGAATCCCAGTATCCCCGTATCCTCGTATCAGGTGACTTAGCTTGACAGTTTGTTGAACACCTTGCATTGAGGCCCCATTAAGGATCCACGAGTGTCATGGATGGGATAAGAAGCATTGTGCAACTTGGAAAAGGGCATCATGCCCTAGTTGGCATGTGCCAGTTTGGATTCCTAATCAGAGGATTGGAGAAAACTCGGGTACACTCAGGGCTTTAATAGTATTCTTCTAGAGCAAATGTCCTAATAGAGTATGTTGCTTAGAATAATTGGGGTCTGTGGACGCTTGTGATGAAGGAATGTGATTTTTCTGTGTAGCAAAATCACCTTGGAGACATTATTGTGCATGACATCACCTTGGAACCATTATTGTGCAAGACATCACCTTGGAACCATTATTGAGAACAACATCACCTCTGAGCATGACACATGTACTTTAGAGTGTAGCTTCTGAGGGCTAAAGCCCACATTGTATTGTTGACCTCCCTATTAATAGATATTCATTCACTCACTTGTATTCACTCTTGCAAAGAGATGTGACCTAGATAAGAATTTTTATTAGCCTCTCTCTCTCTCTCTCTCAGAAGTCACTAAGATTTCTTGGTCTTCTTGAAGTATCTTGGAGCATCTTGGAGGTCTAGGATTAGGATTTATTGTTGGATATTGGAGATTAGTGTTTTGTACTAAAACCCTTGAGTGGAATAATGAAGAGAAGAAGAGGATGCCTTGCCTTGGGGGATGTGTTGGAGTAATTTTTGCATATTGGATCACCTTGGTTTCTAGGATCCTTTGTCCCTTTTTGCATATTGGATCTCCTTGGTTGCTAGGGTCCTTTGTCCCTTTTTGCATATTGGATCTCCTTGGTTGCTAGGGTCCTTTGTCCCACTAACAAAGGGGACTCATACATCAATTTATCTTATCTTACACAAGGAATGCTAGAACAAAGTTTTTCTATTAACAAGGTTGTTTATGTTGGAAACTGTAACTAGTATATGTCTTCATAATTATTATTTGTCTTATGTCATGATGTAATTTATTGATCAAAAGAAGAAAAGAAAAATTGTTTATAAAGTATGGGTTTCATGCTTATGTCATTTGGTCAATAGGTCAAGCATCCATTGTATGCTTCTAGCTCTTTGTCTTGAGTCATGGTCATTGCAATTATGTAAAAGACCCATTTGGGCACTTATATCAAGAAAAGAAAATTTATTTTTGGTTATTGAAGTGTCTAGGTAAGCTCCCAAGAACAAGTCGGCCAGCTAATGGAAGTCAGCCTAGAGTAAGCTCGAAAAGCCACTTGGAAGGCTATATAAAGAAACATTTTGTCCTCCCTCAAGGCACACATCTGCGCACTACTCGAGAGAGATGGACTGTGATTTGGTAAGGCATGCAAAGGTCATTAAGGAAGATGTTTTAAAGTAATTAAAGATCTGATGTTTCGAAGTCTTCTGAAATCTGAAATATGGGAGGTCGCTAGATTCTGCTAGGGTTTCCAGATGGTCAAAGTTGCAGGAGTGAAGAGGTCGAAGTTGCAGAAGTGAGGAAGACATATTTGGTTGGTTGATTGACTCGTATCTTGGTGAGAGCTAGAGGTCTTGTGTTGGGTCTTGGAAGTCTCCTTTGAAGTTGATAAGAAGAGAAAATTCTGACGAGTTTCCATTTGAAGGGGTTTTTCCCTAGCATAGAGCCTATATCTTGTCTTCATGTGATCTTTATTGTTTTTGGCATTTATGATGAAAAACATAATCATAATTAAGGAGGAAAATATAATATCACAAGTAAATGTAATGTAAGGAAAACATTAAATTAATAATGTTGCTTTATTCAGTTTTCCAACATGGGATCAGAGTTGAGGTCAAAGTAAAGGCAGCTGGAAAGATCACTATATTTGAATTTTTACGAAGCTTGACAACCCTCCTAGACCATAGATCTAATCTGAGGAAATCTAGAAGGTAGTTCTATACATGAGTTCGAAAGACACAATGTAGAAGGCCGAGAGACCTGTGGATAGTTATAAAAGGATCACCACATCGATCTCCTCTTATAATCCTTTGTTGGAGAAGCAACAGCCAAGATTAAAACATAATCGATGGCTAGGATCATCTCTGGATCGATCTGTGTGAGTTTCTAGATGATTCTCACCTTGACTTAATAAATACTGATTAATCAATCAGTTTTCCTAAGTTTAGACTTAAGGAATTTTTAAAAAATTGGTTAATAATCTAATTAAGTCACTTTAAGGCGCAATTTCTAGAAACGATTTATGGGTTCTGGAGATCTCATGTATTGTAGCCTCTCCACAAAGTTTCGTGGCTAGAACACATCTAATGCTACAAAAAATAACACTCCCTCTTAGCAAAGAATGTGTTCTAGTGTTGCACATGCTGCCACAACACCCTATCTTTGGATCATCTCCTGTCACGTTGTTGATGTCTAGATGTTGATGCCCACCAAATATTGTGCAACTCTTATATGCTTTGCATCTATGTTGTTGTTGACCCTGTTGAACTATTGCTGACACTGCATCTGCACTGCAACTTTGTTGTTGCTACTACTGCAACATCTTCAACTGAAAAACATCCAAAACACTGAATCAATTGTGATCAGTATAATGCATTTGCCACCTGAGTGTCTGACTGCTACTAGCCTCTGCACTATCCACTAAAGACTCTGCGTTGTTGTTAACTCTGCACTGTGCCAACTGCACTGCTGCCAACTCTGCACTAAGCTCCCTAGTATCTGACTGCTACTACTCTCTGCAACTATCACTCTGGCATATGACTGCATCAATTGTCATTGATCCATCCTGCTACTGAATATTGTGGGCCCCTGTAGCAAGGTATTGATGCAAGAGGTGGATTCCTAAAGGATCCTGCCCATTTGTAGCTCTCACCCCACCTCACTCCTAGAGGTATATCGGCGAACATAGCGAAGTCTTCCTCCAGCCTGGAGGAAAGCCTATCATGTTGGTCCTGCTTCTCTTCCTTGTCCTTCTTCCTAAGAGGAGAATGGATACTATAGTGACCGAGCTCACCATATCTGAAGCACTTGACCCTTGATAGGTCCTACTTCTTCCTCTGCTCCCCCTGCCCCTGACTGGGAGCCTTAGATGCGAGGGCCACATTCCCCTCCTCCTTTACCATCTTCGATCCGTTGTTGTTGTTGCCACTAATGGAGCTCTTTAGAAGAGCATGCCTCAATTCCTCCTACTGCAAGTCACCCCACATCCTGTCCCACTCTGGTAACTTGTCTCTGCCCAATATGATTTGGACAAAGACCTGCCACTCCTCTGAGACACTATTGAGTGCCAATCTCACTAGCTATGTGGGTTGAGGCGTTGCCCCAACAGCTGACAACTGATCTCGAACCTCCTGAATCTTGGTAAGGTAGGGGTCTATGCCTTCCCCTTTTTGCATTCGGATGAGTCTTAGCTTCTCCTCTAAGTACAACCTTTCGTTGCTCGAAAGTACCCTGGTATACTGTGGGGAGAGCATCCCACATATCTTAGGTCGTTCCCTTGGCTGACAGGAATAACATGCTGATTCGACTCGGTGTTGTTGACATTGGACTATTACGAAAGAAGAAATTAATTGAAGAACCTTGATTGATGTATATGAACCGTGAATCCATGGCATTCATACATGATAAAAGGCATTGATATGTCTACTACATGAATGAAGAAAGTTATGTTTTGAAAGTTGGTTGTTGGCTTGTATGTTTGTTATTAAGCATTGTTGGTGATGAGAAGACACTTGTCTTTGAAAAAACCACCATGGCTATTCCAAATGTTGATATCTGCTTGAAGTTATTGTACTAGCATCATGAGGATGACAATCTTCTTACGTGGAGTGCATTTGGTAACCTTCTGTAAGGATGGGAAGATTGTCACCATCTCGGTGGGATACACCAAGGTGTTGGAATATTGCAATGTTCTTTTTAGGGTAGAAATGTACCTGAAAACCAAGGTGAATGGTTTAGGTAGAAATGTACTAGGGAGTTTTGAGGCCTACTATGATCTGTCAGGGTAGAAATGTACCTGGGGCCAATATGATTACTCTAGGATCCAAATTTCTATCCTCCTTCAAGTAGGGTGCACCTTGTAACCCATAGTGGGACCAGGAAGATAGGTGGTATGGACCTTCCCTGGTTGTGTCCCTTGTAACCTGCAGTAAGGATGGCAAGGACCAATACTCTCTAAGGAGTTGGACATTGGTTGACCTTTATAGGTCAGGAGTGTGGCCTCATGTTACACTATAACACTAATGTTATGTACCCTTCCTTATGGTGTGAGAGAGAATGGAAAATAACTCCCTAGCTAAGAGGGAATGTTGGAATTTGGGTAGCCATGGTCGGTATTTTCGTTGAGGAAGAAAATCAAATTTTTAATAATTATTTTTCCAGCTCCAACAGTTAGCAGGTCGGTTGGGCCACTTTGTGGCACCATTTCAACCCTCTAATGATGTATATATATAGGAGAAATGTGCTCCTCATTTGGGCATGGGAATTTATCATGGAAGAGCTCTGATTTAGCCACAAGAAAAGAAGGATGAGGGTGGAAATTTCAGGGAAGTGATTTTTGGGTCTGTTGTTTCTCTTATTTCTCTCTCTGTTTTTGGATTTATGAACTGATCTGAATTCTCTCTCATAAGGAAGGAAGTTTTTTTGGGTTTTCCCTTGTTGGGGTTTTTCCCTGGCCATACACCTAAATTTTGTGTCTCTTATCTCTCATTGTTGTATTATTGTTGTTCTTATTATGATAACTTAATGTCTAAATGTGAATTGATGATAAATAATGATAATGCTAAATTTGTTTTCCTAAAGCTAACTATTGTGAATATAATATGCTCTTAAAATTGCCCTTAAATTTCAATAAATTTGTTTGTCCCTCATAGAAACCCTATCTTTTGGTTTCTAGGGTTTGTAAGTAGTCTAGGGTGTATGGTAAACCCTTGTGAGGGTGGAATTGGATGAAAATTTGGGTTCAAACCCTAGGGTTGATCTTTCAAAGGGAAATATCAAGGAACTTAGGATTTGGATCTAAAAAACACTAGGGTTGAACTTTCAAAGGGAAATATCAAGGAAGTTAGGAATTGGATCTGAAAACCCTCGGAATTCTCCCTCTAAGATACCATGGAATCCCTAGATTGTCAAAAGTATAATCATGCTCTTGTACTTGTATATTTTTCTTGGTGGTACTTGTTGGTGAATAATACAGGTATATAATGAAGGAAGCAATATGAGATGGATGGCTAAGCAAAGTTGATCTTATGCCATGAAGAACATGATGAACGGAGGGAACTAAAAAGACCCTGAGGAAACTTATGCTATCAAAGTTCATTGAAGGAAAAATGGTAACTTGGTAATCAAGTTGGATCCTTAGGCACTCTTATGCATAAATGTAGACTCATATAGAAATGGACCATGAAGATGTTGATGATTTGTTGAGAAGATCATCATGATGAGTTGAGGCAAGTTCAACTATGTGACTGTTGAAAGCTCAACATATGGTACCTGACATCTATGGAGATCAAGATGTGCTCATCTTGGAATCGAAAGGTAGTAATGTGAAAAGATGACTTGAAGGTCAAAAAGGAAGATCACTTTCGTGAAGAAACTATGAACAGCTTGAACTCTGGGAAGGCTGGACAGAATGCCTTCACGAATGAAGATAAGATGAAAATGATGTGCAAGATGGATGGCATGGAACCTGTTGTGAGAAGATAACTCTGTGATTCGTGATACCATGAAGGGAAACATGCTTTGTATAATGAGACATGGACAAAAGAGGAAGCTTCTTCATCCTATTCCTTTTCTTCATTATATTATTGTTTATTACATGTCTAACTTTATTTAACTACACATTTTTAAGGGTATTGCAGGTATATTCCAAAGACTATTCGTCAAATATGAAGTCAAGAGGTTGTACCTAGACTCAGAGGGAGCCTAGAAGGAAAATTTGAATCTTGAAAGAATTTTGAAGAAGCCTTGATTCAAAGGCAACTTCATATTAAAACTTGGAAAATCAAAGCACCTCCCCTATTTTGAAAACTACATGATTGTATGAAAAAGATGTAAGAATAACACAAAAGGTAAAATATCGTGCCTAAGAAAGACTTCATGATGGGCATGATGGAAAGAGGGAGTTGTTATGATGACATTGAATATTCCACATTGATGATTAAAGATGGAGTTGTACCCCATTGTTACTTGAAGATAAAATGTGCAAAGAAAATAATGACCTTAGAAAGAAGTTTGATGAGTTGGTGTACCTTAGGTTAAATAGCATCTATGATGGAAATTAGAGTTAGTATCTTGGTAGTTAGCCTAGGCAATACTTAGATCCCTGTTAGGGTGGATATCTTTGTCTAGATGATACCTAGATCCCATTTAGGGTTGGTATCTTGACCTAGATGATCTCTAGATCCCTATTATGGTTGGTACCTTGACAGGTAGCCTAGATGGTACCTAGATCCTTGTTGGTGTCTTGGTAGGTAGCCTAGATGACACTTGGATCCTTGTTGATATGTTATCTCCGTAGGTAGCCTAGATCAATGTTATCAGAACCGAACCGGTGATTGAACCGAAAAACCTTGTGGATTGGGAACCAGAATGGAACCGATACAAAACCGAAATTATAAAATAATAATAAAATATGGTTTACCAAAAACACATAAAATATTCATATTTTAAAGAAAAACATATATATTCATGTGCATCCATATGAATCCAAACCATTTATACACAAATATGCAAAAATTCTCATTTACATAACATGTAAGGGTGCACATAACCAAAATAGCATCGAGTGCAATCCATCTCTGGACCCAAGACCAAAATACATCAACAAATAGGCTCAAAAAATCGTGCTACAACAAATGCTTACATACCATCAAAATCATTGTCTATATTAAGGTCTTTGTCATCAATATAACCATTTAGGCATTAAAATAAGATAGAAAAAATGTAACATGTCATGTCATGATTTTGTTTGAGTGATGGGTACATTTTTAGTAGAGCCATGATAGAGGAGTTCGACAACCAATGCTACTAACATCAAAGTACATAGAGGGCTTGGTGATCTTTATTAAATACCAGTTCCATACCCTCATACATTAGAATCCAATGGAAACCCTGCAATCCTCCCCAATCATGAACTCTGCTGGATTTTGAGTGAAATCTAAAATTCTACTTTCTCCATATGAAATCCAATGAGGTTGGAACCACTCTCAAACATCCCGAGTCATTTCATGGTAATGTTAAAAAATAAAATAAAAAGATGAAAATGAAAGATAAAAGAGAATGTCACTTTTACTTTAAGAATTTAACATTACCATGAATTGCATAGCAATACTAGGGCCATTAGCTTGATTATTAGGCTGAGGGCCATATGCTTGAATATTAGGCTAGCCTAGGGGAAAATTAGAAGTGGGCCAACCAAATGAAAAAATCAAAAAATATAATAAAGGCAATTTTTTTATGCTGACCTGCATAGGTACAAACTCCACGAAACTGGTCTTGAACTGGCCAGTTCGATATCGAACCAGCCTATTCCGATTCAAACCAATTTTGGGCCAAAAACAGCCAGACCAATCGATTCCACTGGTTCCGGTCTGGTTCTGGTAACACTGGCCTACATGATTCCTAGAACATTGTTAGGGTTGGCGCCTTTGCAGGTAGCCTAGATGACACCTTGTGTCTTGGCAGGTAGCCTAGATGACACTTGGATCCTTGTTGAGTTGGTATCTTGGCAGGTAGCCTATATCATACCTAGAACCATGTTAGAGTTGGTGTCTTGGCAGATAGCCTAAATGACATCTGGTGTCTTGGCAAGTAGCCTAGATGACACATAGATCCCTGTTGGGATGGTACCTTGACAAGTAGCCTAGATGGTGCATAGATGGGCCGATACCTTCGCAGTTAGCCTAGATGGTATCTAGATCTCTAACATTGTACATGTTGTTTTTTATACTCTTCTTACGAGAACTTTTCAAAATGAGTAATGTCTGTGTACCAGTTAAACAATTATGAATACTTCCCTAGTTAAGAGGGAGTCTTGGAAAATGTGTTAAAATTGGCAACTAGGGCTAAATTCCACTTAGGACTGCTCAATTGATGGAGATAATCATTACATTGAATACCTCTTTTCAAGAGGACCAAGATCGATCTAAAGATCGTCAAATTTGGTCAAAGGAAAATATTTGTTTATTCAAAAGAAATTCTATAAGTTACAATTTTGTTTAGGCGGTAAAAATCGAAAATTTAAATTTCAAATTTGCCCCCAAATTTTAAGGTCAGCCTTCCCTCCATCAAATATATAAAGGGGTTCTCACTCACATCATAGAACACGCATCCCCGTACATAAGGCAACTCGCATCTTTGTTTGGTCGCAGATGAAGGAGAAACCAGCTAAAGGAAAAGAGGTCGAGTTCTCAAGCCTTTTCTTAGGTTGTTTGGATGTCGTGTTGTCCTAGTAGTAGGACCGAGTATTAGCAAAAGATTTAATGACTGTTTGGGCATGTTTTGGGTCTAGTTCTGAGACATTTCTATGTGGGAGATCATTGGTAAGAAGGAGGGTCGAGCCCTAGATCTCTGTTTGTGGAGGGTTGTGAGTCTGAATAGAGGGTTGGAAGTAGCCCTACCTGCCAGCGAAGTATAGAGAAGCCGCATAAGAAGGTAGCAACAGATTTTAGAAGGGTACTTCAGCAGTTGATCAAGGCTGAAGATGGTTGATGATTAGCCATAACCAAACCGAGGTTAATAACAAAAGGAGCAGACCTAAATCGGTGAAGCATGAAGATATGTTCAATCGATTCCACGTGTTGGGTCTAGTTTTGATTGGATGGAGGTCCTATCTGAACAATGATTTTTCCATCCTCATCTTCAGTAAAGAAGGTTGCATACTTGACACCCAGATTATGGTATTGCTCATCATATTGGCAATTCAACTTTGTACTCTCTCTCTCTCTCTCTTTTCTGCTGAACATTTGATAATAATAATATGAAGAATTGATCAAGGGTTTTTCCCTTTGACGTACTATGCAAGGAACATGTTAAAATTTAAAAAATGTAACTAGCATCGCTCTTCATAATTATTATTTGTCTCATGTCATGATGTAATTTATTGATCAAAAGAAAAATAAAAATGTATAATAAAAATTGCTTATAAAGTATGGGTTTCATGCTTATTTCATTTGGTCAATAGGTCAAGCATCCATTGTATGCTTCTAGGTCTTTGTCTTGAGTTATGGTCATTGTAATTATGTAAAAGACCCATTTGGGCACTTATATCAACAAAAGAAAATTATTTTTGGATATTGAAGTGTCTAGGTAAGCTCCCAAGAACAAGTTGGCCAGCAAGTGGAAGTCGACCAAGAGTGGACTTGAAAAGCCACTTGCAAGGCTAAACAAAGAAAGATTTTGTCCTCCTTAGAGACACACTTCTGCACACTACTTGAGAGAGATGGTTTGGTAGGGCATGCGAAGGTCATTAGGAGGCTAGACAAGCCTTGAAAGGAAGATGTTTTGAATTCATTATGTTTGAAGTCTTCTGAAATCTGAAATATGCGAGGTCCCTAGATTCTGCAGGGGTTTCCACAGGGTCGAAGTTGCAGAAGTGAAGAAGACATGTTTGGCTGGTTGGTTGACTTCTATCTTGGTGAGACGCGTCCCTCTTGCATCCCTCTTGCATCCCCTCGTCCCCCCTGCATCCCCCCCACAAGAGAGACGCATTTCGTCACTAGAAAAACACCCCCCTAGAGTTTCCCCAAGTTTTCCAAAAAAGGGGACGTGGGGAAAGTTTCCCCAGGAGTTTCCCCATCTCGGGAGCGTGGGGGAGCAGGGAAGCGCATCCCCGTCGAACACTGGAAATTTTACATCAACCCTTTTAATAAAAATGTATGAAAACCTAAGATAGAAATGAATTACAACAATAATTAAAAGGCCAACACAAAAAATTTATGCTACAAAACCATTAAGGAAATAGAAACGGAGAAAAGAAAATACGAGTGCAAGTTTTTCAATCAGAATACATTTATTTATAATCTTCACTCGGCAAAAACAGTTGTAGTTTAATCATTTCGTCCTGAATAGCCGCATTCATATTTGCACTAAGAAGAAAAATAGCTATTGCCTCACCATTTTTCATGTAATCTATAAGAGACTGCAAATTTTCAAAATTACATGATATAAGCAATTGAAACATGTTTTACAGCACAGTATAGGCAAAATGAAACATTTTATACGGATTGACAATAAATTGTCTTTGACATTTTAAATTGTTTAATTGATCGTATTGTATGTTAGAACTTAGAAGTATGGAAAACAGAAATCAAATCCATGTCAGCTGAATAATTTTATACATGAATCTAGCAAAATGCTAAGCATTCAATCAATTTGTAGCAACTTTATCAAAGAAATTGGATTGTAATGTCATGGAAGTGGTACTAATGTAATAAACTTGTAGAAGCAATCATCTTAACCTGACCAAGTTTAAAAATGATGATATTCATCTTAACCTTTAAATTGCTGAAAGTATTCAGACTGTTCCAATATAATAATATTTAGAAATAAGGACTATCAGTACTACCTTCAACTATACTTGCATTTATATATTAATTCAAAAACAAGAAAGTACAACCAAAGATGAGTGAAAAAAAAAAGGAAAAAGGAAAGGCTTGTGTTACCAGAATCAACAGTAGGAGATGGCAATAGTCCATTTAGAGATAAATCTGCCAAAGTTGCCAAGGCGTCTAGACCAAAATTTTCATCTACAAAAGAAAACAAGAAACTTAGTACGAAAATACAAGCTGGAACGTAACTTCATAAAATGAATTAATTTTCCCTGTAAAATATCTACTTAATACCTTTCGATGTCCATATATTTAAAAACAAAATATATTCAATAGTTACCTAAAAGGTAGACTTCACAAGATATTGAACACGAACAAACAGTCAGGAACTTTGAAAATGCCCATACTACCATATTCAATAGTTACAAGTGATTGAAAATTCTACAAAGCAAAGCTTTGACCTTATTACAACAAAATCTGGCTCACAGTATGATGTCAAGTCCCAAGCATCAAGAAGCTAGTCTTATGTAACTTATAAAGGCTACCCACTATCACCACAATAACTCTTTCTCTCACTTTTGGTAGGCTCTTCTCCAATTCAAGGGGGATTTCCCTAAGCATAGGATTGTTAAGGCTATAGAATGGAGGCACAAGGTGATTTATTGAAGAGTAAGCCTATGGAAAACGAATGGTTATAGTATGGATGGAGAAGTAAATGATAAGAGAACCAAACGTGAAGGTAGAAAACCACAGGACCAAGTGCCTAATCACCATTGGGCAAAATGGAGTCAAGGAAGTATGGATCTAAGAGGGCAGGTGCATGGATATGTAAGGTGAATGAGAGCTCACTGCCACAAAATAACCCTCGCTGGCTGAAAGTTATTATCGAAAATCAACCTTGGATAGCTACGATTGCTGCTCATTAACTTATTTATGGAGGTTATGCTATACAATTCCAAACAACAACTAGTTTTGATAGGTGCAAGACAGATACTTCATTATTAGGCCTATATAAACATTACAAGGCTTTCCTACAACTAAAAACAACAGATGAAAAAAGAGTTGCACGCATGAAAGCCTCACATAAACAAGACGCTACACCTCCAATATTCCATAAAGCTCCATGCATATGACGTATGAATGTAGTCCAAGAGGAGAGCTCCTCAATCTCCAATTCTGAAGAACCCTTACAATGGAGAGAAAGCTCCTCTCTTATAATGGAAACACATGATTAGCTAACAAACTCCATGGCAAGTCATTGAAATAATATAAAAATGTAGCAGTTAGATCCCTCCTTGGCTGATGGTTGACCATGTCAAGATACATGAACACTAGCCTCTCTAAGAAAGCTCACCCTCATCCAAAAATACGAAGGAAATTAGATCACAAGTCACCAAGAGAGGGCGTACAACTAAAAATAGGTATGATAACCAAGCCAACATGCTATAAGTCAATATAGAATGCACCCTCCTAGATGCAAGCATGTAAAATAGAGTAAAAACTCTTCAACATAGGAGGATGTGCTCCAATGTCCACCTAAAACAGCTCACTGAGTGTGCCCTCCAAGATGCACAATTGATAAAACAATAAAGTTATCCTCCTAGAGAAAATGTTCCATGACAACCATCCAAAAATACCAAGTGGTCCATAAAATGCATGCAACCAATCCACGTGTGAATCCCAAGGAAACCAACTCCATAGATGAATGTGCAAGGTGTCAACTAGATGGAGCATTCCACAAGAAAAAATGTGGTCAAGCCCTAAAATAGCAATTGGAATGTACGCATATGTGCACTTTATTGAAATCTTATCCAAAGAAAAAGAAGGGAAAAGAGAACCTGGATGAGTGATGTAATATATCATTCTGGTGTTGATTTTTGTAATTCTGGTCGATATTCATAATTATTATTTTTGTCCTTAATGTATTTGAATAGCATGTTCTTCATGCTTGGGTCAAAAGAAAAATATTATTTTCAAAAGAAAGAATTTTGAAATTAAATTTTTGGCTCCAAAAGAAGCCAAGTTGGCCAACTCCTAAAGTCAGCCCTCTTCAAGTAATCAAGTCGGCTCCATGAGATCAGGTCGGCCCCAAACTTGTTGACACACATTCGGGTCATTGAAACACTATATATTGAGTCATTCGACCTCTTATCCAACAGGAATTCGGATGTTCTGTAATATATCTATCTGAGGCCAGCGAAGAAGCTAAGAAGACAAATTTGGATCTCTCTCTTGAAGGCAATTCATCTCTCTCTCTCTCTCTCTCAAGCTCGCATCTTCTGGGGATTTTTGCATCTCTTCTATTCATAAATAATTTGGATGGTCTAAGACAAGAGAAGAGTGTGAAAATTTATGAACCTAAGTTATAGAAACCCTACTGCAATTTTCTAATTTACTTCTCCGATTTGTTTTGTTTAATTAACAAATTATTTTTCTGAATTATTCCGCAAAAACATCGAAGTAAATACTAATACAGCCTACACATACATACAGATCAATTACTGAAGCATAATGCACACATGACAAAGGACACAGTATTTTTTGGACAATGTCCCCGAAAAAACCCAATTCAAGAAAACCGGTGCAGCAACTCTTAAAGAGTTTGTTTATTAAGTAGAATATCTAAATACAATCAAGGGCACCAGCAGTGGTTTACCCAACAGAGAAATCACGGAAAATGTACCTCTATCACTCGGAAACAGAAAATATGGTTAATTCAGCTGAGGCTTCACACCTTCTGAATCGTTGAATATGAGCCCTTTCTGGCCCACGGGAAATCCCATTGTTGCCTCTCATTGCACTGTGTCAACTCTACGTAGTTGCTAGAGCCTCTGCGCAACACAGGCTACTCCTACGACACCCCTATGGGCTCAGCGTTGCCTCTGCATCACCCTGAAGGGCTTGCGTCAGTCTCTGTACTGCCTCTGCGTGAGCCTGGCTGGGCTACGTCCCTCCTGCTGGGTATCTGCGCTGCATGGTACGGATCTGCCTCTCTGCCTATGTATTCTCAGCCTCGAATATGAATAATCCCTCGTCGATCTACCCCTCACCAACACTGCAAGCTTACTCGAAAATTCTCAACAAACCACGCCCCAGAATTTCAACTTAGCTCAAGTGCTACCGCTCTGTGTGTGTTCTCCTACTAACCCCAAGCCTTCCTTTAATAATTTTCTCATTGAACAATCAACAGTCGTGATCTAATCTCTAATCAACGGCTAAGATTAGAAAAGGCTTGATCCACGTCACTTAGAACATTCTCACCCACATGTTTAAATTAGTTCCCTTTAATTATTTAATTTCCCTAAGTTAGACTTAGGGTCTCTATTAAAATAATTAAATTTTGGAATAACTTAGGTTTCGTGTGGAATTTCTCCAAACGAGTTCTGGGTCTTGGAGATCTCATGTGTTCTAGCCCATCCACAAATTTTCAGAGCTAGAGCACATCTGATGCTACCCAAAATCTCAACACTCACTCTTAGCGAGGAATGTGCTCTAGCAACACTTCAACACAGAAGTGTTACTCTGATCCATGGCATCGGTCCCCTGCGCTGCTGATGCTCGACCTGTTGCCCCTCATCCACTGCATTGCTGCCTTTTGTACTGCTGCCCATGACTCTGCCACAGTCAGTGCCTCATCTATATTGCAGATCCCTCTCAAATGTTGCATCATGCTGCCCATAGCACCACCACTGCACACTGTTGCACTGCAACTCAGTTGCTGAGAAGTAAGCAACTGAAGGACATCACCCAAAATACTAATAGACAAGTCACTTTGGCTGACTCTCGATACTGAAGCACCCTCTGTTGTTGCTCTGCGCTAACCCTCTGAAGCTCTGCACTGTCTGCTGCTCTGCAGTGCGTAAGCACTGCCTCTGCGCTGCTAAAATCCTATCAACCTTTGTGTTGTTGCTACCTCTCCTCTGCATTGCTCCAGTTTTTCAGCATCCCAACACTACCAAAGTGCCTCCATGATCCTCTGCACCAACTAACTCCAGTGATCCTGCTACTGTCTTTAAGGACTCCCGTAGCTCGTATGTGATGCAAGAGTTTGGGCACCTCAAGGATCCTTCCCCCTTCACCATCTGTAGCTCAATCTACAGATCTATGTCGCCTCACCTCTTTTCTCGAGGTACATGAGAACTCATGGCAACATCGTCATCACTGCCACTATCCCCTTTGGTTGTCGCAGCCTTGGAATCTGAATCTTCCTTGCCCTTCTTCTTCTAAGGACAAGTATTGGCGAAATGTCCCAATTCACCACATCTAAAGCATCGAACCTTTGAGAGGTCCTTCTTCTTCTTCCCTTGTTGCTGCCTCAGTCCCTTCGATGCGAGAGTTGCATCTTCCTTCTCCTTTATCTTGGCCCCTTCGTTGTTGTTACCCATCAGGGTTATTCTCCTCATTTCTTCCTGACGAAGGATTGCCCACATGTCCTCCCAGTTTGGAAGTTGTGCTTTGCCCAAAATACTTTGGACAAATGTTTCCCAATTATCAGTGACTACATTCAGGGCAGTCCTCACCAAGAGACCGTCATGAGGAGTTGCCCCCATTACAACTAGTTGACCTCAAATAGCCTTCAATCTAAAGAGGAAGGGATCGATCTCCTCTCTCTTGTGCATCGCAAAGAGTCGCATCTGATTCTCCAAAAGCATCTGCCTCTAGATGGAGCTACCTTGATACAGCGTTTCCAGTACCTGCCACATTTCATTCTCCGTTTTCTTCTCAGCAATATGTGGGACCATGTAATCCTTTACCCCATCCATGATCAAGCGCTTAGCCTGCGCCTAATATTCCTCATACTTCTTTAAAGGATCAACATCGACCGGAACGGCCATAACCCTCACGGCAAGTTCTCTGATACGATACGCGTCAAGGACTGACAAGATCTTGGCTTTCCAGATGACAAAGTTAGACACATCGTCCAACCTGTCTTGATCTTTCAATCTGTGCGAGGCCATCTCTGCTAAAAAAAAATGTCGAAGCAAAAAACTCTTCTCCCTTCTACTGTTGCTACTCTCAGCAAGAGCTTGGATCTGGGTTTCTTTGCGATAAAACCCCTTAGAGACTATGCTCCCTTTGACTAGTGATTTCCCTCCCAGAGATCCTTCACCAACTCTATTGAATCAAGCCCTCTACGATCACTTCACCGATCGAATCTCAGATTTCTTGGCTAGAAACCCTGTTGAGGAACTGTTCCCCCTTACTTTGTCAACCCTGCTAGACACTGTTCTACACCGACAGAAACAATGTCCCAACAGCAACTTCGAAGATCAAAAAACTACACTTCATGCAACCACCATAGCATCACTCCCTCCTGGACTGTGTCACCCTCTTGGGTCTGCGTCGGCCTCTGCGTCAGCTCTGTGTGAGTTTGACAGGCTCTGCGTGAGCAGACAAGCTCTGCGTCAACCTCTACGTGAGCAGACAAGCTCTGTGTCACCCCTATTGGGTCTGCGTTGTCTCTTTCGTGTTGCGATGCCTCTTTCTGGATCTGTGTAGCTTCAGCTGCCCTCCTGCAACAAAAAATCTTCAACTCTTTGCTGATGGCCTCATCCTGATCTGCAATAGCTCTGATACCATGTAAAAATTTCTGAACCTAAGTTACAGAATTTAATTAACAAATTATTTTTCTGAACTATTCAGCAAAAACATCAAAGTAAATACTCTTGCAACCTACACATACATACAGATCATTTACTGAAGCATAACACACACATGACAAAGGACGTAGTATTTTTTGGACAATGTCCGCGGAAAAACCCAATGCGGGAAAATTGGTGCAGCAGCTCTTAGAGGGTTTGTTTATTAAGCAGAATATTTGAATACAATCAAGGGCACCAACAGTGGTTTTCCCAACAGAGAAATCACAGCAAATGTACCTCTATCACTCAGAGACAGAAAATATGGTTGATTTAGCTAAGGCTTCACACCTTCTAAATCGTTGAATACAAGCCCTTTCTGGCCCACTGGAAATTCCAGCGTTGCCTCTCCTGGCACTGTGTCATATCTGTGTAGCCTCGGTGCTGCCCAAGCTGCTCCTGCGTCACCCCTTTGGGCTCAGCATTGCCTCTGCATCACCATGAAGGGCCTTAGTCAGCCTCTGCATTGCCTTTGCATGAGCATGGTTCGGTTGTGTCCCTCCTGTTGGGTCTCTGCGCTGCCTGGTACGAATCTGCCTCTCTGCCTATGTATTCTCAGCCTTGGATCTGAATAATCCCTCGTCGACCTGCCCCTCACCAGCATTGCAAGCTTATTCGAAAATTCTCAGTAGACCACGCCCCATAATTTCGACTTAGCTCAAGTGCTATCGCTCTGTGTGTGTTCTCTAACTGACCCAAAGCCTTCCTTTAATACTTTTCTCGTTGAACAATCAACAATCGTGATCTAATCTCTAATCAACAGCCAAGATTAGAAAAGACTTGATCCACGTCACTTAGAACATTTTCACCCACATGTTTAAATTAATTCCCTTTAATTATTTAATTTCCCTAAGTTAGACTTTGAGTCTCCATTAAAATAATTAATTTTTGGAATAACTTAGGTTCCGGGTGGAATTTCTCCAAACGATTTCTTGGTCTTGGAGATCTCATGTGTTCTAGCCCCTTCAAGGAGTTTCGGAGCTAGAGCACATTCGATGCTACCCAAAATCTCAACACGGAGTAATGGTCATCTTCCAAGGAAGCAATACAAGGATCTAGGGCAAGCATTTGAGGTCTATGGCAAGAAAATCTGTCTAACGTTAACAAGGATGATAATACTCACTCTAATGAAGGTTGAATCACTATGGAAACCTTTTGTTAAAGAACAAACCTTTATCCCTCAGCGTGAGTCAAATTTCTATGGACGAATTTATATGGAAGGATCAAGCTCAGTGGCAGAATCCTATGGGCAGACAACTTGACTAAGAGGGCGGACTAGGTTTGACCTCTTTATTGACTAAGATGTATCTCTGTTGAATTGAAGATTTCTCTATTGAAAAGGTTGTTGGGTTTTTCCCCAAGTGGATTTTTCCAAGGTAAACTCTTGTGTTCTTTGTGTGGTCATCTCTTTATGATCCTACTATCTTCAACGTTATATTGTTGATGTCTTCTATGTAATTTTATCAATGATGAAATCATGGATAAGAATGTGTAATGAATAAAATCATCAAAAGAAATTAGCAATGTAGAAGGAAGATATATATAAAAAACAAATCTGGAAGTATATATGTGATTTTAAAGAGACCTCATTAGGTGTTTAGAAAAATGCTAAGAGATTAGAAGACTGCAAGAGCATCCCTACATGGATTAAACTAGAGAACTCGACTAAAAAAACAAATCACTAGTAGGTTGATGAGGAGAAAAATATAGGAGATGTTCCTAGATAGCACTATATATGCAAATAATGTACAAGAATATTCCAAGGTATATTCTCACTCTTAGCCTTAATCATCCATTTAGCTATGAACACTCCCCCTTTAGTTTGTATACCAGTCAGGGGGTTGCAAGTGCAAAGGGGGATCATTCTTGATCCTGAGGGGCAACTTCAAACAATTTTCACCCAGGGTCTATGAAAGTCCACAAATAATCAAGATGAGGCATAAACTTCTTTTCACAATTTCCTCCTAACAAAAGAAACCAAAACAAAGTCACTGAAACTTTAGGCGACTACAAAAGATGTCATTTTACAAGTTCTAAAAGCAGTAAATTATCAAGTTGACTCTCTAGCCAATGATACCACCTTGCTCAATATTAGGGTTCTTCAAAAAAATGGGATTCAGCTTCATCTTGCATGAATTTACTTCAAGGTGGCTTCTTGAAAAAACTAAAGGGGCTTATGAGTAAAAGATGGGATAATGTAGATATGCATGGGAGAAATTAGCAGCATTGTTTGGAACAAGGCTATTCGGCTTTGAAAATGTCACTCAATAAGAGTTTCCTTTGACCTTTGTACAATGTTTTGGAATTGTTTTTTTTTTGTTGGTTAAAGCTACAAGACATGCACAATGCATGTTCATTTCTCGGGTTTGGTTCTTAGAATTCTACTAGTTGTTTGGTACTTCGATGCTAATGCAATCTTGATCTTTATTTTGCACCTGTCATTTAGGGTTTGTCGGCTTTGGTATCTATCTAAGTCACAGGACACGTCCTCCAGGGTCACGTGTCCCGTATTTCACGTGTCGGACACCAAATACGACCTAAAACGTGTCCAATACGTTTTTGGTCGTGTCCTCCGAAATTGAATACGTACCCTCCGTTTTGGCATTCGTGTCCTTGGATAGAATACTCGTGTCCTAGGTTTGGAATACTTGCCCTAACGTATTCCTCGCATTAGGACACGTTTTCCATGAAAAAATACAAAAATGACAAAAAATTCGTTAGTTTTTTGGCTATCAAAGGTATCAATTGGCTATCAACTGGCTCCGTCCCTGCTGCTGTAAAGGATGAGGAGACTATCCAACAAGCACATGGAGATTGGAAGATGGAAAATTTCAAATTTGTGTTCCAGCTGTAGGCAGACATCAAGCGAGAAGTTCTTCTTGGAGAACACTTCTTTTATTAATCTCAGGTTTTTAAATGTTATGTAAGGTAGTTTTGCTCTTATATCAGAATGTGAGGATCCAAACTAGTCTGTTTCGTAGTTATATTTTCAAAACAATAATATCAGATCAGCTTTATTGGCACCATTTTTGAAATTTTAGGATTTCTTGGAACACTGACTTCTGAAAGTCCCATTTTGTATGTATTATCATACTATACGGTGCAGCCTTAGAAAATTTTTAATGCAAATTTTAACCAGCTCAGTCGAATTAATTTGAAAAAAATTAAATAAATAAACTAAAACTAAACAGAACCAGATCTTGTAGCCTCTGATTGATGATGCTTCTGGAGCCTACGTCTAATCACCACCTACCTTGAATCAGATAAGCGAAATTTCATCTCATTTGTGTGGGGAAAAGGGATCAATTAAAAAGAGGAATAAATAAAATGGAAGCCATTATGAATAGAACAAACTGATAAATAGACAGACTCATTCTGCTCTCTAGAAGGAGTTCAAAATTCCTTCTTTTCCGTTTTAATGAGGCTGCCATCTTGACTCTCGATCTAGGGAAGTGTTGTTCCTTCTCCCTTGAAAGAGTGATGCCTTTCCTCGTTTTCTAGGTGCGTTGAATTATTTCATGTCTATAGCCTGTGATTAATGATTTTTCTCGAGCCTGCGACTAATGTCCACCTACCTTGTATCAGATAAGTTGAATTTCATCTCATTCATGTGTGGAAAAAGAAATCAACTCACAGAGAAATGATAAAAGTTGAAGCAGTGAAGCCATTGTGAAAAAAACGATTAGGCATGGGAACAGGGATGGGGTTATTTGAGTTAAATTTTAATGACTCATGAGTCATTGACTCATTGACTAATGACTATTGTTATAGCTTATGGTTTTAATGTGCTTGTAGCCTTGTAAGTTGTATATTTGTAATTTACTAATTTGTTAATATTAATTTATAAATTATATATATATATATATATATATAAAACGTGTCCCTCGTGTCCTGTTTTCGAGGTCACGGTGTCTCGTGTCGAATACTCGTATTTATGTGTCCTCCGTGTCTCGTGTCCTCGTGTCATGTGACTTAGGTATCTATGTTGTGGACTCTTATTTTCGTAGTCATCTTGTTATGTGGTTTGTGAAAAGGGGGGTTGGTTTTTCTTGTGAGTTAGGGTTCCCTCTAGACAATCTCTTCTAAGCAACCTTGGTCTTTGTCACTTGTCTAGCATTGGCAATGGTGTTCTTCTCGATATGATTTATCCATGGATACCAGGAAGCTCATCAATTTCCCAAGGTTTTCAAAAGACATGAAGAATCCATCCAAAGTAACAAAATCTCCCTCTTCTCAATGACTACTAAATTCCATGAAAATGATGATTACTGCACTTCTCAAAATGTAATAAATATGAGCACTCTAGTCCACCATAAGGAAAAAAAATACTTGGAAGCAAAATTCTCGATTTGTGAAATGTTATCAACAATATTACCAAAGTAACTTCTAGAAACTATCCAAAGGGATTCAATCTGATCTTGTAATGTACTAAAACAAAATACTGAATCATTCTATAATTTGCAGAAACCAAATTCGATCGCACAATCACATAACAAGTAAGAGAAAAAAATAATCAATCGCACAACACAAGATGTATCTAAGAAAGCAATTGCTCAAAACCCCGTTAATTGTATATTGCATAAAGTCAAGACCATGAAACAATACAATGTTATTTCCCTCATTGAGAAACCTTTGCACTATGTTGACTATCTCACTCTGATCCAGGCAAAATCAATCAAATACTTAACCAATTTTCAACCTTTGTCTGACTAGCCTTACTTACGCATTCTTGGAGGAATTGTGTCCCTATTAATAAGGAAATTCCCACGAATTGATTGCGCAATCCCTTCAAGGCATTATGATGACCTCATGGATGACTTGTACAATTTTCTAACTATACAACTGATAGTTATCTTCCCTTTAAACCCAATCTCAACTGGGCCTTCCTCAAAACTGACATGAAACAACTATTTATAGCGAATTATCAGTTAATTGACTGACCACTACTTGTGAATTAAATCAGATTTACTTCACAAGACCTATCACTAGCTCATCTCTCAGTTAGAACTTGTTAAACTGATTTAAACCCAATTAGTCGAGTTAACTAATTACAACTCTCAAATAATTGTAACTGGACCCCCTAAAATCTAGGAAGAACTCTACATGCCTCTAGTTTGACCTTCAACTCGAATTATCTAAGCTAACTAAGTCTTCCCGACTCTATTAACACTTACAAGCTGTTACAAGATGAAATTACAATTTCTCTTCCAATTTAATTAAGGGAAAATTAAATCAAAAGCCCCCTTGGGGTGCCATTTCAATACTCCCTCTCAACAAAAAAGGGATTATCTTCTACCTCGATCATGTCTTTGTGGAACTTGAATTTGCTTCTTGCCAGTGCCTTCGTCAAGATGTTTGCATCCTGCTCCTCCATGGGAATGTAATCTACTGAAATAATATGTCTCTGCACACGACATCTAAGATGGTGATACCGGATATCAATATGCTTATCATGAAAAACTAGATTAAACAAGAGTTTGACGCAACTCTGGTTATCACAATATATCACCGTCGGATCAATCTGTCGACCAAACAAACCAAAAAGTATCTTCCTCATCCAGATGGCCTCACATGTTGCCTGACAGGCCGCCATGTACTTTGTCTCTATTGAACCGAGTGCAATTGATCTTTGTTTCCTATTGTACCAAGAAATTGTTATTGATCCTATGTTGAAGATGCCTCCTGATGTGCCCTTCCTGTCGGATGGACTCCTTGCCCAATTTGCATCGATGAAGCCTTGAAGAATCACTCCCTATGTGCAGAAATTTCCTCTTTCCCACCCCGGTTTTCAGTTTCACCTTATTTCTCCAAATAGTTAAATGCCCTTTCCCATATCCTTACATTCAACAAACTGGAAAATAAATTTTTGCTAAAAACACAAATTCTAGAAAATTTACAGAATGCTGGAAAATGCAGAAATAAAAATCAGAAAGCTCAAAACAATCATTCACACATTTTAACACAGATATTTTTGGTCAACATGACCCTGGAAAAACCCCCTACAACTCTTGGGGAAAACCAGTTTGAGAGCTCCTTATTTCTGGAAAATGCTTTTACAGAGAGGTGAAATATACAAAAAAAATTCCAGCAAATTAATTACAGACTTATCTGGTTTTCCGTGCTTACCTCCGCCTTGGAAAACGTGCCAAAACAGCAAAATACTCAAAACAGAAATTTATTACAGCAAATGACAGTTTAGAAATTCGTGCCCAGAACTTAGCTGAACAGCCGTACGGACTGTACGGAATTTTCCAGCAAGCTATCTTTCTCGAAAACAGTGTCGGCTGCCTCGATAAACGTGCCCAACCACCTAGAAAATCAAGCCCCCTTGCTGTTGTACTATTCCTCGAAAAATGCGCTGCCTTTCCCCTTGAAAACCGTGCCTCAATGCCGCTGTACGGACTACTGTACAGATTTATGTGCTGCTGTACGGCCAAGCTGCCTCGGTATCTGTGCAATCTCTTACTGCCTCGAAAACCGTGCCCTCCTTGCTGCTATACGGATTTGCTGAGTTTGCCTCTCCTTCACCTTTTCAAGCTCTCTTCAGAAAAAGTCTCCAGCTCTCCTTCTCTTCCTCTCTCAATCTGTTCATGAAAGAATGAATGACCTTTTCCCTCCTTTTCCTCCTTTAACCTAACCCTAAGTGACTTTTGGGGAACCCCTAAATCCAATGGCTGAAATAGATTGAGATCTAGGGCTGAGATTAAATGCTCATTTAAATCTCACTTTCTATTTTTTAATTCACCCCACTTTAATAAAGACCCACTTAGTCATTTATTTTCAAAGTCACTTTTCCTTTCTAATTTTACATTGACTTTATTAAAGTCACTTTAAAATTAAACTTTAGTAACTTTATCACATAAAGTCACTTTTAAATTAGATTTGACTTTATAAAAATTATAAAGTCACTTTAGGAGAAAAATTAAATTCTTTTGGACACTTTTCCCTAGGCCAAAGATCAAAACCTTAGGGAACCACCTGTCCTCCGGTAACCAAATTTCAACACTATGTTCATTTGTACCATAGCGCATACTCTGTAGTGGCTTTGAGGTATCTCAACACATGCTTGTCTGCTTTCCAAAAGAGCTTGGTAGGCTTAACCATAGCTTGACTAAGTTGGTTAACTGCGTAGCATATGTTTGATTGAGTCTTCACCAAATACATGAGCGAACCCACAAGCTGCCTGTAAATAGTAACATCCACTACTTCGCCTAAAGTAGCATCCTCCTTCCTCCAGTTTCCTGCTTGAGGAGTCCCCATGGGTTTGTTGCCCTCCATGTGGAACTTCCTAAGGACATCGTTGGCATACTTGCCCTAAGATACAAATAGCTCCCTATCTCTTTGCCATATTTCCAATCCCAGGAAATAGTGCAAGAGCCACATGTCCTTCATCTCAAATTCTCTTGCAAGATCCTCTTTACATGACTTGACGAGTTGCTCATCACCTGTCAGTATCAGATCATCGACATAAAGTACAATAATCAAAAGCTTACCATCTACCACAATCTGATAAAGGTTCGCATCTGCTTCACTCTTGGTGAAGCCCAACCCGGTGAAATAGTTGTCAATCCTGGTGTACCAAGCACGAGATGCTTGCTTCAGCCCATACAATGCTCTCTTGACTAACACAGGCGACTCCTTGTCTAAGGTCTCAAAACCTTTTGACTGCTCAATGTACACCTCTTCCTCAATAACTCCATTGAGAAAGGTTGTCTTTACATCCATCTGATGTATCTGCCATCCCATCTGCATTGAGAGTCCAAGGATGGATTTGATAGATGAGTACCTTGCGATTGGTGCAAAAGTCTCATCATAGCCAATCCCCTCCACCTGAGAGAATCCTCTAGCCACAAATTTGGCCTTGTGCTTCTCCACACTCCCATATGCTACCTTCTTCACCTTGTAGACCCACCTAGCATATTCAAGTCTCAAGCCATTGAAAGACATCTTGATCTATTGTTGGTACTGAAGAATAAATTTGCAAATTCGATGTGTGTATTTGTTCAAAATAAACTCTGCTTCTTCTTTTTTATTGTGACTCCTGGCTCTCTGATACCAAGTGGAAATTATCCAAAGGGATTTAATCTAATCTTGTAATGTACTAAAACAAAGTACTGAATCCTTATTCGCGGAAACCAAATTCGATCACACAATAACATAACAAGAAAGAGAAAGAAATAATCAATCGCACAACACAAGATGTATCTGGGAAAGCAACTACTCAAAGCCCTGCTATTTGTATATTGCATAAAGTCAAGACCATGAAACAATACAATGTTATTTCCCTCAATGAGAAACCTCTGCACTCTGTTGACTGTCTCACTCTGATCTAGGCAAAATTAGTCAAATACTTCACCAATTCTCAGCCTTCGTCTGACGAGCCTTGCCTACGCATTCCTAGAGGAATTGTGTCCCTATTAATAAGGAAATTACCAAGAATTGATTGCACAATTCCTTCAAGGCATCCTAATGACCTCATGCATGACTTGTACAATTTTCTAGTTATACAACTGATAGTTATCTTCCCTTTAACCCCCATCTCAACTAAGACTTCCTTAGAACTAACATGCAACAGCTATTTATAGTGAATTATCAGTTAATTGATTGATCACTGTTTGTGAATTAAATCAGATTTAATTCACTAGACTTATCACTAGCTCATCTCTCAGTTAGAACTAGTTAAAACGAATTTAACACAATTAATTGAGTTAACTAATTACAACTCACAAATAACTGTAACTGGACCCCCTAAAATCATGGGAGAACTCTACATGCCTCCTCTCTGACCCTCAACTCGAATTTCCTAAGCTAAGTAAGTTTTCCTAACTCAATTAACACTTACAATTATGAGATGAAATTACAATTTCTCTTCCAATTTCATTAAGGGAAAATTAAATCAAAAGCCCCTTGGGGTGCCATTTCAACAGAACTCACTCTGTTGCTTCGAACCAAAAGATGTCAACAGATTCAGTTCAAGCAGCTTTCAAGGAGGAAGATATTGTCCATTAGATGATGGGAGACATGGACCTCAAAAACCAAGAATCCCATCCTTCCAACATTAGCAAAGAAGAAGCTAACAGTCATCATTTTTTGGGATAAAGTTCATTATTCCAGTCTCAACTCGCATTGATTGTTATGCTTCATTTGTTCTGATGACACTCATACACATTCTTATCTTCTTAAACTTTTAGCAGTCGGTGATCCAATCTCACTAGCACCATTAACCATTAACCATTATTCTTCTCATAATCGAGGAATGCAAGATCTGTGTCAAATATTGGGAATTTTTGTCTACGTTTGTCTGGTACCATTTCCAGTATGAGTCGAAATTTTTCAGTGACAAACTGGTGGCAGAATTTGGATTTAATTCAGGTTCCAACAGTAACAATTTGTACCATCAACATAACCAACCTCACCACAACATTAAATGTACTAACCTCGCCACAAAATTAAATGTACTGTCTTTATGGTGTCAAAACATCTACTAAACTACATTGGTAACCAGTCATGCGGACTAGCAATGGTATAGAACATGTACTCAACAAGCTGATTGTAATTTCTTACAGACTTTGGAGAACTCTTCAATCACTTCATTACAGACACTCTTGGACTTGTCAGCCTGGATATGCATAAGTCAAATAATGATTACTCCTGAAGTTTAGTAAAACATTGGGAGTCCAAAGTTCCAAACAGACTGAGGGGGATTACAGAAGGTTTGGTTAAACTCAAGGAGTCACAAACTCAAACATGAGAAATGGAAAATAAAAATAAAAATAAAAACACTTCTGAAATCATTATCCATTGATTTTATCACTTTTAGTTACCCGAGAGTTTTACCTGAGAAGAATTTGGAACCCAGCAGAAAGTGATTTGGACCATTGATGAATCTCCATCCTGAATATGAATATGAAAGGTAAATAGTTGATATGCTATAAATTGGATTAATTTTTTTCCCAAAATAAAATTTAAATTTTAAATATATATTTATAAGAAATAATTAGGGTTAGGGTTCTAATTCTCGATTCCTTATTTTTAGGCAAGTGCCATAACCACATCAGATTCTTCCATTCATTCCAATCACGCCCAATAATTCTTGTAAAATTGCATTAACACAATGATTTCCAAGCCCCGTCCTCTCATCTAATGGTGAATCTTATCCAAATCTCATCGAGAAATTCAAATTCAAACCAAATTTCATAACTGGCAAACTCAAACTCAAGCCCTAACCATGTGACTTAGCCTTTAATAAGCTTTCTTTGCGGATGTCGAACAATCCCCGTAGCTGTGAGTGTGAGCATGTCGGGTAAAACTTTAACTACCACCTTTTAGGAGAAATTATGCAGAATATTTCACCTTGAACCTCCCACTATACCCCTCTCTGTCTCATTTGGAATAGGTTCGATGAAACTTACATCTTTGCAGACCACAAACCAAAGGGCCAAGTAGAATTCAGAAGGCCCATCCAAGCTTTTCATATTATTTTGGCCAAATTTTATATAGCTTTGAGGACATTATAGTTATCCAGGATTTGAGATAAGAAAGACTGCTTCTATCAGCTTCTATTTTCCATTAGCAGGCTTACTATTTGCCATCTTGTTAATTTTTTCAATTTTGGATAAGTATTCAACAATTCAAAATAAATAATTGCCCTAATCTTCATAGTATAAGATTATTTTACTTGAAAATATCCCTCAACTATTCTATAAGATATGTAAAAATTTAAAATCCTTCAACAAGTTATTTTACAAAACTTTTGCCAAAGCTTAGTTGACATTTTCAGAATTATAAAGATTTGCCAATGTTCTGCATTTTAAGAAAGATATGGTTCCTTACAATTTCACTGTACTCAAGACACATTTTTGTTTACTGGTTTTAATGGTTTGCAACGGAATAGTTAACTAGAACTGAACTCATAGATTTAGGTTTAAACACGGGTATGTATCTGAATCTACAATTTTCAGTAACCACAGAGAGCTTAGTTTAATCATCACTGCAATTTATTTGCAAAATTGCATGTAGAAACATCCAAAATGATGAGATAGATTTGAGTCAATTTCCAAAATGTCCCAATAACATTAGCAGCTGATCTTGTGACCATCATGAAAAACTTAAAAGTAAGGAATGCCAACCTAGTTTCAATACAAGATTTTTGCCTTATTTCAATTGCTTTGACAGCTCTAATCTTACTGCAAGTTCAATGTACTATAGAATAGGGTTTCACTTATAGCCTTGAGGCTACACCCAAGACTTTTTAAAGCAATGTTGCAAACATCAGCATCGGGATAAAATCAGCAAGGGTCCGAAAAAACAAAATATCGTAAAAATCAGCAAACATCTGCAAAATTAAAAAACCACCAAAATATCGGTAAAAATTGGCAAACATCTGCTAGGCCAAAAAATTGCAATTTCGCGATATTATTGTGATAAAATCAGGATGTTTGCAACATTGGTATTAAAGTTGATTTTAGTAAGAGTACAGCATCTAAGTAACCTAACATAGACATTGGACAATAATCTTAAATTCTTAATATTATACTTCTATGAACTTGCTCTTCTAGAAGTCGAGATTTCTGCAAAAGTCCTTGCAAGCAATTACCATGATGATTGTCCAACATATTCACTACCAGCTCTACAAGACATTGTGCTAAACATCAATACAATTCTCATTTAACCAATAGGAAGTGTACAGGATCAAAACCAAGAAAGAAGGTCCATGTACCTCCAGAAAACAACTGCCTGCTTCTCTTTCTTGACCTCTGTGGGAGTGGCTTCTTCCTTTTCCTGCCATAGTCTACTTCAGTGTCCATTATTTCATCTTTTTCATCTTTCACTCCAACACCCTCTTCAGTGCAGCTGCACTCTTCTTTTATGTCATCAAAACAATCTTGCTCCAACCCATGTGACTTGAACTTCGTTATGGGTGGTCTCCTTCCTCTACTCTTGAGATTATGTGTAACTTTCATCCTAGTTTCTCCTGGTATCATCTGCTCATCTGTCTTTGTAATACCTCCATTTCCTACTTCTCTGCTTTCTTGACTACCTTCTAGGCTGCCTTCATCCATTGTAGACCCAGTAAGCTTGAGTGCAGATCCTCCAGACTCATTCCGAGCATATGAACCCTGAATATCATGAAATAGGTGTAAATTACAGGATCAAAATTGAAACTTTAAATGTATCAAAGAGATACAGAGATTGCTTACTGTGAGGACTCAATGATAAAAACTGGTAGGGAATCATGTACCTTAAAATCGCCATTTTGGACAGGAGATGACCTCATCTGTGATGTTATCCGACTAGGTGTTCGAGAAACCTGAGGAGAGGCTGCTCTCTGTGAAGCCTCTGCTAATGTCAATGCAGCTGCTTTAGCAACATCATAATCATCATGATCGCCATCAAGGACAGGCTCTTGTTTACCAGACAGCACTGCTTCAGAATTCTGCTTTTCCAGTGTGTATGAAACAGGAAAGCGTGGTGTTCTTTTTCCAACAACACGGGGCCTACTACCTGCAGACAGATTATTCTTAGAAGATAAACATCAACCAGATAGACAGCAGGAATATGACACCATGCTGGAGTATCTTCTGCATTTCATTTCCTAGCAATAAACATTTCATCTACATTAAAAACTTGAACTGCATTTTATTATTTCAATGTCAGTTAGCATTCTGCACAATAATAACAGAGAAAGCAGAGCTCTAGACCAAAGCCTAATGACAGTTAAGAACTAGATAATACACATGCATAAAGGGAGGAATCTTTACAAAAGTTCTCCTTTCTGATATCATCTTATTCAGAAGAGCAAAAAGTTGAGAATCAGTAAACATTCTCTTTGGTGTATATAAGAACAATAACTCCTGACATGCATATGTGTCAGGGTCAACAACAGATTGCCATGGTCTTTGGAACCAAAAGCAGATGACATCTTAATATTTTAGCATTTCAAAACCACGGGATACAAAGAATTTGTCTCCACTCAAAGAGTACGAGAAAGTTGATAAGATAAAGAGTCAATGCAAACACAAATCAGAAAACAAGTCAAAAATTATCTGTGTAAAAAAATAATGCATACAGATCCTCAACACTTTGTAGCTCATTAAAATGGTCACGAAGGTATGAAACGTTACATTATCATCATAAAAAAGCCAAATTAATCATGGAAAGAACATTAGCAATTCAGTAACTTCAAAAGCTCACGAGACGTTTGCTGCCATCTTAGGTAATTCACTTATCATAATGGAAACAACAATCAGTTGCAGGAAAGGTGCTTTAGATAAATCAAAAGTTTTTGTGGCATGAATACAAATCATTGTACCTCCAGACCTCCTTTTCTTTACTGGAGATGGACAGCCATAATTAGAAGGTCCTGATCTACATTGCAACAAATCAGAATAGGATCTGTCAAAGTTATTTGTACTAGTGAACTTCTGTTTCAAACGAGTTTGCTTTTGAGGGCGTCCTGATGCTCCAAACCCATCACTGCTTTCCCTGTCACTGTTGCTTCCTTCCTGTGAAACATACACAACATTATGAGAATAATTGCTTATATCTGTCCATACCACTGACATATCTTACTCTCAATCAAAGTCTTGACAAGATCAAAGGAAAAGGAAAATTTAAGACAAGATTCAGGCATAACAATAATAGTCGTTCCTTCAATGCTAATAATAATTGAACAGAATATCAGAAAAATAGGTTGAAATATGTAAACACTAAATAAATATATAATCCAGAACATCATAATTCAAACCATCAAACTGTGGTGTTACAAATATGGAACTAATAACATCCAAAAAAATAAACATAAAAAAAAATGAATGAAATGTCTCAACATGCATTGCATGCATTTTAATTTCAGCTGACTGGCATTCTGTTGATTGCTTTTTCCATCAAGGCGAAAAATCAACACTCAGACAATTTATTGTGGGGACCAAAAAGGTCCCTCTTTACCTTTTATAGAGGTGGTCCTTCTCTTCTTAAATACATGAAATGAAATTCCATGTTATTTATATCTTACTGACACATGAGAGTAGAAAGATACTAAACAGTAAACTTCTAAATGAAACTTGATAACTCCAACAAGAAAACCAAGCTTCTTAACATAACCAGATAATCATTTAAGCATTCACTGCTGCCCGAGAAACGATCACGCAATACTAATTCTTAAACATTTGGATTGTAAAAAAAATATTAAAATATAAAATTAGTTGCTAAACCGGGATATATTTGCCTCCTCAATACAATGTAAGCAAGAGAAACAATCAAGAATTTGCTCAAACATGTACAAAAAATGAAACAATTTGTGCAGAGAACTTTGAAGGATTGCAGCTATAAATTCAAAAGTATTTGAAACAGATCAAATGCTCAAAGTTCAGCTCAATATCTAGAAGAGATAGAACTACAACTATGTGATAATTGGATGGTCCTTTATGGAGCTTTCGAAAGAGGACTCCCAAATATCACCTTCTTATGTCGGGTATATAAAAGGCATAAACCACAGTCCCTGTATGTGCAAGCACGGACTCTTAAGCCACACCATTTCTTTCTAATGCTTGTCCAAGTCAAGGATATCGACCTGGTACATCTTTGTAGCCTCTGGATTAGGTTCTACCAGCCATTTTTTCAAGATTGCAAAACAAGCACTATGTGTACTCAAAAAAGCATAAACATCATGCATCTTGGACATCTTAGTGGGCTCGACAAGCTGTAATATTTTCTTAAAAGTGGAGAGACTACTCCAGCACCTTGTTACAGACCCAACATTAACTAATCACTCTTTCTCTAGCAGGTCCAATTAAGGAGGCAAATATATCCCGGTTGAGCAATTCATTTTATATTTAAATCTGTCTTTGTATTTAAAAGAAAGATTTAAATATAAAATGAACTGCTCAACCAGGATATATTTGCCTCTTCAATACAATGTAGGCAAGAGAAACAATCAAGAATTTGCTCAAAGATGTAAAAAATATGAAACAATTTCGGCAGAGAACTTTGAAGGATTGCAGCTTTAAAAATCAAAAGTGTTTGAAAAAGATCACATGCTCAAAGTTCAGCTCAATATCTAGTAGAGATAGAACTAAAACTATGTGATAACTGGATGGTTCTTTATGGAGCTTTCCAAAGAGGACTCCCAAATATCACCTTCTTATGTCAGGTATATAAATGGCATAAGCCACAGTCCCTGTATATGCAAGCCACGGACCCTTAAACCACACCATTACTTTCTAATGCTTGTCCAAGTCAAGGATATCGACTTGGTACATCTTTGTAGCCTCTGGATTAGGTTCTACCAGCCATTTTTTCAAGATAGCAAAACAAGCTGTTAAAATTGGACAACTAGGTCCAAACTCCATGTTGTGATGCTCAGATGAAGATACCAATATTTTTATTGGGTTCCTCTTTCAGAGAGGTGTAAGATCGATATAAAATTGATCTTAATCTGATGAGCGGAACATTTATTTTGAAATTTGAATTTATTTTAATAATTTCAAATATGTGCTGGTCGGCCTTAAGGTTTTACACCCCCAGCAGATGTGTCACACACCTCAATGATGGATATATATACAGTCAACGTTGGAGAGCATTTCACTCACTCTCATCCACACACATCTCCTCCTCTGATTGGATACGAGCATCTGAGAAGCTGTTCTCACGTGGGAAAAAGGACAAAGTTGCTGAAACTGGAAAAAGGATGAAATTTCTGCAGTTAGGGTTTCGGGGCAAGTTTGACCAGCGTTGACTTTGGTCAACGCATGGTCCGAATTGGCTGATTTTTGGTGGAGAGTTCGATCTTGGAAGGCTGTACACTTTGGCACAAAAATCAAGGTCAAAAGGTTGATCGAAGTTAGCGTTGTGTTGACTTTATTGCTGCTGCCCTGCGTTGACTTTTCTGGACTACGTTGACTTTGAGTTGACTGAATGACTGACTTGAGGACTGTTGTGACACATTCTGGGTTGGCCGACCAAGAAGACTTTGTTGGTTGAAGCATCCTGCTGACTGCCGTAACGCACCAACACATTCTTCTGTTTCTGGTTTGTCTTCTATAGATCCACTGGTATGTTCTATCAGCATTTTACTTAACTGTTTATGTGATTAGTAATAAAAGTAAAGTTGCATCAAGCATAGAACATCTACATAAATTTACATGGTATCGGAGCTGAGGTGAAGACAAGTCCTATTTGTAGCAATCACCGGAAAGGATAATGGGTTCCACAAGCAATAGCTTCAAGGAGGAAGACAAATTAACTGGGAAGGATGACTTCCATGCTTGGAAAATGATATTGGATCTCAAATTGGAAGACAAAGATGTCATGGACTATGTGCAGGGTAAAATCCAAGAACCTCCATCCACTGCTACAGCTGCTGCCAAAACAAAGTACAAGAAGGGGGTGATCAAAGCAACGCTGATGATCAGGGAATCCATTCATAAAAGTCTGGTGGCCTAAATCTCTGAGTTGGGCACATCCAAAGAGATGTATGACAAATTGATCCTCATGTTCAAGGCCAACAATGCGAATCAAGTACTATTCTTCAAAAATCAATTGAAGAATCTGAAGAAAGGCATGGATGAGTTTGTCCAATCATACTTTTTGAAGCTAAGTGAAATCAGGAACAATCTGCTAGCTATTGGGGAGACAATAGTTGATCGAGAGATGGTACTCACCACACTTGGAGGGCTTTCATCTGAATGGCATGTGTTCAACACTACCATTCTAAATAATAATGTGATACCTGACGTTGACAAAGTATTGTCAAGATGCGTTCAAGAAGAATCAAGAATGAAGGAGTATGGAAATGGAGGAAATGTTGCATACGCTGCTCATTCTAGAAAGAAGAACTCTGGTGGTCCGAAGAATAATGGAAAAGCAGGGGCCCAAGGAAAGAAGGGAAAATGTCTCACTTGTCATAGGCCTGGTCACTATGCTAGAGAATGTCCTTTCAAGAAGGATTCTCCCGATAGTGATGACAACAACAACAACCGAAGGAATGGCAATCAAAGGAACAATAGGTTCAAGGGAAAAAGGAAGGCTTCCTCCGGCGGAAATGATCAACCTTTCAAAAGGTCAAGAAACTCCAGGCATGAGGAATCACATGTTGTTGATAAAAGAAATGAATACATTCTTGTATCTGCCCTCTCTGTTACATCCCCACCCGACACTATGGATGTCTGGTTGATAGATAGTGGTTCCTCAAGGCATATCACTGGGTTCAAGGAAGCACTTTCTGATATGATTGAGAAGGAGGATACTAATCTGGAAATTATCCTTGGAGATAATTCCACATATCCCGTGAAAGGGACAGGGACTGTGACCCTCCACTTGTCTCAAGGACAAGTCCTTCACTTGCAGGATGTACTCTATGTACCAAATTTGAAGAAGAACCTTGTGTCTATATCGGCCATGGAAGACAAAGGTTTCAATGTGGAAGAAGAGCTTTAAGGAAGCTATCTCGATTGGGTTTGGAGTTGATACACTCTACCAAGTTGGAGGAAGTCCGCTGGGAGGAATGACATGTGATACTATTCGACAGAACTATGGCACCGAAGGTTTGGACATCTTCACTACAAAGCCCTTCCCAAAGCAAGGAAGGTGGTGACAAGGATGCTCGAGTTTCCAAAAAATCATGAAGGTGTATGTAAGGGTTGTGCCGCACGAAAGCATACAAGGGGACCTTTCCCCTCTAGTGTCACAAAGACATCTGATATCTTGGAATTGATCCATTCTGATCTATCTGGTATGCTGCCTGTGACATCCTTGGGAGGATGTTCATATTATATGACGTTCATAGATGACTTCTCTCACAAAACCTGGATATACTTCTTAAAGAAGAAGGATGAGGCTTTCATGTCGTTCCGTACATTCAAAGCCTTGGTGGAAAATATGACGAGGAAAAAGATCAAGATTTTGAGAACTGATAATGGCACTGAATATGAGTCAAATGAGTTCAAGGACTTTTGCAGAGAAGCTGGCATTAAGAGGGATACCACAACTGTCTATACTCCCGAGCAAAATGGTGTTGTTGAACGAAAGAACTGGACAATTGTGGAAGCTGCCCGTGCCATGCTATGTGACCAAGGTCTACCGAAGTTTCTATGGGGAGAAGCTGCGAACACTTTCATGTACATACAAAACCGATGCCAGCATTCCGCTCTAGAATCCAAAACTCCCGAAGAGGTTTTCTCTGGTAAGAAAACTGATGTCTCACATTTCAGAGTTTTTGGATGTACCGTCTACTTTCATGTGCCGAAAGAAAAGAGGAGCAAGTTGGATGCTTCTCGGAAGAAATGAATGTTTGTGGGCTATAGTGAAACTTCAAAGGCCTATAGAGTCTATGTGCTTGGTCAAAAAGAAGTGGATATATGCCACGATGTCACCTTTGACGAAGATACTTCCATGAGGAAAGTAGTCAATCTTCTGAGATCTGAGGAAGATAATGAAGAAAGGCCTGGAAATCAAGAGGAACCGAAAGATGAAACAATGCCTGATGTTGAAGGACCGATGGACCCGATTGATCCACCTCCTTCACTAGGAAAGAGACCATCACGGCTCAGGGACACTCTCGAGGATGTTGAGGGACATGCTGCCCCAAGGGGGACATTCCGTGAAAGCAAGAAGCCGAATAGATACCAAGGGTATATAGCAGCCATGAGTACTATTGTGCAATCCGAGCCTGGATCCTTTGAGGAAGTCGTAAAGCATCAAGTCTGGAAGGATGCTATGCACGAAGAGTATGAGTCCATTAGGAAGAATGATGTCTGGGATGTGGTTCCAAGACCAAAGGACAAAGCAGTTGTCACCTCGAAATGGCTCTACAAGATCAAGCATGGATCTGATGGAAGTGCTGAAAAGTTGCCCGTGGCTTCTCTCAAAAGGAAGGCATAGATTATGATGACATATTTGCACCTGTGGCCCGATATACCACCACTTGGTCTATTATAGCCCTTACTGCTACGCAAGGATGGAGTCTTCATCAGATCGATGTGAAGACCGCATTTCTGCATGGTGCGATAAAGGAAGAGGTATATGTGGAGCAACCTCTGGGGTTCTAAGTCCAGGATCGGGACACCCATGTCTGTAGGTTGAAGAAAGCCCTCTATGGGTTGAAGCAAGCACCCAGAGCTTGGTACGAGAGGATGGATAGCTACTTGATGAAGGTGGGCTTCACTCGAAGTAATGTTGATCCGAACCTTTACTTCAAGGTTGTCAAGGGAAAGCCTCTCATCCTGGTGCTGTATGTGGATGACCTCTTCCTGACAGGTGCTGACCCTCTCATTCTTCAGTGCAAGAGGGAGCTCGCTACTGAGTTCGAGATGAAGGACCTAGGACTGATACACTACTTCCTAGGCCTGGAGGTCTGGCAGAGACCTGGCGAGATTTTCCTTTCTTAAGGAAAATACATTGTGAAGCTTTTGGAAAGATTTGGTATGGTGGACTGCAGGTCCGTGTCAGCACCAATGGAACTCAACTTCAAGAAGTTGAGTGGCAGTGCTGCTGGGCCCGCATTGTCAAATCCTACTGAGTATCATCAACTCGTAGGGGCCCTGATGTTCTTAGTGAACACCCGTCCAGATATATGTTTTGCAGTAAACACTTTGAGTCAACAGATGGTTGAACCTCATCACTTTCACTGGGTTGGTGCCAGGAATCTTCTGAGATACCTTCGAGGCACGATAAACCATGGGCTGAGATACACTGTCGGGAGCATGACACTCCTTGGATATACTGATGCCGATTGGGCTAGCAGTGTGGTGGATCGTAAGAGCACATCGGGATGCTGCTTCAATCTTGGTTCTGCTTCGATCTCATGGATGAGCAGGAACCAGAAGTCGGTGGCTTTGAGCACCGCCAAGGCCGAATACATTGCAGCAAGTATGGCCTGTTGTGAAGCGGTTTGGTTGCGAAAGTTCTTTAGTGAGCTCTTTAGACATGTGCTAAGTACCACCATGATACTCTGTGATAACCAGAGTGGGATTTGCTTGTCCGAGAATCCAGTGTTCCACGATCAATCCAAGCATATTGATATCAGGTACCACTATATCCGGGATATGGTACAGCGAGGCGCCGTAAGGCTTGATTATATAGGAACTGATGAGCAAGTCGCAGATATTCTCCCAAAGCCCCTGGGGAAGGTCAAGTTCCTAACCTTCCGTGAGAGTCTTGGTATCGTGGAATGACCCTATGATGTGGGTCTCGTTGGACGATGAGCTCTAGGGGGCTCTAGGGGGCTCTAGGGGGCTTTGGGGATAGCTTCTCGGAGCTATAAGCACTCACGGGCTAGGCTTGCCGAACCTTGTGGTGCTTCTGCCCCACCGTTATGATGTTTGAGTTGGTTCACCTCTCATTATCTGTGCCCCGTATGCATCCTACCCATTGAGTTCAGGGCTCATGGGAAGTACCTCTCATTTGGCCAATGAGGTGGGAAAAGCTAGAGACTAGTAGCAAAGACTAATGGACGCATCAGAGATTGTCGTACTCTCTATCTAGGATGGCACGGTCCAACCACTTGATCTGGGATCAAGCATAGTGAGGTTTCGGACCTCCAACTAACTTCGGGTCAGGTAAACCAACTTCGGGTTGGTATGAGACTCTTTGAGTCTGATAGAGGTTTCGAACCTTTGGGCTGAATTTGTCAGCCGGGGGATGATGTCTTTGTGACTGACCCACTTCTGTTCTGAAATAAAGAGGCCAGCAAAGCAAGTTACGGCGGGATGACGCACAATGTTTGTTTGCACAGGTGGATGGAATTCTCCCTAGTTGAGAGGGAGTGTTAAAATTGGACAACTAGGTCCAAACTCCATGTTGTGATGCTCAGATGAAGATGCCAATATTTTTATTGGGTTCCTCTTTCGGAGAGGTGTAAGATCGATATAAAATTGATCTTAATCTGATGAACGGAACATTTATTTTGAATTTATTTTAATAATTTCAAATATGTGCAGGTCAGCCTTAAGGTTTTACACCCCCAGCATATGTGTCACACACCTCAATGATGGATATATATACAGTGAACGTTGGAGAGCATTTCACCCACTCTCATCCACACAAATCTCCTCCTTTGATTGGATACGAGCATCTGAGAAGCAATTCTCACGTGGGAAAAAGGACGAAGTTGTTGAAACTGGAAAAAGGACGAAATTTCTGCAGTTAGGGTTTCTGGGCAAGTTTGACCAACGTTGACTTTGGTCAACGCATGGTCCGAATTCGCTGATTTTTGGTGGAGAGTTCAATCTTGGAAGGCCGTACACTTTGGCACAAAAAACGAGGTCAAAAGGTTGACCGAAGTTGGAGCTGCGTTGACTTTATTGCTGCTGCCCTGCGTTGACTTTTCTGGACTACGTTGACTTTTTGGGGTTGACTTTGAGTTGACTGAATTACTGATTTGACGACTGTTGTGACACATTCTGGGTTCGCCGACCAAGAAGACTTTGTTGGTTGAAGCATCCTGCTGATCGTCGTAACGCACCAACACATTCTTCTGTTTCTGGTTTGTCTTCTATAGATCCACTGGTATGTTCTAACTTCTATCAGCATTTTACTTAACTGTTTATGTGATTGCTGTAATAAAAGTAAAGTTGCATCAAGCATAGAACATCTACATAAATTTACACAAGCACTATGTGTACTCCAAAAAAGCATAAACATCAAACATCTTGTGCATCTTAGTGATCTCTACAAGCTGTAATATTTTCTTAAAAGTGGAGAGACTACTCCAGCACCTTGTTACAGACCCAACATTAACTAATCACTCTTGCTGATTGGCATTCTGCTGATTGCTTTTTCCATCAAGGCGAAAGATCAACACTGAGACAATTTATTGCCGAAAAGGCCCATCTTTACTTTTTATAGAGGTGGTCCTTCTCTTCTTAAATACATGAAATGAAATTCCATGTTATTTATATCTTACTGACACATGAGAGTAGAAAGATACTAAACAGTAAACTTCTAAATGACACTTGATAGCTTCTTAACATAACCAGATAATCATTTAAGCTTTCACTGCTGCCTGAGAAACGATCAAGCAATTTTAATTCTTAAACATTTGGAGTGTAAAAGAAAGAACTAAATAAAAAATGAATTGATAAACCGAGATATATTTTCCCCATCAATACAACGTAAGCAAGAGATACAATCAAGAATTTGCTCAAAGATGTACAAAATATGAAACAATTTATGCAGAGAACTTTGAAGGATTGCAGCTTTAAAATTCAAAAGTGTTTGAAACAGATCACATGCTCGAAGTTCAGCTCAATATCTAGTAGAGACAGTACTAAAACTATGAGATAATTGGATGGTTCTCTATGGAGCTTTCCAAAGAGGACTCCCAAATATCCCCTTCTTATGTAGGGTATATAAATGGCATAAGCCACGGCCCTGTATATGCAAGCCACAGACTCTTAAGCCACACCATTTCTTCCTAATGCTTGTCCAAATCACGGATATCAACTTGGTACATCTTTGTAGCCTCTCGATGAGGTTCTACCAGCCATTTTGTCAAGATAGCAAAACACGCACAATGTGTACTCAAAAAGGCATAAACATCAAGCATCATGGACATCTTAGTGGGCTCTACAAGTTATGTCACAAGGTTCGTCGATCTTTAATCTTGAGGTTCAAATTTTGGCAAACCTTAAAAAAAATTTGAGGTTCGACGAACCTCATCGAACCTCATAGCCATTGACCAAGTCCGTAGATCAAAACTCATAACCTCATGTCAAAACTCAAACTTGTAATTTATCCATGGTCTCTACAAGCTATGTCACAAGGTTCGTCGAACTTTAATCTTGAGGTTCAAATTTTGGCGAACCTTAAAAAAATTTTGAGGTTCAACGAACCTCATCGAACCTCATAGCCATTGACCAAGTCCATAAGATCAAAACTCATAACCTCATGTCAAAACTCAAACTTGTAATTTATCCTTGTAGTTTTGATGTCTATGATAGCATTTTTGATGTTTACTGATGTTGATTTCTAACTATTTTATCCTATAATTCACTCTATATATATATATGAACCTAATGGCGAACCTCATCAAAAAATTTGAACTCAAACCGAACCTAATCATTGTCGAACTCGAACACGAACCAAGTGACATTCTCTACAATCTGTAATATTTTCGTAAAAGTGGAGAGACTCCTCGAGCACCTTGTTACAGAGCCAACATTAACTAATCACTCTTTCTCTAGTAGATCCAATTACCACTTATATATTGCTGACTAAAGAAAGGATTAATCACCTCTAAGCCAAGGAAATCTAAATATTACCAACAAACAATTTGTTATTCCTTCTAGGGGACATTTTCCAATTCTATTATTTTCGTCAACTCTTCACAACAACAACGCAAACTTCTAAGGCTTAAGGTAAAGGTGGTCACAATTACCTGACTCATTTATTTTATTCTATTTTGGTTGTACATGCTTCATTACCAAGGATGCATCTCATTCAAGGAGACACAAACATGATTCAAAATCTATCGTAGGCCATGTTGAAGAGGTGAATAGAGAATGTTATGGAATAGACAAGTCTTCTCCCTTTGTATCCAAAAGTGATGTGGAGGTCTGAAACGCGACAATATACAGAGAAAGGGACAAGTGATTATAAGGGATACAAAGTGGAGTGCAGAGAAGGGTCTCAAGAGAGGGCCATGTCATGAAATATCTTGCTTGTTGGAAATATTGAGAGGGGTGAATCAATATTTCTTATCAATTAGTATTTTTAATCTTTCAGAGCATTAATTATCTTTAACATTTCGTCAACATAAACAGTAAATAACACCATTCAACAATGCACAAATAATCAAGAGAGTAGACAAAGATATTTTTAGGTGGAAAACCCACTCCGAGTCAAAAACCGAGTCAAAAACCATCGAACGCTTCAAAATATTTGTCTTCAAAAATAATTACATCAGATTTTCAACTCCAACTAACGGAGGTTCCAACCCCTTGATTTACAGGCCCAAACTTGTAGGATGCTCCAATACCCTGTTACCTACTGCAACTGGGAGGACACTCCAACGCCCTAGATCTAAGGCTCCAATTTGACAGATGCTCCAACACCCTATGTACCAGTTGCAACTAGACGGATGCTCCAACGCCATGTGCAGGCTCCGACTTACCCTAGCACCACCTTGTCGTCTTAAAGTGTTCTTAGGCTCCACCCTAAAGGTCACTCCAATCATCTGCCTTGCACCACTCTGCCACCCTGAAGAGTCGGCAGACCGCGTTTCACAATTTTCAGACTAGATCCCCCTATGCTCTGAATCAATATAAAGGAACTATAACGAAAGTTTTGTTGCTCTACTCGATATATCATTGTCAAGCCCTGGCAGCGTTACTGCTCAACTCTACTCAATCTGGTACCTACACAATCGTTCCTCAAGCAATATTCACTGTCATACCCAAACCTATCTCTGCTCAATCATGATGCCAAATCAAACCACTGTGACTGCACACCAAATTGAGAATTTGCTTCTGCATTAGTTGTAACTTGTACTACAAACCCTAGCCGCCACATCAATAGACTACGACACAATATTGTTGTATTCACATTGTCACTGTTGCTAACATACAAAACCCAACTCTGCCAATTGTCAATGTTCAATAACCATCCATTTCCATGTAGGTATATTGCTATCATTGTGTTGTGTCAGTCAAGTACTATCATATCATCAAGAAACTGTCATGTACATGGAACATTGTCAAGTACCAAAAGGCACCATCAAACACAAAGTGCACTCATGTAGATCATTGTCATGTTTGTCGAGGTCAGATCATGAGGTGTATTGTCATGTCACAGGGTCACATTGTCATAATGGTTCTATCAACAAGGTTACACAATATTGTCAATCATATGACATATTATCTCATTACTCAAAACACTGCAATATTCGCATGACAATTATGCTCATGGTATAGTCCTGTAAGTACCTGTTACTACCAGGTTTACAATCATATCATTGCCATCATAGTCCAAGCATCATTGTGTGATGTATCATTGTTTTATCACCATCTCACAAAGCATCACTAACACAGTCTATTCAAAGTCACTATTTCACAAGGTCAAAGTCATTGTATCAAAGGTGAAATGATTGTTTCAACAATGGAGTACTACTACAAAACCCTATGAGAAGATTACTCCAAAATATGAGTTGTGAGCCTTTGCTTACGGTACCAAAACAACTTGCTTACTGTTGTTACTATATATCATTAGCATATGAAGTTTCTTGGTTCTTGATAAACTCTTGCTTTCTACCAACCACAATTTTCAATCATTGAATATGTCTTTCTTCAAGTTGAATTCTCTTAAACTCCTTTGATCTTTTCAACAACACATTGAACATGTAATGAACAATGACTGCAAGTATAATAAATACAACATACCTTTGTTCACATGAATATCTTTGTTCACATTTGCTATAGCTGTTCGTAAGGTAGGCTTAAGATCTTAAGTCAATTTGGCTTCACTTTAATGGGCAAATACTTAAGCAATTACATGTGTGTGCGTGTGTGTAAAGATTCATGTTGCTTCTCAATCAGTAGATGTTGTCATGAAAGTCGAGATTGGAGAATACCTTCCAATAATTTTGATGCCCTAAACTTCTTCACTGGAATAGTCCTAAGCTCTGTTTTAAAACCGGCCGTTTCGACTCCGACCAGGCCTGGTCGATCGAGCCATTAGGCTGGCCGGTCCGACCAGGTACAAAAACAGCCAGGTTGGCTGGTTTGTAACAAACCGACCGACCAGGCCTAGCCCGAGTTAACTCGGCCGAGCCAAATCTGCCGGCCGGTGGGCCCAAAAAATCGAATTTTGTGGACTTGAAACCGGATTTTATTCCGCTATTAGGTTTGTTTGAGGTTTTCTGAAGAGTTGTGGAGTTGGTTTTTGGAGCAGCTTCATGGTAATGTTAAATTCTTAAAGTAAAAGGATGAAAATGAAGATTATCCTTTTACTTAAATTTTTAACATTACCATGAAATGACTCAGGATGTTTGAGAGTGGTTCCAACCTCATTGGATTTCATATGGAGAAAGTAGAATTTTAGATCTCATTCAAAATCCAGCAGACTTATCAGTTTTTCAGGATTTCAGGATTGGGTTATTACAATGTTTCCATCGAATTTTGTCATGTATTAGGGTATGGTACTCGTATTTAATCAAGAGCACCAATCCCTCTATGTACCTTGATGACATGATGTTAGTGACAATGACCAAGAACAATATGTGATCATAAAAGCACGAGATACAATATAGGGTTTTCATACACTAATGGAGGATGGAATTCAAAACATCATCCTCATCTAAATACCCTAGAATCCACAAACACTAAAAATTAGGGTTTCATATGTGAGCTAGGGTTTTCCATGAGCCATCTAGGGTTCTTATTCAAATTAAACCCTCCATCAAAAGAGCCTTAAAACAAATAAAAATAAATAAATGCATTACACATACTATGAGAGAGACCATACCTCTGATTTTACGTTCATACAAGTTGCTACAGGGATTTGCTTCAAAGTGCCTTGCACTTATTCTATTTGTTAGACTTTCAAGGGCACTATCATCTTTATCCAAAGGTGCCAACATAGAGGAGCTACATACTTTTCTTAGATGAACTTCCTTTGCTTCAGCTGCTAGACAAAAATAGAATCACATGAAGGGTTGCCACTAAACCTTCTTAAAATCACATCAGCTGCTAGATAATGAGTAGCTTAGTCAACAATATGACATCATGGAGGGCTTTTACTATTCTTCAAAAATCATTTTCAAATTGATGTCTAAAGAGACCATCCCTTCTCATAACTGCATTTTGTATTTTCATTGACTTCAAGGCACCTTTTATGAATGCTTCAAAGACATGAATATCTATTAATTATTAATTTACAAGTCGGCTTCGATGGAACTAGCTTATAATACTTGTGTGTGTGTGTGAGAGAGATTGTAACAATGATAAGGACTCAGCCTCTTCTTCTATACACAAAATAGGGTTCCTTGATTTTACTGATATAGATCACAAAGGATGCTCGCTAATTGTCTTTTTAAGGCTACAATTCATACCTTGCAAACGTATGTATACAAGATCTTGGCTTCCTTAAATTATGGAGGGCCTTAGAACTGTCCTTTATAATGATGTGCCTCTAATTCTAGGACAAGTCCTCCTCACGATCATTGATAGGATACCACCCTTCTAGTTGTAAATGAAGTCACCTTTTAAGTCCTCATAGTCCAATGACCACAATGTCAAATGCCAAATTTTTCTTTAGATTAGGGGATTTAACTTTCTTCGGAACAATGAGAATAACAAATTCATAACAAGGATGCACTGTCAAGAGAAACAGAAGAAAAATACCCTTCAATTCTACTTGAGCAAAGAAGTCCTCCATAATTGCTTCAAACGAGGGGCAGAAATACCTTGTTTATACTTAGAATCAAGCCTTCAAGTAATGTACAAAGATGTCGTGAAGTGATCCACGTTAAATTCTCAACGTAGATAGGGAACTTAATAACTCGATCTGAAGGCTATTGTGGCTCAATTGCAAATGCTTTCTTATTTGAAGAAAAACACAATGAAACCCTCTTCAATCAGGTCACAGAACTTAACACTGTAGGTTTAATCCACGGTTCTTTATATGCTTTGAATTACCACAAGCCTTCTAGAGGGTTGATGTCTTGTCGAAAGGAGTCACCTGTGACATTGGTTATGTTTTTTGTTTTGATCTCTATATCATCATCCTGTATTGGACAGTGCACTAGGTGCAATTGTGATATAATGGATATATTCATGAGCCTACTTTGATCATATGTTGTCTTTTGTGACTTATCTATATTGTAATGCTTTGTGTTTGGAAACATGAATAAAAATCTTTAAATTTATGTTTTTGTATAAAAAAATTAATATTTAATGTATTTTTTACAAAAACCGAGTCATTGAAACCGAGTCGACCGAGTCATTACCGATTCCGAGTCATTACCGAGTCATTACCTCGGCCTGGTAGTTGACCGATTCCGTTTTTTAAAACATTGGTCCTAAGACTTCGAAGACGCCACCACAAGAGACCTTGTAGACATGGGATAAGGAGAATAAACTTCGTTGGTCTGTAGTATATGCCTTGAATGATGTTCTAAAGAAAGGGTGAGGTCCTTTTTTTTATAGACAAAACAACTAAACCACAGATGTATAATTTTTTAGCCTTGATGCCCTCACTAGAAGTATTTAATAAGTCTCCTAAACCTCAAAAATTTGGATTCCTTCAAAATATTTTGTGTTACAAACCCTAGTTAAAACATTGATCCGCAGAAGATTGAGAGTTTCACTGTGTATGCACACAATGGAGGTCGAAGATATGTGCCCTTCCTCAAGCGCAGGCTTCAGAAGGATTGAAATAAGATGTCGAATCCAATTGCAAGCCAACTAATACTTTTTTGATCCAAAGACTAAGGTCATTAAAGAATATAAAGATGAGCTTCTTCTAAACTAGGTTCGGACTTGTAAAGGAGCCCTAATAAGAGTTGCTTCAAACCTTTGGGATTACCCTAAGGAGAGGCCGAAATTTGTCAATGAAAAAAAACCCTTAAGCGAATCCCAAAGTCCAAACAAAAACCAAAAATTCAAAACGCAGAACCCAAATGCAGATATAGCACCTTCGTTGTTCTTGTCACCAAACCTCTTCTTCGGATCTGTCACTTCTTGCACAGAGGTCGAGTAAATTTCAGAGCATAAGAATCATTTGCATTTTTGTACATAATTTGGAGTGAGATCAATATCATTTTTAGAATGATTAGAGGGGTCTTTTAGGAGACCCACGGAGTCAGTTTTAGAGGAGGACTTTTCAAGTTAATGTTTTAAATTTATTTGCCTTGTAGCCAAAGCAAAAAATGTTGTTTGCCTTTGGTGAATGGATTTAGTCTTTAATAAGGTCAAATAACCTTGTAAATTTCAAAACAATGTTTAAGGTCCTTCATAAGCCACATTAGCCACAACCTTGATGGAAACCTTTTTAATTGTGCATTGAATACTAGGCTAAACAATGTAAAGGTGCCACATCACCATCCTTGTGGGGTTTTAGCCCACGAATTGGGGTCTTCAACTTCAAACACGAATATCTCTCAATCTGGGAGGCCTCTCGAGGCGTGCCACATACCACTAGAATCGGCTCAATGAGGAGATTCTATTGACAAGGAATGTCAGTGCAAACTCCATGATTTGCTTCTTCAAAAACCCCCAACAAGTGCGGGGTATGTCCTTAGTCTAGGGAACCCAAACCTAGAACTAGGGTTTTCAACCATCCAACAGTGGAGCTTCCAACTTGATGTAATTCGGACAAATATTAAGGGTGTTCATTTACTATTTAACATCAATGACTGGTGTTCATTCAAAGTCAAACCCCAGGGTTGACATCAATGACACCACCATTCAACATTGCTTTGCGTAGGAGACAATTGTACCATGTGGAAGGCAAGTGAAATCTTCGCTGGCATTTAACTAGCCAAACACAACCCTACCCTTAAGACACTCAAAGGCATTTATAGAATAAGCCAAAGGCTTTACAATATTGTCTTAAGTATATGGACATCAGCAATGGGCCAAGAAATAAAAAGCAAGGAAAACACATAAAAACATTCTTACAATGAGCAAAGTCTCTATTTTTGTTAGTCAATATTCAAGAACATTCAAACAACTATGAACTAATTAGATAGTAAAAGCTTCACATAGCAAGCCATCTACATTAGATGGTGGACTCTTTTTTCACATGGTGGACTCAGCAATATAAGACTCACTTCTCAAAAAACTATCACCATGAATATCATATGGGCAACAAGAAACCACCAGTATTGGACTATGGAAATACAAATGGTCAAAATTCAATAAATGTAGGAAGCTCGAGGTAGACAATTAGAAGAAATGGCAAGGAGAAAAATTAGGCTACGACCCATTATAATGTATCATTATGTACTTGTAATTAGGCTAATATCATATTTTGCTTCATTTATTGTAAGTTGGTTTGTGGTTAAAGCCTAACTAGTCAAACTTGACATGTAGGCTCAATAATCTTCTTCAGGTGTGTGCCTGTGATAAGTGGGCACGTAACCTAAGTTACCGGAAACGTCCCTCCCTACCCCTAGAAACATCGTTCAACATCTCCGAAACCAAAACGGGTATGATCCATTGTCGAAACGCCATTGAAACGTTTTCGAGTTGCTTTAGATCTTTGGAAATGCAAGATCCAAGTTTCGAAACGTTTCGAAAGTTTGTAAATATTTTTGGATCCGTTTTCGAAAATATGGAAATGTGTCACAAAAATACGTGATCTATTTCCGGATTTCTGGAAAGGGATACACCCATAAAGGCTTAAAACCGCAAACAAATTTGGAAATTTGGAAAATTTGTGCCCACCCCCTCTTAACCTATATCACCACCCAGATCTTTGTGGAAAACGCTACGTTCAAAATTTCATTCCATTTTCCATTTCGTTCAATCGTCAATGTTGTTAGAGGAGGTCGTGTCGTCGTGACCCATCACCTTGCGAGTTATTGTCAACTGCTACGGTGCTACCTGAGCCATCGTTGTGAGCCTGAGCGAGAACCGTTGCTTGTAAGTTGTCGGGCTTGACCCAAATAAAAGATTCACCTATAATAAAATTACGAATACTGTTTGGAATCCAAAGTTTTAGTAAGTACTAGAGATTGACACACAAAAAATAGTTGTACATTTTCCTTTCCGAAAAAGGTAATAAATTCCAACAATGATATTCATTAATAAAATTTATATTTAAGTTGAATAAATAGTTAATGACTCGACTGGTTATGAATTGAACTGTAGTTTCATCCATTTTTTTTCATTTCAATTTTCAATTCATGCATATATGGTAGTGAGAGTAACAAAGGTGTGTGGCTTATGCATTGTTGGCACTCGCAGAGAACATAATACTATAATCATAAACGCTCCACTAATTTCCTCTCGGAATTTAACTTTATTTTTGCACTTTACAGATTCATTGATATAATTTAAATCTATTAACCATATGGCGCCTTTCCACTTTCCAATAGCGTAGGTTTGAGTTGGACTTTGAGAATCTCCCTTTTTAATGTTCTCACAACCCAAATTTTAAAACTATAAGTAACAGTGAACAGTGAACACTCTAGGAAAACTTTTGAAAGCATTTCAAATGACCAGAGCCAGGAAAACAGTGAAATATGCTCACTACTTAATAGTGTAGAGTCTAAATTGGAGATGTGGCTTACAATCTCGTTAATTTTACAGAATCTGCATTATACCTAGAAGCAAATAGTCGAATTTAAAAATACAAAAATCAAATGCAAACTCTGATCTAAGTATGATCATTTAGCAAGTAGTTTTCAAGTTTAATATGAAGCATTGGACACACTTGAGACAGATTACAAATTAAACTTTAATAGTAGTTCTAACTTCTTGAATATAAATGTTGTAGGTGTTCTTGCCATTATACATTCCATTCATTGCTAAGTTACCGAAAACGTCCCATTCATGGCATCTTCAAGTTCATCCATTCGTAATGAGGAACAAGAAATTGAATCAACCCCTAAAGTTGATCCAACGTCACCACTTTGGAAATATGTAATTGTTGCAGAGAAGATCGAAGGGGGGTCATTGATATGGGTTTGTAGTAAGTGTCAAAAGGAGTTTTAGGGATCATACACACGGGTTAAAGCATAATTACTTGCATTAAGAAACAATGTGATTTGAATATGCACTGGCCCACCTCAAGAGAATGGGGCAGAGGGAAAAGGTTTAAGCAAGGAAAAAATTGCAAAAAATCAGAAAGAACAAAACGAGCTAAATGCTAAAGCAAATGAGGCAAATACTGCCTCTCAATTCAAACAACCAACAAGGTTGGGAGTATCTTCATCAAAGCCTCCACTTCCCTCTTATGGAATTAGCAGCCCTGGTTCAAAGCGGTTTAATTTGGGAGGGCTTGAAAAGAGTTTTAATAATAATATTCAAGAGAAGGCAGATGCAGTTATAGGTCAATGCATTTATGCAAATGGCCTTTCCTTTAACCTTGTATGATCTCCTTACTGGGCAAAGATGATCAAAGCAGAGAATGAAGCCCCAAAAGGGTACAAGAGCTCTGGATATGAGAAAGTTTGCACTACATTGTTGATTGCTAAGAAATTAGATTTGGAGGCTAAATTAAACCCCATTCATAATTCATGACGCATTTCAGGGGTGTCCATCATTTCTAATGGATGGAAAAATCAAAGGAATAGGTCTTTGATCAATGTGATTACTCAAAGCCCAAAGGAAGCAATGATTTTGAACGCAGTGGAATGTGAGGGGCAGCTGGAAGATTTCCAATTTATTGCTGACATCTTAATTGAAACAATTGAATTGGTGGGGCCAGAAAATGTTGTCCAAGTAATAACTGACAATGCAACAATGTGTAGATTCCCATGCATAATTATTGAACGCAAATATCAGCGCATTTTTTGGACCCCTTGTGATGTACATTCATTGAACCTCATGTTGAGCAAGATGGGGAAGCAAATTGAGTGGATCGACTTATTTTTGAAAAAGCAAAAGAAGTTGTCTCAAGACATCTACAAGGAATTTGTGAAGTTGGAGCTCCTTAACGTACCTAAACTTTAAAGTTTATTTCATAAATTCTAATTTCTATGACTCTAAATTCAAATATGTAAATTGGATTCATGAATCATAATACGTATTCAGTCAAACTGTGATTTTTAATCTATTGAAACACTAACACTTGCAAGTTGTCGAGACTCGTTTTGCTTCTTACATCATAGTCTTAACAAGGCTTATGCAGGCGAAAGAAGCATTACAATCAAAGGTATGCAATTCTCTTTGGAATCAATGGAGGCAATCCCAAACTGAAAGAGCACAAGCAGTGAAAAGGTTGGATGTTGATGACAAATGGGGGTGGGATAGGGTGGAGTACCTCTAGGCATTTACTAAGCCAATTATAGATTTGCTATGCATGTTTTACACAAATATGTCTAATTTGGGAGAGGTATATAAGAGCATTGACTCCATGATAGAGAAAATAATGGCAGTTATAAATGCCAAGGAGAAGGACACAGATGAAGTCTTTTACAAAGACATAAAAAATATATTGACCAGAAGGTGGAACAAGATGAGCACCCCATTGCATCTTTTGGCCCATGCAGTGAATCCAATATATTATTCTGCAGACTCGCTAAGTAATCCAGAAAGAACTATAGCAAACAAAGACCCAAAAGCCTCACAAGGATTTAAGAAAGCTTTTAGAAAGCTATTTGTAGATTCTGATATTGGGATTCAGATTCGTTCAGAGGTTGCTCATTTTGTGGGATCAGAGGGTTTGGGTACAGATTTTGATTCTATGCAGGACAAGACCATATTAAGTGCAATTGATTGATGGAACTACAATGGTAGGGAACTTCCACATATCCAAAAATTGGCCATCGAGATCTTGTCATGGGTTACTAGTTCCTCTTCAACAGGGAGGAATTGGAGTAAATATTAATTCCTCCATTCAGTGAAGTGAAACAGATTGGGCTCCAAGAAGGATGAGTCACTAGTGTATGTCCATTTGAACCTTCGCATTGTAATGCACAAGAGTGACAAATACAAATTTGGGCTTATCTAGCTATGCATTTTGGAACCAGAGTTGTCTGACTTGGATATGACATCGAATGCCATGTCTCATATGATTTTGTTTGATGTGGAGGCACCCATAATTGCATCTTCAAGTGGACATGGTAGCAATGCTCCCACTCCTAGAGAGGATTTTGTTAATTTCTGAACATGTTCTATGCCATTTCAGATTAGGGCACACAATACTGAAGCAGATAGAACATAGCAAAAGATTGATAGAAGACAAGCCAAAAACAGAGATAATGAATAGTGGCGTTACAGCGATCAGCAGGATGCTTCTACCAGCAAAGTCTCCAATAGGTCATTCAGCCAAGCGTGTCACACATAACACCAGAACAACCCAAACAAAGAATACGCAGCTCAAACGCCAACAAGAGAGAGAGAATTCCTCCACACCAAAATGTCTGTCAAACGATCTCTAAGTCTCTCCAATATATAAGAATCTTTGGGGGTGTGTGACACGTCCTTTAAGACATTTAAGTCTATATTTTATTCCAGGCCGACCTGGCACATAAGTGGAATAAATTCAAAGTACGTGTTCTGGTCATCCGATCGAGATGATCTTTAGATCAATCTTACACCTCTCCGAAAGAGGAATCCAATAAAAATATTGCGATCGTCATCTAAGCAACACAACTCGGAGTTTGGACCTAGTTGTCCAATTTTAACACTCCCTCTCAACTAGGGAGAACCCTGTCCACAAGTGCAATCCAAACATCGTGCGTCATCCTACCATAACTTGCTTTGCTGGCCTCTTTATTTAAAAACAGAAGTGGGTCAGTCACAAAGACATCATACCCGGCTGACAGATTCAGCCTAGAGGTCCGAAACCTCTATAGGACTCACAAAGAGTCTCATACCAACCCGAAGTTGGTTTACCTGACCAAAAATCAGTTGGAGGTCCGAAACCTCACTAGGACTCAAGAGAGTCATATACCGACCCGAAGGTAGTTTCACTGAAGTCAATTGGAGGTCCAAAACCTCGCTAAACTTGATCCCAGATCAAGTAGTTGGACACGTGTCATCCTAGACATAGAGAGTACGACAATCTCCAATGCGTCCATCGGTCTTGCTATGGTCTCTATTCACTTTTCCCACCTCATTGGCCAAATGAGAGGTACTTCCCATGAGTCCGAAACTCCATGGGTAGGATGCATACGGGGCACAGATCAGAGAGAGGTAAACCATCTCAATATCATCATGATGGGGTAGAAGCACACCACTCGGCAAGCCTAGCCCTGTGGCTGCTTATAGCACCTAAGCTATATCCCCAAAACCCCCTTGGAGCTCCCAGAGCTCATCGTCCAACAGGATCCTCATAATAGGATCGTTCCATGATTCCAAGATTCTCACGGAAGGTTAGGAACACGACCTTCCCTAAGCGCATAGTGAGAATATCCGCAACCTGCTCATCAGTTCCTATATGATCGAGCCTTACGGCGCCTCGCTATACCATATCCCGGATAAAGTGGTATCAACCATCAACATGCTTGGATCAATCGTGGAACCTGGGATTCTATGACAAATGAATCCCCCTCTGGTTATCACAAAGGATAACGGTGGCATCTAGCACATGCTCAAACATCTCACTAAAGAGCTTTCGCAACCAAGTGACTTCACAACGGGTCATGCTGCAATGTATTCGACCTCAGCGGTGCTCAAGGCTACCGGCTTCATTTTCCTACCTGAAGCAGATCTACTTGTGAAGTAGCATCCAAATGTGCTCTTACGATCCACCACATTGCCAACCCAATCGGCATCAGAATATCAAGGAGTGTCATACTCTCGGCAGTGTAACTCAGCTCAAGGTCTATCATGCCACAGAGATATCTTAAGAGTTTCTTGGCACCAACCCAATGAATGTTATGATCAACCATGTGTTGACTCGAAGTGTTCATGACACAACATACGTCTGGACGAGTGTTCACTAAGAACAACAGAGCCCCTACGAGTTGACGATACTCAGTAGGACTTGCTAACACGGGCCCAGCAGCACTCCCACTCGACTTCTGAACGTTGAGCTCCATCCGTGTCGACACGGACTTACATTCCACCATACTAGAAGCTTCATAATGTATTTTCCTTGAGAAAGGAAAATCTTGCCAAGACTCTGCCAGACCTCCAGGCCTAGGCATCAGTCCTAGGTCTTTCATCTCGAACTCAACAGCGAGCTCCCTCTTGCACTAATAAATGAGAGGGTCAGCCCCTGTTAGGAAGAGATCATCCACATACAGCACCAGAATGAGAGGCTTCTCTCTATCAACCTTGAAGTAAAGGTTCGGATCAGCATTACTACGAGTGAAGCCCAGCTTCATTAGGTAGCTATCTATCCTCTCGTACCAAGCTCTGGGTGCTTGCTTCAGCCCATAGAGGGCTTTCTTCAACCTGCAGACAGAGGTGTCTTGAACCTGGACTACAAACCCCAGAGGTTGCTCTACATACACCTCTTCCTTTATCGCACCATGCAGAAATGCGGTCTTTACATCTATCTGATGAAGACTCCATCCTTGCGTAGCAGCAAGGGATGCAATAGTAATCAGTGCCTTCAGGAAACACATTTTCCCATCAGATCCATGCTTGATCTAATATCGAGGTGACAACAGCTTTGATCTGTGGTCTTGGAACCATCACTCTCGCATCCTCGCATCCTTGCACATTTAGATACTTTACAGCTTCTTCACATTATCTAGGCTCATATTGTACTCATGGCTGCTAGATACCCCTGGTATTTATATGGCTTCTTGGTTTTCCTCTGGAATTTCCCCCTCTGAAGCCATATGTCCCTGAGCCATGAGGATCTTCTTTCGTTCAGCAATGGTATCTGCTCAGGAGCATATACAGAGAAGACATCTATTTTAAATGAGGGCATCCCAGACACCAACTTGAAAAGGAGTCTTATTATCCCACAGTCAAAGCCATCCAAGACTCATAGCCATATACTGTCATTTAGCTATCTTGGCACGTATCATATACAATTCACAGGCTTTGCTGATCATGGTTCAAGACTCCAACAACTTGACTAAAGGCTGCAAAAAACTATTTGCAAGTTTATCATTAAACATGGGTGTTTGTCTATGTCACTGTCATAATGACAGTGACATAGAATCACAGATTTAGCTCCTCAAATTTGCAGTTACACAGATACCTTCTGAAATGTCATCACTGTCTTTTTCATCATTAACAGAACTGAAGATTTCAAGCTTTATGGCAATTATCTAATGTTCTGTGGAAATCTGTTGTAGCTTCCTCAACTAGCCCTCTAAGATTTTCTTTACTGCAACCCACAGAACTAGGAATCCAATCATGATTCCTTCTCTCGTAATTCTGCACTGCTTTTTATTTTCAGATCTGCCCAACTACAGTTAATAGTTGACTGATCTAAGGCTACAAATATTCGGATCTCAAATCTGCAATTTGTCTCTTAAATTGCATAGATCTAGGAACCAATCATACAGTTGTTCCAATCATAGAGTTGTCCTTTCTTTATGTCAATCCATGCAGATCCAACACAGTCATAAGTGCACATCAATCACTGATGTTTATCGCCTCTGAACATCCCTCAGCTTGATTTCTCCTCTTCAAGGTGACTCGTATACACCTGCCCTCTTGGCTCTAGCATCAGTTTCAGCTGCACCATGACTGCTCCTGGATGACTGGAATGTACCATTAGCGTCATCTTCTTGAGAAAAAAAAAATGGGGCCCTGGTCTTGGTCTGGCAAAAAGGTGTATCAATGTGTATAACGCCAATATAGGAGAGGAAGAGTAGCAAAACAACCCGCAACATAGCCCAAAACCCAAACATGTAATGGTGCTTCCGGCTTTTCACACCTAGATAGTGACAAAGCAATGAGAGAAGCTATTATCTGGCTAACTGTTTTGGTAAGCTCCATCGATATCCAGAGACCTGAGTTTAACGGACATGTTCTTTGTCGTCCCCCATAGCCACTAAAGTCATCAGTTTGTAATTGCAACATCACATGATTATCTGTGACAAGGCTCTGATAATTTCCCCCTCTCTCAGATTAGAGGGCTTGCAGTGACTGGTATATTTACAACATGTGCCTGATTTGATGAGATCTCCGAGTGTTCCGTGAGTAAAGGGTCCCTATCGCTCCCAATATGGCTTTCACAATCCAACGCAATACAGCAAGCAGCCATGGAAGTCCTAACCCAAAGGCCGATACCGAAATAAATTTCGATGGATGACAAGCCAGCTCGGATCGCCTCAAATGTGCAACAAACTGCCTTGTCTTAAAGGCTAAAAAAAGGTCGTAAATGAAACGGTTTACTGGACACATTCCTAGCAAAGGCCATCATCTAAACCCTTAAAATGATACAGATCGCTCATTCCACGTCCACAGTGCCAACACTATTCTATAAAATTCTTCAAACTATTTTACGACCAGACATTTAACGCAAAATATCTTGCATCACAATTTATCGCACTTAGTCCTGTTGCAAGTGCGCTTTCTCCCATTCGCAGTTTCCTTGCCGTGATTCAATTCCAATCACACATTCCTTGCGAAGAGATTGAAGCCATTTGTCTCACATACGATGATGATTTGTGATCGCAAGTTCCTCAGGCTCTCTGGGATGAACTAATTTAATGTCGATTGTTGAATAAACCGATTGCAGCGTTTCATTTCACGCAGGCATCCAGTCATCCCATCTATTGACTTCGGTAGCGTTAATTTCTACTGCACCAACGTTTATCGACTTCAGCAGCGTCAATTTCTCGACGATTCTGCAAATGGCTAATGACAACTCCTCCGTAAATTTTATGGCAACTCTAGATTTGTTATACATGTTCCACGAAATACTTCGGCCATAAAAACTCGTGAATTCCAACCAGCGTAATAAAACGTTGTGTTAATCTTACAACGGATACCCAACTCTTGTCATTCAAGCAATTTCACCTTGCACACGGTAGTGGTGGCTCTCAGCTTGAATAATGTATCGGCAGATCTTAATTCGGCCTTCGGTATGAACTCGCTCTTCTGAAAAAGCTGAAAAAGCAAGAAACTCGGCCTCTTTGCAAATAGTTTGAAAATTTCAATGATCCCTTCTGGGCATCACGTGAATTAGTCACCTATGGCGTGGAAAGGATTTTGCTACTCCATCCAAAAAAAAAAAGCTGCATATCATATCTATGTCCTTTAAATTCCGAGATTGAGAGGATTCCATCATCGAGGGTTTTAAGGGTTTTATTTCAGCAGAAGGAACGGCATTGTTGTATGTATAATGGGTTCAAGAATTCATTAAAAAAAATTATATAGGAATTAGCCGTAAATGATTTCGGAGGAAGATACTTAGCTAGAAATTCAGGAAGACTGAATCTGTATGTGGTCTGAACCTTTTGCAGTGACTTCTTCAGTGCAGAAATCGTTATTTTGATGGCTATTGACGAGATTCAAAGCGTATCCACTTTCGCAGGCCATAGCATAGCAACTAGCTGTAGCTATGGCCTTTTTCAAATCAAACCCAAACAAACATCCATTGTCACTTACAGTTCCTTATCTCGCTGCCCTAGATTCAGAACAAGATGGGCTTTCTCTTCTCCTTGGCTCTGATACCATGTTAATTTCTGAACATGTTCTATGCCATTTCAGATTAGGGCACACAATACTGAAGCAGATAGAACATAGCAAAAGATCAATAGAAGACAAGCCAAAAACAGAGATAATGAATAGTGGCATTACGGCGATCAGCAGGATGCTTCTACCAGCAAAGTCTCTAATATGTCATTCAGCGAAGCGTGTCACACATAACCCCAGAACAACCCAAACAAAGAATACGAAGCTCCAACGCCAACAAGAGAGAGAGAATTCCTCCACACCAAAATATGTGTCAAATGAACTCTAAGTCTCTCCAATATATAGGAATCTTTGGGGGTGTGTGACACGTCCTTTAAGACATTTAAGTATATATTTTATTCCAGGCCGACCTAGCACATAAGTGGAATAAAGTACATGTTCTACTCATCCGATCGAGATGGTCTTTAGATCAATCTTACACCTCTCCGAAAGAGGAATCCAATAAAAATATTGCGATCGTCATCTGAGTAACACAACTCGGAGTTTGGACCTAGTTGTCCAATTTTAACAGATTCAAATGTTGATGTGGCAGTGGATTTTAGTTACATCGATGAAGAAATATTTGATGATATGTAAATGTAATTTATGATGATGTTTAAACTTTCGAACAATAAACATTGAATACCATAAGAGGATTCAAATGTTGATGTGGCAATGGATTTTAGTTACATGGATGAAGACATACTTGATGATATGTAAATGTAATTTATGATGATGTTTTAAACTTTTGAACAATAAACATTGAATACCATAAGATGTCATATAATAGTACACTGTCAGTCATAGTTCATTTTGTAATGTACCATGTAGTGTGCATTATTAATTTTGGTGATGATGTTGATGATTGAAATTGGAAACATAGAATTAATGATATGTTGAATGTTATAATAATCATTAATGATGATGGCAATGTTTATGCTGAATTGATGATTATGATTATGTAGTTTTCAATATAGAATCTAGATTCTAAAAGATGAATATGTGTGTGTGTGTGTGTGTGTGTGTCGTTTCCTTTCCGTATCGTATCCGTATTTTTTGAAAATTTGCCATGTATATCTGTGTATGTGTTTGTATGGTTTCCTTGTTGTATCGTATCCAGATTTTTTGAAAATTTGCCATGTTTGTATCCATTCCCGTGTCCGTTTCAGTGCAACTTAACCCATAACCCCTCTTGAAAGGGTGCCTCACTTAAGTTGCATATAAATACACAACTCAAGCTCTCGTTCTACCATCTCATCTTGTGATCTTATTCATCTGAAACACACAATCTTATAAGACCAAGTGTACTTAATTTCAAATCCTTTCTTTTCATTGGCTAATCTGATGTGCACTTGTGTATTTTTGCTTTTAGCCCTTGTGATTGGATTTTGTGCTCTCTTTCAAGCACACTAGACCTATCTCTCTCTAGCAGACTAGTGAGGAGACTTTCAGAATTTGAGTGAGATTTGACTCCATCAACTCTTCTTTTGACCCTTATAAATCTCAACAAGACTTCTAGATGTGAATTCAATGGATTTAATGGCATTTGAAAGGAACCCAAATATTTGTCTTGTGGATTTCCAAAAACTTCTCCACTAACAGGAAAAATTTGAAGGAAGCAACTTTGGTTGAGTAAGCCAGCCCCAATCTTTTTCTCATTCAGACAATATATTTTGGCATCAATAAAGAACCATGATATAACGAGACACGCAAATTCTTACCAGTCAACTCCGAAATGTAATTAACTTTAATATGGGCTATTTTGCATGGCCAAAAATTTCAAAGTTAATAAGATAAATTAGATATGAAGTTGCATTAGTCCTCCTGCTTTCGCAGTCTATCAGTGTACAGGTCAGATAAACCCCTGG